>OX451741.1:864535553-865135553 GCA_948472305.1 Vicia faba
TCTCTCTCTCTCTCTCTCTCTCTCTCTCTCTCTCTCTCTCTCTCTCTCTCTCTCTCTCTCTCTCTCTCTCTCTCTCTCTCTCTCTCTCTCTCTCTCTCTCTCTCTCTCTCTCTCTCTCTCTCTCTCTCTCTCTCTCTCTCTCTCTCTCTCTCTGAGTTAGAGCTTCTTCATTTGGTGAGGCGCTTCGCATAGGAAGTGATGGTGAGAAAACGTAATTCCTTAGGACTGCAATCACACTGAGAATGTGTGTTTCAGAATTTATATGTATATCAATATTTTAAAAATCAGTTTATTGATCAACCGATATGATTGCAGTTTAATATGATTATATATTCTATAAAACAATACATTAAAGGGCATAATCAAGGCAAAGCATGAACAAGATGCTTCTAACGTTGGTGACTAAGGAGGAATTTCTCCAAATGTCACTACGTCGAAAATGATTTTTAACAGCGCATATTAGATAGAGCCTTTATACAAAAGCGATGCTATAAGTAAATTTAAAAAAAACACGGAAAATGTATAAAATAATAAGTAAAAACGCTCCTTAATATGTGACCTTAGACAACGCTTTTAAAAAGCGTTGCTGAAGTATTGCTTTAGAAAGCGCTTTATCAAAAGCGCTGGTAAAGGACCACTTTAGACAACGCTTTAAGAAAGTGCTTTCTAAATTCATAAAAAATTATTTTAAAAAATTACAAAAGTGCTGCTAAAGGACCCTATTAGCCAGCGCTTTTCAAAAGCGCTGCTAAAGGTCCATATTCGCCATCGCTTTTAGAAAGCGCTGGCTAAAGCCATATAAATGAAAATTGAAAAATAGAATCAGTGTATATTGTTTCTATTTCACAAATTCACAAACAGAAAGCATAAACCCTTTCCCTCCTTGAACAGAAAGCGTAAACCCTTTCCCTCTCTGAACAGAAAGCGTTTTTACTTCATCGTCGTACCAGCCCCCCTCCATCCTCCACCGTCTCTCTCGGTTGTCCTCCACCCACACCGGCCAGTTCTCAAGGTAGGTTCTTTCTTGAAAATGTCTTTATCTCCACTGATGTTCAAATTGAGTTATCCTCCTATTGATAATGTACTATGCTAAAATCTAAGATATTATCCTCCTATTGATGTCCAAACTGAGTTATAGATATGCATAACTGAGTTATAGGTATGTATTTTGATTTTTGGGTTCTTGGTAGGGCTTGATATATAACAACAACACTTTTAGCATTTAGCATTATTGCATTTTCTTTTGGTTCTTTGTTTCGGAATAAAAAAGATGATGATGAGTTTTTTTGTTATTTTAATTGGTTTATGAATTGTTTATCATGTTTATATTCTCCATGAACTAGTATTTTTTTACTAGTATTTTGAACCTATATATATATATATATATATATATATATATATATATATATATATATATATATATATATATATATATATATATATATATATATATATATATATATATATAACTTGTTTTTGATGAAGCCGCATCATCCGCCGTCGACACCAATAACCCTTTTTCTTTCTTTGGTAAGTCAAGTTCAAATTCTATCTGTATCGATCAATTAAAAAACACAATTATTTATATATATATGTTTATTTTTAATCCATGTTATTAACTCTAGAAATAAATTTCTCGAAATAATTCGTTTAATTCAAACAAAAAGAGAATAATCCGTTTATAGTGTTTTTGCTTACTTGAATTAGTAGAAAGAAATTGATAAAAAATGGATGTTTGTCGATCGATTGTCACAAGAGTATGAGAATGGGGTATTGGAATTCATTAAGTTTGTTGTTGAACACGCCAAAGACCCCAGTCGAATGAAGTGTCCTTGCTTGGGTTGTTGTTATCTGGGTCGGGTTAACGCAGATGGATTGAAATCGCATTTACTAATCCGTGGAATTAATAGAAGTTATACGTGTTGGATATTTCACGGTGAAAAAAGTAACGACAACGTTGAACCGGGGGAGAAAAGTAGTACGTCCTATGCTTCAGACAACAAGGACACAAATACATATGATTTTGATCGAGTCGAAGAGATTGTAGATGCACTTGAAGAAGATCGAGTCCCAAAATGTTTGAGTGATTGGTAAGCGATGCAGAGAAACCGTTGTATAAAGGTTGCACTAAATTCACAAGACTGTCTGCGGTATTAAAGTTGTACAACTTAAAGACGGGCAATGGATGGTCAGATAAAAGTTTCAGAGTTATTAGCTCTTATGAGAGATATGCTTCCGAAGGATAATGTTCTTCCTACTCGAACCTATGAGGCCAAAAAAATGTTGTGCTCTACTGGCATGAGCTATGATAAGATACATGCTTGTCCAAACGATTGTGTTTTGTTTTGAAATGAATATGCATCGTTAAATGAGTGCCCTAAATGCGATTTGTCTCGATATAAGAAAAAATTGTCTCCAGCAAAAGTCTTATGGTATTTTCCTATAATTCTGAGATTTAGGCGCATGTTTTGTAGTGAAACCGATGCAAGACACCTGACTTGGCATGCAGATGAAAGAATTATTGATGGAAAGTATCGACATCCAGCAGATTCACCACAGTGGTCGAAAATTGATAATGATTATCCTGATTTTGGAGAAGAAGCAAGAAACCTTCGCTTGGCTTTATCTACTGATGGAATGAACCCGCATGGTCTTCAAAGTATCTCACACACCACATGGCTTGTGATTCTTATGATTTATAACCTACCTCCATGGCTATGTATGAAGCGTAAGTACATGATGTTATCTATGTTAATATCTGGGCCTAAACAACCAGGGAATGACATAGACGTATACTTGACACCTTTGATCGAAGATTTAAAGATTTGTGGGAGAATGAGGTGGAGGTTTATGATGGATATAGGAAACAAAGTTTCAATTTGAGGGCGATGTTATTTGGCACAATTAATGATTTTCCAGCATACAGGAATCTATCTGGGTATAGCTTTAAAGGTCAATGTGCGTGTCCTGTTTGTGAAGATGGAACTGATACGACGCATTTGGAACTTTGTCAGAAGAATGTGTTTCTCGGTCATCATAGATTCTTACATTCTAAACATCACTATCGTGCGTGGAGAAAAGCATTCAATGGAGACACCGAACAACGTAAAGCTCCACCTGCATTGTCAAGTGACCTAATTTTTGAAAAGGTGAAAGATGTGTGTACTCAGTTTGGCAAGCCTTTTGCGCATACGATTGTCAAAGGTGGGTGGAAGAAGATATCTATTTTTTTTAATTGCCATATTAGAAGTCTCTGCATGTGAGACATTTTCTCGATGTTATGCATATTAAAAAAAATGTGTTTGAAAGTGTTATTAGTACGTTACTCAATATTAAAGGAAAGTCTAAGGATGACCTTAAAGCAAGGGAGGACATGTTAAAGATGGGAATACGAACTGAACTAGGACCCGTGAAGAAAGGAAGCCGAAAATATCTACCACCTGCTACTTTTACTCTATCTAGAAAGGAGAAAAAGATATCGAAGAAGTGAAAAACACAAGAAGGGGGTTGAATTGTAAAAACTTGAAATCAATTGCAGTCAACACGGTATTTTTATCCTGGTTCGTTTGATATCAAACTACTCCAGTCCACCCGTCAAGGTGATTTCGCCTCTCTCCAACGAGGTCTTAATCCACTATATTCAACTGAATATTACAATTGCTTTAACAACTGCTAAAGCCTTCTTGAGTCAAACCACAAACCGGTTTCTCAAGGAAATACTTTCTTACAAAGAATTGAAATCTAAGTGTGTTGAATGTTTTCTACAAAAACTGTTTATCACAACTGTGATACTACACACGTTAAGCTTAAGAGAACTAGAGTGCTAAAATAATTGAGTAAAGAATTTGAGAGCTTTAGCAAACTGAGAGTGAGGAAGATGATGAATTGCTTTAGGCGTGTAGTGTGTTGTAGAGCATTAGCCAATTCAATCTTCACTGACTTGTTTATATAGCATTGGAAAATGGTACATTGGAGTCAGTTAATTCCGTTTCAATGCCAATAACATTTTTTCCAAATTGAGAAGATCTTGTCTGGAATGATGCCGTTGATAATAAAGAATCTTGAATGCACAGTACCGTTGCCACTTAAGCGTGTTCTGGCTTTGGCTCATTCTGACGCTGCTAGGTGCTGATGACTTGTTGTTTTCTTGATCAGAGTTCAGATTGTTACGCGCAGATCTGTTCATCAAGCTTCAGCATAAGCACATGTTGATCTTCTGATTTTGGCATCTGATATAACATCCTCTGATGCTGATGTTGATATTTCATCTTCTGATGCTGATGATGATATTCTCTTGCTGATGTCCATCAGAGTTTCTGTAAAACAGAATGTAATTTTTTAGGCAGCATATATGTCTTACATGAATCATACAATTAATATATCTTTGCATTTTGTTATCATCAAAACTTAAACTTAGGGTAGTAGATTCAAACTTTGTTCTAACAATCTCCCCCTTTTTGATGATGACAAAAACCAGATTTTTTCAATAGAAAATTAACGTGAAAAGTATCAGAGATAACTAAATAGTAAAGAGTATCAGAATTAAATAGGAAGTTATCAAAGATAAGAGGATAAGGGATAAAGAGATATCGAAGTTTAGATCGGAGATACTCCCCCTGAATTTATTACTTCCCTTTTAATTCCATGAGTCCTTCAGTATCAGATCTTTATTGGCTTTCTTTGAACATCAGAACATCAGAGCTTCAGTGTATCAGAGATGATTAACTTCTTGTACCTGTAGGCTTATGCAAAACAGAAAACATTCAAGTATATCAGAGTGTTAGAATGTTTGATAGTTTTTGTCTCAGTAATCCGTTATTGAAAAATATCGTTCTTTTTCTCCCCCTTTTTGTCAGCAATCAAAAAGTGTAAGTAATATAAGCTAAAACGATCAGAGCAGAAAAACTGTTATATTTAATTCAAAGCTTAGAAGATAGTACAAAAAACATGGAAAGAAAACAATGAAAACATCATGAATGAAAATCTAAGGTTGGGGTGGAAAGCGTGTGAACAGAGCTTCTAGCATGTTCTTGATCTGATCAGCAGTTTCCTTCTGCTGATGCACCATGCTGACAACTGTATCAATCTTGCCATCTTGCACATCCATCCTTTCCTTCATCTTCTGATCATTCTCATCCATTCTTTGCTGCAGACGAATATCATTCTGCTTCAGCTCTTCCAGAGTCTGCCTGTCCAAAGCAGCTTGAGAAACGTCAGAAACATGATGCTTTTGAGAGCTTTCTACAACATCTTCTGCTTGACTAACCTCTTCAGCTTGAATTGTCTGATCTTCTGCTGGCTGCACTTTTGAAGATGGACGCTTCTCAGACCATGGCTCACTATCCAGAAGTAGCTCTTCCTCCTTTGGCAGCTGACCTTCAACTTCCTTCAGCAGCTTGCTGAAGTTCTATTGGGCCTGTTCATAGTTGATGTCTTGCAGCTTGAGGGCTTCAGCGCGTACCCACATTCTGAAATGTGTCTAGAGTTGGTCTGAAGCAGCAAGATCAATCATTCCAGGACAAACCTGCTTTAGAGAAGCAATCCAATTCTGCAAGCATGTTTCAAAATTCAAAATGCCAGCACCAACATCTAGCTGTTTGGGTTTGGGGATGGCTATTTTATTTTTAAGGTCAGCAAGACGGTCAAGGATAGTTAAATCAATGAAGGTCCTGCTGTGGTCTTCTGTATTTTGTTTAGGAGATGGAGTGGGAGAGACAGAAATGACTATTGGACTGTTTGGAGTATTGGGAGGGGTAGTTTCTGGTGAGGATGGCAGTTGGGGTATGTTTACAGTTGTACCACAAGGCAGCTGAATTGCCAAGGGTTGTGGTTCAGAGGATTGGGGTGAAAGAGGTTCATGGGTTTGAGGTGAATGAGGTTCAGGGGTTTGAGCCTCAGAGTGGTGAGACTCAGAGTGTTGAGATGATGGTTGAGGCGAAAGTGGATGAAGTTCTGGTTGAGGAGAGGGAGGTGGAATTTCTGGTTGTTGTGGAATTTCTGGTTCTTCTGTGTGATCGGTGGATCTGGAACTGACTGTTTAACGCTGGATCGCGAAATGTCGCGGAAGCAAGAGTCGCCACCGTCTTTTATTTTCTCCAAATGGAAAGGACAAAAGCACAGAAAAATTCCTTAAAGAGATCGCTCTCGGTTCGGGAGGTAGATTATAGAAAGGGAAGGTGTTAGCACCCTTTCTATCCATGGTTATCCATGGGCTCTTAGATACTTGCTCATTGTGTTTTCAAAAATGTTTGTTTGCTTTTCAACTGTGGGTTTTAAAAAGTTTCTTTGAAAATTTCAGTTCGACTCTTATATCGGTCCTCAAGAGTGTTTGAAAAATTGCTTTCGAAAGCTTTTTGAAAATGTGTTGGTGTGAAAAGTACTTTTGAATTTGTTTTGAAATTTAGAGCAAGTATCTAGAATCGTCTACCTACCCTAAGGAATTCTTCTGTGTAGATGTCCTTTAAAGTAGTGCCATCCCACCATTGAGAGGTAGGTAGCACCACCGTTGGAGGTGTTCGGGTCAATTCGAGGTTCGGGACATGGTGATCACCAGAGCAATGGGAAGACACCTTAGAATCTACCCTCATGCCAGGTTCCCGGATCATGAGGACTTACTAAGACATCCTCTACTCGACGATCACCTTTCGAGGCAAGGCAACAGTGAGGTGTACCCTAGGGGTGGTGTGTGATTTGTGTGTCGTTTTCCGATAGTTTGTCTTTTGTCATGTTATTGGTGATCTATCGTTTGTTTTTATTTTGTCCATACATTCTTTCATGCTTTTGATTAACAGTTAGAAAGTTGCAGAAATTAAAGATCTAAAGCTATTACAAATGGCGCGGGTCCACATCGCCAAAATTATATCCAGGACCCGATTTGACGGAAAGTAAATAAAGTGCGAGAAATAAAATGTCCGAGTTTACAAGGCTTTGGGAGAGATACATGAATATTTAAACGAAATAAAATAATATGCGAATTAATAAAAAATTAAGAGCGAGGGCGTTGGACCCTTTTGCAAAGATTAAATCAATGGTGGAGTTAATTAATTAAAAAAAGAAATGTTTTTGGTATTTTTTAATATTTTAGGATTTAAATGAAAAGAGAATTAATTAAAATTAAAATAAGATGCAAACCCTAATTTTAGTTGCTTTTAATTTATTAAAAAAATATTGAAGTTTTTAACCTAAAATTAACCCTAAATTTTATATGCAAATTTGATTATAAAATAAATAAAATAAATAATATTAAATATTTGAAAGAAAAAAAATGAAAAGGATGAAAAATTAATTAAACCTAATTCTATGTTTTTTTATATATTTTTATTAAAAGAATTAAAATTACAAACCTAATTTAGAACTAAATCCAATTACATGCAATTTTATTTACAAGAAATATTAAAATAAAAATTTATTGTTTTTTTCTCTTTTTTCTGATTTTTAGGTATTTTGTGGTTTTATGAAAATAAATAAATCAAAGAAATAAATGAAATTAATTAAAATAAAGAAAAGAAAAATATAAGAAAAGAATAGAGAAAGCAAACCCTAGGGGGTTCAGTCCCACATTGGGAGCTATAGTTGAGAAATCTGGCCCATTTAGCTTGGCCTGTTTGGACTTTTGCCAGGTAGCATGTTGAAGCGTTGACTGGTTTATGGTGTTCATCAATTCTGAGCCTTTGATTTGGTTCCAATATGCACGTGGATGGTTTGATCTGGAGGGTGTATGGTGTGCCTTGATGTTGAGTCTGCATGGGAATTCTTATTGAAAAATAATATGGAAGTGATGTAGACCTGGGACTCGAACCCAGGTCTTGGACGTTAACACTCACACGCCTTGCCATTTGTTCTACTGCACGCGTTGTTAATATTAAACAAACAACAAATATCATAAAAGAAACAAAAACGTTAGTGGACTCTGCGCGCGAATTTTTAAACTGGCCAATCCATTGACGCCACGATATCATCTTCTCCCTTGTCTTCGTTTTCCTGAAAATATAATAAAACATGGCAACGGTTTTTCATGCGTTCTCTTAGGCTGGCTATTGAAAAATAGCGATTAGCCCTGTGACGCTCATAAATTGAGCGTGAGGGTCTCAAGCTTTTCGTCCAAATGCGCTGATCACAACCATGGCACTATGGTGTTCTAATTTTGATGTATCTTAAAACCCCTAATTCAAAACTCTGCAAACCCTAAAAATCATCAATGGAGAAATCGCGTATAGCACATAAAAATGCAATTAAATATATGGGTTAGCTTCAGAATAACATAAGGAATGTAAATCAACAATTAGAATGCCATGAGAATGCCTAGATGTTAAAATACGATCATGGATTTTTTTCTGTACAGGGGCGGTTCATGTTACCAATTCTTCAAGCTTTGATGAATGTTTGTGATTGAAATATGTCCTATGAACCTTCAGCAAGCTAATGAAACAAAAATTAGGCCTTGAATCGCCCTAGAAAGTGGTTTTCCGAATTGAGTTTCTTTGCAAAATTTTCAAGTTTGATAATGGCTTTTCTGAGCAGCTGCGTGTGTTCTTTGATTAGGTTTTCATTCAGGCTTATGTAATGAATAGATTAGGTCAAGAAAATTGATCAAGATCTCTTGCAATGATGGTTTTGAAGATTTGATTTTCCATCATTATTTTTCAATCTTTCCATGTGCTTTTTGATACAAATCAACTCCAATCTCTCCAAATCTTTCCCTATTTGCATATGCACGAAATCTTGAGAATAAATCATGTACAAAAAGATTGGAAAACTTAGGTTAGCATTTTTCATATATTTATTTGATTTAAATGAATTATTATAAATAAAAATTCAAATAAATAGATAAAAAATGAATAAAGACTTCCCTTTGGGCCAAGTAGTCGTGCACATGCCATGGATGATGAATTATGGAAGAAAAATGGGCCCATTAGCAATTTTAGACCATTTGACTCAATGTTGACTTTTCAAAATATCCAAAAATTTCCCAACTTCCACAAGGCATAACTTGCTCAATTTTTAAGCTTTTCTTATGTTCTTGGACATTTTGGAAAGGTCTTTGAGTCCTATAACCAATTCCTTTGGTCCCATGTCATTTTGATTTACCAATCTCAAGTTATGGCCTTTGACTTAAAGTCCCTTTTTTGTTGACTTTTGAAAATGACCTATAATGTTGAAATTGATAACTTTTTGTGAGGGCATTTCTTGGACTTGAAGTATGAAGATGAGTTGTAGGAAATGTCTTTCTCTTCAAAATGAGCTTTGGATGGAATTTTTCAGATAATCCATGTGAAAGTTATGCCCTGGTCAATTTATAGTTGACTTTTCCAACTGTCCAAATAAGGAAACTTTTGCATTTTGATGATTTTTAAGCCAAGTTTTGAGAATCATGATCAAGCATTGATCAAATGATGTTTGTGGCTTCAAAATGATATGTTGACCAAAAATTTGAACTTTTGACTGCCAAATGACCATTTTGCCCCTACAGTTGACTGTAGTGCAATTAGGGTTTTTGACTGTGCAATTTTGTGCTGAAAGTCTTGAAACTTGATATGAGGATACTTGACCATATTTGTAGGCATGTGAGACTTGATTGGACCTTTGGAAACTTCATTTTCTTGATCAGAACAAAAACCCTAATCTTGACTGTATAGGAGACCTTTGCACTGTGCAACCCTTGGGGAATTTTGAAGCTTGACTTGGCAATTTCTTAAAGAATATGGGAGGGCAAATTTTGGGGTACAACAGTTTCCCCTGTTCAATCTTCTTAGACCTGAGGATGCAGATTGGCTGACGTGCCTTTCGTAATCCGAAGGTGGAAGATGATTGAACACTAGAGTGCCCAGAAATTTGCGCTCACATAGTAGCAGTGATGATGGAATGGGCTTATAGATGCCATTTAAAGATTGGTGAATAGGATGATGGGCTTGTAGATGTCATCTGGATGTTGATCGCATAAGAAATTCCTTAGCGAGAACCTGCATACCTGCAAAAGAAAAATGAGTACCTGACACGTTGCAAGAACTGGTTTTCAGATGGTTGGTATAGATATGTCCTGACTGGTTACAGGAGCTGGATCCGGAGCTTCAAAAGATGATGAATGAACCAGGGATGGTTACTACCTTAGCATGAATGGTAAGAGAACCTTGGGTGACTTTATCTTCAACAACGCTCGTTGAGAAAATCTTGGTGGGAATTACCATCTTCGCAGTATCGGGAAGAGAACCAATAGGCAATTATAATCTCAAAGAAGAACCTAAAATGGAAATCTCATGCACCGTCGGAGAGAGAAACAATAGGACATTATAATCTCAAAGGAAAACCTAAAATGGAAATCTCATGCACCGTCGGAGAGAGAACCAATAGGACATTATAATCTCAACGAAAAACCCAAAATGGAAATCTCATGCACCGTCGGAGAGAGAACCAAGAGGAAAATATAATCTCAAAGAAAAACCTAAAATGGAAATCTCATGCACCGTCGGAAAGAGAACCAATAGGACATTATAATCTCAAAGAAAAACCCAAAATGGAAATCTCATGCACCGTCGGAGAGAGAACCAATAGGAAAATATAATCTCAAAGAAAAACCTAAAATGGAAATCTCATGCACCGTCGGAGAGAGAACCAATAGGAAAACATAATCTCAAAGAAAAAACCTAAAATGGAAATCTCATGCACCGTCGGAGAGAGAACCAATAGGAAAATATAATCTCAAAGAAAAACCTAAAATGGAAATCTCATGCACCGTCGGAGAGAGAACCAATAGGAAATTATAATCTCAAAGAAAGACCTAAAATGGAAATCTCATGCACCGTCGGAGAGAGAACCAATAGGAAAATATAATCTCAAAGAAAAACCTAAAATGGAAATCTCATGCACCGTCGGAGAGAGAACCAAGAGGAAAATATAATCTCAAAGAAAAAACCCAAAATGGAAATCTCATGCACCGTCGGAGAGAGAACCAATAGGAAATTATAATCTCAAAGAAAAACCTAAAATGGAAATCTCATGCACCGTCGGAGAGAGAACCAATAGGAAAATATAATCTCAAAGAAAAACCTAAAATGGAAATCTCATGCACCGTCGGAGAGAGAACCAATAGGAAATTATAATCTCAAAGGAAAACCTAAAATGGAAATCTCATGCACCGTCGGAGACAGAACCAATAGGACATTATAATCTCAAAGAAAAACCTAAAATGGAAATCTCATGCACCGTCGGAGAGAGAACCAATAGGAAATTATAACCTGATAACTTCTACTGAGTCTTCATCAGAAAAATCTGTTGGGAGTCGATTTGGCTGGACTAGAGAAGGCCTAGGACTGGATAAGAAATCTTTAGAGTCGATTAACTGAACCGGTCTAGGTCTTGAAATATGATTGAGAATTTAGCTGAATCTTTCCTGAAAGATAAAAGTCAGTCATACGCAATGTATGATATGGCTCAAGCAATGATGTTCTCAACATAAATGAGATTTGTATGATATGATGCGTTATGCATGCTATAATGATGTATGTGATGTTTATGTATGTGTTTTTCGTCTAGGAAAGTAAATCCTTGACGGGTGCCGGGAAGTCACATCCTGGGCTGATATTGAAGGATAAGCTTTCGCTTCCGCTGGGGGTAATAACTGCAAGAATACCGGTAGGAGAAGATGACTCCGTTGAGGAATAAACTTGGCAAATGGAAGATTCTGCGGGGAGAAAAATACTCTAGCGACCATGCTGGGGAGCAATACTCTATGGGGAGAGAGATACTTTGTTGAATTGTTGATAATGACTTGCTGAGGATATCTTTACTGTATTGGAAGTGCTGATAGACTTCGCTGGGGATAAGAAAGAACTGTGTTGACGACGACCTTTCCGTAGCTTTTGGCTGAGGATAACCCAGTTATATCCTGGTAAGGAAATAACTCTTTGAATAAAGTCGGACGACGCGTTCGTGCTCCGCGTTGGATAAGCTTACAGAATCTACTGGGGATAAGCTTACTGCTTGGGGAGATGGATTCCGACCTTCCTGGGGAACTGGATTGGACTTTCCTGGGGAAGTTTTGAGCTGTATTGGGGAAGTGATTCCACTGAATGTTTGATATACCACCGGGGAAAAATCTTTAGACCAAGACTGCCGGGGATGCTTGTATATGCTACTGGGGAATGTTGAGATCTGCTGGAGGATACCCAACTTCCTTAAGATTTGATGGCTCTACTTGGAGAAGAATGCACTGACTGCTGACTTACTCTCTGGGGAATTAAGATGTACTTGGTCATGTTCTTTAGCTGAACCTACCTTGGTACCTTGGAGGACAGAATAATTAGATCGCTTTAGACAACTCTTTATTGCCCCTGTTTCTAATGTTACCTGTAATTCATCCTTTGTTTCGTATGCAAATATTTATGAGTTAGCAAATTATTGTCAATGCATATATCACAAATTGAACCTTGGACGTTCTTCGCAAAACAAAACAGAAAAAGAAAAAACAGTTGGCACGTTTAAATGAAAAGTGTATTTGTATTGATTTTGAATGGCCTGAAAATAGGCGTTTTGTGTACAAGAGGCTGGCGTCCTAGTAAGAGGATGCCGCCGAACAAGAGAGTTTATACAAGTTTTGTACAAAAGAAAATAAAACAGCTGTGTGAAATGAATGATCCCACTGGGTTTCAACTCTGCTATTGCCTTTATAACTCCGAGCGTCTCATCACTTGATGACCTTGGTTGACGGTGAAGCTGACTGATCGATGCCGTCTGAACTTGATGTAGATACCGGATTCTGGATGCAAAGTGATCAATGAGACATAGTATTACGCTTTTATCCCTAATTTTTGCCTGGACCGCCCTTTCGGGTTTTCAGTCCACCGGGATACCCATTTTTTCCCAAGCCGCCTTTTCAGGTTTTCGACTTGCCGGGTGTACAGATTTTTCATTTTCATCCCTTCATTTTGCCCGAACCCTTTTGGTTCGACGGGAAGCCCTAATTTTTGCCTAGGCATGTCAGCCTAGCGGGTCTTTTTTCATGCGTAGTATCTTTTTACTATGTCTGCATTGGCGGGGTGAGGAAGGTCGTCACCATCCATGTTGGTCAATATCATGGCTCCTCCTGAGAACACATGCTTAACCACAAATGGCCCTTCGTACGTAGGGGTCCATTTGCCCCTTGGATCACTCTGAGGAAGGATGATTCGTTTGATTACCAGATCCCCAACTTGATATTCCTGTGGTCTGACCTTTTTGTTAAATGCCCTGATCATTCGTTTCTGATACGTCTGACCATGACAGATAGCAGCGAGTCTCTTTTCATCAATGAGGTTGAGCTGATCAAGTCGTGTCTGGATCCAATCATCCTCGTTCAGGTTTGCATCCTTCATTATCCGGAGAGAGGGTATTTGTACTTCGATCGGTAAGACTGCCTCCATACCATAAACCAGAGAGAAAGGAGTTGCCCCGGTTGACGTCCTAGCTGAGGTACGGTACCCATGTAGAGCGAACGGTAACATCTCGTGCCAATCTTTATAAGTCACTGTCATCTTCTGCACGATTTTCTTGATGTTCTTATTTGCTGCTTCTACAGCCCCATTCATCTTCGGTCTGTAAGGAGAAGAATTGTGGTGCTGTATCTTGAACTGCTCGCAGAGCTCAGTGATCATCTTGTTGTTCAGATTGGTACCGTTATCTGTAATAATTCGTTCAGGGACACCGTACCGACAGATCAGGTTGTGCCGAATGAACCGTGCCACAACAGTCTTGGTTACCGTAGCATAGGAAGCTGCCTCGACCCACTTCGTAAAATAATCAATCGCCACCAGGATGAAGCGATGCCCATTAGATGCCGTAGGTTTAATCTCGCCGATCATATCTATGCCCCACATTGCAAACGGCCAAGGCGCAGTCAGGACGTTCAGGGGAACCGGAGGAACATGCACCTTGTCTGCGTAAATCTGGCACTTATGGCATGTCCTGGAATGTTGGTAACAGTCAGCTTCCATTGTGGACCAGTAATATCCTGCCCGTAGGATTTTCTTAGCCATAGTGTGTCCACTGGAATGTGTACCAAAGGTCCCTTCATGTAGCTCTTCCATGATCCTTTCTGCTTCAGTTTTATCCACACAATGCAGTAAGGTTGAATCATGGTTTCGCTTGTACAAGATGTCGTTGCTAAGGAAGAACTTGGCTGCGAACCTTCTCAGGAACTTCTTATCATTAATAGAGGCACCTTCAGGGTATTCCTGGGTTTCCAGATATCTCTTCACCTCATGGTACCAAGGCTTCTCAGTCACCAGTTCAGTTTCGAGATCGCAACAGTATGCCGGTTCGTCCAGTTTCCAGATGATGATCCGGGGAGCCTCATTGTCCCATTTGACCTTGAACATAGAAGACATTGTAGCTAACGCGTCCGCCAGCTGATTCTCTTCTCTTGGAAAGTGTTCAAAGGTGATCTCTGTGAAGTGGGGGATCAAGGTCAACACACATTCTCTATAAGGAATAAGGTTCGGATGTTTCGTATCCTACTCTCCCTTGATCTGATTGATCACAAGAGCGGAATCTCCGAAGACGCTCAGAAACTTGATCCTTAAGTCGATCGCAGCTTGAAGACCCATGATGCATGCCTCATACTCCGCCATGTTGTTGGTACAGTTGAAACACAGCCGGGCAGTGAGTGGAGTATGAGTACCTTGCGGTGATATGATTATGGCGCCGATACCGTTTCCCAAAGCATTGGAGGCTCCGTCAAAGTGCATAGACCATCGGGATCCTGGTTCAGGTCCTTCATCCGGTCCAGGTACTTCACAATCTGTCACTATCATGATGCCCTCGTCTGGAAACTCGAAGTTCATTGATTGATAGTCATCTACAGCTTGATGTGCCAAGTGGCCTGCCAATACACTTCCCTTGATGGCTTTCTGGGTTGTGTACTGAATGTCGTATTCCGTCAAGATCATTTGCCATCTTGCAATTCTCCCAGACAGAGCAGGTTTTTCGAATATGTACTTTAAAGGATCCATCTTTGAGATCAACAAGGTAGTGTGAGTCAGCATATACTGTCTCAGCCGGCGAGCAGCCCATACCAAAGCGCAGCAAGTTTTCTCAAGCAGTGAGTATCGGGTCTCACAGTCGGTAAACTTTTTGCTAAGGTAATAAATGGCATGCTCTTTTCGGCCAGACTCGTCATGCTGCCCCAGCACACACCCCATTGAGTTGTCGAGCACTGTTAGGTATAGTATCAGAGGTCTCCCTTCAACCGGTGGCATAAGGATAGGTGGTTCTTGGAGATACTCTTTGATTCTGTCGAAAGCAGCCTGACATTCATCATTCCAACGTACTACCTGATCTTTCTTCAGCAGCTTGAAGATTGGCTCACAGGTAGCAGTCAGATGTGAGATGAAACGAGCAATGTAATTCAGGCGCCCTAAAAAGCCTCTGACTTCCTTCTCTGTCCTGGGAACTGGCATCTCTTGAATAGCTTTGACCTTAGCAGGGTCCACTTGAATACCCTTATCACTGACCACGAAGCCTAGCAACTTCCCAGATCTTACCCCGAAGGTGCACTTGTTCGGGTTCAACCTCATCTTGTACAGTTTCAACCGGTCAAACAACTTCTGCAGATGATCTAGATGCTCTTCCTCAGTTTGGGATCTTGCGATCATGTCGTCAACATACACTTCTATCTCATGATGGATCATGTCATGAAATAAAGCAACCATGGCACGTTGGTAGGTTGCCCCAGCGTTCTTTAATCCAAATGGCATGACCTTGTAACAGAAGGTGCCCCACTGAGTAACAAATGTAGTCTTTTCCATATCTTCAGGTGCCATCTTGATCTGATTGTAACCTGAAAAGCCATCCATGAAAGAGAACACCTTGTGTTGAGCTGTATTATCAACGAGGACATCAATGTGAGGCAAGGGGAAGTCATCCTTGGGGCTGGCCCTGTTCAGATCCCTGTAGTCGACACACATTCTGACCTTACCGTCCTTCTTAGGTACCGGCACCACATTAGCAACCCACTGAGGGTAAGAAGTCACTGCAAGAAACCCGGCATCAAACTGTTTCATAACCTCGGCTTTAATCTTCTCAGACATCTCTGGACGCATCCGACAGACTTTTTGCTTAACTGGAGGGCAGTCTTCCTTAGTTGGCAAGTGATGGACCACGATATCGGTATCCAACCCGGGCATGTCTTCGTAGGACCAGGCAAAGATCTCCATATAGTCATGCAACATGTTGGTTAACCGTTGCTTCACGCTGAGCTCTAGGTTGGCACCAATCTTTACCTCTTTCCTGTCTGCCTCAGTACCCAAGTTTATTGTTTCCACTGGCTCTTCATGGGGTTGAATTGCCCTCTCTTCCTGAAGCAACAGTCTTGCAAGCTCGCCAGGCACTTCGCAATCATCTTCACCTTCGTCTTCGGCTAAGTTGATCGGATTTTCGAAGTCATAACTGGCAGTAGCAGGGTTGTTATCAGTGAGATCCAGAGTGGATTGAAACCTGTATGAGTGAGTGTGTGTGTAAATACAGTTGTTTTGAAATATATGTAAAGGAAAAAAAGATAGAAAAGGAGCACAAGATTTGTAATGCGAAAATACGTCAAAGATTTTCATTCATGATATATGAAATGACAATTTATATGCCCTCACAAACGACACCACGGTGCCTCGGGTAAGACACCGGGCCAAAGAGTTTATTATTGTTTATTACAAAATAGCAAAACAAAGAAATTTATTACTTAGCAACAAGAGAAACAGACAGGTTGTCCTTTGCACTCCAATTATTAAGTCCACTGTCGGTTGCAGGGTAAATCCAGCTATCAAACTCAGCTTCATCCACTTCCTCTTCGTCCCCGATAGCATTCACTCCATGAGCGGGCAGGGGAGCTGTCACTACATTAGGCTTCTCAGATGCCTCAAATTGTACCTCCTTGGCGTCAATAAGGTCCTGCAGCTTGTTCCTTAATGCCCAACAGTCATCAGTGGCGTGCCCCGGGCTATCGGAGTGATAAGCACAGCGGGCATTTGGGTTGTATTTAGGAGAGGAAGTATTTGCAAACTTCGGAGCCTCTCTGACGGTTACTAGATTGGTTGAGAGCAACTGTGGTAAGATCTGCGACAAAGTCATACTCAAACGGGTGAATTCCCTTCTAGGTCTCTCAGCCCTTGGTAGGTTAGCTTGCCGAGGAGCGGTTGCAGGCTTGGCAATCATTAATGCACTGACAGATTGACGGCGCTCTGGTTTATCCTGCCTTCTAGGCCCATATACCGCACTGGCCTCCTTCTTGAAGGGTTTCTTCTCCGAACTGGACGATGCACCCTTCGGAATTTTTCCAGACTTTAACCCAGCTTCAATTCTCTCTCCAGTCAGAATCAAATCAGTGAACCCTGCAGACGAATTCCCGATAAGATGGTTGAAAAACGGCCTAGATAGGGTCCCCAAGAACATATCTACCAACTCCCAATCAGTCAACGGAGGCTGCACCCTGCCAGCCAGGTCTCTCCACTTCTGAGCGTACTCCTTGAAACCTTCACTTGCACCTAACGACATACCCTGGAGTTGGGTACGTGTAGGGGCAAGGTCGGCATTATATTGATACTGCTTGTAGAAAGCAGTAGCCAACTCCTCCCAGTTACGAACCTTGGTCCCATCCAGCTGATAGAACCATTCGAGATGAGTCCCTGAAAGACTCTCCTGGAAGAAGTGGATCCATAAATTCTTATCCGCAGAGTACGGTTGAATTTTCCGAACATAGGACCTTAGATGCAGCTTGCGACAAGACGCCCCGTCGTACTTAGAGAAGGATGGTGCTTTGAACTTGTGAGGGATGATCACACCAGTTGACAAACCCAGATCTCCGAAATCCAGCCCAGGTACCTGTTGAACCTCCATAGCTTTCAACCTATCCTCCAGTTGCTTGTATCTGTCTTCTGCAGGAGGGTACTGCTCTTCATCAAAATCAGTCTCGTTGTCGGAGACTACCGGACTAGGAACCCTTGCTTCTGCCTGAGGACTACTCTTGCCAACAGAAGAACCAGCCTCTTCCTGCTGCAGAGTATTGCCAAACCTTCGGCCCGAGTTGAACAGAACAGTTCTTCTCTTCTTCTTCTTCTCCTTCTTCAGGAGCATAGCCTTCAGTTCTTCTTGGCCTTGGGCCAGACCCTTGATTAATTCTTGAAACTGCGCATTCTGCGCCTGAAGAGCCTTGATGGAGGTCTCAGTTGATGAAGAGTCGGGATTCATGATGCTGAAATAAACAGCGAAGAACTGTAAGCAACCTGAAAAGGGGAAAAACCTGCTATGCACATGATGTATGAAATGCGTATGAATTATGTTTTCAAAGACAATCGGGAATCAACTTTGTAAACAAAAAGGAACGCACTTCATTAGATTCAACTTTGAAACTGAAATTATTCAACAGGTTGCCCTTAGGCGTTACATGAAAGGAAATACTGAAAAGGAAATAAAACTGTAAAAGCACATCTGGAGCTCCTTATTGATCCCATGGTCTCCTCTTCTCAGTACGGATGTAGGCATTCAGAGCTCTCTCATTCTCCAACTGCTTTGTCAGCTTCTGGATCTTTGATTCCTGCTCTTTGAACTTTTCCCGGTAAGAATCCCGCTCTTCCCGTAGTTGCGACCAAGATCTCTTCAATGTCTCATAATCAGTAGGTATCTGAGGAGGAAGGACAGTTGGAGGAATACCATCTTTGTCAGGAGACTCAAGAATGATGGGTCTGACAGCTTCATACGGCATACCTAACTTCTGAGCACGGATGCGAACCCATTTGTAGTAGGCTTCCATAGGTAAAGAGGTCTTTGGCCCTAACTCTTGTGGGTCAGCTTTATGAACCTTGTCCCAAGCCTTGATGAACCTACGACGTAGCTCGTCACTATCCACCTGAAATTCAAAACTGACGTGAGGCACCAACATCTCATGGGGACCTGCTCTTCTTGCTCTTCCAAACTGACGGAGTGCTAGACATGGATTGTAAGAGATCCCTCCTTGGGTACCAATCGGAGGAACATTAGGGTATTCCCCGCATCGATCAATAATATCTATCTCATCCAAACCTCTGCAAGTCCAAATGATGTCTTTGTCGGTGAGACATTAACCTGTGAGCCCAACCTCTTCCTTCTTGATTCTTCAGTACGAGCTTAGGGAGGTGCGAAATAAACCACCTCACCAACAAAGGGATACAACACCATAGGGTTCCTCGTCTTCGGGTAGTACGGGCGTGAAGTTGTTGCAAGATGTCACCCAAGAGAGTGGGCACCGAATTCTGAGACATAAAGATCCTTATGGCGGTGACATTGATGAAGTTGTCAGGATTAGGAAACAGGACTAAGCCATAGATTAGGAGAGCCAAGATGTCTTCATATGCCCTAAAGTCCAGGTCACTCCAGAAACTGTTAGCTTTACCAATCAGAAACTTGGCCAAGAAACCCTTAACTCCGCTTCTGGTCACCCAGTTGTCTGTTACCTCTTGATGGGTCAAAGGAAGAGCTGCAGCCACATCCTCAAGCCTGAGGGTCTTTTCCCAACCAGTAAAGGGAGTCTGATCCAAGATAGGGATACCAAGCAAATCAGAGAACTCTTCCAGGGTAGGGACCAGCTGGAAGTCTTGAAAGGTGAAGCACTGGTACAGAGGGTCATAGAACTGGGTCAGAACACTCATCAACTGTTGATCCCGCCTTGCAGTGACTAAACTGAGAAGAGAACCATGCCTCTGGATGAAGGAAGTGGTATTTGGGATTCTGCTAACCAACTCATCAAGCAACTCAGGTGAACGAACAAAGTTGAGCCGGATAGTATTCCTTCGCACAGGCATCATAATGTCCTACAAAACAGAGCAAAGGTGAAACCCTCTTGTCTTTGAAATGGTCAGCCCTTATGCAGGATGCATGCAATGCTCATGATGTTATGATAAAGCACACCACATATAGATACAAAGGCAAACATGGTAAGGCACACAAGTCACACAAGGCAAGCCCCTAAAGTTTAGGCCAGCATGAGGTCTAGGTACTACCCTCTTTCAGTTTGTTGGTTCATACCTGTCCTAATAAAAAGTAACCGGGTTCTTAGAGGATCCCAATATCATTGACTACCCTCAATCGGTCATAACTCCAGCATCGCAATCTTTTCTTGCGGCCAGAACCATCACGAGAGTTTAGCCTCAATGGGCGTAGCATACTGCTACAATTCTAAAGGCCAAGTTGTGTCAATTAAGGTTCTAAGGTTGTTGGTGCTTAATGACTCCTTAGAAGACCCATATTCTCCTTGTTGCGACACAAGGGATATCGGTACAGACCAAGGTGCCACACCAACGTAGCCACTGCTTCACCTATGTCGGTCTATGCCGGACAGGTCCCTCACAACTTATGCTACCTAAACAGGGTATCCCCAGATCCGGGTTAGGATCTATGTAACTCCCATGCAACCCACAAATTTAAAGCAGACAAGTCAATACAATTGAAAACACAGTTATGAACTATCCCTAAGGTACACCTCACTTTAAGTTAAGTCCCCAGCAGAGTCGCCAGTTCTGTGATCGGTGGATCTGGAACTGACTGTTTAACGCTGGATCGCGAAATGTCGCGGAAGCAAGAGTCGCCACCGTCTTTTATTTTCTCCAAATGGAAAAGACAAAAGCACAGAAAAATTCCTTAAAGAGATCGCTCTCGGTTCGGGAGGTAGATTATAGAAAGGGAAGGTGTTAGCACCCTTTCTATCCATGGTTATCCATGGGCTCTTAGATACTTGCTCATTGTGTTTTCAAAAATGTTTGTTTGCTTTTCAACTGTGGGTTTTAAAAAGTTTCTTTGAAAATTTCAGTTCGACTCTTGTATCGGTCCTCAAGAGTGTTTGAAAAATTGCTTTCGAAAGCTTTTTGAAAATGTGTTGGTGTGAAAAGTACTTTTGAATTTGTTTTGAAATTTAGAGCAAGTATCTAGAATCGTCTACCTACCCTAAGGAATTCGTCTGTGTAGATGTCCTTTAAAGTAGTGCCATCCCACCATTGAGAGGTAGGTAGCACCACCGTTGGAGGTGTTCGGGTCAATTCGAGGTTCGGGACATGGTGATCACCAGAGCAATGGGAAGACACCTTAGAAGCTACCCTCATGCCAGGTTCCCGGATCATGAGGACTTACTAAGACATCCTCTACTCGACGATCACCTTTCGAGGCAAGGCAACAGTGAGGCGTACCCTAGGAGTGGTGTGTGATTTGTGTGTCGTTTTCCGATAGTTTGTCTTTTGTCATGTTATTGGTGATCTATCGTTTGTTTTTATTTTGTCCATACATTCTTTCATGCTTTTGATTAACAGTTAGAAAGTTGCGGAAATTAAAGATCTAAAGCTATTACAAATGGCGCGGGTCCACATCGCCAAAATTATATCCAGGACCCGATTTGACGGAAAGTAAATAAAGTGCGAGAAATAAAATGTCCGAGTTTACAAGGCTTTGGGAGAGATACATGAATATTTAAACGAAATAAAATAATATGCGAATTAATAAAAAATTAAGAGCGAGGGCGTTGGACCCTTTTGCAAAGATTAAATCAATGGTGGAGTTAATTAATTAAAAAAAGAAATGTTTTTGGTATTTTTTAATATTTTAGGATTTAAATGAAAAGAGAATTAATTAAAATTAAAATAAGATGCAAACCCTAATTTTAGTTGCTTTTAATTTATTAAAAAAATATTGAAGTTTTTAACCTAAAATTAACCCTAAATTTTATATGCAAATTTGATTATAAAATAAATAAAATAAATAATATTAAATATTTGAAAGAAAAAAAATGAAAAGGATGAAAAATTAATTAAACCTAATTCTATGTTTTTTTTTATATTTTTATTAAAAGAATTAAAATTACAAACCTAATTTAGAACTAAATCCAATTACATGCAATTTTATTTACAAGAAATATTAAAATAAAAATTTATTGTTTTTTTCTCTTTTTTCTGATTTTTAGGTATTTTGTGGTTTTATGAAAATAAATAAATCAAAGAAATAAATGAAATTAATTAAAATAAAGAAAAGAATAGAGAAAGCAAACCCTAGGGGGTTCAGTCCCACATTGGGAGGTATAGTTGAGAAATCTGGCCCATTTAGCTTGGCCTGTTTGGACTTTTTCCAGGTAGCATGTTGAAGCGTTGACTGGTTTATGGTGTTCATCAATTCTGAGCCTTTGATTTGGTTCCAATATGCACGTGGATGGTTTGATCTGGAGGGTGTATGGTGCGCCTTGATGTTGAGTCTGCATGGGAATTCTTATTGAAAAATAATATGGAAGTGATGTAGACCTGGGACTCGAACCCAGGTCTTGGACGTTAACACTCACACGCCTTGCCATTTGTTCTACTGCACGCGTTGTTAATATTAAACAAACAACAAATATCATAAAAGAAACAAAAACGTTAGTGGACTCTGCGCGCGAATTTTTAAACTGGCCAATCCATTGACGCCACGATATCATCTTCTCCCTTGTCTTCGTTTTCCTGAAAATATAATAAAACATGGCAACGGTTTTTCATGCGTTCTCTTAGGCTGGCTATTGAAAAATAGCGATTAGCCCTGTGACGCTCATAAATTGAGCGCGAGGGTCTCAAGCTTTTCGTCCAAATGCGCTGATCACAACCATGGCACTATGGTGTTCTAATTTTGCTGTATCTTAAAACCCCTAATTCAAAACTCTGCAAACCCTAAAAATCATCAATGGCGAAATCGCGTATAGCACATAAAAATGCAATTAAATATATGGGTTAGCTTCAGAATAACATAAGGAATGTAAATCAACAATTAGAATGCCATGAGAATGCCTAGATGTTAAAATACGATCATGGATTTTTTTCTGTACAGGGGCGGTTCATGTTACCAATTCTTCAAGCTTTGATGAATGTTTGTGATTGAAATATGTCCTATGAACCTTCAGCAAGCTAATGAAACAAAAATTAGGCCTTGAATCGCCCTAGAAAGTGGTTTTCCGAATTCAGTTTCTTTGCAAAATTTTCAAGTTTGATAATGGCTTTTCTGAGCAGCTGCACGTGTTCTTTGATTAGGTTTTCATTCAGGCTTATGTAATGAATAGATTAGGTTAAGAAAATTGATCAAGATCTCTTGCAATGATGGTTTTGAAGATTTGATTTTCCATCATTATTTTTCAATCTTTCCATGTGCTTTTTGATACAAATCAACTCCAATCTCTCCAAATCTTTCCCTATTTGCATATGCACGAAATCTTGAGAATAAAACATGTACAAAAAGATTGGAAAACTTAGGTTAGCATTTTTCATATATTTATTTGATTTAAATGAATTATTATAAATAAAAATTCAAATAAATAGATAAAAAATGAATAAAGACTTCCCTTTGGGCCAAGTAGTCGTGCACATGCCATGGATGATGAATTATGGAAGAAAAATGGGCCCATTAGCAATTTTAGACCATTTGAATCAATGTTGACTTTTCAAAATATCCAAAAATTTCCCAACTTCCACAAGGCATAACTTGCTCAATTTTTAAGATTTTCTTATGTTCTTGGACATTTTGGAAAGGTATTTGAGTCCTCTAACCAATGCCTTTGGTCCCATGTCATTTTGATTTACCAATCTCAAGTTATGGCCTTTGACTTAAAGTCCCTTTTTGTTGACTTTTGAAAATGACCTATAATGTTGAAATTGATAACTTTTTGTGAGGGCATTTCTTGGACTTGAAGTATGAAGATGAGTTGTAGGAAATGTCTTTCTCTTCAAAATGAGATTTGGATGGAATTTTTCTGATAATCCATGTGAAAGTTATGCCCTGGTCAATTTACAATTGACTTTTCCAACTGTCCAAATAAGGAAACTTTTGCATTTTGATGATTTTTAAGCCATGTTTTGAGAATCATGATCAAGCATTGATCAAATGATGTTTGTGGCTTCAAAATGATATGTTGACCAAAAATTTGAACTTTTGACTGCCAAATGACCATTTTGCCCCTACAGTTGACTGTAGTGCAATTAGGGTTTTTGACTGTGCAATTTTGTGCTGAAAGTCTTGAAACTTGATATGAGGATACTTGACCATATTTGTAGGCATGTGAGACTTGATTGGACCTTTGGAAACTTCATTTTCTTGATCAGAACAAAAACCCTAATCTTGACTGTATAGGAGACCTTTGCACTGTGCAACCCTTGGGGAATTTTGAAGCTTGACTTGGCAATTTCTTAAAGAATATGGGAGGGCAAATTTTGGGGTACAACATTCTGGTATTGGAGATAGTGAAGTTGCTGGTTGTGGTGAATGGGGAGTTTCTGGTTGAGTGTTTGGATTTTCTAAGAGGGGAGCGGAAGAACGTTGATCAATTTCAGAAAGAACTTTGTCAAGTTCTGATTCTGTTGATGTTGTGGGTTTTGGATTTTTGGTGCGGGATCTCCTGAGAGTTAGTGACTCAGAAGGGTCAGCTTCTGGTTCGGTATCATCGATGGTTGGTATGGGAATTGGGAGTTCATGTGAAGGTGGGGTTAGGATTGATGTTGGAATAGCAGAAGAACTTAAAACATTAGCAGCAGATAGATTACCTCTCTTCTTAGGGGTCTGCTGGGATGGTCCTTCTGAAGTAGCCTTTCTTTTCTTCGTCTTCTTCACAGTAACTTCTGGATTTTGCTGGTGCAGATCTTTTATGTTCAGAGTGGGATCTGTGCCATCAGCCTTGCAAGCGTCCAAGTATCTGAGAATAATGACTGGTTTAGAGTCAATCTCAGAAAATATTGGAAAGTCGTCCAGAGGGACTCTTATGCTGGTGATGTCAGCCAGAGGAGTGACGCTGGGCTCCTTTCTGATATTCTCTATCAGTTTCATTTTCTTCAGATTCTTGGCATTCAGAGGCTTGCCAACAGTAGGTTCAATAGAGCTTACTTCCTGTGCTTCTGTAAGGTGTTCAATCAGCCTATTCTCAGTTAGAATATCTGATATTAACCTGCCAAAGGGTATCCAATCCCTCTTTGTCCTTTCTTCTTCTCTTGTCTCCTTGACGCTGGTCCTGAGGTGATTAAACAGAAGATGAGCCAAGTTAATCTTTACCTTCTGATTAATAAAATAGATCAGAAACTGCTGATCTATATTTATATAATCAGGAGAGCTTGTGGGCTTCCTGTGATTGAAGCACCCCAGAATAATCTTCGCCCATATTATGTGCTGATCCTTCAAGTCTCTGATTTTGCTGCTGGGAACCCCATGGGTGAAAATTTCTCTTGCAATGACAGCAGCATCTGAGCATCTTTCTGCCATGTCGATACAGCGGATGCCACCACCGTTGTATCCAATCAGTCTAGCAATGTGATCCTCAGTGATCACAATCTTCTTTCCCATTATATAGGAGGTAACTTTATGTGTTGATGAGGACGCATGAATCCATAATTCTTTGACCAATACTGGGAACGTTGGACCCACCAACCTATCAAAGTATCACTCCCATCCTTGTGCCCTAACTTCTTCTGTCAAATCGAATCCATTTTCTTTCAGACTGGAGAAATTAACAATCAGTTCAGACAACACTTACAAGTTCTTCACTGGTGTAAGTAGAGTTCTGAAGGGAATTTGGTATTGTTCAGATGAAGCCTCCTTCCGAGAACCTGCAGAAACATTGCTAGAGGTTTCCATGTTCACACTTAGGGTTTTTTTGAGAAAAGCTTGAAAAAAGGTTTCTTTTGAAAAAGATGAACACACAAGTAAGAATGTAGAGAAAATTTTTGAATGATTGTAAGAAACGGTAAAAGTTTAATGAATGATGTTAATGTGCTTAAATAGATTTCAAAATGAGTTTTGAAAATGTAAACGGTTTTAAGAAAGAGAATTAATTCATGATTACAGTTTAACTCATGATTACGTGCATTTAATGCTTGCTGATTTTGGGGGATTTGAGAAAGATACTTGGAACAGTTACCAGACATGTGTCTCAATGCATCCAATCAGCATTTTGCCTTCTCAGAAGCGTGCACGCGTGTTCTGCTTCAGAGATTTGTTAATGATTGGATGACACTTGTTTGATTTAGTGAGCAGCACGTCTATCCTTGAGCTGAAACGCTCAGATCTTTAAGAATAGAATCTGATATAATCTGCATGTCTATCTTTCTGAAAGGAGATTGATCAGAAGTTCACAGTAAAAAGAAAACACATTCTGAAGGTTAATATATAAAATTAAAACATTTTCACTCTGGGCAGAGCTTCATGCTGAGATGTTTCAGAATGAAGTTGAACCTATCTTCAGAAAGAGGTTTAGTGAAGATATCAGCCCATTGATGGTCTGTATCAATAAATTTTAAGTTCAAAATTCCTTTCTGAATATAGTCCCTAATGAAGTGATGTTTTATTTCTATATGCTTAGCCCTAGAATGCAAAATAGGATTTTTACTTAAGCAAATGGCAGAGGTATTGTCACAGAGTATAGGGATGTTACTCTCAAAAATCTGGAAGTCTTCAAGCTGACTTTTCATCCAGAGAATTTGTGTGCTACATCCAGCTGCTGCTATGTACTCAGCTTCTGCTGTTGATAGCGCAATTGTGGATTGCCTTTTGCTGGACCAAGAGATCAGATTTTCTCCCAGAAACTGGCAGCTTCCAGAAGTACTTTTACGCTCTACTCTGTCTCCAGCAAAGTCAGCATCGCAGTAGCCTACTAAGCTGTAATCACTAGATTTTCTATAGAATAAACCCAGATTAGTAGTACCTTTCAGATACTTGAAAATTCGCTTAACAGCTGTGAAGTGAGATTCTCTAGGATCTGATTAGAATCTAGCACAAATACATACGCTGAATAAGATATCAGGCCTTGAAGCCGTCAGATAGAGGAGAGAACCAATCATACCTCTGTAGACCTTCTGTTCTACCTTTTTGCTTACCTCTTCTCTTTCCAGAATGCACGTGGGATGCATTGGAATCTTTGATGACTTACATTCTGAGAGGTCAAATTTCTTCAGAAGTTCTCTGACATATTTGCTCTAATGAATGTAAGTTCCCTCAGGATTTTGATTGATATGAATTCCCAGAAAGAATTCCAATTCTCCCATGAGGCTCATCTCAAATTTTGCCTGCATACACTTAGCAAATTTTCTTCCAAGAGAAGGATTAGTAGATCCAAAAATAATATCATCAACATAAATTTGGCAAACTAAGATATCATTCTTAACTGACTTACAGAATAAGGTAGTGTCCACCTTCCCTCTGGTGAATTCTTTTTCTAACAGAAAGTTACTTAGTCTTTCATACCAAGCTCTGGGAGCTTGTTTCAGACCATATAGTGACTTCTTTAGTTTGAAAACATATTCTGGATTTTTTGTACTTTCAAAACCAGGGGGTTGGTGCACATAAACCTCTTCTTCTATATATCCATTTAAGAATGCACTCTTGACATCCATCTGATACAGAGTGATGCCTTTATTAACAGCAAACGAAATTAAAAGTCTGATAGATTCTAACCTGGCGACTGGAGCAAAGGTTTCTGTATAGTCTATCGCCTCTTCTTGACTATAACCTTGTGCTACCAGTCGTGCTTTGTTTCTGATAACTTCACCTTGTTCGTTCAGCTTATTTTTGAACATCTATCTTGTTCCAATGACGTTGAATCCTTTTGGTCTGGGAACAAGATCCCATACGTCATTTCTGGTGAATTGATTCAGCTCTTCTTGCATTGCTAGAATCCAGTCGTTGTCCAGAAGTGCTTCATCAATAGAATAAGGTTCAATCAGAGACACAAGTCCCATGAGGGATTCTTCAGAGTTTCTGAAGCTGGCTCTTGTTCTGATTGGATCTTCCTTTCTTCCTAAGATAGTTTCTTCTGGGTGATCCAAGCTGCTTCTGGGTAGTCTTTTCTGAGGTTGGTCAACAGATGTTGTTGGATTGCTAGCAGTGCTCCTTTCAGATGTTGAAGGGGTGTCTTTGTTGAGAGCTTCTGATGACTTGTCTTCAGAACCTGTAAATTCAACTTCCATACCTGCAAAAACTTCATTCTGCTTTGACTTTTCAGAGTCAAGCTTATCATCAAAACAAACACTGATTGATTCTTCCACAATCTGTGTTTCTGTATTGTATACTCTGTACCCTCTTGAGCATTCAGAGTATCCTAACAAAATACACTTTTGTGCTTTAGAGTCAAACTTGTTCAAATAATTTTTTGTATTTAACATAAAACAAGTACATCCAAATGGATGAAAATATGAAATGTTGGGCTTTCTGTTCTTCCACAATTCATATGGAGTCTTTTCCAAAATAGGTCTTATGGAGATTCTATTCTGAATGTAGCACGTTGTGTTTATTGCCTCTGCCCAGAAGATCTTAGCAACGTTTGTCTCATTGATCATGGTTCTAGCCATTTCTTGCAATGTTCTGTTCTTTCGTTCTACAACTCCATTTTGTTAGGGAGTTCTAGGACAAGAGAAATCATGCAGAATGCCTCTGTCATTAAAGAATGACTCAAAATCTTTGTTTTCAAACTCTCCACCATGATCACTTCTGACTTTAACGATTCTAAGATCATTTTCATTCTGAACTTGGTTACAGAAGGTAACAAACACAGAGTGTGACTCATCCTTGTGTCTTAAGAACTTTACCCATGTCCATCTGCTATAGTCATCTACGATTACTAACCCATACTTCTTGCCACTGACTGAAGCAGTTTTAACTGGTCCAAATAAGTCAATGTGCAGAAGTTCTAATGGCTTAGAGGTAGAAACAACATTTTTAGATTTGAAAGAAGGTTTTGCAAACTTGCCTTTCTGACATGCTTCACACAGAGCATCTGAATTGAACTTTAGATTAGGAAGTCCTCTAACCAGATTGATTTTGTTAATCTGAGATATTCTTCTCATACTAACATGCCCCAATCTTCTGTGCCAGATCCATTGCTCGTTGTTAACAGACAGAAGACACTTTACATTCTGACTTTTCAGTTCAGAAAGTTTGATTTTATAAATGTTGTTTTTCCTCTTTCCATTAAATAGGATAGTCCCATCTTTCTGACTAACAGCTTTACATGATTTTTGATTAAAGATTATATCATAACCGTTATCACTTAATTGACTTATGGATAACAGATTATGCATTAATCCATCTACTAGCAGAACATTATTTATAGAGGGAAGATTTCCATTACCTACAATTCCAGAGCCAATGATCTTTCCCCTCTGATTGCCTCCAAAGCCAACGTGGCCTCCAGGCTTAAGTTCCAGGCTTTGGAACATATGCCTTCTTCCCGTCATATGTCGCGAGCAGCCAAAGTCCAGGTACCATGACTGGTGTTTCTGATTTGCTGCTAAAGATATCTGCAACATGTATTATTTTATCCTTAGGTACCCAGATTTTCTTGGGTCCTGATTTGTTAGATTTACCAAAACTCTGGTTGAATTTTGGTTTCACAGAATACTTACTACTAGTATATTTAATATCATGTGTGTGACCATACATAAAATGTGAGTTCAGAGGAGTGTGTTTAATAGTTAAATCCATGGTGTTCTTTGGTGTAGGAACCTTACCTTGGTATCCTATTCCCTTTCTGTCGTTTCTTCTAACTCCATAGATCATTGAAGCCATTTTGCTTCTATCTATGCTTTTAGCAAGGAACTTCTGAAAGCTATGATCATACTCCTTGATGATCTCATCAGCGCTGCTGGGAGTTTCAGAAATTGTTTCCTTCTGAGAGTTTTGTAAAACATTTTCTAATTTTGAAATTTTATTTTTCAGCTCAGAATTTTCCAATTTGAGACTCTCGGTCTTATCAGAGTCAGATTCAAGATTCCTTTTCAGGTTTCTGAATTTAACTCTAATCTGCTGGTACCTTTCCAAAATTTCGTTAAGGCTTTCAGCAAGTTCATCCTTAGTAAAATTAATTGCAAAGTCAGGAAATACCTCTTCAGTGTCTGATTCTGAGTCTGATTCAGAAGCTTCACTGTCTTCTGAAATGTTGGCCATGAGAGCTATGTTTGCTCTCTCATCATCTGATTCTGAGTCAGCTTCAGACGAGTCAGAGTCATCCCATGTAGCCATGAGACTTTTCTTCTTTTCTCTTCTAAACTTCTTTTTGGGCTTTTCCCTCTGAAGCTTTAGGCAGTCACTCTTGTAGTGTCCTTGCTCATTGCATTCATAGCAGATGATGTCCTTGGTGTTTGGCTTTCTGCTTCCTGAGGAGCCTTCAGATCTTCTGTATCCAGAGGAAGAATCTGACCTTCTGTATCTGGAAGAGGACTCATTCTGATCAGATCTTCTGGGATTCCTGAACTTCCTTTGCCTTTGCTTCCATAGTTGGTTCACTCTTCTGGAGAGGAGGGAAAGTCCGTCTTCTTCTGATGAGGATCCATCAGATGTTTCTTCAATTGCCTGCAAAACTTTAGACTCAGATTTTTTGTTAGATTTTAATGCTAAAGGCTTACCTTGCTTCTGAGGTTCATCAGCTTCCAGCTCTATCTCGTGACTTCTGAGGGAGCTGATAAGTTCCTCCAGAGAAATTTTGTTGAGATCTTTAGCTAGCTTCAGCGCTGTAACCATTGGCCTCCACTGTTTTGGCAGGCTTCTGATGATCTTCTTGACATGATCAGCAGTAGAGTATCCTTTGTCCAGAACCTTGAGACCAGCCACCAGAATTTGGAATCTTGAGAACATTGTTTCAATGGATTCACTTTCTTCCATTTTGAATGCCTCATACTTCTGAATGAGCGCAAGAGCTTTAGTTTCTTTGACCTGAATGTTGCCTTCATGCGTCATTCTGAGTGAGTCAAACATGTTCTTTGATGTGTCTCTGTTAGAGATCTTTTCATATTCAGCGTAAGAGATGGCGCTGAGAAGAATGGTTCTGGCCTTGTGGTGATTTTTGAAGTCACGCTTTTGTTGATCAGACATTGCTTTCCTATCAATCTTCTGACCGCTTGCATTCACTGGGTGCGTGTATCCATCTGTCACCATGTCCCACAGATCAGCATCATGTGCCAGAAAGAAGCTTTCAATTCTGTCTTTCCAGTAATCAAAATTTTCTCCATCAAAGACTGGAGGTTTGCCGCTGAATCTGTCTTTGTCTTCATTGTTGTCATTGCTGGTGTGTTGATATGTTCTTGCCATTGTGTTTTTCTGACGCTGAATCTTGTACTGACACGGTTAAGTGTTTTAGCTCAGAACCAGGCGCTCTGATGCCAATTGAAGAAGTGAAAAACACAAGAAGGGGGGTTGAATTGTAAAAACTTGAAATCAATTGCAGTCAACACGGTATTTTTATCCTGGTTCGTTTGATCTCAAACTACTCCAGTCCACCCGTCAAGGTGATTTCGCCTCTCTCCAACGAGGTCTTAATCCACTATATTCAACTGAATATTACAACTGCTTTAACAACTGCTAAAGCCTTCTTGAGTCAAACCACAAACCGGTTTCTCAAGGAAATACTTTCTTACAAAGAATTGAAATCTAAGTGTGTTGAATGTTTTCTACAAAAACTGTTTATCACAACTGTGATACTACACACGTTAAGCTTAAGAGAACTAGAGTGCTAAAATAATTGAGTAAAGAATTTGAGAGCTTTAGCAAACTGAGAGTGAGGAAGATGATGAATTGCTTTAGGCGTGTAGTGTGTTGTAGAGCATTAGCTAATTCAATCTTCACTGACTTGTTTATATAGCATTGGAAAATGGTACGTTGGAGTCAGTTAATTCCGTTTCAATGCCAATAACATTCTTCCCAAATTGAGAAGATCTTGTCTGGAATGATGCTGTTGATAATAAAGAATCTTGAATGCACAGTACCGTTGCCACTTAAGCGTGTTCTGGCTTTGGCTCATTCTGACGCTTCTAGGTGCTGATGACTTGTTGTTTTCTTGATCAGAGTTCAGATTGTTGCGCACAGATCTGTTCATCAAGCTTCAGCGTAAGCACATGTTGATCTTCTGATTCTGGCATCTGATATAACATCCTCTGATGCTGATGTTGATATTTCATCTTCTGATGCTGATGATGATATTCTCTTACTGATGTCCATCAGAGTTTCTGTAAAACAGAATGTAATTTTTTAGGCAGCATATATGTCTTACATGAATCATACAATTAATATATCTTTGCATTTTGTTATCATCAAAACTTAAACTTAGGGTAGTAGATTCAAACTTTGTTCTAACAGATATTGTGTAAGTTTCTAAGTGAAGTTAAAGTTCCAGAAGGATACTCTTCAGATATTAGAAGACTTGTGTCTATGAAATACCTCAAGTTAAAGAGTTTAAAGACACATGATTGCCATGTTATAATGGAGCATTTTCTACCAATAGGTATACGTTCTATTTTTCCAGATAAAGTAAGGAGCGCGATAACTAAGTTGTGTTTTTTCTTTAGGTCAATTTGTAGTAAGGTGATTGATCATGAGATCTTACCAACATTACAAAAATAAATTGTTATTACTTTGTGTGAGCTTGAAATGTATTTTCCTCCCTCATTTTTTGACATAATGGTACATCTAGTTGTTCATCTTGTGAAAGAGACACAGTTGTGCGGCCCAGCTTATATGAGATGGATGTACCCTGCTGAACATTATATGAAAGTATTAAAAGGGTACGTGAAAAACCGAAGTCGCCCAGAGGGTTGTATTGTTGAGCGATACATTATTGAAGAAGCGGTTGAGTTTTATACTGAATATTTGTCCAAAGTTCAATTCATTGGACTCCCCCAAAGTCATATTTTTGAAAAAAAGGAAGGTAAAAGATTAATTGGAAATAAAATTGTGAAAATATCAAAAGATGAACGGGATCAAGTGCATCTGTATGTTCTGCACAATGACAGTGAGGTTGAGCCATATGTTGAAATGCACAAGGATGTACTCCGAGGGTTAAATCAGAATAGAAATGAAAATTGGATAGTACGGGAGCATAATCAAAGTTTTATACCATGGTTTAAGGATCATATTTATTCAAAGCTTCATTCAGATCCCGCTTCAATAACAGAAAGGTTGAGATGTTTGAGATATGGTCCAAGTTTGCATGTGTTTTCTTATAGCGCATACGCAATTAATGGATACACATTTTATACCAAAGAACAAGATGATAAAAGTACTATGCAAAATAGTGGTGTAACCATGCTTGCTGAAGCAATGCACATTTCAAGTATGAAGGACCTAAACCCCAAATATGCAAATCTGTCATATTTTGGGGTTATCGAGCATATTTGGGTGTTTGATTACGAGAAGTTTCAGATTCCTATATTTGGTTGCAAGTGGGTAAGTAGTAGTGGCATACGAATGGATAAGTCAGGATTTTTGCAAGTGGATCTTAATAGGGAGGGGTACAAAGATGAGCCTTTTATTCTAGCCTCTCAAGCTAAACAAGTGTTCTATGTCACTGACTCGGCGAGTACAAAATGGTCTATAGTGCTTTTATCTAACAAAGTGGTTGATGATAACGGTGTAGACCAAGGTGATATTGATGATAAGAATGAGTCATGTATTAGATGGAATGAGTCGTATATTATAAATGATCAAGATGAGAATATTATAGCGAATGAATCATATATCAGAAATGATCATAATGAGGGAATTTGGATAAATCCATCCGTTCGCATTGTTAAGAAACAAGTAATTCATGTTCCAACCAAGAAAAGAAAGAGATGTTAGTGAAAGAGGTAGAATATTAAAATGTTTATGTTTATGTTTGTGTTTACGTTTAAGTTTATGTTTATGTTAATTTTTGGCATTGACATTTTATATATATTTAAATGACTATGGAATTTTATATTGGGTTTATGTTTATGTTTATTACAGGTTAGATGGCTACTAACGAGGATCACCCACGTGATGATTCTGTGCATGATGGAGATAAGGCCATTAGTAAAATGAAAATGGAATATAGACGAGGAATAACAATAATGAAGAGAATAATTCGAGATAGAGACCAAGGCATAAAGTATGATGTGCATTGGAGTCAAGAAGGCCAACTAATTGAGCCTAACGGTTCAACATTGACGAGTTATCTTGGTTCGGTGGTAAGGAGAGAAATTCTAATTACATGTGAAGATTGGAGAGCAAGAGTGTTGGACGATGCTAAAGATAAAATATGGAGTGAGATACAGGTACCATATGTGATGTTATTTGTTTTTAATGATGATTATGTCTCTAAATTACTTATACTAACGCACTTTGTGTATGATTTTCATAGAGGTCGTTCATCATTGAGGATACCAGGAGAGATTATATTCTCAAATTGGCCGGGAAACTACATAGATGGTTTAGAGCTTTCTTGTCAAACAAGTTTCTTAGGGATGCGGATAAAAATTTTGTTGATGTAGAGCTTCCAAAGAAATATACAGATTTGATTACAGCTGAAGAATGGGAAACTTTTAACTCAAAAGAAATACCCAAAAATTTGAGAGTTTAAGTGTCATAAATCGACAACGAGCATCAAGTCCAGCATATCCATACAGAAAATGGCGTATGGGATATGCACGCTTACAACAGTCTATTATAAGTATCTATGAATTGCAAAGTATATATAATATATGCACGCTTATATTTGTTCATGTTATTTGGCTTAATGTGTAGCTAACAAAGGAGAATAGTTCTGAAACATCTCTTCCGGAACACATTTTGTGGAAGGAAGCCTGTGTGTGTAAGGATGGAGTTGTTGAAGAAAAAGTTCAACAAATTTTCGAGAGATGTGTAAGTATAATATTTTTTATTTAATTACATCATACTTTTATTTATTTAATTACATCATTCTTTTATTAACATATTGTTGTACCCCAAAATTTTCCCTCTCATTTTATCAACATTTCCCCTCACAAGGATCTTTGAACTCAAGACTAAGTTAGGGTTTGCACTGCTCAAGACATCTCCTTGCACTGATGACCTAAATTAGGGTTTGAGTTTGCATAGGGATTTTTGGAACTTCAATGCTCAAATTGACTTTCATGCTTCATGTTGGACTCATGAGTTTGTCCATACCAATTTTCAAGCCTTGAATCAAATTTTTGCCCAGTCAATTGGACAGTTGACCTAGAAATCAGTTGTATTGGGGGAAAAGTCAACTGGGGCCAATTTACAGTCAAACCTCATGAATTTTGACCCACATCAACATTATGAACTCATATGAACCATTGGATCAAGTTTGGACCACAACTCCAAGGGAAATTTAATCAGATCACCAAAAGGGCAAAATGGTCATTTTTAGGGTTTTGATTGTACAAAGGCAATTTCTGACTTTTTGACCTAGCCAATGGCAAATTAGGTTCAACCATGGACTCAAGGACTAAATGACATCATCTTGACTTATTCAACAAGTTCAAAAGATCTCAAATGCATGAGATTGACAGATGAATTTTTCAGTCAATTGATCAAAATTTGACTGTACACTGAAAAGTCAAACTTTGACTTTTTGGTCAAAATCAAGTGCCAAGGGTCATTTTTCATCAAGATGTGTCAAATTATGAAACTTGTTCATCAAGAAACCCAAAATTGCAAATTAGGGTTTAAAGTTGAAAAATTTCATAACTTAGAAATTTTCTAAGTTATGAAATTTTCTTAATTTTTTCTAACTTTGCCCCCACATTTTCACCATGATGCATTTGGATTCAAACAAAACTTCCAACATGAAAGTTGTAGTCTTCCACAAAGTCTACAACTTTTATTCACAAAGTTTCCTCAAAAGAAGCTTGGATCTCAAATTATGATTTTTAGAACAAGGGTCCCTAAAACTTTTAACTTAGTGAAATTTTGTCCTAGTTTAGGCAGGATTTTGACCTATCTTCTTGGCCATTTTTCACATAGTTCCACTTGGAGTCTCAAGTTGCATTTCAAAGATGGATTATAGAGCATGTTGCAAGATTTCCAAATTGTCCAAGAACTCCTCAAACACATTTGTGGTTAGGGATAATCGAAGGCTTGAAGTTGGCAAAAACTCACTTTTCATCCATGGCATATTCATGTTCATACAAGTTGCATTTTCAAGTCAGCATGCCTTACACTAGCTTGCAGGCCTCTAAACCACTTCACACTTCATAATTAAATGCAAATCCATCAGTCTAAGCTTTTGTTTTGGTCATTTAGACATCGTACACAAGATTAGGCCCTAAGTAGAAAAAGGCACATTTCCATTTTTGCCATAATGTGCTTTATGTCAAACCACTATCCCTTGAGCATTGGTCCATATCTAAGAGGGCAAATCAAATCCACAGGTTAGAGGGGCCAAGGGCAATGCATGCAAGCATATTTGATAGCCTGTACAGGCCTGTAACAACAACTTCCACATTCTTACTTCAAAAACAAGAAACTTGTCAAAAACTTGAGAACTTGAAAACCAACCAATGTTAACTTACACAAACAGTTTGAACATATTTCTCACACCCCTTTGAGCTAGAAACATGATTGCTTGAGCCTCTAAACATCCCATAGCCAGAAATCACATTCCTTTGGCAAAATAGGGCAGGTTCTGCAACTTGAGTTCCATAGCTCATTTGGCTCATGCGTTTTTCCCCAAGTTGCTTCAAACACCTTTCATTCAACTCACCCAAGCTATCCCAAACCTCAAACACCAACTTTAACTCCATTTACAGTGTTCACCATTTTCATTTTGAGCTTGTGTAGGTTGAGTTCCATAGGCTGATTCAAGGACATTCAAGGCAAGTTAGCTATTGGAGAAGGTCAAGTGAAGTTCAAGCAAGATACCAGACATCTTAAGCCTTGTTGAAAAGCATTACATTGTCCTACACGAATCCAACTGAAACAGGTTTTTCTCCACTTTCTATCTCTCTATTTAGGAACATTTAGCCTTAGGTTTGTGAATAAAAAATGTAGTGTTCATTGCCATGAAGCTGTACATATGCTCAGTTTTCATTTATATTAAGTGTGCTAGGAGAATTTCATCCATGAACATGCTGAAAAAACTAGGTCAGATTTTAGGGCCAGAGAAATTCTCTCTGGTCTTTGAGAGTTAGGATTAGTTTTTTATATTGTTGGAATCGTCTTGAAATTCTCTACAAGTTTGATGTTGTGTGTTTTTGCAATAGAGCACGTATACAGGATCCGGTAGTTTGTACAGGGACGCGCGCGTTTTTTCAAATGCTGGAGGTTGAAGATGAAGTTTTGGGCTAGGCTTGGCCTGACTACTTCTTACACCCCCTTTTTCTTTTTGCACCCCTAGCCCAATTTCTTGTATTTTCATATTTTTACATTTTTGTTTTCATTTCTGATTTTGTTTATTTATTTCCAAACATAAAAAATACTCAAAAATATTTTCATAATTTTTTTCACATTTATTTGGCATTTTATTTTAATTTTTCTAACATAAAAAGCATTTAAATACTTTTAATTATTTATTAAGACTTGAAAATATATATAATCATACTTTTTATTTTTATTCTTTATTTTTATTCATACTAAAAATATTTTCCTAAGTATATTTTCTTTTTGTACATATTTTATTTTATATTGTACATATTTAATTTGATTAATATACACATATAAATATATACTTTTTATTTTATTAAATACTCTAGAATAAAAAATATAAAATATTACATTTTTATTTTTATTATTATTTATACTAAAAAAATACTTTTTTCTAAGTATATTTCATTTTGTATATATTAATATATTTTATTGTATATAAATAATATAACATTTTATTTTTTTTAAGAAATTAGGGTTTTACCCTTAAACAATTAAAATAAATCTTTTATTTATTTCTTTATTTTTTACATTAAATACTTTTACATACATAAACAAACAAAAACCCTTTTTTGCATATTTCATTTCCTTTGATATATTTATTTATTTTGTTTATTTAAATATTATCCATTTATTATTCATGCAATTAAATTCAATTTGGATGTAAAAGTAAACTAGGGTTTATCTTTCTTGTCAAATACCCCCATTCAAAAATTGTATCCCCATCCCCATAATCATGTTGTAATAGCCTAGACTTTTAATTCTCGCACTCTACGCTTTCAATTATACCATGATTAGAGAATTAGGGTTTGTAAGCAAAAAATCCAAATCAACAATTAGTTTGACCTAATCAAAGACAAAAAATGCATGAAAATTAAACACAATGCACACTTACACCCCTAGGGTTACAATCCACTTGTTGCCTTCAAAAATGGGCCATGTTATGCATGTTGGGTACTTTGGCAAAACAAAAACAAAACAAAAGATCACAGTCCCTCGATGACGATATCTTGGTTGCCTAAACAAAAATGATCAAGTCCCTTAAAAATTTGCCAAAGATACTTGACACAATTGCTATCATGGTCTATACGATGACCCGCACCTGTCCCGTTTAACATCCTAACACAAGGTTGTTCACCAAATGCAATGGTGAAACAACACTGTCAAAAGGGTTAAAAACATTAGGAAAGATCTTTGAGTAAAATAGGGTAGATAACTCTTAGTTACTTGATCAAAAAGCTTGCAAAACATCCTTGCTATTTTCAAACACACTTCACAACACAATTTCAAAACATTTTCCCAAATCAAACTTTCAAACGTTGAAATCTTTTCAAAAGACAAAAACACCTTTGTATACATTCAAACAAGAATCATTACAAAGGTTGCCATAACGATGGCCTCTTTTCAAAAAACATCTTTCAAAACCACACACAAAGCACCATTTCAAACAATTGAAAAGCAAAAGCAAGTGATCTAAACAAGTAACTAAGAGCCCATGGATAACCATGGATGAAAAGGGTGCTTGCACCTTCCCTTTTCATAATCTACTCCCCAAACCCAAGAAAACATCTCAAAGGTCTTTCCTGTGCTTTTTGACCTTTCCTTAGGATAAAATAAAAAGTCGGTGGCGACTCTTGCTAAACTGAAACATTTGTGAACACAAACGCAAAACCTTAAGTCAGTTCTCCCACTGTATCACACATATCATTCTTTAATTATAATATTTATATGAATTTCAGGAGACTCTTTCCCAGTCTATACCTCCAGATGAAGATAATGATTGCAGGAGAATACTCTCACGAGCATTAGATATTCGTGAGTATTCTGGTTGGGTGAGGGGTAAGGGATTTGGGATCACTCCAACATCCTTGAAGAAAAAATCAAAGACAAAAGCTCCTAGCAATAAAGAACTTCAGGAGAAGTTGGAAAAGTTACAATAAGAAGTTTATGAGCTGAGAAAGGAAAAGGAAATAGATCAAGCTACAGGTTTTAAAGATACTAGTGACAAAGGTAGTATCAATGGTAACTTTGGACATAATATTCCCGAGGTAATTATATACCATATTTATAAATTATATAACCATATTTTATATAACCATATTTATTAAATTATAGGGCATTTCCCGGTGTCAACTCTATTTGTCGGCACCGACTTATCGGATGGTTGGCAAGGGAAAAGTGTATAATACTTCGGGAGAAATGCTTCATCATAAACCGCTCCCAGATGGATTTTTGAAAGTATCGGTCGATGTTGTTTTAGAGGGGGTGCATTGTTACCACTACCCGACGATGTGGCAGATGCAACATTGGTGGAAGATGCAATAGGATCGTTTGTTGCATGGTCGTCAAGCCTCGTTTGCGTAGATAATGAGGTATGCTTAAAATTGTTTACTATTCAAATTTTTTAAGGCAATTATACTTACATTTTGTTTACATGGTAATGTTAGACTCCAACAAAATCCATCCCAAAAGATAAGGGGATTAGGCGGGAGACCGAGTCAATTGCATTAATTGAGGTACAACACAATTATATGACATTTAAGCTATGAGAAATGCTAATTTGTGATTTTATACTTCCCCTAACTAATTATATGATAACTAGATTCATGCTAAAGAGATTGCACAAGTCAGTAGGGGTAAGGCGCTGGAAATTAACAATATTTCCACACAAAAAAAGAATGTTGCTAAGAAGACTGTGGCTAGCAAAAAAACTACTGCTTAGTTCAGGTCGTTCCTTCAGACATATTTAGGAATTACATATATTCCGAGTGGTGGTACCCGCCTTATACCTATGAGTGCAGACATCTTTGGTTTTGAATACTTGGAAGCAATTGGTAGAGAGGATATGGAGCAAGTTTTTAGACATTTAGAATTAGGCCTCGGTGTTATCGGCATATACATCAGGTATACTCCGATCAACTTTTTTAATTAGATGAAAAATTTATTCCCTCATTTCAATGAATATAGTATAATTTTAATGATGTTTTAATTTAAGGTTTATGTATGACAACAGTGTGTGCCCGCGTAGATTAGAAGCAAGATTTTGCTTCTTAGCTCCCAACACTGTCAATTTAGGGTTAATTGTAACGAGACCAGATGATGTCATAGCATATGTACTCGGTTTATTCGTAGCCAGCAAAGATACTGAGAAGTTGTTCTTTTTGCCATATAATACTGGCAACGGGTTAGATTTTCATCCTAACTTGATCTATTATAATTTTCCATTTTTGGCCATTGTTTAATCTTTCAGTGGATACTGGTTATTGGTTGCGATTAATCCTATGAGAGCTGTGTATTATCTGGATTCGTTATACAATGATTGGTCAACATATCCAGATTTGAAGCAGATGATTGACACGTAAGTTTTTCGCTCCCAAAGAGATATTCAAGTTTATGTTTATGTTTATGTTTATGTTTATGTTTATGGTCAACATATCTGGATTTGTGTTTATGTTTATGTTTCTATGTGAGATTTTTCTAAACAGTCGTTTATATTTTATTATAGCGTTCTACTATCTTTTCGCTCCCAAAGAGATATTCAAGTGCAAAAAAGTAGAGCCAACAACGTTACATGGATCAGAGTGGAGGTATATTTTCACAAAGAGATATTCAATTTTGATTATATTAGTGATGATACTTGATAAAACAATTTAAGGGGTATAACCTGATATATATTCGTATTTTCTGTCCATGTGTAGTGTCCTCGCCAGCGTAACGGTATAGATTGCGGCTATTTTATGTTGAGGTTTATGAAAAAAACTATTCTTTTTGGATCGATTAGAGATTCCATCCATGGTATGGATTTCTAACTTAGGAATTACATATTATTTTCATATTTTGCGTTTCTCATAAAATGACATATTGTTTTTAACTAAATCACATACTATGTTATATTATTATATATGTAGTACTTTGAAGAATTCAATTGTGCACATTACTCAAAAGATCAATTGGATGAACTTATGGAAGAGTGGTGTCAATTCATTATCGGGTTGAGAATTTTATAAGCTAAGGTATATTGTCTTATTTCCTTTGATGAGAACTTTCGAGTTTTAAGTATAAATTAAATTCGAATAAAGTGCAACGTTAATATTATCATGTTATGAATTTCGATCATTTGGTTTTTTTTCCAGGTTTATAGGTGCATGTATAGAAGATAGGGCTAAGATATTCATGTTGTTGTTGTTTCATGAGAATTCTCAAAGATAGAAAGATGTACAGATGTAACATCAATTTTAAATTTTAGGATTTTTAACTTGTAGAATTTTAACTTGTATCATAAATTTTGTAGTTGTTGTTGTATATATCATCAATTTATATATATGTGTAATTTTTATATATGCAATATTTTATTGGAATGAAGCTACCAAATATGGTGCATAATATGGTGAAAACCTAGTTCAAATATGGTTAAAATTCTTATTAAAATGCATTATATATATTGGACAACGCTTTTGTAAGTCAAAATAGATATTTTATTTTAAAAAAATCGTGACCAATAGACAGCGTTTTAGGAGAAAAGCGCTGTAAAAACTCAAAAACAAGCGCTGCCTAAAGTGTGAAAGTGTTGTCTAAAGTGGGGGAATAGACAACGCTTTTAAAGGAAAGCGCTGTCTAAAGTCTAACTTAAAAAATAACAAAGCGCTGTCTAAAGCAAAAGCGCTGCTAAAGGGTATATAAAAAATCGTTGTCTATTCTAAAAGCTCTGTCTAAAGTGGGCATAAGAAAGCGCTTTTACATTGAAAAAAAACACTGTCTTTTCTTTTAGCAGTGCTGCTTTAGACAGCACTTTAAAGCGCTGTTAAAAGCCTAAAAAAGCATTGTCTTTTCCCTTATTTGTAGTAGTCTGTTCAGGATAACAGAGAGGGACTTGTTTTACTAATCGATGCCATTGAGAAGGCTGGTTATACCGGAAAGGTAAGACATGTTTTCATTATTATATGTAGTTACAAGGTTTCATTATCCACTTGTACTTATCAGAAAATGAAAAACAACTATACTAAATACAAGAAATATAATTTGAACTTAAGAAAACAGCCAAAAGATAGAACTCATGTTTATTTTTTTTATCAAAGCTTTTTTATCAAGCTTTGGCAGTTCCAGCTTTGGAAAGAATTGTATACAAATATGTTCTACTTGTCCATCTAAAACCTTAAGGTGATAGATGAGTGGGTTCTCTCATATATAAGTGCTCAATCTTAAGGTGATAGATGAGTGAGTTCTCTCATATATAAGTGTTCAATCTTCCCTTTTTATAATCAATGTGGGACTTCTTCCTCACACTTGATTCTCAACAAGTACAAAATATAAAATCAGTTAATTGTTCGATTCGGTTGTTGAACTGTTTGATAAATTGTAATTTGATTTATAAATCATAAAAAACAGTTCGGTTTTTTAACAACAGTTCGATTCAGTTCTATGGTTGAATAAAGTTTTATCGATTTTTTGCACATGTATATCATATCACTCTCATTAACTAACCAATGTGTAAGAATGGCGGTTGGCCTAGAATTGGAATTTCACAATTACAAATGATTGTTGGTTGAAAATCGTCAATGCTCATTAATTAATATGTTGACGTATTTCAACATTTTGTTAGCCGAAGGAGTATGTAAGAATGGTGGTTGACTGAAAAATATGATTGCCACACTTACCGAATATCACATGCAGTTCATATAATTTCCAAATAAAATCCCCTCCTTGAACCATTCCCTTCATTCACTTCAAATTTTCCTTCTAGCTTTCTCATATTCACTTTCATCAACTATGTCAAATATTAATGAAAACAAACACATTGCAGTGTTTTCTCTCCCTTTTAGCAGCCACCCTTTACCACTCCTAAACCTTACCATCAAACTAGCTCATCAACTTCCAAACTGTTACTTCTCATTCATTGGCACTGCAAAAAACAACCAAACACTCTTCTCAAAAACCAAAACACCAATCAACATCAAACACTACAATGTGAACCATGGAATCCCAGAGAATCACCAACTACTTCATGGTAGTGAGCTCAATCTCTATCTCCAAACTGGACAAGAGAATTTTCAAAAGGGTATAGACTTAGCAGTCTTAGAAACTAAAACACCAATCACTTGCATTATAGCAGATGCTTTTGTAACACCAACTTTTGATCTTGCTAAAACATTGAATGTTCCATGGATTCCTGTTTGGATTCCAATGTCATGCTCACTATCTGTTCATTTTCATGGTAAAGAAATACGTCAACATTGTACTGTGAACGATGGAAACAAAACATTGGATTTTCTTCCTGGTTTATCAGTGCTACGTGTTGAAGATTTACCACATGATCCTCTCATGACTGATACTGAGAAAGAAACTGCGCTTACAAAAGCACTTGCGTCACTTTCTACAATTTTACCTCAAGCTAAAGCAGTAATTGTGAGTTTCTTTGAAGAATTGGATTTACCTCTTTTTGTTCAAGACATGAGAAGTAAGTTACAGTTAATGCTTTACGTTCCACTTTTTAATTTGAAACCAAAAACACAAGTAAACGATGAGATAGATGAAAGTGGGTGCATTTCCTTTTTGGAGGTGCAAAAAGCAAAATCGTTGAAAGTTGTGTATATTGGTTTTGGTAACACTGTGATAGAACCACCGAAACATGAGATTGTGGCGATTGCAGAGGCATTAGAAGAAAGTGGGTATCCATTCATTTGGTCATTGAAAGAGAATCTGAGGAGTCATTTACCAAATGGGTTTCTTGAAAGGACAAAGACACGTAGCAAAGTTTTGAGTTGGGTGCCTCAAGGTAGAATTCTAGGGCATGGTTGTGTCGGTGCATTTGTGAGTCAAGGTGGTTGTAACTCTATGCTTGAGGGAATGTCAAATGGTGTGCCTATGATATATAGGCCTTATTTTGCAGATCAAGGGATAAATGCAAGATTGGCTGTGGATGTTTGGGAGGTCGGTGTCATTATTGAGGGTAGGGTTTTTAGCAAAAATGGTTTGCTTAAAGGTTTGAATTTGCTTCTTGTGGAGGAAGAGGGGAAGAGGTTTAAAGAAAATGCTTTGAAGATGAAGAAGATTATTGAAGAAGCTGATGGACCAAAAGGGCTTGCAACAAAGGATTTCAAAAAACTCGTCGAGTTGGTTTCAAGCTCTTGACTTATGCATGCAACCATTATTATTATTATTGTTATTAAATAAAAAAAACAATGTACTACTTCTTTTAGGTATTTTATGGTTGGTGTATATGTTTTGATGTTGTTGTTGTGATAATATGTGTCACTAAGTGTAAGTGAATAATGTATCTTTCATGTCTTAAATTCTTCATTTTTCATGTCCTTCAATAATATGTGTCTCAAGAGATATCTATTGAATTTTATCTTATGTCTCTATAATTAATCTCCAGCTTCATTAGTTTACTTCTTTTTCTATCTCAAACCAAATCATCAATAGTTTCTTTCTTATCGTTTAATTCAAGTGCAATATCATTTGTAAATATATTCTTAAATAGAAATAATTTGTTTTTATGTATATAAATAAAGTCCTAGAAAGACAAGGATGTAAAAAATTAAAAAAATGAGATAAAGAGTTTTTCTTATAAGCAACTTGATTTCCTTCTAAAAATGTATTTTGAAATTTTTCTTTGTACTTTAACGCACAATACTTCCCAATACAATAAAACCTACAAAAAGAAATGCAAATAATAAAATTAAGCGATATTTACATAAAAATTGAGATTTTGATAAATAAATAAAAAAATAATTTAATAAATATCACAAAATACTATTAAACTTAACCACAATTTGACACTTATCAATAAATCACTCACAATCAATCATAACTATAAAATTTATTTATTATTAAATCAATGGTTATTTTACTAGTTCACTGTGATGAAGAAATAATTTAACTTCATCATTTTATCCTTCTTCTAAAGTGATTTAATGTTTAATATTATATTTGATGTTAACTACAAATTATTGAAAGTGATTGACAGCGATGATGCCATATTTCTAATTTTGGAGTATCTTGACTTTGGTCTTTCACATATACATTCCAATTCCCAAAGAGTAAGCGAAGTTTTATTTATAGAAAAATTGCGTGATTGTAATAAAATTTGCATATATCTCTATTAGTTGTTTTTTTGCAATATAATCCTAATAATAAGATACTAAAATCAGTTTTATAGAGTAGGAAAAGGAAGAAAAACAAGGTAGCTATAGCACCATGCTCACAAAATTCTAAACATAAAATCTAAAACCTCATTCTAGTTGTGCTACACTGAAAATAAATTTAAGCATCAAAGAAGTATGTCTATGTAACATTGGTGCAGCAAAAACTATTGAGTCTTGTCTTTTATATTTGGGAGAGTTACTAAGAACATTGTTATATAATGTAGATTTAGATATTTTTTTGAGAGATACATTATTTATTTATGTAAAATTTTAAGATAATAAATGAGTGAATTTACTTATATATACTTAAGTCATCACATTAATATTTAATGTGAAACTATTTCTTCACTTATTCACATTTATTATATATTATTTTAATAGTAGTTATCATTTTATTTTAGAGATACTATAATCAGAGCGAAACAAAATATATGTTTAGGTTGTTTTGTTCTCATTTTTCATTAGTAACAATCACATTATGTTTTGAATTTTAGTGGCATATGAAATATGACGTGGGTACATAAGTCATAAAGCATGCTCAAACATTGTATAGGTTATTTAGGTACACTGGATAGGTTTTTTTTTTTAAATTTCCAAAATATATTAATTATGTTTTTCTAAACATATCTATCAAGAATGGTGAAAAACTCCATTGGAGGAAGACAGAAGCAACAAACTTCTAACTGTATTCTAACAGAAAATGATAAGGCAAGGAAAGAGTAAAGTTATCACTGTTGTATTGAATAAAAATTAAATCTGTACAAGTGGCCATTGCATAATATATACATAAGCCTAAATTAAATAACAGCCATTGGATCAAGATAATAACAAAATAGAAAACTTAATGATCTATTCTATTATCTAATATAAGCTAAGAGGCCCCCTCAAGTTGGACTATGGATACTGCATAGACCTAACTTGGACAAAATAGAGGTCAAAGCTGGAGAATGTAATGGCTTAGTAAACATGTCCGCGAGCTGATCCACTGTAGAAATAGGCAAAAGGTGCAAGAGCTTGGACTGAATCTTCTCACGTATAACATGGCAGTCAAGTTCTATGTGTTTACTACGCTCATGAAATGCAGGATTGTGAGCCAAGTAGATAGCAAACTTACTGTCACAATAGACTGAGGCAGGCTGAGACAAAGTGATGGTGAGATCTTTGAACAAATATTGAAGCCACTGAAGCTCACAAGTCAAGGATGCTAGGGCACGGTACTCTGCTTCAGTTGAAGAACGTGACACCGTGTTCTGTTTCTTGGACTTCCAGCAAATGAGAGAAGTACCTAGAAGAACACAAAAACTAGTTGTTGACCTGCGCGTATCTGGACATCGTGCCCAGTCAGAATCAGCAAAACCATACACTTTAAGAGCACTATTAGAAGAGAACAAAATGCCTTTGGTAGTAAAACTCTTCAAATATCTCAGAACCTTAATGGCAGCCTGATAATGTGGAAGTAAGGGATGAGACACAAACTGACTTAACTGTTGAACAGTATAAGAAATATCTGGTCGGGTATTAGTAAGGTAAATCAATTTACCAATCAACTGTCTATAGGAAGAAGGATCCTGCAAAGGTTCACCAGTAGAAACAGAAAGTTTCAAGTTAGGATCATAAGGTACAGAAGATGGTTTGCAAGCAAGTAAACTTGTCTCCTCTAAAAGCTCAAGAGCATACTTCCTTTGATTCAAAAAAATACCCTTAGAGGACCTTGCAATTTCAAAACCTAAAAAGAACCTCAATTGACCAAGATCCTTGATCTTGAATTCTTTGCCAAGAACATCTTTAACAAACTGAATTTCCTGTAGAGAGTTCCCAGCTAGGACTATGTCATCAACATAGACAAGTAAAGCAGTGAAACTGTGCTCAGTAGACTTGGTATACAAAGAATGATCTGCTTGTGATTGAGAGTACCCCAAGGAAAGAAGAAACACAGAAAGTCTAGAGTACCATTGTCTACTAGCCTACTTTAAACCATACAATGACTTTTGTAGCTTGCAAACCTGAGTAGAACTGGAAACAGAGAGACCAGGTGGAACTGACATATATACCTCCTCATTCAAGTCACCATGCAAGAATGCATTGTTTACATCCAATTGTTCCAAGTGCCAACCCTTAATGGCAGCAATGGATAACAAGACTCTGACAGTGGTGATCTTAGCAACTGGAGAAAATGTGTCAAAATAGTCAACTCCTTCAAGTTGAGTATATCCCTTGGCAACAAGCCTAGCCTTATACCTCTCTATAGACCCATCAGCTTTGTATTTTATTCTGTAAACCCATCTACAACCAATGGGAACCTTTCCATGAGGCAAATCTATTACAGTCCAAGTGTGATTCTTAGCAAGAGCCTTCAACTCATCATCCATGGAATTCTTCCAACAGTCCTGCTTAATTGCCTGAGCATATGTTTTGGGTTCAATATTGGTAGAAATAGAAAAACAATAGTTTTTGTAAGCAGGAGAACAATGTTTATAAGAGAGAACAGAAGAAAGAGGATATGTAATTTTAGAGGAAGAAGGACTAGAATGAGATGTAAGAGTGGAATAACAGTGATAATCAGATAAGTAGCTAGGGGGATTGGAAGTTCTGCTGGACTGCCTTATAGGAGGAATAGGAGTAGGGAAGTCTATGGACTGATTAGACAACTCAGGAGAAGAGACATGAGGATTCTGACTTTGGTCAGAAGGCACAGGAAAAGATGTGGCACTAGAAGGACTAGATGTACTAGAAGGACTGTGAGGGGATGTAACAGCAGAGGGACTAAAAGATAAAGGAGATCTAGGATTATAGGGAGATTGAGGAGTACCACTGCTGTCAGGAGAAGTACTAGGAACAGATGGTGAAGTCAACTTAGTGCTGCTATGGTCAATAGCATTGTTAAATGGTGATGGCATGTCAAGAAAGTCATTGAGAACAGAAGAAGGAATAGAGGAAGGAGAGGATGACACAGAAGAAAGTTTGAATGGAAAAACATCTTCATAAAAGATGACATTTCTAGACACAGAAATAGCATGACTATGAAGATTGTAAACTATGTACCCCTTGGTACCATCCCTAAAACCAAGAAAGATAGCTTTGTGAGCCCTAGGATCAAATTTGGTCCTATGTGCTTGCAAAGTAGAAACAAAACATAGACGGCCAAACACCTTTAAGTGTATGATGGAAGGTGGTTGTTTAAACAAAATTTGTAGTAGTGTGTTCAGGATAACAGAGAGGGACTTGTTTTACTAATCGATGCCATTGAGAAGATTGGTTATACCGGAAAGGTAAGACATGTTTTCATTATTATATGTAGTTACAGGGTTTCATTATCCACTTGTACTTATCAGAAAATGAAAAACAACGATGCAGATTAAATAAAATTGGTATGGATGTAGCAGTTTCAAAATTTTACACTAAAGACAAGAAATATAATTTGAACTTAAGAAAACAGTTAAAAGATAGAACTCATGTTTACTCTGCCGAGAATCTTGATCAATTTTATCAAGACTTTATGAAAGAGTTTTCCATACAAACAAGATCTCCTTCATTGTAATATTTTCCTAAAAATAATTTTCTTTACGTCCAGTTTATATTTTACCAAACTTATCACCCATATAAAAAATTTAATATTAAATATTATTAGTCTTAAATTATTTTTAAAAATATTTTTAAAAAAAAATAACTTTTAATATTAAAAAGTTAATTTTGAGAAAATATCACCGAATTAAAGCTTTAATATAACCAAATAATACCACATCATAAAAATGGTTATTTAATAGTGGTTTAGTACAGAATATTAAGTCAGTTAACGTGGTTCGATTCGGTTGTTGAACTGTTTGATAAATTATAGTTTGGTTTATAAATCATAAAAAAAACAGTTAGGTTTTTTAACAACAGTTCGATTCAGTTCTATGGTTCAATAAAGTTTTATTTTTGCACAGGCGTATTGATATATATCATATCACTCTGATTAACTAACCAATGTGTAAGAATGGCGGTTCGCCTAGAATTGGAATTTCACAATTAGAAATGTTTGTCGGTTGAAAAACGTCAATGCTCGTTAATTAATATGTTGACGTGTTTCAACATTTTATTAGCCGAAGGAGTAGGTAAGAATGGTGGTTGGCCTAGAATTGGAAAATTAAAAATATTGTTGGTTGAAAAACGTCAATGCTCATTAATTAATATGTTGACGTGTTTCAACATTTTGTTAGCCGAAGGAGTAGGTAAGAATAGTGGTTGACTGAAAAATATGATTGCCACACTTACCGAATATCACATGCAGTTCATATAATTTCCCAATAAAATCCCCTCCTTGAACCACTCCCTTCATTCACTTCAAATTTTCCTTCTAGCTTTCTCATATTCACTTTCATCAACTATGTCAAATATCAATGAAAACAAACACATTGCAGTGTTTTCTCTCCCTTTTAGCAGCCACCCTTTACCACTCCTAAACCTTACCATCAAACTAGCTCATCAACTTCCAAACTGTTACTTCTCATTCATTGGCACTGCAAAAAACAACCAAACACTCTTCTCAAAAACCAAAACACCAATCAACATCAAACACTACAATGTGAACCATGGAATCCCAGAGAATCACCAACTACTTCATGGTAGTGAGCTCAATCTCTATCTCCAAACTGGACAAGAGAATTTTCAAAAGGGTATAGACTTAGCCGTCTTAGAAACTAAAACACCAATCACTTGCATTATAGCAGATGCTTTTGTCACACCAACTTTTGATCTTGCTAAAACATTGAATGTTCCATGGATTCCTGTTTGGATTCCAATGTCATGCTCACTATCTGTTCATTTTCATGGTAAAGAAATACGTCAACATTGTACTGTGAACGATGGAAACAAAACATTGGATTTTCTTCCTGGTTTATCAGTGCTACGTGTTGAAGATTTACCACATGATCCTCTCATGACTGATACTGAGAAAGAAACTGCGCTTACAAAAGCACTTGCGTCACTTTCTACAATTTTACCTCAAGCTAAAGCAGTAATTGTGAGTTTCTTTGAAGAATTGGACTTACCTCTTTTTGTTCAAGACATTAGAAGTAAGTTACAGTTAATGCTTTACGTTCCACTTTTTAATTTGAAACCAAAAACACAAGTAAATGATGAGATAGATGAAAGTGGGTGCATTTCCTTTTTGGAGGTGCAAAAAGCAAAATCGTTGAAAGTTGTGTATATTGGTTTTGGTAACACTGTGATAGAACCACCGAAACATGAGATTGTGGCGATTGCAGAGGCATTAGAAGAAAGTGGGTATCCATTCATTTGGTCATTGAAAGAGAATCTGAGGAGTCATTTACCAAATGGGTTTCTTGAAAGGACAAAGACACGTAGCAAAGTTTTGAGTTGGGTGCCTCAAGGTAGAATTCTAGGGCATGGTTGTGTCGGTGCATTTGTGAGTCAAGGTGGTTGTAACTCTATGCTTGAGGGAATGTCAAATGGTGTGCCTGTGATATGTAGGCCTTATTTTGCAGATCAAGGGATAAATGCAAGATTGGCTGTGGATGTTTGGGAGGTCGGTGTCATTATTGAGGGTAAGGTTTTTAGCAAAAATGGTTTGCTTAAAGGTTTGAATTTGCTTCTTGTGGAGGAAGAGGGGAAGAGGTTTAAAGAAAATGCTTTGAAGATGAAGAAGATTATTGAAGAAGCTAATGGACCAAAAGGGCTTGCAACAAAGGATTTCAAAAAACTCGTCGAGTTGGTTTCAAGCTCTTGACTTATGCATGCAACCATTATTATTATTATTGTTATTAAATAAAAAAAACAATGTACTACTTCTTTTAGGTATTTTATGGTTGGTGTATATATTTTGATGTTGTTGTTGTTGTGATAATATGTGTGACTAAGTGTAAGTGAATAATGTATCTTTCATGTCTTAAATTCTTCATTTTTCATGTCCTTCAATAATGTGTGTCTCAAGAGATATCTATTGAATTTTATCTTATGTCTCTATGATTAATCTTCAGTTTCATTAGTTTACTTCTTTTTCTATCTCAAACTAAATCATCAATAGTTTCTTTCTTATCGTTTAATTCAAGTACAATATCATTTGTAAATATATTCTTAAATAGAAATAATTTGTTTTTATGTATATAAATAAAGTCCTAGAAAGACAAGGATGTAAAAAATTTAAAAAAATGAGATAAAGAGTTTTTCTTATAAGCAACTTGATTTCCTTCTAAAAATGTATTTTGAAATTTTTCTTTGTACTTTAACGCACAATACTTCCCAATACAATAAAATCTACAAAAAGAAATACAAATAATAAAATTAAGCGATATTTACATAAAAGTTGAGGTTTTGATAAATAAATAAAAAAATAATTTAATAAATATCACAAAATACTACTAAACTTAACCACAATTTGACACTTATCAATAGATCACTCACAATCAATCGTAACTATAAAATTTATTTATCATTAAATTAATGATTATTTTACTAGTTCACTGTGATGAAGAAATAATTTAACTTCATCATTTTATCCTTCTCCTAAAGTGATTTAATGTTAATATTATATTTGATGTTACCTACAAATTATTGAAAGTGATTGACAGTGATGATGCCATATTTCTAATTTTGGCTAATTTTGGAGTATCTTGACTTTTTTCACATATACATTCCAAGACACAAAGAGTAAGCGAAGTTTTATTTATAGAAAAATTGCGTGATTGTAATAAAATTTGCATATATCTCCGTTAGTTGTTTTTTTGCAATATAAGCCTAATAATAAGATACTAAAATCAGTTTTATAGAGTAGGAAAAGGAAGAAAAACAAGGTAATATAATCAAAAAAAAAACTAAAATCTTGGTACTCCAAATCTTGTAATATATTAATTATTATATCTTTTTCTATAATCAGTAAATACATTTTAGAAATATCAATTTTCGATAAATTTATAAAATTATATAAATAATGAATAAAGTTAATGTTAAAAATGTATAAATTTAATACCCTGACTAATTTTTGTTAATTAGCATAATTTAGAGATGGTTAAGAGAATGGAAAGAATGTATGTAAGGTCTAGATTCAATTTATGTTTGATAGCATTGGATTGAGTGGATTTAATTTTAATTTCTATTACGATGACTACGGAGTACTAATTTACAGTATTACAGATTATTTGTGATTGTCCAAACAGAGAGTAGTAAATAGCAATGCACTTGATTATGATACTTTTCTTGAAATCTATGCAAACTTGAAAAATCAACTACTCCAGGAACGATAAAGAACGGAAAAATCAAGAAAGGAAAAATCAAGAACTAATCAAATTGAATTATTACTACACATAGAGAAAGTAGTATTATGTTTTTACTTTATGAGTTGATACGAGAAGCCACATTTTTATCGGCCTCAATTTTTAAAATGTATATATAGGAAGATAATCAATTTATTAAAGTTTTTAAATATTGTCTCATGTATTAACGATTTCTTCAATAGAAAAAAATGATAAGAATAATAAAATTAATCAATTAATTTTAAACAACTATACTAAATAGTGTTTTTAATTTAAATTTATGATTAGCTATATTTTTAATCTTTCAAATATAATAATTTTTATCTTAAATCTCCAAAAAAAAAAAAACTAAAATCTTGGTACTCCAAATATTGTATTATCAAAATTACTATTTATTTTTTTTACAGAAGTCCACGTTAATGTTTGAAATGACATTTTCGTGACATGTTATTGATAAAATATTAAAATATAAATAACTTAATAATTTGAATATTTTTTTATTAATTTAACTATAGTTCCAAATAAAAGAAAGTTGGTAATCTATATTTTTAATGTTCTTTGATATTTATTTATTTGATGTTTTTTTTTTAAATAGTAATATATTATAATGGTTGAAATATTAAATTAGATTTGTTAAAATATTAGATTAAATTAGACTTGATTAGATTTAATATTTAAATATAATCTAAGTTATGTAGACCCAAGTCCACTTAGGATTGTTTATAAATAGTCGTAGTCTGTATTATTATTTGTACAATTCAATAATATAAATATTATTTTTTTTATTATTTCTTTTTTCTCTCCTCACTAAAGTGTCTCACGCATTAACAGATTGATATCCATAACTTCTGGTTATTGTTCTTGACCGAGTTTTCAAGAATTTCACATCAGAGATAATAGGACGCAGTTTCCCCTTACCTCTCCTCTCATGCAAGTTCTTATAATAAGCACTACTTTCTCGACTATCCTCATCATAGATACGACTCTTGTTCATCAATTCAGAAAAGCGGGTGATTTGCTGATAAGAAATTGCCTTCTTCACATCCGGCCTCAAGCCATTAACAAACTTAAGACATTTGGATCTTTCGGCATTAGCAGTGCTGTAGTGAGGACAATACTTAATCAATTCTTGAAACTTGGCGGCATATTCAGCAACAGAATTGTTTCCTTGTTTCAATTCAAGAAACTCCACCTCTTTCTTCCCACTGACATCCTCGGGAAAGTAGTTCTCCAAGAATGCATCTCGGAAAATGGCCCAAGTCACCATGGTGTTATCCTCGTCATACCTCTGACTAGCGTTAATCCACCAGTCCTCAGCTTCCTTCACCAGCGTATGAGTTCCGAATTGCACGTTCTGAGCATCGGTACAATTCATCACTCGGAAAAAAATTTCTATGGCCTTCAAAAATTCTTGAGCTTCTTCAGGCGCATGCTCTCCTTTGAAAGTAGGCGGATTGTTCTTCTGAAACTTTCCAAGAGCATGGAATCCATCATCACCTCCACCTTGTTGAACAGGATTAGCTTGTGGCATTTGATTCAAGGATCCTGCGAGTAATCGCAAAGCCTCAATAAGTGCATTATCATTCCTTCCAACAACCATCTTCTTCTGAACAACACAAAAGTATCGATCGCGTTAGACATACAATCCAATATAATGGGATTAGCAAAGTTAAGACTTGACAATTGACCGACTATGCTCTGATACCACTTATGTAACACCCCTTCTAATTAACCCTGAATTAAACGTTATAATTAAAATCAGAGAAAATAAAATTGCACAGAAGGAGTATCACAACATCAATTCACCTATTCAAAAAAAAACGGACATGACATATTCGTCACTTTAATCCTTTATTCACATAATACATTCATGACATATACTTTCTTTTTCGTGCAAATGATAACGAGAAATTGTATCATATAATTACTACGCTTTTTACTGATTTTTATAATACATTGAGTCGTCTAACTCCCGATTATTCCGATTTTTTGTGTCTTTTCACAGGTACAACATGTGTCAACTCAAATCAGTGAAAAAGGACCACATGAAGGAAGCTAACCAAGAAACAGAGGAGAAAGAGCCAAATCTGCAAAGTCTGCAGATTTTGTACATGTGACGACCGTCACACCCTGTGACGACCGTCACGCCTCCCCAACTAGAAAGAACGCTCGTCACACATCATTGACGGACGTAATACGCTATTTAAGCGCATTACGACCGTCACCCACCTGTGACGACCGTCACGCGCGTAAAGAGGAACGTTATGAATTGGTGGAGACGTGGGCAACGTGAGGGCAGAATCCTTCTCCAATATTTCCTCCACTCAGTAACCATGCATCCTATTTTCACGCCACTCAAGCCTCTTCCAAGATTTTCTCAACTGCAATATTTTCTCCTATATATATGTGGTAGTGCAAAGGGATGAGGGTCGAAGAATTTTCTACAGACCAAAAATTGTTGCTTTTCTACATTAAACTATATTATTTATTTTTGAACCATTTTCATCCGTACTGTAATTTTTATTTCCAGAATTAGTTTCTAGAGTGTTAATTCTTCATCTAAGAATTAACACAGTTATAGATTTCGATTAAATTGCAAGGAATTTGAAAGCATCCAAGATTACCACAGCAACATTATTTCCAGGTTTTTTATGCAATTGATATTTATTTATTCTTGTATTATGTCATTTATTTTTATGGATTATATTTTTAATTGCATAGTTACTAAATATATTATGTCTGGCTAAATTAATTGTACCGGTATGTGACTCCTAAGTACCGAAAGAATTCAGTGATAATTTGGCTAAAAACATTTACAAATAATTTCTGGTTTCCAATTTCCATGTTTAATTTAACTACCCTTGTCACGAGAGTGAGAGGATAATTAACACGATTTTTCCACGAGAGTGGGAAATTAAATAAGACAAGAACCTTCATGCGAGAGCTGGGGTTCGACCCAGATAGTGGTAACGAAACATTAATTTTTAAATACATGAGAGTGTTTTAACAAATTAATTAAACTCAAATTGTTTTCAAAAAGTGTTATTAAATTTAAAGTGCATCCACTAGGTTTAGTAGCATGACTTATTTCATGAACACGAGAGTGTATGTCTCAGGTTTTTAAACAATTCGTTTTTACCGAAATACTTTATATGCCAAGCGATTCACCGAATTCCCGAAGTCCGACTATCACATACCTGTATAGCTATTACTATTATTTTTAATTAAACCATTTCCTCCCTAAAACCAAATATTCATCGCTTAGTTAAACAAATTGTAGCATTAGATCGTATGCGATTGATCCTCAGTCTCTGTGGGTTCGATAATCATTTAAAACTAGAACGACTAAATTGTATACTTGCAGTTAGTATCCCAATAGACTCATAAAGTCCTGATCAAGTTTTTGGCGCCGTTGCCGGGGACTGATTAATCAATTAAGTACGATTCTTCTGTTGCGCGTTTAGACTAGGAAACAGAAACCCTCTTTCGATTTGTATGCCAAATACTCACTCCTGAAGCGAGCCTTTGCATCTACAAATCTTGTCCCAGTTACTATGTATCACCCGAATTTTTTCTACAACCCTCACTCTTAGTATTTCGAGGAATCACAAGAATCCCATAAATCTGACCTCGAAATACTATTGGATGATTTCAATGCATCACAGACTCATTCTCACCCGAATTACCTTTCCAACCACCAATCCCAACGTTTTGAGGAATCGCAAGAATATTATAATTCCAACCAAACTTATCCTCAACCAAATTTTCCCTACAATCACTACACCCAATATTTCTAGGAGACGCAAGTATCCTATAAATCCGACCTTGAAATATTAATGGAAAATTTTAATGAAATATCAATGATGACAAAGCGCTCTGTGGAAACACAAAATGTGACTTTAACTCAATTTGAAGAATCAGAAGAATCGCATGATTTCAACTTCGAAACATCAATGGAGGATTCTGATGTGACGCTAATTCACTCTAGGTTAGAATCCATGATGGAGCACTTTGTAGAGGCACAAACTGTCCAGAACGAAGAGTTTAGAAAACAAAGTCTTCAAAATAGTGAAAACCTTAGGCAACTGACCATTGTGGTTGAGTCGCTCGCGACTCACAACATAGCCTTAGAGACTCAAATCTCCCAGCTTGAAAAAAACCCTCTAGGACCCTTCCCTGAGGAGAAATTGGATGTTGTAACAACCAGTAGTGAAAAACAAGTTGAAAATTCTAAGGAGAGTGATAATGAGGTTGAGGAGAGTGATGATGTGGGTGAGGAGAGTTCATACGAGAAAAGAGTAAAGATTGAGAAAAATCATCCAACACCATCTAAAAGGGAGGTTGTAGAAGAGGGAGAGAAGGAAACCCCTATTGTTGTTCCTCATCCCTATACCCCACTGTTTCCTTTCTCGAAAAGTTTTATGGAAGCTCAGATAGACTCCCAATCTAAAACATATGTGGAGGTATTGGAAAATATCCACACTAATGCACCCTTGTTGGAAGTCTTGCATAAAAAGAGAAAATTAGAGGACCATGAAACTAGGGATATAATTATTGTTAAGAGGGTAAGGTTAACCTTTGAGGTGGTGGATGAAATCACTAAGCCCAAAATTGAAAAGTTGATACTTAGGATAGATCCAGAACCACCACCACAAGTTCAAAAGAATGAACCACCCCGCAGAAGAAAGAAAAGAAAAGGTGAGAGATATGTGAGATGGCTTGATAAGTGGCCATGGAAAATGATGACTACTAAAAATTCAACCGAAGAGTCATCTTCGAGAGAACCACCATGAGTGCTTGCACTTCTGAGCCGTCGAGCTATCGACGTTAAACAAAGCGCTGCGTGGGAGGCAACCCACCTATTTGTTTTTGTTATTATTTCCGTTTGTTTTTTATTTTTGATTTTCTTTTCCGTTTCTACATTTATTTCTTTTAAAGCCTTATTTTCATTATTTTCTTTTTCATTTTTTCAAAAAAAATTTATACAACTGCTGCTGATTTTCAATCAACTTTACAGGTTTTCTGAAAAAGTCTTTTTCTATCCTACCTTCTTCCTTGATTGGCTTTCCCTCTTTGCTATTTACTATGGAAACCACTTTTAGAGGCAGGAACCAAATGAGGAGGTTTGAGGAATTATCACACAGAAATATTGGTATGACCTTATATTATGATGAACCAACAATGGACACTTTAGGCATTAAAGATAGTGTCCATTATCTGTTTAGCCAGCTGGGATGGGAAAAAGCCCACATTAAATCTAGGTTTGTTACATACCGCGAGCTCACCCTTGAATTTCTGAGCTCCTTAGTTCATATACCCGGGCGCGGTTTCGGAACTAGAAAGGGATTTATAGCCTTTAGATTATTTGGTTTGAATTTGCTTACACCCATAAAGAATTAGCCGACCTTCTAGGATTCCCTAGCGGACCTTTTGCTTTTTCTACCACCCAGGCAGAGTTACTGGATTTTGAGCTAGACTATTTTTGGGGGACTTTAACCAGAAATTACCACCCTGAGCCGGATAGCATGGATAATAATGAAATACACAACCCCGCTATCCGCTATTTCCATAAGATTCTAGCACATACCATTTTTGGAAAAGAACAGAATCGCACTGTCGTATCTAAAGATGAGATATTTTTGCTACAGTGCATGACCCAGAGCCGACCTGTAAATGCAGTGCCATTCTTGATGCAGACATTTGCCCGTATTGCTGAGAACCCTAGCGAGCCGATAATCATATGAGGCCTTGTTACCATGATTGCTAACGCCCTCGGACTTAGATACCAGCTACATAGGTGTACACAATTCAGTTCAATCCGCCCTATGAACATTGATTTTTGTTTCCACCTACGAATAATAGGTAACCTAGGTCTTGCACCCTTCGATTGCTTGATAAGGGACGAAGTAGTCATGGTATTTACACTTCCTAACCATGCCAAAACAAGTGCCCACAATCGCGACAATTGGTTGTATGAGCTTAACCCTCCGGACCACCCTTCGACACTTGAGACACCACAATCCTACCAAGTTTATGATACCATAATGTCTGATGAGAGTGACCCCGAGACCCCTCCTGGTTACCATGATGGTAACAACATCGTAGAGGATGTTGATGCCCCTGCAACAACAAAAGGAGAATATGCTAAAAATTTGAATAAGATCTTTTCTACACTGAACGTTTACCAGACGAACATCAATGGAATCAAGAACGAGTTGAAAGGTATGCGTATGGACGTGATATGCTTAACTGATATTACTGTGGAGCAGTTTTATCACATACATGCAGCTTTTGAAGACTTGAAGACGCGACTGGGATGAAGCAGCAGAATCAGCACTTATTTTTACCTTGTGTTTTATGTTTCTAGGCAGTTTATGATTTCATTTTAAACAAGTTTACTCTTTACAGTTTTTAAAGTTCTGTTAGAAACATATATTCATTTCAATTTCAGTTTATTTTCATTTTATTTCATTTTCAGTTTATTTTCATTTTCATTAAATTTACTGTGTGTTACATCTAATATTATATTCACTTATCATATTATCATTTTGCAAAATTTTGTTATATGATGTATGTCGGAAATACTCTGCATGTATTGAATTATTGTGTTATAATGTTTTGGAATTATACTATTTCGTCCATTTCATAAATATGATTCTTTGCACCCGTAACGATCGTAACGTCCCCATGACGAGCGTAACACGCGTTTCACCGTGTTACGCCCGTCAGCCCATTGTGACGGTCGTCACGCGTGCCCAATAGCAGATTCTGCTATTACAGAAGTCGTTCCACTTTCCATTCATTCTTCCCTTTTTCCCAAATCCGTAACAGTACCCATTCAAATTTTCTCTCAAATTCCAACACTCCAACACTTAAACTCCATCAACCCACTACTCAATCCACATTCCAAACCATTTTCACGATTAAATCTTTTGCATGCATTATGGCCAACAACAAGCAAATCCCCAATCTCACTTTCAGAGCCGGGGAGCAAGGTGAAACCCAACGACTCAAATTCCAGAAGTTCCAACGCCGCGGTCTCCAACCTACACATTATGTTGACCTTGATTGTTTGAGGAATTTGGGACTGCTAGACAGCGTCCGACAACTTTTACATAACGTGAACTTATGGAACCTGTGCCGCGAACCGTAACCCATTTACGAAACTCTCACCTTTGAGTTTCTGAGTTCCTTTGCATACATTACTCCCCCTGGTGCCACGAACCAACTCTAAGGCGTGGCCAAATTTCGCATGTTTGGCACTGAGCATCAGCTGCCCCAAACTGACATCGCACGGCTGTTAGGTTTCTGTTCTGACGAAGGTGTCCACCTCCGGGTGCCGGATAATTTTGGCGAGGAAGCTTTTAACTTATGGCACAGTATGACGAACATTCGTGCTAGATCTTACGACCACCTCAACGCCACACATATTCATAATCCGGCTATCCGATACTTTCACCGCATCCTCTGCAACACCATCTTCGCCCGAGACAGCAATCACAAGCTCAACTCCAAGGAGCTCTTCTTCATGCATTGTGCATTCACAGGGCAAAAGATCAACGCCTCCCCGTTTTTACTGGCTCACATTCACTCTATTTGTGCTAGAGGCGGAAAACCCTTTTATTTCAGAGGGATGGTCACTTCACTTGCCATAGCTCTGAACTATGGTGCTGCTCTCGCGGATATGTCTTCTATGGAACCGGCTTTGCTGACTTTGGATCACTGCAAGGCCACACATCTCATTTATGAGCGGGAGGATGGCAGATTCCACCCTGTGATCAGAAACACTGTTTATCATAACATCACTTTGCCTTGCAGGGACCGAATCGATCCACAAAACCGAGCTAACTGGTTGTTCGATCTTGCATCTCCCGCGGGGCGTGCTCCTACTCATGAAGACCAGCCTAATGCCCCCGCAGACGAAATGCAAGAAGAGCTGGACAGTGCTCCCCCCGTCCATGACATTCCAGGACCTTCATCTGCACCACCTCCTATTAATCTTGAAGACATTCTCCGCGCCATTCATATGCAAAATCAAATGAGCGCAGCGCTTGAAAGAAGACAACAGGAACAATATGAGTATCTATGCGCTCAAAACACTCAGATCTTGACTGGACAGCGGAGCATGAATGAGAGGTTGGACGAGGCCCTGTCGGAACTCAACGCCCTAAGGCTGGACGTCAGCACCCTTGGTGACCAGGATACTGACACAAGCCACTCCTACCAGACGCTCTCGCACCAGGAGTAGAGGACGTGGTCACCAGTAGTTTTCTTTATTTTCTATGTAGTTTACTTTTTTCTGTTTCATTTCCTTTCTGTTTGTTTTTGTAATTGTACTTCCCCGCCTATATACCGCAACATTGAGGACAATGTCGGATTTAGTGTGGGAGAGGTACCTTTCCATCTTTCATAAACTAGTAAATTTTTACGATATGTCTCGATTCAAATTCTTCGCTTTATTTAGCCATACCGAAAAATTTTTATCTTCGCATTAGCCCGACATACCTATTTTAACGAAATCCCAGTTGAGGAAGCCGAAAACGACATAACAAGATCGATACGGTTATGACACCGTAGACTTCCTACTTACGCGGTTCGTTTCAATAACCATTATACCAATATCTGGAGTTTTAAGTTCTAGAGTAACCCCTAGTAGTTTATACTAGCAGTCAGCATCGTCTTGACACAAACCACATGGAGAATCGATGAATATAAGTGTTTGATGCCTGATTCTAAAAATATCCTTCCTATCTCGCTGCTAAAAGAAAAGAAATTTTGTGCACCAAAATATACGGTCACATATAAGAGCTGAGCAAATAATGAAGGAATCCAGTGTTGGTTGGTTCAGAGGTATCTGGTTTTGAACTCGGTAGGGCGTGTTACGGCCCGATCCCCCACAACCTCCAATTTGGATAACATATGTAGGGTTGCCACATTCGTGTACCAGACCCCGTGCTAAAAGGATCAAAGTCACTAACCGGTTACTCCACTACGTGCGTGCTAAGACAAAGGGCTTAATGTGATTGTGCCATAACGAAACCGGGTGAAATATATACGAGGAACTCTGAGCAGAATTATAACGGAACTGTTGGATAGCTCGTTTGAAATGGAAGCCTACGACTAAGCTTATTGCTTGTGTCATTAGCGTATCTTTAGTGTTTCACTCAAGTATTGGCCGAACCGACGAGGATTTCCCGAAATTGCTTTAAAAATCCAAGGTATGTCATGCATATGCGCTTGACAAAACTTGTCCGACCTTTTGAATGACTATTTGCTTGAGGACAAGCAAAGGTTTAAGTATGGGGGAATTTGATAACGAGAAATCATATCATATAATTACTACGCTTTTTACCGATTTTTATAATACATTGAGTCGTCTAACTCCTGATTATTCTGAGTTTTTGTGTCTTTTCACAGGTACAACATGTGTCAACTCAAATCAGTGAAAAAGGACCACATGAAGGAAGCTAACCAAGAAACAGAGGAGAAAGAGCCAAATCTGCAGATTTTGTACCTGTGACGACCGTCACACCCTGTGACGACCGTCACGCCTCCCCAACTAGAAAGAACGCTCGTCACACATCATTGACGGACGTAATACGCTATTTAAGCGCATTACGACCGTCACCCACCTGTGACGACCGTCACGCGCGTAAAGAGGAACGTTATGAATTGGTGGAGACGTGGGCAACGTGAGGGCAGAATCCTTCTCCAATATTTCCTCCACTCAGTAACCATGCATCCTATTTTCACGCCACTCAAGCCTCTTCCAAGATTTTCTCAACTGCAATATTTTCTCCTATATATATGTGGTAGTGCAAAGGGATGAGGGTCGAAGAATTTTCTACAGACCAAAAATTGTTGCTTTTCTACATTAAACTATATTATTTATTTTTGAACCATTTTCATCCGTACTGTAATTTTTATTTCCAGAATTAGTTTCTAGAGTGTTAATTCTTCATCTAAGAATTAACACAGTTATAGATTTCGATTAAATTACAAGAAATTTGAAAGCATCCAAGATTACCACAGCAACATTATTTCCAGGTTTTTTATGCAATTGATATTTATTTATTCTTGTATTATGTCATTTATTTTTATGGATTATATTTTTAATTGCATAGTTACTAAATATATTATGTCCGGCTAAATCAATTGTACCGGTATGTGACTCCTAAGTACTGAAAGAATTCAGTGATAACTTGGCTAAAAAAATTTACAAATAATTTCTGGTTTCCAATTTCCATGTTTAATTTAACTACCCTTGTCACGAGAGTGAGAGGATAATTAACACGATTTTTCCACGAGAGTGGGAAATTAAATAAGGCAAGAACCTGCATGCGAGAGCTGGGGTTCGACCCAGATAGTGGTAACGAAACATTAATTTTTAAATACATGAGAGTGTTTTAACAAATTAATTAAACTCAAATTGTTTTCAAAAAGTGTTATTAAATTTAAAGTACATCCACTAGGTTTAGTAGCATGACTTATTTCATGAACACGAGAGTGTATGTCTCAGGTTTTTAAACAATTCGTTTTTACCGAAATACTTTATATGCCAAGCGATTCACCGAATTCCCGAAGTCCGACTATCACATACCGGTATAGCTATTACTATTATTTTTAATTAAACTATTTCCCCCCTAAAACCAAATATTCATCGCTTAGTTAAACAAATTGTAGCATTAGATCGTATGCGATTGATCCTCAGTCTCTGGGTTCGATAATCATTTAAAACTAGAACGACTAAACTGTATACTTGCAGTTAGTATCCCAATAGACTCATAAAGTCCTGATCAGCAAACGCAATGGAATCATAGTAACTTCATCTCCAAAGGAGGAATCAAAATATAAAATTCAAGGCATTAAGCCATATGGTTCATACACCAAACATGTTATCAAGTCTCATAATACATACATCAAAATATGGTCAAAATAAAGGATTATATACAAGTATAATCCCTCCACAAAATAAGAGTTCAAATGCGGACACTAAACCCCCAAGTGTTACAATCAGAGCATCGACTCAATAACCAAAATATAACGGATTACAAGCTTAAATGCATCCGCTAATCCTTGCGCCTCGCACCACCATCATCGGTACCTGAGTGATGCCGTAACAAGCATCATTCAAACAGAAGGGTGAGAATTCCAATAATCATGAAATATGTAATTTAAAACAATGGAAAGCAATAAATAAAAGGAATTCTCCATACTTGAGTATATGCGTATATCACTAACATAAGCATATTCATATATTCCATATTCCGCTATATTCACGAATTGTCTCTTTAACCATTTATCATCATAACCATATAATCACACTCATTCACACATCATAACCAATTTCACAAACTCAATCATCTTCACATAAACTCATAATATATATCATTATGCATATGACTCACAACTCGATGCAACCAATGCAAATGTGGTACCGACTTGTGGACTCAAATCTCCACCACTTATTTTTCCACATAGGATCAAAGCCACTACGTCTATTTCCATTATAGGATCAACGTCTATCTTTTTGTGAACTCAAGTTTCACCGCCTATGTTCCCTTTTTCAGGTCAAAGCCACTACGTCTATTTCCATTCAATGATCAACGTCTATAAACTGTGAACCCACTGTTTCACCGTCTCTATTTCAAGACCAACCATGCCATGCAATGTATAATCAACAACTCGTATGCAATTAAGACCACTTCCGCCCTTAACATACACATACCACATATTCCAACACAATAAAATACCAACAATTGTACATGCATTACAAATATAATTCACAAACCAAGTAACATACAAGTTTAAACAATGTTACTTCCGTGATTTATTCAAATCAAACACGATTTCGGTTAGCCCTTAAAAACGTCGAAATCTCAAAAAAAAAATAACTCAACCATAATTACCTACGCATTTAACTTAGTTACTCCGTCAAATTTCATTAATTTCCGGATAACTAATTTTTTTACCGCCTATACCGGCAATTAGAAATAAACATAATTCCATAAACCGGAAGTATTTCAACTTAATTCGACTCCACCTACAAAATTCACATTTTTCAACAAAAATACCACCCAACAGATCAACCAAAATTACTACCATAAACTGCATAATAATTCGGACTATTCGGGCTAAAATCGATTAATTAATTATCGGCCAAAACTCTATTATTTCTAAAATCATTATTATTAAATAATCCGTATTTGTAAATAAGAATGTAGTTACTACAGTATTGCAAGCAATTTCCTCTAAATACTACTTCAAAATTCGCTACAGTGTGCAACTAATTATTTTCTAAATATTACTCCAATAATTTCGCTACAGCTTGCCAAATAATTGCACAAAATGCTACTTCACAATGTCACTTTCTATGCACCACTGTATACCAGCTATGTGCCACTAAATATCTTCCATTCATACGCTACAGTAAGCAGAATAATTCCTTCTATTTATTTCTTCATATGCGCTACTGTAATGCCTAAACAATTCCATATGCTACTAAATATTGCTTTATACATAACGCTACAGTAATCAGCCACTTCTTCCAATTGCTATACCACTTACCGCTAATGTAATGCTACTTCATCAATAATATACTCCCTGCGCTACATTATGCTTCGTCACAGTAGCAGCCAAAGCCCTTTAGTTACTAATTCTTAAATGTTGCTACAACATGGCAAATCAAGTGCCTTTCTTAGCTACTTCTTAATGTTATTTCAGCATAGCAATTACCTTATCTCGCTACAGCATTCAATGTGCCACAGACTGCAAGTTATTACCAATGTTACTTAAATTCTTCATTTAATCACGCTACAGTAAGCCATAAATATGGAATCTTTGCAAAGGCAAAATACTAAGGCACTTATATATTTGTATATCTAGTTATATTGGGTCTTAAATCATCTCTCAATTTCATCAATATATCAATTTCAAACACAATTAAAAATAATATTCATAACCCAAATCCACATACTATTAATTATACACCCTATTATAGAGTCAGAACTCCACCCTTACCTCGGATTAGGAGCAACTCTAAGGGACTTCGACCGAATTTTGAGGAATTTTGACACTCGAAGGAATTTCCTCTTTTTCATCTTCTCCCCTCACAAACCCTATTTTCCTCTTGTTTTTCTTTTTCCTGATACCACACTCCTCTTCTAAACTTCTTTACTTCTATTCTAATATAATAATTATATTTTTTTATTTAATCTTAAAAAATTCAAATGGGCCTAAGAACAAAACATACCCCTCTAATTACTACACACCACCATCAATTAAGCCTAATGTTACATTTAAGCCTAATAATAAAAATAACACTTTAACTTAATTTCACCTAATTAAATCCGATTAATTTTTTTTTTATTCCGACTTAAAAATTAATTCCGACTTCGACGATAAAAATTTGAATTAATAAAAAAAATCAAAAATATTTAATTAAATATCGGACGTTACATTTTCACTATGTTTGGCACATCAATTAGTTGGAAAGCGCACTTCAGAAGGTTGTAGCCTTATCAACCACTGAAGCGGAATATATTTCTCTCACTGAAACTGTGAAAGAAGCATTGTGGCTTGAAGGTTTTTCTAAGGAGTTGAAACTTCAAGGTCGAGTTATCACTGTTAAATGTGATACTCAAAGTGTAATACACATGTTGAAGAACTCATCCTATCATGAGCGAACCAAGCACGTTGATGTTAGGTTGTATTTCGTCAGAGGGGTAATTGAGTGTGGAAAAGTCCAAGTGCTGAAGGTTTCGAAAAAATCACAATGTTGCTGATATGATCACCAAGACATTGCTAAGTTGCAGGTTTTTCCACTGTATGCACTTAATAAAGTTGCATGAAGAAAGCTAGTTTGTTCTTTGATATTATAGAGTTTGTTCCAAGGTGGAGATTTATGAGATATTGGATCGAACTCTATTGGGTCGAAGGGTAGCTTCTGGTTCGATAGAGAATAAGCATGAGGTCGAAGCTTGATCACATGTTGTTGTCAAAGTAGTGCATGTTGTAGTCGAAGTTGTTCTAACATGCATTAGTCGATATTGCTAGGTTTATTAGCAATGTCAAATTGGGCCTGTTTGTTATGTCCAATTGTTTAAGTTAGCTTGTACCCTAAGTTAGTTTGTAGTGGGTATTTGTGAAAAATCTCATTAGTTTAGTATGTTAGGTTTATTATAAATATTAAATAGCATACTAGTATTTCATCATTACACACTGCAAATCCTAATTTTGGGTGAGAGAGGTTATTTGTTATTCTTGAGTACTTATAATCTGATTTAAAGAGAAAGTAAAGAATAACAGTTATAACCAATTCCTTGTGTTCTTCTTATTTTTCCATTTTTTTTCTACCCTTGATTGTTTCTTGATCATAAAGAAACAGCTTATACTTTGTTACCAAGGCATCATTTTCACAACACTAACAATAATATCTCTACCAGGATCAAGATTGTCAAAATCTCCTACAATTAACGCAACAACCTCATCACATGTGGACAAATTATGTATTCTTGGATCCTTTATTCAATTTCTAAACAACCTAAAACACAAATTGGATGTGTTGTTATGTTGCATGTGGTTGCAAAATTTTCTAAAGGACTTGACCAAGACATTATGTTCATCCACCATCTTTGTGATGTCTTCAACCAATGTTTTATCCAGGTTGTTTGTGTTGTCATTGGATCTGCATAACGTTGCAATAAAATAGTCACGTATAAAATGAACAGTATAAAAATAATAATAGATTATAACATACCAATAACACGTCGATTAAGAATATACCAGAAATGACTAATTCTATTCAATGTCTCATTCTTTGTGTCATAAATATACAGTTGGGAGAATTTGGGAGTTACTCCTTCATCTGGAATTAGACTATCAATTCTATGAAAATTTTGACCACTAAGAATAAATTGGGGAGGACCTCCACTTGAGTTAGACTGGATCTTCCCACCCATGGAGGTAAAATATAACATACTATTATATGCTTGAATGTTTTCTTTGTAATGTTTACTCCTTGATTCCTGTCCATTCATTAAGTTAATTAGCAGATTTTGAGGACTTAATTCGTATGGAAGCTCAACCACTCCTTTCAAACAGCAAAGCAAAAATGTAACATTTATGGTTGTATTGTCACATTTGTTAGATCGCTCCTCATACCACATCTGGGCACCACAATAAGAACTTACATACAATGGTTCTCCAAGATCAATCATATATGTTGAAAACAAAAACTCAATTTTAATATCATCCAACAAACTATCAAATACATAATTATGCACTGTTCATTTATACATGTTTTGAATATTTGTGATTACCTTCACTTTCAGCCTATGTATATCTGTCAGAATGAAAAATTGCTCTCTGCTCATTCATGCTTGTACCTGATGGTTTAAAGACACTTAGTATAGCAACATAATTTTTTTTAAAACAAAACATATTTCAAAGGAAACATATTGGTACATGAATAATTAATATGTACATTCAATGACAACGGGTTCGACTGTTGATTCTCCGTGAAAATTCAAGTCGAACAAAGGAATAGATACAAGAACATGGGTAGGTTGAAATACACGTTTTGTAACATGTATGGAAGTTGGATTTATTACTTCTGACATATGAGTGTGAGGTCTCAATTCAGCAACACCTGTACAAATAGAATTTAAACAAAAAATTAAATGTATATTCAAGAGTATACTAATATTCGAGTTATTACATGGCAAATAAGAAAGAAGTCATACGAACCATTAACATATTTTGTTGGATGAGTATCCTTGTTTCTAATTAACTTCATCCTACGCCTTCTAGATGTTGTTGAAGTATAAATATAAAATTGTCATGGATCAATTTTAAAAAGTTCAATTTTATATATAAAAAAACAGTATGATGTTCTTTTAAAAACAGGGGCACACCGAACCTGCATCAGATGTAAGGTCAGCTGTGGTTGAAGTTGCATAAGTAGGATTCTTATGTTTCTTGCTCAAAAATTCAGAAAAGTGGTCGAAATACGATATGCCTACGACATCAGTAAGTGTTGTATCATTTGCAGTTGTGAAAACGTTGCAAAATAGGAAAATGAAAATTAATGTAAACATATTATCTGTATTGAGAAACAATGATATGAAAGTTTCACCATTTGTTAACAAAGACAAAGGAGTTCTAGGAACATGATTATGTCTACTGGTTGAAGCTCCATGATCTTGTTTAACCGGTGTAAAATTTTGCCTAACAGAAAAATGAGCATAGTTTAGGTAATTGCGACAACATATTAAATACAATGTTTTCCTGCTAAAGTAACCAACAGAGCATGATTTCAAGTTCATAAGCAAGGATCAGAAGAATGCTTTTGATAAAAGTGAGTAAATACTTGTGAATGTAGTCTTTTGCCGCGACGACTTTACTTTCATTAACATTTTCCTCCTAAGTCTGGCATTATCTGAACTGTTCTCATCCATAGCAATACGCTTTAAGCTTCGCAGCAGTGCAAAGTAAATGTCCCTATCAAATTTTATGCATTTCGTTATGAGACGATCAGTCAGTAAATCAACATTTATATGGTGAATTATGTCGTTGATATAAAAGTTAGTGATGATGAAATTGTGTATGCGACATGTAATTTATGCAGAAATAGACATCAAATATGTGTTTAAAGTATATAGTATTGAAGACAAGGTAAATCATACCTTAGCTCAAAATATATTATGCTGATACATGGATGTGTGTGTGGTAAAGACTGTAATATTATCTTTATATATGAGGTTGAGCATAATTATATAGTATAGCATGGAGTATTCCATTTATTACCTTGTTAAAATATTTGGTTAAATCATGTATAAATTATTTCCAAGAATATTGTATTACCCAAAAGAATTAACATGACATTGGAATTTGAACAATTAATATGTACCATTCATATTCAAAACCATTCATATTCTTGAAAATATTCAACAACAAAGATAACAAAATTTAAGCGTATAAAATCATGAAGTTTGAATTATATAGATTTGAATACTCAGTATTGGTAATAATATCAGAAAATGTTCCTTAAAGAAACTATGTGGAAAAAATAAAGTATAAGAAGGGAGGAAGTCATATGAACACACAAACTTGATGTATTTATATTACTCAAATGAGTTTGATTCCTCAATGGAAAAAACATTCATAAATTCAGATATGATGTACATCCAAATGACATGAAAACGGATATTACATAATCCTAATCAATATTTTAAAATAAGGACTAAGACTAAGGACTTATCCTTCATGTATCTTCTTGTTATGGAAACTGCACAAATATAAATTTTCTGCTGCATCATCTTCCAACTTGCCACAACATTTTAAATGAATAAGATAGCAAAAGAACCTAGTAATTATTTATTTGAGAAATAAAAAATTGAGGGTTTGCATACCTTTTAGTGCATATAAAGATTTGAGGTTGCTCATACCTTTAAGGGAAGAATTGGCATCAATCCAATCAATTAATTTATCTAAAACATAAGGTATTTTTATTTACCTTTGTCATAGTTATCGTTTTGACAGTTTCATAGCTTTTTAGGTTTCAAAAGTACATGAAGAAAACTTAACATTATAAAAGCTAATTTCTGAAATACACAACCGAAGTCGACATGAAATTCGTTCAAAACATATGACAATAACAATGTAAACATAAAACAAATGGAAGTACTAAATATTGGGCTAAACAAATGCCCCCATAATCCAAATTAAACAAATTGTAGACCACTTAAAGTGCCTTACAATTTAACCAAAAAAACTACGCATAAAACAAAAACTAAAGTGAAACAGCTGAACCATATCCACTAATCCTTCTCAATCTTAATGTTTTTCAGAATCCTTGTGTTGGCTCCATTAATATCTCCAGCCACTTTCATAATTCCCCTCTTAACAGGAGTGCAATCTGCATAATCAACTTCAATATGTGTTGACACAAAGCCATTATCTTCATATTTCTCCTCGGCGACAACATTCTCAAATTTTGAACTCAAATCCTAAACTACACCAGCAGCCAACTCATTTTGAACATCAACACCAGTCAAATTCTCATCAACACCAACAAAATTCTAAACGAAATAGAATGTCAAAGTAATTAATTATATGAACATACATCCCAGATTACACAACAAAAAAAACCAAGGTAGAACCAGTTAGAGAGTATAGCCACCTTCACAACAAATTTCAAATCCTGAATTACACCAGCAACCATATCACTTTGAACAACACCAGCAATCAAATCATCCTCAAAATCAACAAAATTCTAAACAATTTTAAAATTGCACAATCATCAATTATATGAACGAACATGACACTCACATATTACACAAAAAACAAAATGAACTCACGTGTAAGAGAGTTTTATCCACCTTCACAACATATTTGAACTTAGTGATAATATCTTTGTCGGCACAAACATTTTTGACGCGAAATGAATGTTTAAATCCAGATTTCACATCATTTTTGACATCTATCTTAAATAGAAAGGTTTGTTTAATAAAACCACCAATAACTCTAGGCATAATTGTTGGCTCATCTTCCTAAAATACAGATTTTTAAGTTAAGTTATTGCCAAAAAATATTTTGATTATATTGTGACAGTAGATAATACGTAACAATCAATTTTTTTTAAATACTCACCCGATCCATTTCAGTAATCAAATCAGAACATGTCATCTTGGTCAGCAAATTACAATCACGATCAAAAAGCATGAAAGTAGCAGAGTCTATTTCATCAATTACTCTAAGTTTGACACGATACCTACATATTTAAGGAAGTGATGACATTAGATAATATATAAATATATAAACTATTCATGAATAATTGAAACAATTTACATCTAAACACCTTGGCACAATTGTCCAAATATGTTGTTACACTTTGGACAGAAAAACTTTTTGGAATATGCAACAACTCCCTTGTTGCAGATACATGCAGCATACCACCAATCATTGTCACCGATAATATGTTTTATTGTGCCTAACACAACACAAACCATGTTCTACAGACACAAAAAAGAAATAACAATGTGAAATAAACCTAAAAAATATTAAGCATATCATGTGAAATATGTATGAAATATAAGTATAATCAAGATTACATCTTGAAAGTCTTTTAGTTCCTTAATTGTTTTGCGTTGACTCAAATTTAGGAAATCTTCTTATAAACTCAACTCAGAAGCATCCTTCATATAACTAAATGTTTGAGTGAGTGATCCAATCTTATCACTAAAAAGAAAGAAATCAAAATAGTCATCAATCATGAGTATGAAGAAAATTCATAAAACTGAATTGAACAAATTTAACAAATATCTATAAAGTATTTACTTGAGTTTGAAACTATCTGCCTCAGGTGATTTTGGGTTGAACAATAGTTTGATACAGTTCATTGCATTCTGCATCTGGATTTTTCCATTATACATTTTGACTTTCAGATATTGAGCAAGCACAACAACAGTCTCGTTGTTACCCGATTGGAGGTATGCATCAAGGTCATCAACATATGATCCAAAGAGTGTACATTCAAGCTTCATACTACACGGAGAAAAAAATATGAAACCACTTAGTTCATAAGTTATATATAACTAACATATAAAAGTATATGTTTTATATCATATAAAATAACTTACCCATTGGACTACAACTCAATGACTTTAAACTTAGTAGTTACACCATTTCTTTTATAGACCCTTTCGCGTCCAACCCCATACAAAATGGCCACATCATCTATTACATAAATAAGACATAAGACATTATCATCATATTGAATAAAAAGGAAAATTTCAGATAATACAAATTGAAAAGTCAAAATACATATTTTGAAGTAAATAAAAGTTTTAAATGATATTTACCAATCAAGTAGTTCATGTCGATTTTCCCAACAAACTCTAGGAAAGATACAAATGAATAAGGGGAGATTGTTCCTATACAAATGAATACTGGTCATAAACGCTCCAGTATTAGCGGCGACATCAAAAGATTGAAAATTATAAACATTACCCTCAGGAATCTTATTATCAAATCGAGACAGCAGAGTTTTTCGAACAGAAACCTGAATCTTGTCACTCTGTCAATTAAAAATGAATAAAGATTAGAACAAAATCATAGAAAATAATATGCAAAGAATTCAAAAATGAAACAACATCACATAATATTTTCATCTCATCCATTAGAACCATTTCCATCACATAATATTTTTGTTTCGAATTCATGTCTAGCACAAACCATAAGTGAATCACTCGAACAACAACATACCATGATTCCTTTGTCGGAGTCATTTCAGTAACAAAGTCACATCTTGCGGCGGCCATTGCAAAATATTGAAATACCAGAGAGAAGGATTCGAGGGATATGAAAAATTGGAGAACAAATAGGTCATATTAAACGGAAAATACCAAAATTTGAAAGAAAATACTTGCAAAATCTAACATTTCACATTGATGATGCACTAATTAGGTTTTAGGAGATGAGAAATTAGCATTAAAGGGATTGCATCGTGAAACCAATTGAAGCAAAACCGTCAACCTGTTTATTTACAGAGGAAGAATTCGTTGTAACCATTGAAAAACCTACATTAATTTCGGATTTGCATCGAGAAAAAATAATAAAATTTTCGGTTTTTTTATGTGGATAGTGAAAATTGGCGGCATATGTTGGGGATAGGAAAATATACTTGAAAGGACACAAATTAGGAACAATAAAGAAATACAAAGTGTTTTGGAACACTAAAGAAATTCTATAATAATTATAAAAAAATATAACAAATATAGTAACATTTCTTAAATTAGAAATTATTAAAATAGTAAGTTTTCTAATATTTTGACACTCAGTAAAATTGTCAAAATACTCATCTTACTTTATTATATTATATTGGATGATTTAATTAAAAGATGAAAGAAAAACATTAAATTAAATTAAAAGACTTTAAGACTAATTATTAAAAAAAATAGTAATCATATAAATATTCATTGAACATTTTAAAACTAACTTAAAAAAGTATCATTAGATAGTGATTTAATTATACGCACTTTTAAAATAGTTTTACATATTGTTCATGTATATAAATTAATCTCTTACTAAAAAATAGTTTTATTTACTAGAATATTTTTTACTTTAGTATCACACTATATTGGCATTGAGACTGTACACTCTCCTTACAAAATGTAGAAAAGTTACTAGGAAATGTTTTTTAGAACAAAATAAAATTGAATTTGTACCTATTAATAAGTCTAGATATATTACATTTGCGTTGTTTCATTTCCCCCACTTTCCACTCACCAATTTGAGGTGTTATTTCCAAAGACCAACTTTTGCTCTTCCTTTTACATGTCATTACTTCTTCATCGTTTCTTCTTCCTCTTTAGTCTTTACTAGCCTCGGTACTTATGCTCATGTCATGCATCATCCATTGGGAGCTTGAATCAGATTTGCTTCCGGGTCAGGGATATGACTTCTTCATGGTTTATCAAACTTGCTTTCAAATGCCTTCTTCACATAGCATGGTATGCAAATGCAATGAACTGTTTTATTCTTCTTGATACTTCCATGCATGCTAATCAACGTTACCCTTGTTTTATTTCCTTCTATTTTCTAGGCCTCTTTTTGCTCTGGTGTTTCCTATGTAAGTTCTTTTTTCTGTGTGTTTCACATCATTTTGTTTTGTATAATGCTCCTTTTGGTTTTTGTGATTATGGTTTTTGGACAGGTGTGCTTCCATACATGCAATCGAGACTGATTGTTATGCAGAAACTAAGAATTTGATCTCATATTGGATACTTCTTTCATTCATTTACCTCTTTGACTATGCTTTATTCAACCTTCTTCTATGGTAAATAAATGTTGCAAATGATTCCCTTTTGATTTTTTTAAACAAATTCATGGGGTTTTTAACTACTTCGTTCCTATTTTTCATATCAGGTTTCACCTCTGGCAGTACATTAGGCTAATGATCGTTTTCTGGCTCGTGACGCCAGACTTTGGACGAGCTTCTTATGTTTGTAATAACCTTATTCGCTCGATGAAACCTCAAATAGTCACATGCTGGAGGAAGTGTTTTGTTGAGAGAGACAACTTTTTAATGCATGCTGAGGAATATGTGAAAGAGAATGGAACTGAAGCCTTAGAGAAACTCATTACTAGCAAGGTAAATGTAAATTGGGATTACAAACTCAGTGAAATTTATTTAGAGTTCTTTAATGAGAGAGCTTGATCTTGTGCAGACAAATGGAGAAAGAGTTCAAATTGAGCACAAAGACATCAAAGATTTGGAGGCTATTGAGAAGACTGAAATTCATGTGGAGACAATCGAACAAATACAGACAGAGAACAAAGACATCAAATATTTGGAGGCTATTGAGAAAACAGAAACTCATGCCGCCAAACAAGTAAGGCTTCATTCATATTCACTGAAAATACAAATATCCCAATTGGTCATATTCATATGATTTTTTGTTGTGGTTGTTTTTGGTGCTAGAGAACCTATGCTAATATTGTGGCGACTAAAAAATCATCATCAGCGGCCATAGTAGAAACCAAAGGAACAGCAGAAAGTGAGGGAGCTGGTGGAGAGGTTGTTCAGAGTTCGAATTCTACAGAGAAGCAAGTGCAGAGAGAGTGGATATGTGGTTTATGTTTGGTTAAAGTTACATGCGAGAAAACCTTGAATTCCCACCTTAAGGGGAAGAAACACAGGGCTGCTTGTGAAGAAGCTTTGAAATTGAAGATGCCACCTGGTCTGCAAAAGAAGCTGACAGAACCAATAAGGATTGTTAATTCCAAAATAATATGTAAGGCGTGTAATGTTATGCTTCCGAGTGAAGACTGTGTGGTCTCTCACATAAAAGGGTGGAAGCACTTGTCTAATGTTCAGAGTTGAAAGGAAATTTTTCTAGAAAATCTTACTAATTTATATCAGTTGTACCAAAACCTAGCTGATTTTTAAATGGAAAATGCTTATTATGTTGAGCATTGTTCATTGGTGTGTAAACAACTTTCTCTTGTGTTGATGCCTAAGAAACCTTTCCATGAATCTCCGATTCATTCATTCAAAGCTTAATCATATAATAGCATTAAAAAAAGTTTATACTATTTCGTGAGAAGTCTTTCAAGATTTAGGTTGGTACATGTATTGTGTTATTGATTCTTATTTTGGTCACTGTGGTGTAAATTAATATAGTATTTATAAAGTATATTTTTTGATGTTTTTTTTGAAATATTAAATTAGATTTGTTAAAATATTAAATTTAATTTGATTTAAAATTTAAATATAATTTAAATTGAGTAAACTCAAAATTCAATTAGAGTTGTATATAAATAGTCATAGTCTGTACTATTATTTATACAATTCAATAATATAAATCTTTATTTTCTTTATTATTCTCTCTTTCTCTCCTTACTAAAGTGTTTAATGCACTAACAAATTGGTATCCAGAGTTTCTGGTTATTGTTCTTGACCGAGTTTTCAAGAATTTTACGTCATAGATCGTCTTTCTAGGACAAGTGAATCAACCGCTGCGAAGATGGCTGGTGATAAGAGCATTCTGAATTCTCTTTCAATGTTTGACGGCGAGAATTGGATCCGATGGAAAAACATATGCAATCCTTGTTTGGCTTTCATGAAACCTTAGAAGTGGTTACCGACAGCGTTCCTGCCTTGGCTGTAAATGCAACCGACGAACAAAAAAAACCCACAATAAAGTTAAGAAGAAAGATTGCAAGGTTGCTTTTAGCATTCAGACGACGGTTGATGCTTCTAATTTCGACAGAATCTCTCATGCTGAAACAGCGAAGGAGACATGGGATATTCTGGTGAAGTATTACGAAGGAGATGAGAAAGTCAAGATTGTCAAGCTACAAATATTGCATCGACAATATGAGTTTTTGTCGATGGGAAAAGATGAAAAAGTTGCAGAATATGTGTCGAAGGTTCAAAAATCCGTCTATCTCATGAAGGATTGTGGTGAAATCATAATTTGGCTCCTAAATTCGACACCCACGTTTTACTATCATATAGACCATTAATTATGAGTCAGAAGAGTTTCCTACATAAGAAGGCTTCGACCAGCTGATCATGTCGAGGGCTCATCAAAGAATGACAAGATACTTAGAGAAATTCCTCTAAATTGGAATCTTGTTGTCTTCGACGTCGAAGGAACAACCTCTCGACAAAGGTTCCTGATGCCCAAGGTCGAACGGTTTGAGTTTTGAACCGTTGGAGGGAAGACGGTTCCCAGCAGTTACCAAATGCAACGTGTCGTGAACATAGGCGTCGAAGGTTGTGAGCGTGCCATGTGGTGTCATCATGAAGCGGTGTAACTGCCCAGCGGTTACTTAGGATTTTTCTTAGTATAAATACTAAGTGTTCACGTAGTTTTTGCATGTGTTCATCATTTTATACAAGTCACTCATTTAGATTCAAGTACCCAGCGTGAGAGAAAGAATCATTGAGAATGTATGTGTGAAACACCATTTAAATTAATCAAAATCTTTTATATTCAAGCAATTTATCGCTGTTCATTTATTTACCTCCGTCGAAGCCTTTTATTTAACAATTCCTTAACGCTTTTATTTATTCTATTAAGCTTTTCTCCATGCAATTTACTTAAAGTGTCTTTACTTTACTGGCATTAATCACCATTAGTATTAGTCAAACTACAAAAATCAACCATGTCTTAGGATCAATCTGATCGATCCTGCGAGTCACCAAATAAGTAACTTTTTGGAAGATCAGCGGTTGTTTACCATTTTTTAGGGTAAACAAATTGGCACACCCGGTGGGACCTTGTGTTGATTTTTTCACGATTAACCGTTTTATATAAAATATCCTCCTTTTTCGAGAGTATTGCATGTTATTGAGAAGTGGTAGAATATACACCAACGAAACCAATACTAGGAGAAGAAGTGAAGAAATGGCGAATCCGCCAAACAATGGAGAAATCCCACAAACAAACGTGGGAGCAACGATTATCCCAACCGTAAGTGAAGTGGCAACCGGTGGTTCAACGCCAGCAGTAACGGTTACACAAACGGGACCATTACCTCCATTCACAGGCCCCAGAATGCCTTTGGGAACTCCCCCACCAAGGGGAAACCAAGGAACTAGGCCATATGTTCCCCCAGGTTTTTCGACAGTCGGTTTAAATCGAGAACCACTCTATGGTATGCCAACTTCTGAATTGGCTAGCCTGATGAATGCTACGTCCACTTTTTCAGACCCTTTAGTGAGTGCCTCTTCGCCACTCCAAGGCTCTGGGGTTGGTATGGCGAACAGGGGTAGGACCTAACTCTTAGGAGGAACGTCCCAAGTAATGCATGGCCTTACGAATGCCTCGACAACAGTCTTGAGGCAGCAAATGGACGAAAGCAACCACGACATAGTTCAAATGTTGGCGCAAACTTTAAGTACAGTGCTAAATCCTCTAATACAGAATATCACCCAGTCGAATCAGCAAATGACAGCACAAATGTCGCGTCTGGCTGACTTTTTTGGGGTACCCCAACCTATTCGACAGCCTCAAAGGGCACAAATAAGGGGGAACCAAGGCATACTTCTAGAGGAAGAAACCATTATTAACCAAGTCCAGCAGCCTGTCGAAGAGAACCTTAGGGTACAAATGGAACAACCCGGGGTCGAAGAGCCTAGAGTCATAGCCCCGAAAATAAGGATGGTTAATAGAAACCAAAACGGTGACGAAATAGTTCAGCAGATCCAATACCAGAATGTTGGTTTGGAGAATAACTTGATAGCCATGATTGAAAGAATCATGATGCAAAACGGGATGAATACGGGCTTCCATAGGCCCAACTTCAGATCCCCGCTGTCGGAATATGTGTTACAAACGGACTTGCCTCCTAGATGCAAAGTCCCTAAGTTCACTAAGTTTTCAGGGGACACAACAGAATCCACTGTTGAACATGTGGCAAGATATTTAATCGAAGCAGGAGAAATTTCAAACAATGAGAACCTGAGGATTAAGTATTTCCCAAGTTCCCTAACAAAGAATGTGTTTACTTGGTTCACAACTCTTCCCCCCAATTCGATCCACCATTGGACCCAGTTGGAGAGATTATTTCATGAGCAATTCTACATGGGACAAACCAAGATAAGCCTGAAAGAGTTGGCCAGTGTAAAGAGGAGATTCACTGAGCCTATAGACGAATACCTAAATAGGTTTAGATTGCTCAAGGCAAGATTCTTTACGCAAGTGCCAGAGCATGAGTTAATCGAAATAGCCGCAGGAGGTCTAGATTACTCCATTAGGAAGAAATTAGACACTCAGTACCTGAGGGACATGTCCCAATTGGCCGATAGGGTTCGACAGGTGGAACGCCTTAAAGCTGAAAAATCCAGGGCGACGAAAACTCATAAAAGAGAAAGGATAGCGTATGTCGAAATGGACGATGAAGATCCAGAAACGTTCGACGAACCTATAACCGTCGAAGAAAGTGAGGTCGATTTAGCTGAGTTAAAACAAGGGCCACCATACTCTTGCAAATTACTAGTCCCCTCAAGTGGAAAAAAACCCACTGGTTCTGAAAAGGCCAATGATAGGTTCCCTAAAAAGACTTACAGTTTTGATATTACGAAATGTGATGAAATTTTTGATTTACTTGTAAAAGATGGCCAAATGATAATACCCCCAGGGGTAAAAGTGCCTCCTCTTGATCAAAGAAAGAAAAGAGGCTATTGTAAATATCATAATTTTCGGGGCCATAAAACATCTCAATATTTTATTTTCAGGGATCTCGTGCAGAATGCTATCGAAGAAGGGAGGCTGAAGTTCGCTGATAAGGCCCCCGTGAATGTGGATCCGAGCCCTTTGCAGGCAGAAGCCCACTATGCTGAACCTTCAGAGGTGAATGTGATCGAAGCTTCCACGAGTCAGGTGAAAAGGCCAGGGATAACTATGGTCGAAGTCACCAAAGATCATATCAATATGCCAATCTTTGGCAGTTTTTCTGGGAACCTTTCTAGAAAGACAATCGAAGCAGTCCAAAAGGCCGCTGAAGGCCCAAAACTGGAGACAGGTGGAGCCTCAAAATCTGGAACTAAACCCGTGTCCTACTTGGCTGCAGTGCAAGGCCAAACAAAAGACCTGGAGGCTCAAATGAAGCAAGTGACTCTTGCTACTAAAGACAACATGAATGTCAACATGGTTGAAATCTCTGAATCGAAAGTTTCAAAGGAAACCATTAGGCAAGAGCAAGCAAACATAACAGCTTTTCCTCTGGAGAACAAAAATCTGGCAGAATTCTTGCAACGATGCCAGAAGAAAAAATCAGAAGTAATGATGTGCCCTCGATGCAGCTCTATTTTTTACTAGAAAGCTGCTGAACACATCGAAGGTGTGAGAGCAGCAAACAGAAATTTGAGCAGAAATGCCCAAAAAAGTGCAGGCTCTGATGCTCGACACGATCCCAGAAGAACCTACCAAAAGGGTTCAAGCCAGGAAAAGAGGCCACTAACTTTTAGGCCTCCAACCAATGTGCCAGTTGATACATGGCTCAAAACATCGAGTCGAAAGAGACCCAGCGAAGAAAGGTGGCATTCCTTTGAAGTGCCAAGAGGTTCATCTTTGACACTCAAGAAAGAACCTCATGTAGGTGCCACCAAAGTGACCCAAGTATCAAGTAACTACAAGGGAAAGAACCCAATGTCTCGATCCCAGTGGAGAAGATACCAAAGGCGGCGCAAGGCTGAGAGAGAAGCTGTCAACGAACCAAAACCAGAGTCAAGTTCAAATGTCCCCCAGCGAAAGCAAAGGAAGCCTTTGGAGAGGGAACCGGTGACAAATAGATTGGTATGGCCTAAACAAGGCAAAGCTGGTGATGAAGATGGCTCTGAATCCGACGACACATTAGACATCATGGTAAATATAGTTTCGATCTTGCCAATAGAATTCAACCGTCAAATGGAAGTCGAATCAAACGATTGGGAAGTCGAACAAGAGATGGCCAAGCATAGGCCAGTATGCTACTTTGTCATGGGTAATGGCTGCACTGAAGAGCAAAATGGTTTCTTCGAACCACCAACTGAGGCGATGAAAAGTTACCTCAAGCCTTTATTCATAAGGGCAAAACTCGAAGAGGCCACTGTAAACAAAATCTTGGTGGACTGTGGGGTGACTATCAACATAATCCCCCACTTCATGCTAAGAAAAATAGGCAAGAATGATGAAGACATTAAGCCTCATAATATGGTCCTATCGAACTACGAAGGCGGAATAGGGACCACCATGGGTGTGATTCAACTGGACCTCAAAGTGGGATCCATCCTTCGATCAACCATGTTTATGGTCATATCGGCTAAACCAAATTACAACCTATTATTGGGCCGAAAATGGATACATGGTGTAGGAGCAGTACCATCATCAATGCACCAAAGGTTGATAATATGGCGTCTCGATGGAATTGTCGAAAATATAGAAGCAGATCAGAGCTACTACTTAGGCGAAGTGAATCACCTAGGGAGAGCTGACTTCGACAAAAATTTGGCTCACATTGGGCCATGTCCAGCACCTGACTTCGACATGGCGCCAGCGCCAAATGCTTTTTGTTCCTTGTACCTGCATCTTGATCATGGGTTTCAATGGGATAAAGAAGACTTGTCCCACATTGATTTCAGTGGGCTAATTGATATCCAGCCAACTGGTTGGGGAAGTGAATTCAATGATAATGACTGAGTCACAAGCGTTATAGCGAATTTCGGCTTACGTAGCCGAAACAAGGATTATAGCGGCTCTCGAAGCCGAAGTAAAATATATGGCCACCAAGGCCAATGACCAAGAGCTACCTTCTGCAGGTCCTGGAAAAGATTTCAACCCAGAACCACCAGATATAGGTCTTGGAAAAGATTTCGACCTAGAACCTCCTGATATCGTGACAGAAGGAATGCAGGATCAAAGGCTCGACGCCATCTACGACGATGAGCCTTTGGTTTTCGAAAAGGATCCCCTGGCGAACAACATCAAAATGTTAGCACAGGATCCTTTAGAAGAAATCAACTTGGGCGAAGGGTTAGATAAAAGGCCCACTTACATCAGCGCCAAAATAGACCCAGAGCTCAGGGTTGAAGTGATCCAATTATTAAAGGAGTTCAAGGACTGCTTTGCATGGTATTACGACGAGATGCCCAGTCTCGACAGAGGATTGGTATAACTTCAGTTGCCAATCAAACCTGGGAAAAATCCAGTCAAATAGTGTCCAAGACGCTTCGCTCTAGAAATACTGTCGAAGATCAAAACGGAAGTCGAAAGACTGCTGAAGTGCAAATTCATACGAACTACAAGGTATGTCGAATGGATTGCAAACATTGTGCCAGTGATTAAGAAAAATGGTACATTGAGGGTGTGCATAGATTTCAGAGATCTGAACGCTGCAACACCCAAAGATGAATATCCTATGCTTGTGGCGGAAATGCTAGTCGACTCTGCTGCTGGCCACGAGTACCTGAGCATGCTCGACGGTTACTCAGGATACAATCAAATTTTCATTGCTGAAGAAGATGTGTCGAAAACAGCTTTTTGATGCCCTGGGGCTTTAGGCACTTACGAATGGGTAGTAATGCCTTTTGGTCTGAAAAACACTGGGGCAACATATCAGCGAGCGATGAAATCTATCTTCCATGATTTTATTAACACTTTCATGCAAGTATATATTGATGACATCGTTGTAAAATCTGTTTCCAGGAAGAACCATATAGACCACCTTCGACAATCATTTGAAAGAATGAGAAAGCATGGTCTGAAGATGAACCCTTTGAAGTGTGCGTTCTGTGTGAAAGATGGAGATTTCTTGGGCTTCGTCGTCCACAAGAAAGGAATCGAAATCAACCAGAACAAGACAAAGGCAATCTTGGAAGCGAAAGCGCCAACGAACAAGAAGGAACTGCAATCTCTGTTGGGCAAGATAAACTTCTTAAGGAGATTTATATCTAACCTAAGTGCAAAAGCACAAGCCTTCTCACCCTTACTTCGATTGAATAAGGAAGGATTCGAGTGGGGGCAAGAGCAACAAGAAGCCTTCGACAAGATCAAAGGGTATCTCACCAAGACACCTATTTTGGTGCCTCCTTGTAGCAATAGGAGTATGAGATTGTACATAGTTGCATCCGACAAAACTTTGGGAAGCATGTTAGCCCAAGAAGATGAAAATGGAGTCGAAAGACCCATTTACTACCTTAGCAGAGTTTTGAACGATGTAGAAACTAGATATAGCGAAGTTGAAAAATTATGTCTATGTCTTTATTTCTCTTGTACAAAGCTCAAACAGTATATAAAACCAGTTGATGTGTATGTTTCGTCCCATTTTGATGTTTTCAAATACATGTTGTCGAAACCCATCTTGCACAGTCGCATTGGCAAGTGGGCGCTAGCATTAACTGAGTATTCATTGACCTTTATGCCTCTTAAGGCAGTAAAAGGACAAGTGGTAGCAGACTTTATAGTCGACCACTCGATTTAGGTTGAAAATATAAATTACGTGGAGATAGAACCCTGGAAATTTTACTTCGATGGTTCCAGCCATAAAGATGGAACGGGAGTAGGGGTCTTAATTATTTCTCCGGAAAAAATTCCAACAACATTCAAGTACAAGATAGAAGGTACTTGTTCGAACAATGAGGCTGAATACGAAGCTCTAATTACTGGCCTTGAAATATTGTTGGAATTGGGGGCAACTCGAGTCGAAATAATGGGAGACTCAGAGTTAGTCATTAAGCAAGTCACAAAAGAGTACAAATGTATAAGAGAAAATCTCATTATGTACTTTGTGATAGCAAATCGTTTATTGAAAAAATTTGAAGTGGTTAATATTCGACACATACCTAGATTGGAAAACCAAGTAGCCAATGATTTGGCACAAATTGCATTTGGGTACAAGATTTCAAAAGCGAGATTACAAAGAGCAATCGAAGTTCGAGAAAAAATAAAAGCAACCAGCTTGTCTCCAACTGATTTGGAATCGACAAGAGTAGGGTATGACGATCGAAGGAATTTTGAAATTTCATTCATAGACGATTTATCATAGCAAGATTAGAGGAAACCCATTGTAGACTACCTACAAAATCCAGCAGCTTTGACAGAACGAAAAATAAAATATAGGGCGTTAAGTTACATACTCATGGGTAATGAGTTGTTCAAAAAGACGCCTGAAGGGGTATTATTAAAACGCTTAAGCGAAACTGAAGCATACATAGCCCTTTCGACTACGCATGCTGGAGCATGTGGGGCTCACCAAGTAGGTCATAAGATGAAATGGTTATTGTTTCGACAAGGACTATATTGGCCCACTATCTTGAAAGATTGTGTCGAGTTCGCGAAGGGTTTCCAGGAATGCCAAGTCCATACTGGTATCCAACATGTACCAGCAAGCGAGCTTCACTCAATAGTGAAACCTTGGCCTTTTAGAGGATGGGCGTTGGATCTTATTGGAGAGATTCGACCAGCATCATCAAAGAGCTAGAAGTATATACTGGTAGGCATTGATTATTTCACTAAATGGATCGAAGCTATCCCTTTAGTCAACGCAGACCAAGAAAATGTCATTGAATTTATTCAAAAGAACATTATCTACAGATTTGGAATCCCTGAGACTATAACAACTGATCAAGGGTCAGTGTTCACTGGTCGAAAGATGCAGGAATTCGCTCAAGAAACAGGCTTTAGACTTCTAACATCAACACCTTATTACGCGCAGGCAAATGGTCAAGTTGAAGCAGCGAATAAAATAGTAATTGGCCTGATAAAAAAGCATGTAGGAAAGAAGCCAAAAAATTGGCATAAAACGTTAGACCAGATCTTGTGGGCCTGTCGAACATCCCCAAAAGAAGCCACAGGTACAACATCGTATCGGCTAACTTACGGTCATGACGCAGTACTGCCAACAGAAATTTGTCTTCAATCATCAAGGGTTCAAAGACATCAAGATATTCCCTCTGAGGTTTATTGGGATATGATGTTAGACGAATTGGTAGATTTAGATGAAGAAAGACTACGAGCTCTCGACCTACTGAGAATTCAGAAGAAAAGAGTGGAAGACTCTTACAATAAGAAAGTAAAACCTAAGGCATTCTCGCCTGGAGAATTAGTTTGGAAGGTAATTCTCCCCATGGATCGAAGAGATCGAAGCATGGGAAAATGGTCACCCAAGTGGGAAGGACCGTTCATAATTATTCAAACTTTTTTTGGTGGAGCATATGAGGTCGAAGAGTTAAGCGAATATAAAAGACTCTTGAGGGTAAATGGCAAATATTTGAAAAAATATAAACCCATGCTCCAAGAGATCAAAATTAATAACAATTAATGACTAAGTTAACCATAAAGCCAAAATGGAAAATGATATTGATTAACCAAAATGGCTACATTGTATTACAAAAATTACAGTACATGGTCAATGAGGTGCAGAGCAAATTAAAAAGGGATGGAAGCTTTGAGACGAAGATATTTGGCTCGCTGTAACTCCAGTCGTTTGTTACACAAGGCATTCGCCTGAGAGATTTTGGCAATCTGGTCATCTAGAGCCTGGGCCCTTTCAGCGAACTCTAAGCCTCGAGAAACTTCATCTTGGCTCTCTGCGTCTGAAACAGTCGAAAGGAGTTCTTCCTTGCGCTTAGTATTAGCGTTTAACCTAGCTTCCAACGCCTCGATTTGCGTCCGTATAGAGGCATTATCCTGATCGATGGCTTCGATTTCCTGTTGCTTAGACGTTCTCTGTTTCGACAATTCTGCAATTCGAGAAGTCGATTCAGCTACTTCAGTCCAAGCAGAGGAACTCTTGCCATGAAGCGTTTCGAGTTGGCTGTTGAACCCCCTTCGACGATTGTAGTCCGCAGAGACTTGGTCAATAATGGAGTATAACTCCAAGATGAAGATGGAAATCTCTGGAGAAACAACAAGCAAATCTATTGCACCCAAGATAGCTCCCAAACAAGAAGGGGCAGTAGGATCCCCCTCCAAAGCCTTCATTAGATCCCTCTTGAAGAATTGAGCCTTAACTTTCTCCAAGACCTCATCGAGAGGAGAAGTCGAAGTAGACTTCCCTGATGCAGTAGAAGCATCATGGCTAGGGTCAGATGAATTTTCCCTGCTCTCGACGATGGCGTTCAGGTAGCCAATTGGATCATTTTGCTTCAAGAGGGCCAAGTCCTCTTTAGACCTGGGCTTTGTTGAGGTGACCTTTTCTGCAGCAATGGTGGCTTGGGGATAAGCATTTTCAGCAGCGTCAGCATCAACATGACCCTCTTCATCATGTTGCTTTTTTGTCTCATTGACCACTTGAGCATCCTCTTGGTGATGCTTCTCAGGGGCACCCTCTGTTTCAGCAAGAACCTCATCATCCACTAGTTCTTCTTCGTGTTGTCTGTTATGGTCAGCAGAGTCCTGCGACTCCGAAGTTTGATTCACTTCGTTAGCAGAACTGATGAAAGAAGAAGGATGGTAGGTGAGTTCCCCTGCGTTGTTTACGAAGGTATCAGAACCTTCGACAGGATGCCCAGTTGGTGCTGAAGTTCCAGCCGTTTCCTAAAAATAGAAAAGGAAAAAATATTCTGATTAGAGAGATGTACAATCGAAAGTGATCATTGACACCTAAGCTAAAAGTGGTCGAAGGCACTACATGTAAAGGAACTTCAGCCCCAGGGCTAGAGTTGTCGCTCTCAACGAGTTTACTGAGCAAGACATTTAGCTCCTCCTTCGTGGGTTCTTCGATGATCACATGAGGTGGCTTGGGTTTATTCCCTGTGATTTTAGTTCTAATCACAGGTCGAGGTTCAGGAGCAGGGGCAACCTTCTTCAACTTCCTCCGTTTGAGAGGAATAGGAGGAGATTCCTCCTCTTCGCCACTCGAAGTTTCGACCGTTAGTATGGGTCGCTTCTTTGGCGCAGGCTCATGAAAATCCCAAATGGGGTCGATTTAACACACAACATCAAAGATCAGGATGTTTAAAACCAAAGGGGGAAACAAAGAAAGTTTGTTACCTGTACTGGAGGTTTTATAGAGGGACCTCCACCCTGATTACCATCTGTGGCCTTCTTAGCCACAGGTTTTCTAACAACTGAAAGAAAAACGTTCACAAGTTATAATTGACAGATGTAGGTCGAAATGGAAAGACAAATATAATTTGAAGAGGGAACGTACATTTCTTTATTTTGTCGAGAATCAAGACGAAGGACTTCTGGAGTTCGTCTGCAAAATCCTTTTCGTCGAAGAACTCTTCGACGTAATATCTCTTCCACCAGTCTTCAAAAGATGGTGAACAGAGGAAGTTGAGTTGGTAGTCGAACAATGATAGTACGGTCCGACCAACGTACCTACTAATATGCCTAGTAGCGGCATCTTCAGAGTAGTCATTACAAAAGTACAACAACGATTTCTCCTGAGGATAAATTGGGGAAGGAAGCGATTGGATAATGCCAAATTGTCGAGAGACAAGATTCGGCTAGTAGGCAATCAGGCTCAGCTGATTTTTTGAACTTTTGAAATGCAACGACATTATCCTTGGAGTGAGAAACGCTTCCCACATCGTTGTATACTTTTCGTAGTGAGGATCCTCTGATGATTTAGGATGGGGCCTGGTAAACCACCCTGGACCACACTTTCGACCGGCGAAAGAGGCCATGGTCGAAGTGAATTCCTTCCTCCTCGCAAACATCTGAACGAAGTTTGTGAAGGTCTTTTATAGTTCCAGCCCATCTTCAGTAGGAGTTAATAAGGAAAGTCTGGTGCCTTCGACACGCCTTCTAGCTATCTCAGGAGCCTGTTCATTTATTTGAGTCTTCTGGGGTAGAAAAGACTCGAAAGTGGCATTTAGCCAGAGTTGAAGTAGCCAGAAGGGACCAGCAAGCAGCAAGCTGGCTCTATTTTCGATTATTTTTAATTGAGTCGCTCCACTGCTTATCGACTCATACAAGTTCGCCAATATTAATTCGGCCAAACAGATGTTTTGACCGTGATGAAGCTGAGTAGCGAGGGTGACCATTTTCTTCGTCACCTGCAGAGATTTCGTGCAGAACACGAAGCGTGACAGCCAAAGGGCTAGAAACGCGATGTGCTCCACATCAGTTACCACAGCCATCGATTTGTCATGGTAATGGTTGGTGTAGGTGGTATAAGTGGGTTTGGTAGCAGAAAACCCAATTTGGTCTTCAGACATTTCCTCTGGGTCGAAGTAGTCCCCAGTTGGTCGAAGACCAGTAATAACGGCCACGTCGAAGAGAGTGGGCGTTACCATTCCACAAGGCAAGTGGAAGGTATAGTGAGTATAGTCCCAAAACAGCAATGAAGCTACCAGCATTTCGGAACAGTAGTTAAGGCCAGTTTTGGACAGCATGACTAGGTCATAAATGCCCATGCCTTTCCAAATTGAAGCCTGGCACTTCTCCATCTTGTTGAGCCAAGTAGTGTATTCTGGTTTAAGGTTAGGGCTAGACCGAAAAGCCCTAACCCCCCTGTTAAAAAACCGAAGATCTATTTTCTCTTTTGTAGGATCTTCGGTATTATCTGTCGCCTTCTTTGAGCACCCAATGGGCTTGAGTGCCTCATGCACGGGGAAGAAATCCCCAATTTTTGTAGGGTCAACAATGCATGTTGAAAGAGGGCCTGGCATGGCAAAAACCTGGTTGGAATACCCAACAGGAATCAGCAGTTGAGAGCCATAAGTTTCACGTTCAGCATCACCCATGGGTTCAGGAACCCTTCGCATTCCCATGGAGTTAACTACCGGAGCGGTTGAGAAGATTGTTGGTCGAGCCGTTTTAGAGGGAGTGCTAGATCTGGGGACATTGGAAGCACGAGTACGTGAAGCCATTTTTTGGTTTGAGATGAAGATGGATGAAGATGAAGAACAAATATTATTGGGTTTAGAGAGGAAGAAGCAAAGGTTTGCTTGCAGAAAATTTTGTTCGACTGAAGGTTTGGATGCAAGAAAGCATAAAGAGTCCAACTGAGGCACTTAGTGTTATTTATAGTGATTGAAAAATCACAGGGCTCGAGGTCATTTAATGCCACAGACAAGAGTGGGGCACGTGGCACTTATTTGGTGTTGTAACCGTTCTGAAGAACGGAAACGTTGCAGCGTGCTTCCTCGGTTTCGGGGAATGGTCATGATGACAGTATATGAAAAGCCATCGTGCGTGCAAACTGCCTTACTGAAGTGACGTCTTGGGAAAAGGTGAAATGATGACTTTTGGAGATTGTCAGTTGGTTGGTAGGAGATGGAAAGCACACAAACTAATTTGTGGATGAGAATTAAGGACAAGTGTCGAATGAAATATCAAAGAATGCCTTTTTCTTTTTAGTGTCGAAATAAGACATTCTTGGGGGGAAATTTGTTGGCTCCTAAATTCGACACCCACGTTTTACTATCATATAGACCATTAATTATGAGTCAGAAGAGTTTCCTACATAAGAAGGCTTCGACCAGCTGATCATGTCGAGGGCTCATCAAAGAATGACAAGATACTTAGAGAAATTCCTCTAAGTTGGAATCTTGCTGTCTTCGACGTCGAAGGAACAACCTATCGACAAAAGTTTCTGATGCCCAAGGTCGAACGGTTTGAGTTTTGAATCGTTGGAGGGAAGACGGTTCCCAGCAGTTACCAAATGCAACGTGTCGTGAACATAGGCGTCGAAGGTTGTGAGCGTGCCATGTGGTGTCATCATGAAGCGGTGTAACTTCCCAGTGGTTATTTAGGATTTTTCTTAGTATAAATACTAAGTTTTCACGTAGTTTTTGTGTGTGTTTATCATTTTATACAAGTCACTCATTTAGATTCAAATACCCAGCGTGAGAGAAAGAATCATTGAGAATGTATGTGTGAAACACCATTTAAATTAATCAAAATCTTTTATATTCAAGCAATTTATCGTTGTTCATTTATTTACCTCCGTCAAAGCCTTTTATTTAACAATTCCTTAACGCTTTTATTTATTCTATTAAGCTTTTCTACATGCAATTTACTTAAAGTGTCTTTACTTTACTGGCATTAATCACCATTAGGATTAGTCGAACTACAAAAATCAACCATGTCTTAGGATCAATCTGATCGATCCTGCGAGTCACCAAATAAGTAACCTTTTGGAAGATCAGCGGTTGTTTACCATTTTTCAGGGTAAACAAATTGATAAGATGATAATTGAGAAGGTAATGAGAATGTTGACCTCTCACTTTGATCACGTTATCGTAGCTATTCAAGAATCCAATAATCTTGAAACCACTAAAGTGGAAGATTTGGTTGGTTCGTTGGAGGCGCATGAGATGAGGATTTTCGAAAGGAAAGGAGTGTAAGGCTCGACACATGCTCTACAAGCTCAGTCATGGAAAAAGGATGGTGGTTCCAAAATATTCAAAGGCAAGTTCGAGAAGACTCGGGGAAAGAAGTCTTGGTCAAAACCTTACAAATATCAGGTCGAAGATGGAGCTTCTGAATCCTCGAAAGGAGGAGGAGGAAACTATTGGAAGAGCAAAGAAGATAAAAAAAGGTGTGCAGTGCTATAACTGTGAAAAGTGGAGTCACGTAGCCAAGAACTGTTGGTGCATAAAAGACAAGGGATCGACAAGCAAGAACGAAGGAGTGAACCTTGCACATCAAGATTCAGATGATTCTAAAGATGGTATGGAGGTTATAGTTACAGTTGTAGATAACCATGTCGAATTCAAAATCCGGTTTCTCGACTCAGGCTGCTCGAACCACATGACTGGTCGAAAAGAGTGGTTGGCAGATTTTAACGAGTCGAAGAAGAGCAAGGTAAAACTTGCTGATAATAGTTCGTTGCAAGCAGAAGGTACTGGAAATATAATATTTCAAATGAGTAATGGAGGGAAAACTATGATCAAAGATGTGCTTTATGTACCTGGAATAAAGTGCAACTTGCTAAGTGTTGGAAAACTAGTCGAAAAAGGTTTCTCAGTTGTCATGAAAGATAGAGTTTTGAAATTGTTCGACACCAAGAACAATTTGGTCTTAAAATCTCTGTTGTAGAAGAACAGGACATTTAAGACTATGATCAGTTCAATTGAAGTTCAATGTTTGAAAATTGTTGTTGACCACAAGGATAGTTGGTTGTGGCATTTGAGGTTTGGACATTTGAATTTTCGATCACTCAATCAACTGATTACTCAAGATATAGTTACTGGAATTCCAAGTCTTGAGATGCCTGAAAAACTTTGTGAAGGTTGTTTAGTAGGAAAGCAAAAAATTCTTTCGTTTCGGCTATGCCAATGAGATCATCTTGCATACTCGAAGTGGTACATTCAGATGTATGTGGTCCATTCGAAGAACATACAATTGGTGGAAACAAATATTTTGTTTTGTTTGTCGATGAGTTTAGTTAAAAGCTGTGAATCTATATGATCAAAAGAAAGGACGAAGAATTCGAAATCTTTAAGAGATTCAAGATACTTGTTGAAAACCAGAGTGAGAAGAAGATCAAAGTTATGCGAACAGATGGAGGTGGCGAATACACATCCAAGATGTTTGAATATTTCTGTGCAAAATATAATATTGATCATGGGGTAAATGCTCCTTATACACCTCAACATAATAGAATTACTCAAATAAGAAACATAACCATATTAGATATGACGAGATGCATGCTGAAGAAAAAGAATTTGCCAAAGTCTTTATGGAGAGAAGCTGTTTCGACTGTAGTTTATATTTTGAATAGGTTTCCTACCAAGATATTAAAGAATAAAGTTCCTGAAGAAGTATGGAGTGGCAAACGACCATCAGTGAGTCATTTGAAGGTGTTTAGTTGTCTGTGTTACAAGCATGTTCCTGATGTAAGAAGAAGGAAGCTTGATGACAAGAGTGAACCCATGATTCTGGTAGGATATCATAAAACGGGTGCATACAAACTATTCAATCCGGTTAATGGGAAGATTGTGTTGAGTCGAGATATTGTGATTAATGAAAATTCTTCCTGGTATTGGAATTCTAGGAATTCAATTAACAAGCCATTGATGAGTTATGATGTCGATGAAGAAACGAATAAAGTAGAGGTCGAAGGAATTATTGAGAATTCAGTCAAAGTCGAAGAAGAAACAGTTGTTATCATTCCTGACACAGTCTAAGTCGAAGAGGTTGTGGCTGAAACAAGCCAAAGACCTCAAAGAAATAGAGTTCTTCCAACAAAACTTCATGATTATGAAGTGGTGGGTGATGATGAAGTCACGCCAAATAGAGAAGTAGTTCATTTTGCTTTACTTGCAGGTGCTAAACAAATTAACTATAACGAAGCTTTAAAGACTAAACAATGTAAGTTAGTTATGGTCGAAGAGTTACATGCAATCGAAAGAAACAACACATGGGAGTTAGTCGAATTTCCAGCACATACAAAAGCTATTGAAGTAAAGTGGGTATTCAAGTTGAAACATAATATTGATAGTTTGATAATAAGACATAAAGCAAGATTAGTAGCTCGAGGATTTCTTTAAATAGTAGTACCCGGATGATTAGTCTTCTTCATACCTTTTTTTTTTATGTTTGGACAATCTACACAAGTATAGCCACCAACCAATTAAAAGCTAAAAGTTGCAAAAAATAATTCTATAAATGGTAAATTGGTGAATTTCATTTTTCTTTTTCGATATTTTCCTGCTCATACTTTTGTTCACATTTTGGATGTTATTTTTTTTATAATAATTTTTTTTAAATTTTACTTAAAATAGTTTTTTAATTTCATTTCAAATGATTTTCTAGAAAATTTGTAATCCTTTGATACAAGTTTTACAAATATTCACTTTAAAATCAATTTATCAGATTGTTGTCTCATTTCTTTGCATAGTTAATTAGTATTCTTCTTACTTTTCTTTCTTTCTTCATGTTTGGGCAATCTATATGAATACAACTACTAATTAGTTAAAAATTAAAAGAAATAATTATGTAAAGGAAAAATGCTTATTTTAGTCCCTTAACTATATATCATGGTTCATTTTGGTCCTTTATCTTCTTTTTTTTGTGCCAAAATGGTCCCTTAAGCTTCAAAACACAACCACCTTAGTCCTTCTGTTAGTGAAATTCAAAAAGAAGAGTCCAGGTGGCATTTTTCATGCTTGAAGTGGCTTGTTGGGGGCAAGTGGCAGAGAATAAGGACAAAAAATCTCCTAAAGCTGAAGATAGCATATGCATGTTTTGTTTGCCCAAAACGAAAGCCAAAAGAAAGAGGAAGAGTCTTGCGAATAGGCTTGCGAAGGTGACTCCATAGGTGATTCTAGGTATGTTAATCTTGTTTTGTCTTCATTTTTGGATATTTGAAATGGGATTCTGAATATTTGTTATGGGGTTTCTGGGATTTAGGTTTAATGGATGAATTTCTGAAACTCGTAATCCACCACGGTGGTGAGTTCGTTGATCAAGAGCTTAGTATCTATGAAGGAGGCCTGGTATCTGAATTGTCAGTAGATGTTGATAGGTGGAGTTACTTTGAGTTAGTTGGTGTATTGAAATACTTAGGTTATACGGACAATGTAGAGAAAATGTATTACAAAGACCCACAATTTGGGATGAATGAACTAGTTGATGACAAAGGTGCCCTAGAAATTGCAGACCTATATATGGTGCATCATGTTGTTCATGTTTACATTCAACACAGTTTGTATCAACCTGAGTATTTTGATGGTTCTGTTGAGGAGCCTGAGAACATTGTAGATGAAGTGGAGCCTGTTGAAGTGGAGCCAAATATTGATGGTCAGGTGCACGATGAATCCAATTCTGATGACAGTGAGGATGAGAGTTACCAGTATGATAGTGTCCTAGAAGTAGCCTTTGAAGATGAATATGATGGTTATGAGGACATTGATGAAAATGAAATTGCAGACCTGAATTTGTATGACAGTAATGAAATATCAAAAGGAAAAGGAAAATGCAGCAAAGTTACAGAGGAATATAAGGGGAGTGACAATGACAGTGAGGATCTCTAAAGTGGTTGTGACAGTGATGACAATAGTGGGGTTAAAAGGAATAAATACCCAATTTTCAAAGAGATAAAAGATATGGCCAATTACAAATGGGAATTAGGTATGTATTTTACTTCAAAGGATGACATTAAGGAAGTTGTTGTCTCATATTCTATTCAAAATGGAAGAGCCCTCAAGATCATAAAAAATGATAAGAAAAGGGTGAGGGTGAGATGTAAGGAAGGTTGTGAGTGGGAGGTTTATTTTGCCAAGTTATTAAATGAGGAAACCTGACAAATAAGGAAACTAATTGACAATCATAACTATAGCAGAGAGTATAATGTGAGGATGTTAAGCATAAAGTGGTTAAGCAAGAGGAGATTGATGGCACTGACAGAAAATTGAGAAGAAATGGTTTTATTGTAAAGTATTCTTTGTGCAATAAAATTGGACATAAAAAGAAAACCTGCAAAGTCAATGCAACTCAAGGCACTGCATCTCAAACCACTGCAGCTCAAGGCAATGCAAGTTAAGCCAATGCTACACAAGGCACTACATCTCAAACCACTGCAAGTCAGGTTGCAGCAACACAAGCATCCGTTGCACGGGGTTACATGAATGCAACTCAGTCTTCACAAGGAAAGTCAGTACCAGGGCAAGGCACAAAGGAGAAAGCTAGTGAAACTGGAAAGCTACTAAAACTAGGTGTAAGAAGGCCCTTTGTACCCCCATGGACCAACAACAAGACTCTCAGCAGTCAGGAATGCAACTGGTCCTACCACCAGGCGATCTACTCCAACCAAGAGAAGCACATCAAAGAGGACCATCTAGTTATCATTTTAGGGTTTATGTATTTTGAAACATGTCATTCTGTCCACCTTTTGAAACATTTCATTCCGTCAAGCTTTTGAAAAATGTCTATGTAACATGTCAGTATTTTGGAACATACTTATGTAACATACTTATGCAACAAATGATAACTACCTATTTTCAGTTTAACTAATATGTTGTGTGTGAGAAACCCCTTCATATAATTGGTTTTAAATGATAGCAAATATATGTAAAATAATCAATGAGTGTTACCTACATGTGTGCATTGTAAAAAATATTGTATAACGTGTTTAAAATGAGTTAAGAATGTGTTTTACACATAAAACACTGTTATGAGTCGACACAAACAACTTTGCATCGACGCATACTTAAGCAAAGAATCATAAAAATGATTCTGCTTCAGTATGAGTCGACACATACATGCCATGCATCGACTCATAACATGTTAATGCCCCTGGAATACAATCTTCAACCTTTATGTATCGATACATAACTTCATGCATCGACACATGATATGTTGATGTCCCTGGAAAACCTTTTTGAACTTTTATGCATCGATACATAACATCATGCATCGACTCATAACATGTTTTGTCTTCAAAAATCAAAAGTTCAATCCAATATGTGTCGACACATACGTGTTATGCATCAACTCATGTAAAATAGTTAGTTCTGTAATATGTTGTAATATCTGCTTTCATCGACTCATAACAACATGTATCGACTCATTCTGTGTTACATAACTAACATGAGTTGACTCATGCTAACATGCATCGACTCATAATACATATTTCTGTCTCTAACTACCGTTTTCTGTTACATATATAAGTAAGTTTTTTCAGCAGCAAAAAGTATGACACATATTACAATTAACATATATAATGTGCCCAAAATTATGTTGCTACAATTAACAGTATGCCAAACTGATCTGCTTTGATTAATGATATGCCAAACAAAATAATTCTTATTAAACTGATAACATATGTTAAAATTACACATAAGCTTGCACATTAATTTCCCAAACAGATAAAATTACACACAAACTGTTACATACTCTTACTTCTAATACAACTTAACAACAAATACACATAACACTACAAAACACAGAATCTTCAATGTTTTTTTCCATTTCAACATCTTGTTGAGTTGAATTTGAAGTTCTAACACATCATCCCCTAATTCTTCATTTCTAAACCTCAAATTTTCTTACTGATTCTTGGTTTCATCTAAATCCTTTGTTATGCTTTCCAATCTATTACTCAAGACTTGGTTTATGTCTTCTGCCAATTTTTCCGTCAATTCCTCGTGAAACCAATGGAAGAAGCCACATCCTATTTGCAAGGAGCCCTGCTCAAACTCTGTTTACATCTTCTAACATACCCAAACCAAAATTAGGGCTTACCTTGTAATTGTGACACCCCAAAATTTCCTTGCATAATTCTTCTCAGTCGTTGCCCTACATAGACAACGTTGTCTCCGCAAAGGCAAAGTGGTGCGATCAGCAAGCTACTGTATACACCTGACCCAACACTTTCTAATTGACAGAGCTTCGTTGGGGAAGATGAATGCTTCGTATTCATGGAGAAAGGGAAGAAGATGAAGAAAGTACAACAATTTTTGGGAAGGAGAACGTTAACAAAATTTTGTGAAGGAGATTTTGAACCACTGTCAAATACGATGTCTGCATGTAAAGAAGAAGAAGAAAATTGTCAGCTCACTTGCCACCTCACGCAAATAAACGGACGTTAGAGGCCAATTAACAGAAGGACTAACGTGGTTGCATTTTAAAATTTAAGGGACCATTTTGACATTAAAAAAAAAGATAAGGGACTAAAGTGAACCATAACCTATAATTAAAGGATTAAAATGAGTATTTTACTTTATGTAAATAGTAATTTCTACTTTTCTTCCTTTAATACATGTACTTCTTCCTCATATTTTGACTTATATATATTTTTTATATAATTTCTTAATACTTGTATAATTGTATATAATTTCTTTAAAATATAATTATGTAAACAATAATTTTTATTTTTCTTTCTCAATAGTATTTTCCACTCATAGTTTGTTTTCCTAATAATTTTTTAGTTTGTTTATATTAATTAAGTTCTTTATTTAATTTCATCATATTTACTTAACAATTTTCATGTTTGTATCATCACCAATGCAATGCAAGTACAACTAACAATAAATTGAAGAAAATATTTTAAGTCTAGCTATATTATAATCCTCTTTGAACAATTATATGGCAAAATATTTTCTATAATTATAAAATCATTATCAATGAATTTCTTTTATAATTATAGGTTTTTGTAATATATAATTAGATAGCTAGATTATGAATTTATTTTATAAAAATATTACCCTATAATATATATTTATAAATAATCTATTACCCTTTACTATTATGATTAAAAGAATTTATAAATTATTGAATTTATTGTCCAATTTAATGCAATAAATTTACATTAAAACTTATATTTCGATAGTCATAAATGTATTTTATTATTTACTTCAAATTTATTTATTAAAAAACCATTAGATAATTTAATTATTGAATTCATGGCATAATTTCATATTATAAATTGTTAATTTTGGAATAAACTCATTGTATTATTCTTGTTTTAGAATGTACAAAACAGTACTATATATATTGTTTAAGTAACAAACTAAACTAACTGTTTAGTAACAAACTAAACAGAATTATAACAAATTAAACTAACTGTTTAGTAACAAACTAAACAGAATTATTTTTATCATGTAATAGCCCCCCACAAGCTGGACTATGGATGTCTAATAGACCAAGCTTGGAAACAAGAGAATCGAAAGAGGGAGCTGCCAAAGGCTTGGTGAGAACATCTGCCAATTGAGCAGCAGAAGAAACTGTTAAAAGGTGGATGAGACCAATTTGGATTTTCTCACGAATGACGTGGCAGTCAATTTCGATATGTTTTGTCCGTTCATGGAAGGTGGGGTTGTGAGCAAGGTAGATATCACTTTTGTTGTCACAATAGACAGAGCTAGGTTGATCAAAGGAGATGTGGAGATCCTTGAACAAATACTGCAACCATTGCAATTCACAAGTCAAGCTTACCAAGGCCCTGTATTCCGCTTCTGAACTTGATTTGGATACTGTAGACTGCTTTTTGGATTTCTAGGATATGAGGGAATTGCCAAGGAACACACAATATCCAGTTACGGATCTGCGGGTAGCAGGGCAACTTGCCCAATCTGAGTTTGCGAAGCCAGAGAGTTTGAGTGGAGAGGAAGATGAATAGAACAAAACCTTGGCAGAAGCACCTTTGAGATACTTGAGTACTCGAATTGTTGCAGAATGATGAACTTGCATAGGATGTGAGATGAATTGGCTAAGCTGTTGAACGATGAATGCAAGGTCAGGTCTGGTGGTAGTCAGATATAGAAGTTTTCCAACAAGCCTTCGATAAGTTGTGACGTCTTCGAAAGGTGGTGAGTTATCATCATGAAGCTTCAAGGAGGAATCGAAGGGAGTAGAGCAAGGTTTAGTAGCCAATAAGCCACTGTCTTCGAGCAATTCCAAAGTGTACTTTCTCTGATTGAGAAAAATGCCGTGAGTTGATCTGGCAACTTCTAAACCAAGAAAATATTTTAGCCTACCAAGGTCCTTGATTTTGAAAGTGGAATCAAGGAAGCATTTTACATATTGGATTTCCTGCAAATCATTATCGGCTAAGACAATATCATCAACATAGACTAATAAGGCAGTAAAAGAAGAGTCATGTGATTTTGTAAAAAAAGAATGATCAGCAGAAGAATATGAGTAGCCAAGAGAGATAAGGGCAGTGGACAATTTCGAAAATCACTGTCTGCTAGCCTGCTTCAGGCCATATAATGACTTATGTAATTTGCAAACTTTGTTGGTCGAAGAAGTGCAAACTTCGTTGGTCGAAGAAGTGATAACTTCGTTGGTCGAAGAAGTGCTAACTTCGTTGATCGAAAAAGTGCAAACTTCGTTGGTCGAAGAAGTGCAAACTTCGTTGGTCGAAGAAGTGAAAACTTCGTTGGTCGAAGAAGCAAAAGAAGTGCAAACTTTGTTGGTCGAAGAAGTGCAGACTTCGTTGGTCGAAGAAGCAGGGGGCAGGAATCCAGGAGGCAGATCCATATACACTTCCTCATGTAGATCACCATGAAGGAAGGCATTGTTGACGTCGAGTTGTTCAAAGTGCCAATTCTTAATGGCAGCCACTGAGAGAAGGGTTCGAATAGAAGTAAGCTTCACAACAGGTGAGAAAGTGTCGAAATAATCCACCCCCTCCAGCTGAGTATATCCTTTTGCTACCAAACGGGCCTTGTATCGTTCGATGGATCCATCAGCATGATGCTTGATTTTGTAGACCCATTTGCAACCAATCGATTGTTTGCCTGCAGGCAAATCAACAACAGACCAAGTATTTGTAGATTCAATAGCATCTAACTCAGATTTCATAGAATTGTTCCAACAATCAAACTTGCAGGCTTATTTATAGGTTTTTGGTTCTGTGAAAGAGCTTATGGATAGACAAAATAATTTGTGATCAGGACTACATTGGCTATAAGATAAAACAGAAGAGAGAGGGTAGTTAGAGGAACCTGAGTCAGATGCTGGCAGCATGGGGGATAGCAAATTGCAGTGATAATCAGATAGATAAGCTGGAGGTTTAATATTTCGATTGGATTTTCTGGTTGGCACAAGAGGGGAGGGGCAAGGGGAGTTGTTAGTGTCATTTGAGGAAGAAGAGAGGTTAGTGGGAGATTCTGGCTGGGGGAGAGAGGTAGGAGAGGAAGGTTCATTTGATGGTAGAGGTAAGTTGGGTGGAATGTTGGTGAAAATATCAGGTGAATCAAGGGAAGGAGGGTCAGGAGTAGGAATTATAGGATTAGGTGCAGGTGGGATGGATGCAAAAGGGAACACAGTTTCATAAAAGAATACATTCCTTGAAATGTAAAATTCATGTGTGATAGGATCATAGAGAAGGTAGCCTTTTGTGCCTTCCCTATAGCCAAGAAAAATAGATTTCCTTGCTCTTGGTTCGAATTTAGTGCGATGGTTAAGCAAGGTCGAAGAATAGGCAAGACAACCAAAAACTCTCATATGGTTAAGGTTGGGAGGAGTAGAATGGAGTTTTTGGTAGGGAGAGTGGTTGTTTAAAAGAGGAGCGGGAAGACGATTTATAATATCAATGGCATGTTGTATGGAAAGGTGCCAAAGGTTGTGAGGGAGGTGAGAGTGGAAAGAGAGGGCACGAGCAACATTCAAAATGTGTTGATGTTTTCTTTCCACGATACCATTCTGTTGAGGCGTTTCCACACAAGATCTTTGATGAATGATTCCTTTAGAAAGGTAGAAAGTGGTCATGAGAAACTCGGGACCATTATCACTACGAATGCACTTGAGTTTCTTGGTAAATTGAGTTTCGATAAAGGATATGAAGTGAATTAAATGGTTTCTAGTTTCACTTTTGTTGGCCATAAAAATTGTCCAAGTAAACCTGCTGTAATCGTCTACGAGGGTTAAAAAATACTTGTGGCCACATATGGAAGGTGTGGAAAGAGGGCCCCAAATATCAACATGAAGTAAATCGAAGATGGCAACAAACTTAGTATTACTGTGAGTAAATGGCAAATGTTTTTGCTTAGCCAAATGGCAAGTGTTACATGGCTTATGATTGTCATTGTAGGTGACAAAAGGAAATTGAGAGGAAATACATTTGTGTATGTAGGGACTTAAGTGTCCAAGCCTAAGATGCCAAATAGTAGCAGGATCGTGTTTAGCAAGTTCTAATTGGGGAGAAGAGGAGGTGTTGACAGAGCCAGATGTGGGAGAGATGGCCTTAGGTGGAGTGGCATCAAGAACATACAATTTACCAATCCTCCTAGCTGTAAATCCAGTCATCTTGGATTGGGACAACTGCATAATTTGACAGCAATTAGGAGAAAATTTCACATCATATAAAGTGGAGTCAAAAAGAGTGGTGACAGAGATAATATTGACATGAAATGAAGGAAAGTAATAAACATTGTGAAGGACAAGTGAAACACATAGTAAAACTGAACCAGCAATAGTTGTAGTGACAGAGTCACCATTAGGCATTGTCATAGATTTAGGTGCAATGTGGTATGTGGAAAGGAAACTGGCAAAGATATGGGTGATGTGATCAGTGGCACCTGTGTCAATGATCCACCAGTTATGACAAGGAAGATTTGAGGAATTATTACCAGAGGAAGTATGAGGAGAGGTATGGGACACAGAATTAGCAGTATAAACTGAATTAATCGAGGGAGGTGAAAGGGATTGCAAATTAGATTGTTGGAGGAGCTGCAGAATCTGAGTGTATTGCTCTTGAATCGTAGACAAAGCACTTGGACTGGTGTTTGATGTGGAAGCAACATCTTGAATCGAGTTCACTGTAGAATCAGCAGAGTTTCCCACAGATGTAGTAGGCTTGCGTTGTTGAAATCCAGGGGGATAGCCATGTTTCAAGAAGCAAGTCTCAATGGTGTGATTGGTGCGGTTGCAATGAGTACAGAGTCGGTTTCCACGGCCACCACGGCCACGACCATGACCAGGGTTGTGAGAAGAACGAGAAGGTGCTTGAGAAAGGTGATTCACAGACGATTGAGACTCAATTGAAGAAGCAGAAGGTGAAAGAAGGTTGAGTTGACGTTCTTGTTGAAGAACCAGATTAAACACATTATCAAGAGTTGGTAGTGGTTTCATCAGTATAATCTGCGAGCGAACATGAGCGTATTGGTCACCAAGGCCCTTCAAGAACTTGATAACTTTATCTTGTTCTTTGAATTTGCGTAAGTCTGAAGCAGCACCACAGGAGCACGGTATAGCGCAAGTACAATCACGAATTTGCCGGAAGTTCTCGATTTCTTCCCAAAGCGTCATCAATTTCGTGAAGAACGAAGAGATATCGAGAGTTCCTTGTTGAAGACGAGCAACAGTTTCTTGAATGTCAGCAATGCGAAAAATATCTCCCTGAGAAAAACGATTTTCTAAACTTTTCCATACAAGAGAAGCACGATCATACCAGAGAAGAGATTTTGCAATTTCCTCAGAAATCGAGCGTTGAAGCCATGAGAGGACGAGATTGTTGCATCGCAGCCAATGTTCGTATAGAGAGTCGGAGATAGGGGGAGGAGAAAGAGTGTCATCAACGAACTTGATCTTGTTCTTGGAGATAAGAGCCACTTTCATTGATCTAGACCAGATCTGGTAATTCTTGGTATCAAGAACAGGTTGAACAAGAACAAGAGAGGGATTCTCATTAGGGTGCATGTAGTAAGGATTTGAGGGATTGGTAGCAAAATCAAAGTAAGGAAGCGTCATAATCAAGCTGATGCAGCAAAGGAAGAAGAAGGCGCGAAGGCGCGAAGAAGAAGAAGGCGCGAAGAAGAAAGACGCGGAAAAGGGAATTCAAACTGATACCATGTTAATTTTGGAATAAACTCATTGTATTATTCTTGTTTTGGAATGTACAAAACAGTACTATATATACTGTTTAAGTAACAAACTAAACTAACTGTTTAGTAACAAACTAAACAGAATTATAACAAACTAAACTAACTGTTTAGTAACAAACTAAACAAAATTATTTTCATCATGTAATATAAATATACATTAAAACATATCTTTCGGTATATTAGGATTAACTTTGAATATTGCATAGTTTTAACTCTAATATAAAAGTAATTTAAATATAATTGAATACATATTTTAATAACTCTTATTCTTTATAGAAAAATATCATAACTTATTATAGGATTTAAGTACGTCATTTATTTGTATAGTTCCATACCATTATTTTACATTATTATTAATTTTTAATTTATAAATTTATGTTATGATTGAATAATAATTCCCAACACTTAATTATAATATATATGTCATTTATATCATAATTTTTTTTTAAACAATAATATATGACTTTAATAGAAATTTAAAATGTTGTCAGATTTTTTTCTATATAATAATAAAAATTAACCATTACGTGATTTTTAAAAATATTATGATGAATAACAACCTACATATAAATTTTAACATTTTTAATCAATTAAAAGACATTGAATTATTAAATTAGAAACTTATAGCAATTAATGCTAAAAATATATTATAAATAATTTAACTACTGAAAACTTAAATACGTAAAAATATGGCTTCTTACTTTAAAATGATATAAATATATATTTTAGATCATAATATTTGTTCAAATGAAAGTCAAAACAACTGATAAACTATTATATACACTTTCATAGATTAAATCTAACATATTTTATTACTAAAAATTCTTCTCTTAAATATGATTTTCTCTTTAAAAATAACCTATATTTTATAAAAATATAAATTATGAAAAGCTAACTTATTATTTGTCTGTTCCAAACATATATTTTCTTGTCACTTAAAACATACCTTTTTAATAGTGTCTAATTCACATAATTATTTCATCTAAAACATCTATAAAATTTAAAATAAAATCTTATAAAATAAGTTAATTAATCTTATTTTGTATTAAAGTTTTAATTAAAAAAATTTATCCACACCCGCATATTACACGGGTCTTAATCTAATTATATTAATAAGAAACTATTTATTTTTTAAATACATTAATTAATGTATTTGAACTTTATCTAAATACATTAGTTATTTAATTTATTTTTAGAGAAAATTATTTTTTTTCCTTTTAAATAGAACCAGAGAAGAAGTAATAAATATTATATAAATATTTTTAAATAATTATTTTTGCAATATAAAAATATATTTTCTCCATCTCATAAAAAATATCATATTTATGCAAGGCACGGTTCTTAAAAAAATGATTAAACATATATTAATTTTAATAATAAAATTAATTTCAATTATTAAAATATCCCTATTAATTATAGCTAATAGAATAACTAAATAAAGAGAAAGTTAATAAATACTTCCTTCGTTTTATATTATAAGAAAATTTGATTATTTGGATTCATTGAATAATTATTCCATGAATATAAAACAGAATAGTATGGTATAGTTGTGGCAATTAATAATAAATGTTGTATTGATATTGGAAAAAAATAATTATTTTGAGACAATAAAATTATAAATGAAAGAATTTTATTAGATGTTAGGATTACTTTTTAGTAGATACATTTTGTATTTTTTAAAAGGCATGTTAATTTGTGTACCGAGGAGATTTTTTAAGAATATTAAATAAAGAAAATATTTTTTATAAAAGTCAATTATTCTAATTATCAATATATTGATTATATATATATTTTTTAAATCTTACTACTTTAAATATTTAAAGAATATTTTTAAAATATTAATCAATATTCTTTTTTAAAGTCATGTTAACATGTTAACATGTGTTCTAAGAAATACGTTAAAATATTATAATTAGAAACATTTAAGTACAATAAAATTATATTTAAAATATCAATAAATTATATTTACGGATTCTGAAAGAAAAAAAATTGTGTAAATAGTATTTTTAAGATGTGCCCAAAGTACATATTTGTGTAAATAGTTTGACTGAGTCTGACGAATATGTCACAGTTCCATGTCGGTTGTGCAGCTTGTTTACTTGGTTGCTTCGACTTTCTCACTTTCCTTCCATCTCCCAACTAAACTAAAGTAGTTGATTATTTTATTTACTCACCACCACGACTTTTGATTTTCCTTTTACATCATCGTCTTATTTATGCTAACGCAACAACCATTGACACCTTTAATTTCCTCTATGGCTTCTTCATGGTTTCTCAATTTGGCTTTTAAATTCCTTCATCATTTCGCATGGTAACCAAATTATTCCTCCTTTCTTTTCTTCATCTTTCTTATTTGCCTTCATATTTCTTCACATTATTACTGTAAAGTTGTTAAATGCTTTGTTCGTGCTAATCAACACTACCTTTCTTTTATTTCCTTCACTTTTTAGGCCTCTTGTTGCTCTGCTGTATCCTATGTAAGTTCTTGCTCTGGGTTTTTGGTGTATTGAAAATGTTGCTACCTTTTTTATTTTGTTGTGGTTATGGTTTTTGGACAGGTGTGCTTCCATACAAGCAATCGAGACTGATTGTTATGCAGAAACTAAGAATTTGATCTCATATTGGATACTTCTTTCATTCATTTACCTCTTTGACTATGCTTTATTCAACCTTCTACCATGGTAAGTTCTTTGCCCTCAAAAATATAAATATGAAATCTTATACCATACTTTACCCTTACAATAAAGTTATGCCTGCAGTCATATAGGTGTAATTGACTAATTGTAAGATTATTCATCACATTGATCTTTCCAATTTTTTGAAATATTTAATATCCTAGTATTTCCAAATATTGACTTAATTTTCTAAAGTCTTACCATCCAAAATCATCTAAATCCAACTCTCATATAGACTCTTAGTCTTCTCTATTTACATAAAAGGCGGATCTGAGTCTAGTTTAGAATAGACTATAGATAGGATCGGGAATAGACCAAATCAACTAATATGGATCTACGACCTAATCTATATAGATTTATAGATTTAGGTTAGGCCAAACTCTTTAAATTTTAAAAATCTATTTAGTTAAAAAAGTTAGCTTTATGTTTGATATTATTCCAAAATCATGGTGGCACCGCACATTTCATAGAAGCTAGCATTAGTTGCTTCTAAAAACCACGGTGTAGGTAGTCTAAAATGCGTGGTAGCGGTAGCTCGCTGAGTTTCCAAACACACTAGATCACATGCCATAAAAGAAACTTTTTAAATCCAACAAATCAGTCTAATTAAATAAATATGAATAAATTTATTATTATTATATTATATTTTATAATTTAAATTAAAATATAAATATAAAGTTTAGTTATCTTGAAGAATTTGTGAAAATAAATTGAAAAAACCTTATAAATAATGTCATAAGTTATTTTTATAATATTTAGTCTCATTGTTCTTATAGTATTTTTTTGAACTATTTCGACGCCTAATTAATGCTAAGTTTGCTAAAATCACAGTGCATAAAGTGATTAAAATGATTCTGCCACATTCACAATTGTCCAAATTCCAAACATGTATTAAGAACTGACCAATGCATTGTTTTCATTGAGAATATGTGCCAAATTTGTAATAGAGATTAGGGCATTAAATTCCTTCTAAGATGTCTTTTCCTTTATAAGTAAAGAAATGTTGCTTCAAAACCAATTCATGGTGTTGATTAACTACTTCATTCCCTTGTTTCATACCAGGTTTCACCTCTGGCTGTACATTAAGCTAATGATAATCTTCTGGCTCACCATACCAGACTTTGGACGAGCTTCTTATGTTTATAATAATCTTATTCGCTCCATGAAACTGCAAATACTCACTTGGAAGTTAAATAACTACCGGATGAAGTGGTTATTCGAGAAAGATAACTTTTTAATGCATGCAGAGATATATATGAAAGAGAATGGGACAGCAGCATTAGAGAAACTCATTGCTAACAAGGTAAAAGATTTTGATGTTGATTTAGTTGTGATATTTGTATATAGTTATGTGGCATTACGTGTATGTCTCAATATCTACATGGTAAATTGAAGGTTTTACCTAATTAGTTCTTTTTATTTTCGTAATGAAGAATAAGACGTTTATACCTCATGCGGAAGCGACAAGTGAAATTCTAGCTAATAATAAAGAAACATTGAAGGTAAAGTTGTGTTGTTAATTGAATTGTGATATTAATATATTTCTTGTTGCACGTTCTTGGACTTTACTGTCTTAGGAGTTTCTTGTGCAGACAAATGTAGAAAGAATGGAAGCAAACATTAAAGATTTGGAGGCTGTCGTGAAAAAAGAAATCCCTGCAATCCAGCAAGTAAGGCTTTGTTCGCATTTATAAGGGTTGAATAGACTTATTCCCTTTTTGAAAGTTCAAAAACAGAGTTCTTTTCCGCCGAAGTAAACTTATAAAATCGTTTGAAAAAGTTTTTTTGCAATTGGAATGCTCAAAAGATGTGTATTCTTCCAATTATATAATGCAGGATATTTTTGCAATCCCTGAAATTGTGCCCAGTCAAAATGCATCAGCAGCCACCGTAGAAACCAAAGGAAGCGCAGAGAGTAACAAAGCTAGTGGAGAGGCTACTCAGAGTTCAACTTTTACACAGAAGGAAATGCAGAAAGAGTGGAATTGTGCTTTATGTTTGGTAACAACATCGAACGAGATGACCTGGAACTCCCACCTAAGTGGAAGGAAACACAGGGCTGCTATTAAAACTTTTATAGCAAAGAAGCAACCTACCCTGCAAAAGCAAAACTATGCAGAATCGACACATGAAATCACAGCTGCCAACAGTAAAGAAACACCAAAGGTAATGGTTTGATATTAATTGTTGTGAAATTAATATAGTTCATGTGTTAGTCAATTTTACCTTTCTCGGTCTCATGGTGACATTAACATAGAGTATTTACCGAGGGAAGCTTCTTGTGCAGACAAATGGAAAAGGACTCCAACCCGAACACATAGAAATCAAAGATTTGGATGCTATTGCAAAAAAAGAAATTCCTGCAACCAAGCAAGTAAGGATTTATTCATAGAAATTTCATGGCACACGAATGAAACAGGTGTTATAACAAGCACAAGTTTGTTCTATCATTAGATCAATAAGTCCCACCTTTGAATCTAGTGAAGATATAGTGGAATACAAACTTGTGCAAGGGGCAACACTATTAAAATTTAGACTTGTTGCATGCTAAGAGGTCATTGTTAAGGTTTTTAGGCTTACAACTATATATATAAATTGTGTGAATGTGGTGATCATGATTTTTGTTGTTATCATTGGTATTTGTTGGTGCTAGAGAACCTGTGCTAATATTGCGGCGGCAAGTCAAAAGGCATCATCTGCCATAATAGAAACCAAAGGGAGTTCTACCTCTACACAGAAAGAAGTGCAGAAAGAGTGGGCTTGTGCTTTATGTTTGGTAACAACATCGAGCGAGACAACCTTAAATTCGCACCTTAGTGGAAGGAAACACATGAATACTATTGAGGCATTGAAAGCAAAGAAGCAGCCCACCCTGGAAAAGAACCTTTGTGAACCATTTAGGATGGTTAATTCCAAAATAATATGTAAAGTTTGTAATATCATGCTTCCAAGTGAGGAGTACATGGCCTCTCACATAAAAGGGTGGAAGCACTTGGCTAAGATTCAAACTTGATAGTTACTTTATATAACCATATCACACTGAACTTGCTTTGAAACTTGTTGAAAGGAAATTGGTGTATTAAGCTTTCTTGACTCTAATCAGTGGTGCCAAAACATTGTCCAACGTATGAAATTATTTTCATTTCATACCAGAAAGTTCGATGATTTTACAATAATAATAATAATAAACAAATACTTTAACTAATTAAATTATTGATTAAGAAATTTTACTACAATAAATCAACATGCCTTTCCTTAGTTAATTCTATTTTAACTTTCACTTATGCAATTGAGATGACAAAGCAATACAAATCGATTTGAAAATAAAACTGTATGAGCAATAACTACACCTCTCCACGTAAAACTTTCACTCTTTGGCAGAAGGAGGCTTACTTTGAACGAACCTGCTTGCAACATGCAATCAACCCATTCATCAGCACCTAAAGGCCATAAAGGGAGATCCAGTCTCTTACCTTGTTGTCACAATACATACTTAGCCGAGATTCTTTATTTCTTCATGCTAAATCATTACTTAAATTATAGTCTTCACAGGAGACATGTATAGGAAAACCTGAATAGAGACAAACACATTTGTCACAAGTTGAGTTATTGTATCTTGTTGAGAATGTAATTCATGGTGTCGAAGCATGTTGCTGTCGAAACATCCAGAGTTGTCGAAACGTCGAAGCAGGTTGCTCGACAGATTTTTCGACTTAGGTTTATTTTTATGTATTTTTGGATTTTGTATTTTGGGTTTTTCTTTAGGGAGCAAGCAAGCTCAACAATAAATAGAGGGAGTAATCCATATTATTGTACACGTGAATAATATTGCAGTTTGCAAAACAAAGAGCAAAGCATAATTCAAAAACTCTTCTTCTTCCTTTTGTTCAAACCCTAATTCCATTTCTTCCCAATTTATCTTTTCTTTTCTTCCCAGGTTGGTTGATTCACTTGAGTGAAGAGTGAAGAACAAGAGTGATTTCCATCGGGTTGATTGAATCTTGTTCATCAAGATTGGTTCAGAATTATTCAAAGTTTTAGGCTTAATTCAAACATCTGGTATCTAGAGCACTGGCTGAGCGATTCGTGAGAAGAAAATCATGATGGCAATGAATCATCCGAACGAGCATTTTTCAGCAAGCCTTCCAATTCTGAAAGTTGATAACTATGAGAATTGATGCAAGTAGATGAAGATTGTTCTCTGTTATCAAGATCTTTGAAATCTTGTGAAAGAATGAGTAGAACCGCTTGAAAAAGAAGCAACAAAAAGAAAAGGCTAAACACAAATAATTGAAGAATAAGAATTATAAAGCTCTCTTTATAATTCATCAATGTGTTAGTCTAGATAATTTTGAGAAGTTGAGTGATGTTGAATCAGCGAAAGAAGCATGGGAAATTCTGGAAAAATCGCTTGGAGGTGTTGAAAGAGGTGAGGTTATAAACTTACAAAAGAACATATGAATTACTTCAGATGGAAGAAATTGAAAGCATAACTTATTTCTTCACTAGGGTTACAGAATTGGTGAATCAAAGCAAGGTATGTGGAGAAATGGTGACAACAAGATCAGTTGTCGCAAAGATCTTGAGGTCTTTGTCTATAAAGTTCGACCACGTGGTGGTAGCCATAGAAGAGCCTAAAGATTTGTCGACATTGACAAAAGAAGAGCTTCAAGGGACACTTGAATCTCATGAACAAAGAATGTTCGAAAGAGCTGAAGATGAGTTGAAGAGTGATGTGGCTCTGCAAGCGCAATAACCAAGAAAAAAGAAAAGCAAAGGAAAATGGTTTGACAACAAAGGTAGAGGAGGCTACAACAATTCGACTGGTCGAAACCAGCAAGAAGTAAATGTGTTGAACCAGAGAAGGCCTTCATACCAAAGCAACCAAAGAGGTGGTGTTGCAGGTAGAGGAAGAGGTGGTGGTTGAAAGCCTCACAAAATTCACATCCAGTGTTTCAATTGTCAGAAGTATGGTCATTACTCTAGTGGTTGTCCTGAAAAACAAAAGAATCAAAAAGTGATGTAAATTTTGCAAAATATGAAGAAGAAGAGATCATGCTAATGGTCACACAAAGAGATGAAGAGAGATTTAAGAACCAATGGTACTTGGACTTAGGATGCTCATCACGCATATCTGAAAGGAAAGATTGGTTTGTCAATATAAAGCCCCCAATGAAGAACATGGTAAAATTTGCAAATGGAAATACTCTAGCAGCTGAAGGTATTGATGATGTTCTAAGTATGAGGAAAGATGACAAACGGTCAGTGATTTACAATGTATTGTATATACAAGGCATGAAAAGTAATATGCTAAGTATAGGTAAATTAGTCGAAAAGAAATACAAAATATCGGTTGAAGACAAATTAATGATAGTTCTCGACTCAAGAGGAAGGTTAATCTTGAAGGCTCCTATAAACCTTTAAGATTGAATTTAATATGATGGAGCACAAGTGTCTTGTGACTGCATCTAGCATGGATGAATGGATATGGCACCATCGACTTTACCATCTCAACTTCAAAGATATTTGAGATTTGAAAAGAATAAATATGGTTTCAAGATTACCAGAAATTGACATTCTAAACTGTAATACGGTGAGAGAACTGGCTTGGGTGTTTTGCGTTTGATCGCAATTGTTGCGGATAGCAAAATTCGCCATCGACTTTTCTTTTATCCAATAAGGAAAAGGAGAAAAGAACAGGAAAGACATTTGAGATGTTTTCTTGAGTTAGGGGTAGATTATGAAAATGGAAGGTGTTAGCACCCTTTTCATCCATAGTTATCTATGAGCTCTTAGTTGCTTGCTAGATCACTTCTGGAATTTCTTTGTTTGAAATATGTTTGTGGTGGGTTTTGAAAGTGTTTTTTTGAAAAGCGCCTTCGTTTAGGCAAATTTTGTAATGATTCTCGTCTCTATAAGAATGCATACAAAGTGTTGTAATTTTGAAAATATTTCATATTTTGAAAGTGTTTGGTGTGTTTGAGAAGATGTTTGTTTTTTGAAGATAGATTGTGAGCAAGCAACTAAGAATGTTCTACCTACTCAAAAGTCTTTTGTTCATTTATTCCTTCCTTTGATATTGCTATCTTACCATTGATTGATGATAAGCCTTATCTTTGGATGTAAAGGGACGGGCGTGGGTCATTATATAATCATGAATAGAAATGTTGTGAGATATCTTAGCATTTCTCTTGAGAGACTAAGATCATTTATAAGGCAACATTCGAAGCGTCATCGAGGGACTATGATCTTGTAATTTTGATTATTTTTACTAAGATGTCTCACATGTATATTATGACTATTTTCTTAAGGCAGCAAGTGGAGTTAACCCTAGAGGTACAAGTGTGCAAAGTGTTTGTTTTTTCATGCTTGATTTATCTTGAATTAGGGTTTTCTAAGTATTGATTTTATCTTTCCATGCAAACCCTAATTTACTAGAATTGATATGAAAGCGATAAATTGCGGAAAGTAAATTTAGTATGCTATTACATCATTTGGGGAGGGGGATACAAATTTACAAATAGGGATTGTAAGAAATTAAATACTAATTATCTATTACAACCATATTGAAACTTGAATAATGTACAAGAATCGAAAGGAATATAATGTACAAGACATGAATGAAAAGAAAATGAATTTGTTTTGATTTTGTTAGGAAAATATTTTGACCTAAATAATTAAATAAGGGTAATTAATTAAAATAGGAAAATTGAATTAAGTTAAAAATGAAATTAATCAAAAGTGCAATTTTAGGTTTTTTTTTTCATGAAAATAGTTTTTGTTTGACCTGGCCCAATTAATCATTTAGTTAGAGAACTAAAAAAATAAAAATGGCCTGCATTGCTGAAGTAAAATGGAGGGGTCAGAAAAATAAAAATTTCAAGGCACAGCCAATGGATGCCCAGGCGCGCTTCCTGCAAACAAAGAAAAAGTGAGAAAATTTGGAAAAATGACAAAAGGTCTCGCTGGAGTTCGAACCCAGGACCTTCTACATGGCAAGGCTTTAGCGCGCGCTGTTTGTACCATTGGGGTGGTCTGTTTCATCCGTTAGTTATCCAAGTTGCACTAAATATAAAATGAGCTCATTTCTGAAAATTTGAACATGGCTTCATCTTCTTCCTTCGCGCGCGCAGGGATGTATATCACCATTGTTAAGCTTCTAAAAGCTTCATTTCTCAGCCAAATCAAAAAATGTAAACATCAAATCTGCCTAGAATTTGAATACGAATTCAATCATGTAATTTTAGAAATTTATGGATTAGAGGTTAGCATGAATCTTATTCAGTACTAAAACTGAAACCTAACTGATCAGAGAAGAAATTCTCAATGTACAAGCAAAGATAATCAAAACTATAGACATGGTCAGTTTCCTAGACATGATATCTACATCTTTTCTTTTATTTGTATGTACTGAAAATGCTTATATCAAGATATTACAGTTAAGAAATCTTACCTCTTAAAGTGAAATTCGAATGACCTCTGTATGACTTCTAGAAATGGTTCGATGATGGATTAAGCTTGCCCGGACTTTCCTTGAGCTAGTGGGATTACTACTTTGCTTTAAAAGTCACTGAATCGAAAGGCTGGTATATGAAAGCTGGGAGTGAATCGAAAGGATCACTACCTTTCTTGAGAGGTTTTTTTAGGGCTTTGGGAGTGTTCTAAGGCTGGTATATGGAAGCTTAGTGAATCGAAAGGCTAAAAAAATGCACAAAGGGATTTTGATATTTTTGTGTGTAAAGTCAGGATGTACCAAGTTTTGTGCTTGTGTGCAGGTTCTGAGTTTTTTTTAGAGTATAAGGGGTTTTGAGGATTTTTCAACAAACAAGAAATATGTCCGCTTTAGCTTGCAAATGGCCTCTCTATTTATAGATAAAAGGTTTGGGAAGTTGGAGTAACCAGATTTGTAAGATAAGAAATTATGGTTTGGTTGGAATGCAAGTGTCAAGTCTTCTATGATCCCGAGATGAAGTACCAAAGTTGTTGGTATAGGGGGCTACTTTCTATGATTTATGGTGGAGTATAATCCGAAGTAAGCAAGGTATGGGCTCAAGACAAATTTTGTACCAACAAGCTTTCTTTATGGAAAGATCTTTTGGACAATGGCTTAATAACTTGGGTAAGAGCTTAATTCAATGTGTAAACAATTAATTATGGAGTGAAACACAAGCATTGAGGCCTGTAAAGCAAGATCATGTAGCATGGCCTATAAATTTGGTCAATGTTCTTCAAAATTTTGTCTTCGACTTGATTCCTTCTACAAAGATCTTGAATCTCTACATAACTTTGATCTTTTTCTTTACTCTGGTCGAATACTCCGTCTTTTCATTTTGATCACATAGATCACCACTTTCGACCAGACTCATCAACAGACAAAGCAATATTTGTTTCCACCAATTATAGGTTCTTAGAATGGACTACATTCATCTGAATGTACCTCTTTGAGTATGCAAGATGATCTCATTGGCATAGTCGAAACGAAAGAACTTTTGGATTGCTTTAAAGCTTCACAAAGTTTTTTCCAGTAATCCCAAGACTTGGAAAACCATATCTTGAGTAATCAGTTGATTAAGTGGTCGAAAGTTCAAATGTCTATACTTCAAATGCCACAACCAATTATCCTTGTGGATTGAAGCAAGTTTCTCGAAAAAGCCATTGCCCAGTCGAAGCTTGTGGATCGAAGCAAGCATGTCAAAACTATGTGTGTCGAAGGTTTTAGTATGTGGATCAAAGTAGGTTTAGAGATGGATCGAAGCAGGTTGCTCGAAGGAAACCATTGCCCAATCGAAGCTTGTGGATCGAAGAAAGCTTGAAGGAAACCACTGCCCAGTCAAAGCTTATGGATCAAAGCTGGCATGAAGATAGCCCAGTCGAGGCTTGTGTATCGAAGCAGTTTGCTCGAAAATAGCATTGCCCGATCGAAGCTTGTGGATCGAAGCAAGCTTTCTCTTCTTCAATTTGTCAAAATCTGCCCACCACTCCTTTTCAATCAGTCACGTGGTTCGAACAGCCTGAACCAGATTTTGAATTTGACATGGTTATCTGCAACCACTCCTTTCGATCTGCTTTGCCATTTTGACAGTTTCCTCTTCCTCCTTTCTTCGACCCGATGCTTGAGAGCCCAATATGATCCATGAAAATCATATGAAGCATCAAAGGTCCAATTGTCCTTATACAAACTCAAACCCTAATTTTGAGTCATCAGTGTTTGGGGAGGTATCTTGAGCTGATCAACTTTGGTGCAGTCTTAAATCAATGGAGATCTTGTGAGAGAATCTTTGAGAAATTGAGAGGGTAAATTTTGGGGTACAACAGCTGCCCCTGTTCAATCTTCTTGAACCTGAAAAGCGAGAATGGCACGTCGACGTTTGTAGCTTGAAGGTAGAAGATGATTGAACACTAGAGTGCCCAGAATTTTGCACTTGACTATGTGTTAGTTGATTGTGTAGGGAATTGACTTAAAGTTTCCATTTGGAGAGATGATGGAGATTTGTCATAGATTGGCTTATAGATTCCATGTAAAGGTGATTGTTGATAGAATTTAGACTAAGTCTAAGCTTGACTGTAACTGGGAGAAGTATTAGAATAAATCTTTGGTCGATTTAATTCTGAATGACATGCTGGAATGAACCTGTGTTAAGCCGTGTCCAGAAATGTATTAGAAGGAACTTGTGATGAGCCTGTGTGAAGTTGTATTTGGAAATACATTAGAAGGAACCCGTGTAAGATTGCTTCAGGATGAACCTGTATGAACCTGCATCTGGAAATTTATGAGAAAGAGCCTGGGTAGGGCTGCTCTAGGATGAGTCCGTGTGAAACTTCATCTGGAAATATATGAGAAGGAGCCTGGGTAGAGCTGCTTCGAGATGAGTCAGTGTGAAACTTCATCTAGAAATATATGAGAAGGAGCATGGGTAGGGCTTCTTTAGGATGAATCTGTGTGAAACTTCATCTGGAAATATATGAGAAGGAGCCTGGGTAAGGCTGCTTCAGGATGAGTCTGTGTGAAACTTCATATGGAAATTATGAGAAGGAACCTGGGTAGGGTTGCTTCAGAATGAGTCCGTGTGAAACTTCATCTGGAAATTATGAGAAGGAACCTGGGTATGGCTGCTTCAGGATGAGTCCATGTGAAACTTCATCTGGAAATTATGAGAAGGAACCTGGGTAGGGTTGCTTCAGGATGAGTCCGTGTGAAACTTCGTCTGGAAATTATGAGAAGGAACCTGGGTAGGGTTGCTTCAGGATGAGTCCGTGTGAAACTTCATCTGGAAATTATAAGAAGGAACCTGAGTAGGGTTGCTTCAGGATGAGTCCGTGTGAAACTTCGTCTGGAAATTATGAGAAAGAACCTGGGTAGGGTTACTTCATGATGAGTCCGTGTGAAACTTCATATGGAAATCATGAGAAGGAACCTGGGTAGGGTTGCTTCAGGATGAGTCAATGTAAAACTACATCTGAAAATTATGAGAAGGGACCTGGGTAGGGTTGCTTCAGGACGAGTCTGTGTGAAACTTCATCTGGAAATTATGAGAAGAAACCTGGGTATGGTTGCTTCAGGATGAGTCTGTGTGAAACTTCATCTGGAAATTATGAGAAGGAACCTGGATAGGGTTGCTTCAGGATGAGTTCGTGTGAAACTTCATCTGGAACTGACTTGGGTGTTTTGCATTTGATCGCAAGTATTGCGGATAGCAAGAGTCACCACCGACTTTTCTTTTATCTAATAAGGAAAGGGTGAAAAGAACAGGAAAGACCTTTGAGAAGCAAATCCAGTACAATAGTAGCATATGGAAAATAGTAAAATGCAATGCATACATATGCTCAGGTAAACATGTATGAATGAATAAACAGAAAGCATAAAAATAAACACCCAAATAAAGGAAACAAGAGCTAGAAGTGACTCCGGGATGGACCAGCATTTGGTCGACCTGTCCCCAGTGAAGTCGTCAGCTGAAGCAACCGGCTGAAAATCATCAAACAATAAAGTCGCCATCGAACATCTTTTATCTCACATGAAGGGAAAGATAAACATCGAGAAAACCTGAGAAGGGAGAAGTAACAGTCTTGCGACCGAGAGATCGGGTAAGGGAGTCTGTTACGCGAGGGGAAGGTATTAGCACCCCACACGCCCGTAGTACACTATGGTATCCACTCTTGTTGTCTATCTTATGAGTGTGTTTAATCTATGCTTATTGTTTACTACTAAGAAAGAAGAATGCATGTAAAAGAAAAGAGAAAAAAATTTAGGGAAAATAAAATTGTACTCGCTTGGGCCCTACCCCAATGCCTACGTATCCTTTTTAAGGAATCATAGCTATCGTAGTTCGACTCACATGTTTTTGTTTGTTTGTATTTTTTATGGACAATGTTAATTTCGCCTTCTGCCGCAGCTCGATCGTTGGAGACTTATGCATTGGCACAGAAGAAACCAAACCTCAATGAGTGTAGTATCGAGTATCTACCAACTTCGGACTACACCAAAGTCAGTCATCTCACTACATCCTAAAGGCCAAGTTGGTCAAGTAAAAGTTCTAAAAGTTGATTAGTGCTTCATGACATCACTCAACAGCCTCGTATTCTCTTTGATTAACTCAAATACTATCGGTACCCACAAATATGTCGCACTAACGTAGCTATTTCTTAGACCATGTCGGTATACCCCGCACAGTTTCCGCAACGTATTGCTACTTACCTATAATGTATCCCAAATCCGGGTAGAGGATTCAAACCCAAACAAAGAACCATAATGTAAAACATACAAGTCAAACAATGTAAGCAAATAAATGTGATCTAATCCCTAAGGTAACCCCACTTTTAGAATTCTCCCCAACAGACTCTTGAGGGTTTTGCGGTTAACAAGAGTCGCCATCGACTTTTCTTTTATCCAAAAAGGAAAGGTAAAAAAGCACAGGAAAGACCTTTGAGACTGTTTCTTGGGTTCGGGGGGTAGATTATAAAAAGGGAAGGTATTAACATCCTTTTTATCCATGGTTTTCTATGGGCTCTTAGTTACTTGCTAGATCACTTGCTTTTGTTTGAAATTGTGCTTTTTATGGTTTTTGAAAGTATTTTGTAAAAGAGGCCATTGTTTAGGAAATCTTTGTAATGATTCTCGTTTGTAAGAATGTATACAAAGATGTTGATCTTTTTGAAAATGTTTTCAAGTTTTGTAAGATGTTTTGGAATGTGTAGGTGTTTGTTTTGAAAATAGCAAGGATTTTTGCTTTGAAATGGAGCAAGTAATTAGGAGCAATCTACCTACTCAAATGTCTTTCTTGTTCATTTTCTCTTCCTTTGACATTGTTGTCTTACAATTGATTTGGTAAGCAACCCTATCTTTGGATGTTAACGGGACGGGCGTGGGTCATCGTATAACCATGATTAGCAATGTTGCAAGGTATCTTAGCATTATTTTTTAGGTACTAAGATCATTTGTAAGGCAACTTAGATAGCGTCATCGAGGGACTATGATCTTGTATTTGTTTGTTTTTGCTAAGATACCTTACATGCGTAATATAGCCATTTTGTATAAGGCAACCAAGTGGGATAACCCTAGGGGTGCTTGTGTGCAAGTGTATTATTTTCATGCTTGATTTTATCTTGAATTAGGGTTTTCAACTTGATTGATTTTATTCTTTCCATACAAACCCTAATTACTAGCATATTATGTAAAAGCGATAAATTGTGAAATTTAAAGTTACTACGCTATTACAACATTTGTGGGAGGGGGTATACAATTTATGAATGAGGATTGCAATGATATAAACCTAATTAATCTATTACAATGAAATTGAATATTGTACAAATAATTTAAGGAATATATAAAGTACAAATGCAAATTGAAAGAATGGATTTTTGTGTTTGGATTTTTGCATGAAGGAGGTTTTAACCTAAACCTAATTAGAGAAAAAAGTAATTAAATTAAATTAACTTAAGTTAATTAAGAAAAGGAATTAATTAAGAAAAGATTTTAATTAAGAAAAGATTTTTGAATAAAACCCTAAATCTATTTTAGTTGATTAAAAGAAAATAAGTTTAAAGAAAAAGTATTTTTGTATTTTTTTTGCTTTGAAAATAATATATGGTGTTATAAAATATTTTTAGTCATTTTTATATTAAAATAAATATATTTAAATAAATAATAATCTAGTTTTAATTTAATTTACAAGGAAATTAATAAAAGTAAATAAAGTATAATGAATAAAATAATTTTTTATATGAAACAATATTTAAATTATGTCAAAATATAAATCTATTATTTTTATATTTTTTTGTGATTTTTTGGTATTTTAGAAAATATATTTAAAAGGAAAAAGGAATAAATAAATAAATAAAAATAAAATGGGCAAAGGGGTGTCACAAGTAAACAGGGGAGTATGCTAGCAAAAAATAAAAAAATGCCAGGCCCAAAGGGTCCAGCGCCTGCAAAAAAAGTGTTAGGAAATCATAAAAACGGAAAAATGCAAAAGGGGGGGGGGGGGGGGTTCACATTGGTTCGAACCCTCGCCCTTTAGGTAAGCAATGACTTAACATGCGCGCGCTTGCCTTTGGGGTGGCTGTTTCATTCGGTCATATAATCAAAGCATAAATATATATTAGAAACTGCTTTCTGAAGGCAACTTCGTCTTCAACCTCGCGCCTAGCCGGACCACCTGTATTTTCCTCATTTCTCCACAAAAATGGAAAGTTCAAACATGAAAGTTGTGGTGATTCTTTCCACAAATTCAACCATATAACTTATGTAAGCTAAATGTCAAAGATAAAAACTAATTTTGCTGGCCCTAAATTGAAACCTAATTTTCTCACAAATTTCAAATCCAAAATTCTCTATACACAGTCAATATAAATGAAAACTATGAACATGGTTAGCTTTAGAGCAAGGATATCTACATTTTGTTTTCATAAATCAGGATCAAATGATGCTTGTATGAAGAGATAGAAGTTTGAAAATTTACCTCTTGCAGCTGGAGTCGTGAATGGAGTTTGAGCAACTTTTGAGAAGGCCTGAGGATCTGTTTAGCTTGCCTGGACCTCCTTGAGTGTATTCCAACTCTTACTTTGCCTTGAAAGTCCCTAAATATCTCTACTTAAGTCAACCTGCAAGCTTGATATTTGAAAATGGTGGATAGTGATGGAGGAGTTACAATCTTGAAACAAGGGCCTGTATTGCTTTGGTATGATGTATAGAAAGTGTCTGAGTGATTAGTTTTTAAAACGCACGAGTGAAAATGAAGATCATGAGTTTTGGTTCAAAATTGTGTATCAATAGTGTTCTTGAATAGGTTTTTGGTTTTTGAGTGTTTAAGGTAGTTTCAGGGAACTAACATGCGTGTGTCAACTTGCAAATAGTGTGTATACTTATAATCAAGAGGTTTTGAGGCTTGTAACAACTCAGAATTTGAAACCCACATGTTATGGCTTGGTTACTTGTTTTTGGAGCAAAGTTGACAAGCATGGTCTCAATGTAAGGTACAAGGCTTGTAGGGTGGCTAAAACCTTTAAACACACTTTTTCTGATTGTGTAGAGTGTGTTTATACAGAAAGAACAAATGCAAGGCTCAATGCAAGTCGACTTTGCATAAAGCTTGCTTTTCTAAAATGGCAATGTTGCCTTTCTTCCCAAAATGGAATTATATTTGTACAATGCATTGAATGCTTGGATTAAAGCTTCCAAAATCTGTGAAAACATTTAATTATGGAGTGAAAGTCAAGTTAGAAGCCTGCAAAGTGATATTTGTACAACATGCTTGAAGATTTGATCCAATGTTCATCATGAAAGTGGCTTGAAAAACAAGAATGGAACCCTAACTTCATCTCTTCGATTCTCCCTACTCAAGAATGATCTCAAGGATTTATTGGACATTTTGGAAATATTGCAATATGCTCTACAACCCATATTTAAATTTATTTTGAAGATTCCCCTTGGAACTATATGAAAAAGTGCCATGAAGTTAGGTCAAAATCCTGGGCAAATCAGGGCAAAATTTTACTAAGTGTTTAGTTTCATGACCCTATGTTCTTGAAATTACAACTTGAGATCCAAGCACTTTTGGAAGAAGTTGTGTGAAGAAAAGTTGTAAATTTCATGGATATCTACAACTTTCATGTTGTAAGTTTCTCTTGAATCATCTTGCATCATGGTGAAAATTTGGCTCAAAGTTATGAAAAAACATGAAATTTCCAACACTTAGAAAAAATTTTAAGTTTAGAGATTTTGACTTTTCAAAATGAAATCTTGATTTCTTGATTTATTGATGATTAAGTTTCATATTTTGACATGTTTTGATTAATTATGACTTTTGGCAATTGAATTTGACCAAAAAAGTCAACGTTTGACTTTTCAGTATATAGTTGACTTTTGATCAGTTGACTGCAAAATTCATCTGTCAATTCAATGGATTTGTAAAGTTTTGAATCATTTCATTAGGTCAAAATTATGCAATTTAACTCTTGAAATCATGCTTCAAACCAATTTACCATTTGCTAGGTCAAAAATCAGAAATTACCCCTTATCAGTCAAAACCCTAATTTTGACCATTTTGACCTTTTTGAGATTTGATCAAATTTCTTGAAGAATTATGGTCCAAACTTGATCAAATGATACATATGAGTTTAAAATGTTGATGTGAATAAAAAATTATGAAGTTTGACTGTAAATTGGCGATGGTTGACTTTTTCCCAATACAATTGATTTTTAGGTCAATTGTTCAATTGACTGATCAAAAGTGTGATCCAAGGCTTAATTCTTGACATGAGTAATCTTGGGGATCCATAATGATCCATGAAAGCCATATGAAGCATTGATAGTTCAAAAATCCTTGTGCAAACTCAAACCTTAATTTTGGTCATCAGTGCATAAGAAGGTGTCTTGAGCTGATCAAACCCTAGTACAGTCTTGAGCCCAATGAGATCTTGTGAGAAAAAATCTTGATAAGTGAGAGGGAAAATTTGGGGTACAACAATATGCCATGTTAGTGACCTAATAGAATATATATAGATGAATGCAAAAGCTTAAGCCAGATAAAAGTAAAAGGGTAGAACAAATTTGGGGTATTACACTTCTGTTCTGGACTGACACAACGGCTAGAATGGGCCCAGTCTGACCTCCTCCTTCGACACAGCCCGTGCGACCACCCCGGGCTCCCCCGCCCTCTGTCGGGAACCACTGGTCAATTGCCCTCTTGGATCAGCACTGACCTACGATAATCGATGAGCGCCTCTCATCTGCCCGACTTCAAGTCGGCCAGACAACCAGGAACCAATCAGACTACTGCCCGTAACCCGCCTCCTCCTCCTCAGAACTAACGGGTAGTTGCGGGCACACCTGCCCGGTTTGACCAAGTCTTGACAATTATCTATTTTTTCGAACCAGCATATCTAGGCCTAAAAATATGAACCAATGGTCAAGTGCCAGGGGAACTATATAAATCCTCACTAATGTGAGGACCAGGTGTGATACGGTGGCAGAATCGACTGTTAATACTGGTTTGCGTTTTTTTGTTCGCAAATGTCGCGGTAAGCAAGAGTCGCCACCGACTTTTATTTTATCCAACAAGGAAAGGAAAAAAGCACAGAAAAATTCCCTTTTTCGAGATTTTGAGTACGGGGGGTAGATTATAGAAAGGGAAGGTATTAACACCCTTTCTATCAGTGGTTTTCCACGAGCTCTTAGGTACTTTCTCATCATTTTAAAAATTGCTTTCGTGTTCGTGTGTTTGAAAAGTTTTATTTTACTTCGATTTAACTCTTGCTTCTGTCTTCAAGAGTGTTACGGAGTGTTTTTGAAAGCTTTGTTTAGAAGAGGAGTGTAAGTGTGAAAAATTTTGTTTGGATTGAGCAAGTACTTAAGAACTAATCTACCTACTCGAAAAAAGAGAATTGTTCTATGTTTGTTTCCTTTAGACAATGCTATCCCACTATTAGTGAGTAGGTAGCATCGTCGTTGGAGTTTTAAGGGTCAATTCGAAAGGGACGTACGGTCACTAAAGCAATGTTATGACGTCTTAGTAGTAACCCTAATGTCTTAGATCAATTATTCGAGGCAACAATTCTGAGGCAACCATTCCGAGGCAACTTTTCCGAACGGGACTTTGATCTTTGTTTAGACAAAAGGAAGACCTCTAAAGCATCCTATACCCAATGACCATTTACCGAAGGCAACCAAGTGGGAGTGTACCCTAGGAGTGCGCATGTGCGAGTGATTCAATTTCAGATTATTTATCTTTGCACATTTAGGGTTTGCTAACTGTTTTAAAGTTTACATACATTCTTGTCATGCATCCTAATATCATACATCTAACAGTTTAATATTTTGCGGAATTTAAAGTGCAGAAATTAGACTACGCTATTACAAGGCTTCGGGTATTTAAATAGCCAAAAACAAACCCTTAAAAATAAAGCGATAAATGAAAATAAAAGTCCTATTTAAACTATTACAACTTGTGGGCAGTTACATCAATATGGTAAAAATAATAATAAAGCACGCGCGATGAAATTAGAATGATAAGAAAAAATTAGGGTTTTGACCCTTTTTTAACCTAATTAAAAGAAAAATGTTTTGTTGTTTTTAATATTTTTTAAGAAAAGAATTAGGTTTTAAATTAAATACTAAATTAATTAGCTAGTTAAATTAATTAATGAAAATGATTATTTAACCTAATCTTGTGTTTTTTGTTATTTTAAGAAAAAAGAAAATATAATTAAGTTTAGACAAAACCCTAATTTTTCTAATTATTTTTAAGTTATTTACAAAATAATTAAAATTACCTAAAATTAACAACCTAATTAAATTAATTTAATTTTTTGATAAAAAATAAAATCTAAACCTAATTTGGGTGAAAAATATTTTTATGAGTTTTTGATTGGTTAAAAAAAAGATTAAATTTATTAGTAAAACAAATAAATTAATAAAATAAAATAAAATATAAAAAAAGAAAAAGGTAAGAAACTTGGGCCTGGTTTGGAGATTTGGGGTGTGTGAACAACAATCTGGCCCAAGTAGAATGAGGTTCACGCTTGACTTTTTGAGATCCCATGTTATGCGTTTGACTAGGCGTTTGGTGCTCCCTCATGGATGGCCCTTGGATCTGGCCGTCTGGCCATCTGGCAAGCTGGATGATGAGGTCACATGATGGACCTTGGCCTTGTGCGCGCATGTAATCACTGAAAAGAAAATAACATGAAGCAAATTGGGGGACCTGGGATTTGAACCCAGGCCCTAAGGGACTTTCCAACACTTGGCAACCAGCTGAGCTACGCTTCTGATTTGTACACATAATAAATAATAATCATAATATGAAAAAAAGCAAAAGCACTAAGTCCAAAGCGCGCGAATTTTCAAATGATCTAATGGAAAAGTGCCATCTAATCATCTTCTTCCCTTCTCCGTGGGTAAAAGTCCCAGACTTTTACCTACGGACATTCGTCCGTCACTACAAACATGCGTTCTCTTAAAATCAACCATGAGCAAGATAAATAAAAACTAGGGCCACCAATCAACTCGTCTGGACCTCCTGAGTATAATAGTGGCCCTTTCATGGCCTAATTTTGCCTGCACACAGAATTCCCAAATCGAAGCTACAAACCCTAATAATGGTGAAACCTTATACAGGCCATGAAAACACAATTAAAGATCACAGAAAGCTTGAAAATGTTCTAAGGATCATGAATATATGATTAATCCATGCTATCAATGTCTAAATCATGAAATTCGAATTCAAGAAAAGCCCAAGATGGTGGTTGACTTACAGTGAGTTTCAAGGCCTGGAAATGCTTGTTCTGGATTGCTTTTGCTTGCCTACACTCCCAGGAAGCGATTGAGATGGTCTAAGGATCTTGAAATTGCTTCAAAGTATGAATTCGTGTTTGCACTTTTTCTTGTTTTTTTTCAAGTTTGGTTCTGATTGCTGCGCCTCTCTCTAGCCTCCCTTTGGGTCTGCACACGTTCTTTATGTATTGAGGAATGGATTAGGGTTGTCAATATGATCATAATCTTCCTCCATTATTGATTTTGATTTTGATTTGATACACTTGAATATCCTTCCAAAAATAGGCTTAATCCAATCTTTTTGTGCACCCCATGCCTTTACACGAATTTGATCTCATGCTAGCTGGATATTAAGACCTGAAACATGTACCAAATCTTTGAATTTCAATGTTTTGGATTTTCTATGATTTGTTTTGATTTAAAATGATTTAATTCAAATAAAAATCAAAATAAATAATAAAAATAAGATAACAGCAAGTGACAAAGGCTGGGGCTTGTGGACCATGTTGGCAACTCAAAACAAGTGAAAAAGATTGGGCCCATTTAGCAAAAATTGCATTTTTAGGCATAGTTGACTTTTGGCAATTTTGCAAAAAAGGTCAACTTCTTCAATGCATAACATCCTCAATTTTGACTCTTTGAAGGTGTTCTTGGACTTTTTAGAAATCTTGAGATGTCCTATAAGCAACCCTTTTGGTCTCATCTCAATTTGATATTCCATGCTTATGTGTGAAGCTTTGACAAAAAAGGTGTTTTTGTTGACTTTTCAAAGTGACCTATAATGTCCAAATTCATAACTTCTTGTGAGTGATATTTTGAACTTGGGAGATGAAGATGGATTTTAGAGCATGACATCCTATTCAAAATGAGCTTTGGATGGATCATTTATCATAAAGTATGAGAAAGTTATGATTGGTCAAAGTTGAGTTGACTTTTCCTGCAAAACCCTAATTTAGCAACTTTTGAGTCGATGAATTATGAGCAATCTTTGATGAATAATGATCAACCCTTAATCAAATGATGAAATACACTTCAAAATGAGGATGTTGACCAAAAATCTTGAAGTTTGACTGTATGGGGGTCACAGTTGACTTTTGCCCTAGCACAGTCGATTTTCAGGCTTTTGAGCATTTGACTGAGCAAACTTCCTCTGCAAGGCTTGAAACTTGACACGGATGATCTTGAGAACATATTAGGACATTCGTGAGCATTTGGGGTCCCTTGGACTTAAGTATCTTGATGCAACATGAAACCCTAATTTGAGGTAGACTGCCCTAGGAGAGAGCTTGTCTGGTCAACCCTTAGACTTCCTTGAGGATCTTGAGGATCGTTCTTGAAATGTTTTGAGAAAATATGGGAGGGCAAATTTTGGGGTACAATACCAGGTATCAAATATTTACTATTCATCACTAAAATCCTAATACTTTGTCTGTATTTCTTCTTGCTCTCACACTTACTTGATCGTCAGAGTGCCTTGCAGGTACAATCTCTTTTTTCCTCCTCAACTTTTCAACCCGTCTAAAGATCATCATCCGTCCACCTTGCAAATTCTGATCAACCGTTAAGATCAAATATCATGTTATAAATTATTAAATTTGAAAGAGAAAATTATTAAAAAAAAGATTAGTTATTATTACGTTTAGTTTAATACTCCCTCCTTTATTTGTTACTTTTTAGGAAAAAATACTATTTGAATTTATTCATATTTCAATTTTAATATCATATTATAAGTTATTAAATTTGAAAGAAAAAATATTGTTAAGAAATATTAATTATTATTATTATTATTATTATTATTATTATTATTATTATTATTATTATTATTATTATTATTATTATTATTATTATTATTATTATTATTAGTTTAATACTACTATCTATTCTTTTTTAAGAGTCACTTTTTTAGAAAAAAATATTTGTTCATTTTTAAGTGTTATTTCTTCTTTTTTTTGTTGGGAGAAATTATATATCTTTTGCGTGTAATTGTTTTCTTGAGTCGAGTAGAACCTCAATCGATGATAAAATTCTCTTTAAATTTTTTTAACATTGTGGCATTTGCAAAGTTAGATTATTCTAAGTCAAGTGTTATTCTAAGTCGGAAATATTTATTATAAAGAGATAAAAAATCAAATAAATTAATAAAAATTAACAATATTGTAAGTAAAAAGTTAATTATTGTTTAAAAAATAATAATATTTAATAATTTTCTTAATATATGTAAAAAAAATTAAAAAATAAAACTTAAATTTTTTTGTTAATACAAATTATAACAAAAATAAACAAACTTTACTAATCTAACTATTTTTTTATCCAATAGTAATTCAACGTAAAGAAAAATAAAAGTTTGAGTAGACTTAAATTTGACATAGATTAATAGTTGCTTCAACTTCACACTTTCACAATGTTTCACCTTCCAACTAAACTGCTCAGCCTTTTCTGTTTTCCTTTTCCACGATCTTTTATTATCATGTTATATATGATTAAATTTGAAAGAAAAAAAATTGTTAAGATTAGTTATTATTATTTTTAGTTTAGTAACATTTTTGTATTACAAAACACTCTAAAAATAACAAACTTTACTAATCGATTATATCTTGTTTCCTAGTTGCTTCGTCTACACACTTTCTCCATGTTTCACCTGCCCAATTAAACTACTCTACACGATCCTTTATTTTTCCTCTACTCATTCAGAGCTTGAATTGAATTTGATTTTGAGTCACGGATATGTTGTTACATATGGCTTTTTCATTTTTTCTTAAACTATCTTTCAAATTCCTTCATCATTTTGCATGGTATTCCTCCTTTATCTCTCTCATTTTTCTCATAAATCTTTACATTATTACCTCCAATTTATGCTAATCAACAATTATCTTCTCTACTTCCTTCACTTTTCTAGGCCTCTTGTTGCTCTCCTGTATCCTCTGTAAGTTCTTATTCTAGGGTTTTCTTGTGCCCAAAAAGTTTCTACTTTTTTACATTATTGTTTCACATTTTTTGATTTTTTTTGGACAGGTGTGCTTCCATACATGCAATCGAGACTGATTGTTATGCAGAAACTAAGAATTTGATCTCATATTGGATACTTCTTTCATTCATTTACCTCTTTGACTATGCTTTATTCAACCTTCTACCATGGTCAATTCCTTACTCAATGTAAATAAATGTTGCTAATGATTCCCTTTTGATTTTTTTAAACAAATTCATGGAGTTTTTACTACTTGATTCCCATGTTTCGTATCAGGTTGCGGCTCTGGCTGTACATTAAGCTAATGATCATCTTCTTGCTCACTATACCGGACTTTGGACGGGCTTCTTATGTTTATAATAACCTTTTTCGCCCCATGAAACTGCAAATAGTCGTGTGGAGGTTTAATAACTATTGGAGGAAGTGTTTTGTTGAGAAAGATGAATTTTTAATGCACGCGGAGAGATATATGAGGGAAAATGGAACTGAAGCCTTAGAGAAACTCATTGCTAGCAAGGTAAAAATACCTATGTATGTCTCTATCTGCATATAATTGAAGGTTTTAGCTTATTCTTTTCTTTTCTTTTTCATATTGTAGAACATAATGTGTACGCCTGATGCAGAAGTGACAAATGAAATCATATCTACTGATAGTAAAGAAATGCTAAAAGTAAAGTTTTCATGTTAAGTCAATTGTGACATTGTTATAGTTCTTGTTATATGTTGTTGTATATGTCAATTCTACCTGTTGGTGACATATAGAATACTTAATGAGGGAGCTTGACCTTGTGCAGACAAATGGAGAAAGACTCCAAACTGAGCACCTAGACATCAAAGATTTGGAGGCTGTTGAGAAAAGAGAAACTCCTGCTACCAAGCAAGTAAGATTTCATTCATATTCACTCCTAACAGAAATCTCCTAAGCACAAATATTTTTTTAGACTTGAGGCTTTCTAAGAAGTCATTTGTGAAAGGTTTAGTCTTACAAGTGCATATAAATGTGTGGATGTGATGATGATTTTTGTTGGATTTTTATGTTACGGCATTTTAGACTAATTGTACTTTTATTTGGGTAGTTTCTACATTTTCATCTACAACTAAAATAGTCACAATCTCCTATTTAAATGACTGCCATAGTGGTTGTATATCATTCACATGACAGTCTTTGAACTGTGTGAACTAGTTGTATCATCTTTTGTTTTTTTTTTTGTACTTTTCAAAATTTTCTTTAATTCTACAATGCTTACCCCTCAAGGGTTGGCCTGTTGGTGAAGGCTTGAGACTTGAGAGTGTCCTCCTCTCAGGCTCTCAGGTTCGAATCCCGCTAGCTGCTAACAATCATTGTGTTGGTCCAGTGTTTCCGGTGTCGACATGTCAGTGTTGGTGTCGTGTTTCCGGTGTCCGTGCTTCATAGTTTGTAACTGTTTTGTTCTGAATAGTGATATTTTATTACAGTATTCTTTAGCTTCTTATATTTGGATGTTGCAGGATATTCCTGTCCTGCCTAAAGTTGGGCCAAGTCAAAGTGCATCATCAGCCACAGTGGTAACCAAAGGAATCACGGAAAATGACAGAGCTGGTGGAGAGGTTCCTCAGAATTCTTCTACACAGAAGGAAATGCAGAAAGAGTGGAGTTGTTCTTTGTGTTCAGTAACAACATCGAGCGAGATAACCTTGAACTCCCACCTCAACGGAAGGAGACACAGGGATAATACAGAAATTTTAATAGCAAAGAAGCAACCTATTCTTCAGAAACAAAAGGACGCAGAAGTGACAAATGAAATCTTAGTTACAGATAATAAAGAAATGCTAAAGGTCAAATTTTGATATTTAAGTATCGTGAAATTAATATAATTATTGTTACTGTGTCTTGTATGAGTCAATCTACATGTCTCAGTCACATGGTGACATTTAAAGAACTTAAAGGAGTTTCCTGTGCAGACAAATGGAAGGAGACACAGGGCTGCTACTGAAGCTTTAATAGAAAAGAAGCAACCTACTCTTCAGAAACAAAAGGATGCAGAAGTGACAAATGAAATCTTACCTACGGATAATAAAGAAATGCTAAAGGTAAAATTTTGTTATTTAAGTGTTGTGAAATTAATATAATTCTTGTTACTAGTTCTTGTATGAGTCGATCTACATGTCTCAGTCACATGGTGACATTTAGAGTACTTAACGAAGGAGTTTCTTGTGCAGACAAATGGAGATCAAAGACTCCAAATAGAACACAAAGACATCAAAGAGAAAAATGAAATTCCTGCAACCAAGCAAGTAAGGATTCATTTATAGGCTAGTTCCATTGTGCACAAGTGAAGTAGGTGTTGTACCATGCACAAGTTTATTTCTATCGTTAATAAGTTCCACCATTGGATCAAGTTGTATATAGTGGAACTTAATGATTCAGTTGTGGAAACAAAATTGTGCACTGTAGAATTAGTCTCATTCACTCAAAATAGAAATCTTCCAAAGGCAATAAATTTTAGACTTGAGGCATGCTAAGAGGTCAAATGTGAAATATTTAGGCTTACAATATATTTATTATATATAAATTGCGTGGATGTGGTCATGATTTTTGCTGTCATTGTTGTTGTTGCTAGAGAACCTATGCTAATAATACTGTGGTAAGTCAAAAGGCATCACCAGACATGGTAGAAACCAAAGGAACAGCAGAGAGTGACAGAGCTGGTGGAGAGATTCCTCAGAGTTCTTCTACACTGAAGGAAGTGCAGAAAGAGTGGACTTGTGCTTTATGTTTGGTAACAACATCGAGCGAGGCAACCTTGTTTTCGCACCTCAATGGGAAGAAACACATGGCTAGTTGTGAAGCAGCTTTGAAAGCAAAGAAGCAAACTGCTCTGCAGAAGCTGAAAATCTATCAGCCCAAAGAGGAGGTGAGACAGAAGAATGTTAACAATATGTCAAATTCCAATGTCAAGAATGGAGATGGTATTGTTCACAAAGTGTTGAAAGTAGTGTTGGATAATAAGGTGGAAAAACTGCAAAAGAACATGTCTGAGCCTGTTAGCATGCATAATTCCAAACTAATGTGTAGAGTCTGTGATGTTGTCCTTCATTGTGAGAATAATGTTGTCTCTCACTTAAATGGGAAGAAACATTTGGTTAATATGCAAAGCAAAGTTGATAGCTTAAAGAACCTTAGGGACATTGGCATTGCTTGAAATGAAGCCGAAAATGGGAAATGGGGTAAGAAGCCTCCTTGACATTGTTACAGAGGATTCTTAGATGGAAGTACTTCATTTTTAGAGATTTTAGTAAAATTAATTTTCATAAAAGTGACGTAAGTTTTTATTTTATTTTGTAATATTTTATAAGAACTATAGTTTCATGTTGAGAATTCATTCTCACAAAAGTAAAATTTTACACCTGGCAAATCATTTCATTTTTTTCACATATTTAATTTTGGGTAAGCTTTAAGGTAAATCTGAATTTATAGGATAACTTTAGAAAAAGATTTGAGGATCAAAAGCAGGAGAAAAAAGAAAAGCAAATACACAACAAGAGTGCAAAGCTAAGGCATTTTATTGAGGAGTACAATGATAAAAAACGGAAAATAAAATTATACACATGACTCTGATAATTTATCAAGATTTTTGAGAGGTTGGCATTGCCAAGTTAATCTTGCTACCGCCTACCGAATCCTTCCACTGCTGAGTTATTGTTTTAATCTGTGTAAAAAAGTTAACCCCCGCCTTACCTGCAATTCAACAGAGCATACTATCAAGTTCAAGTCAAACAATATAGCCTATATCATAAGAAAAATGTAACTCTTGAACAATGCAAGTGATAAATGATTTGCATAAGAGTCAAAATTTTGAATATATCACTCTACCGTAGAAATTGAGATCGCCGGCGAATGATGCCTTGTTGCCAGTAAATGAGAAAAATGGCAAAGGAACTGGAATAGGAACATTGACACCGACCTGATTCAAGATTCATGTTAAAATGCAATGTGATTAGTTGATAAATAGAAACTCCTAATGCATATACTGGTTGAAATTACAAACATATTATTATTTGTGGACATGCTTCCACGAAGTAGTAAATTTTACCTGCCCGGCCTCAATCTCGGTCTGAAATTTCCTTGCAGCGACACCAGAAGTAGTAAATATAGAAGCACCATTTCCATACCTGTTTAGAAAGGTTAGAGACAAATGGTATAGAAGTTTGTTAGAGTAATTAGAAACAAATGGTATAGCAGTTTAACAAAAGGCAATGACAATCGCGGCATGTTGAGTAAGTACTTGTTTTTGTTGACAATGCTTATGGCCTCTTCCAAGCTATCAGCCTGAAGATTAAAACAAAACAGAAAAACAATGTAATCATGAAATACTTTACAATTTTTTTTTTTAATTTTGGTATTTCCGTATAGAACAATAAGATTCCAAGGAAGAATTAAAGACACACACCTCCGTAAAAAGAAGAACTGGGCCAAAAATCTCCTCCTGTGTGTGACATGTTAAACAGTTAAGTTTAATATACATCTAATCCTCAACTCTCTCTTCTGAAGGAATTTTTTTAGTAGAAACCTTGAGATCGGAGATTGAAAGAAAATACCTTGTAGCACTCCATGTTGGTAGTGATATTAGATAAGATGGTTGGGCCAACAAAATTTCCAGATTCATATCCTGGGACCTATTTGTCATACACATATGAACCGAACCGTACCAGATCATTAGAAGACATTTTTTCCAAACCGAACTGAATCAGATATGCTATTTAGGCCTTCAAACTATTACAGAGTTTATTAGAAAGATATATATGCATTCAAAGTTTCAATTTATCTTGCTGGTATATTTCGGTTGACAAGAAGTGGAGCTTCCTTAGCTAGTGAATCAAATTATACACAATAAAATGCTTAGTTATCTCTTATCATGTTTTTCTTTTTTCTTTGAAAAGAATATAATAAGATGGTTGAAAATGGCAGTTAAGGGTATAAAGGTTACCACTATATTTCTTCCATCAAGCAGCAGCTTGGCACCACTCTCGACTCCAGATTGAACTAATGAGTGTACTCGCTCCTTTGCCTGTGAATCCAGTTAGAATGTTTAGGAAACAAATAGCTAAAATATAGACAACAATTGGTGTGAAAATGAGATTTGAATTGAATAGCCGTAGCAGTAATTCTTGAACGACATATTGGAGAGATTTGTAACTCAAATTTTTAGTTAAAATGCACCTAGGAAAAAAGTAAATGAGGAATCATAAGCTAACCTGTTTGCTGATAACCGGACCAAGATCTGCATCAGGTTCAGTTCCAGCATTTACTTTAAGAGCTTTCGCACGCTCTATGATTTTCGTTTCCCTGCATAAATAATGCGAAGAATGCATTTAAAAAAATTAAGGTCATAATGAAAATCAATTTCCAAGGTCAAAAGATGATAAAGTTGAACATGGTTTTTTCTAGACAATCTTTTTAGTTTTTTTATGAAAATTGAAATTGGAACTACGATAAAATATTCATCATTTGTGATTAAACAGTCAATGCAAAAACCCTATATTAAAAAAATGCAAACAAAAAATTAGTGATAAACACAAATGAGTCAAAACAGAATGGAGTATGATACCATTGTTGGGAGCCTCCGACAAAAACAACTGTGCTGAGAGCCATGCACCTCTGTCCAGCCGCTCCAAAACCAGCAGCAACTAAAGCATTTACAGTGGCGTCGACATTTGCATCTGGCATGACAATTGCATGATTTTTGGCCCCCATATTAGACTGCAAACCATACTTCGTATTATTACATGAACATTAACCAATATTTCACAAAGAGGAGAAACAAATTGCACTTACTTGAACACGTTTTCCTTTAGCTGCTGCTCTTGAATATATGTGCATTCCAGCCTTTAATACAAATAAGAACGTCAAATACGTGTTTGCAGAAAATAGAATTTAAAGGGGATAATAGTTTGCAAATTCTTAGCATTTGAATCACTTTCCCTCTTTTATTTATCTTTCTATCTATGCACAACCGAACGAAAAAAATCACTCAATTTTCGGACAACAGGTAACAAAAAGAGGAAATAATAAAGTCAATGAAGTGAAAATGAAACAATGATTAGAACACTTACAACATTAGAACCAACAAATGATATGGCTTTAATATCGTCATCATCACAAATGGCATTCACAACATCCTGTCACCAATAATTAAGGACATTAATCCATAAGAAAAATAAAGCACAAAATTTTTTCATTCTAAACATATCATAGAGTAATAAGCCGTCGGCCATTGAACAACATTTTATGCAACTTTCAGATTTAACTTGAAATATGATGAGCTCATCAAATGCAAAATGAGCATATTTGATTAGTGAGTATCAAAAGAAACGTGCGAGCAACCAAAGTTTAGTTAAAAAAGGGATGATGGCATACATGAGTTCCATGAACAACATTTAAGACACCCTCGGGCAAACCAGCCTCCAATGCCAATTCCGCAAGCATCATAGAAGCACCTGGAAAAAACAAGAAAATTAAAATTACAACCATGTCTCATCTCATCCTCCAAGTGTTTTGGAGTAAAGATATAACACCACAACAGTGAAATTTAGAAGCTGGGAATGACTACAAGAAACAGTCAGGAAAAACATGAATGTCAATAATACTATTTCTTGGAAGTTGAAACTCAGTGTCCTGCAATAAATTGAGAATATGAGTCAAGGATATTGATAGAATGTGAACATCACCTGGGTCTTTCTCTGATGGTTTTAGAACAAATGTATTGCCACACGTAACTGCCACGGGAAACATCTGCAAATAACAGACAGTCAGAACTTTTTATGAATACCACATGCCAGCGAGAATTAACCATCATATGGAGAGAAGTAATACAAAGTTTTTCTTGCTTACTGTTTCTAGATTATTCTATAAAATATAAAGTTGACTTTTTCTGTTTCATACATGATGGATGAGATGAAAGCAAATGAGAAATAAAGGTGAACCAAATTACTGAACGGCAATATATCAATTCAATAGCCAAAAGATAGAAGAGTTCTTACCCATAAGGGAATCATAGCAGGAAAGTTGAAAGGACAAATTCCAGCACAAACACCAATTGGTTCTCTAACGCTGTATGTGTCGACTCCATGTGATACATTTGAAACATACTCTCCCATTTGTAGAGTTCCCATCCCACAAGCATGTTCAACCACCTCTAAATGATATAAATTAGAAGTATTCAATAATCGCATTGCCAAAAATTATGAGCATAATTATGATGTCGCTACAAAGAGCTAACAAGCAACAACTTATGATAAAGACCAACCTAAGCCACGAAATACATCTCCTTGTGCATCCTTAAGTGTCTTTCCTTGTTCAGTGGTCACATTAAGAGCAAGTTTATCCTAAAACAAATACAAAGTCGAAAGATAATAAAAAATTTCTAACAGTAAGCATGACTAAAGGGGTGTCTATATTCGCAAAAGAATGCACCACGTTTGTTTTCTAGAACGTTGTAAGATGCTCACCATATCTCTGCGTATGAGCTCCTGGAACTTCAACATAACACGTTGGCGCGTCGTAACCGGAGTGTTACGCCAAGACGGAAATGCCTTCTTTGCTGCCGATACAGCAGCTTTAAACTCTTCATCTGTAGTCAACGGAACTTGTGAAACAACTTCTTGTGTTGCCTATGATCGGATTAGAGAAACATTAAAAGTCTGCATTTCTCAAAACTACAAACAAACACAAAAAATACACACAACTCTAAACTCAGTGTATAAGAAATTAAAAAAAAAAAAAAAACATCTACCGGGTTTATAACATCGATGAAATTGGATGCTTTCGAGTCAAGAAGCCTTCCCCCGATAAGATTGGGAACCCTCTGATAGAACACAATCAAAAGAAGGTTAACAAAAACTCACTAAAAACAAAGAAGGTTAACAATCAATAATCATCACTACAACTTGTTGAAATTACCGGAGCATTGTGTTTACTGGAAGATGATTGAGCCGCCGTTGAGAAATGGGAATTTCCCAAAGCAGAGATCCGAGGCATGAGAAACTTCAACTTTGCTGAAACACAAATAACAAAAAAAAAAAAATCAAAACTTACTTAATCAGAATCATAATTCGAAGTAATGATTGATCAAAGAAACGATTAGTGAGTAATGAATTGTACACTTACCGCGTTGAATTGAAAGCTGCAACATCCTAGTATTGGTGTTTGAAGAAATTAAGGAGGATAGAGTTTGGAACGAAAGAGGAGAAGATGAATCAGCACACACTCAGAGTCTGTAATCTGGAAGGTTTTTAAGTATTATATATAAGGACAAATGAAATGATGCATGGATTTTGAGATTTTGGTCATTTCTTTTGTATCCAATTCAATCTTCTATTGTTAGAATAACATTTAATTCCATTTTTTCCTTCTAATTAACTGCATTGATACAGAGAATAAACACTTTTAGTTTTTAATTTTTAAATATTGTTTTAAAAACCTGTTTTTGAAAAGAGAAAACAGAATAAAATCTGTTTGATGATTAACTTTGAAAACTCTTTTTGAGATGAGAAAATAAGAAAACTTGTTTGGTTATATAATGTTTATTTTTATTTTAAGAAGAGACTTATATAAACCTATTTAATAATTTAAATTTTCAAATATATTTAGTAAATTAAAGAAAACATAATTCATAATAATTTTATTGAAATATAAAATATTAAACTAATATACATTTATGTAGAAATAAAATATTTGTAATATAATTAAAAATTAAATTTTAAATAAATATGCGATTTAGTTTCACTAAATAAATTTGGAATAGTAAAGGAGACTAAACAGAAAAATATGATTTTTTTTAGTAATAACTAAATATTTAAAAAAATACATAGATAACTATGTTTTGGGGAAAATTACGTAAATAACTATGTTTCAGAAAACTCCACAATAGAGGCGTCAAGTGAGATGGCGCATGCACCTAAATTTAAGAAGAAGGTGCCAAGTGAGATAGTGCCTAGGTGCAACATGTTTGCCCTAAGCCATCTCAGATGGCGCCTAGGTGCAATTAAAGGGTAATTTTTTTTGCTTTCTATTTTAAATACGAGACAACAGGTAAACGATATAGTTTCATGAAACTTCGACTTTTCATTAACAAAAAACGATTACATAATGAAAAAAAACCATACATATTAATTAGTGGTCCCCCGGAACTCGGTAACAATTTATGGTTCCTCATCCGCGTCCTCGTCTATCTCGTGGTGGATTTTGTCAATTTTCGTGTTGTGGTTGGATCGATGGCCCAGCGAAATCAATGCGTTCAGGATCCATGAAAACCGATCAGATCACCATATTTGGAAGATCCATTTTGGTATAGTTGATTATCCATGCTCTCAAAGTTTGGTCGTCTTGATGGGGGATGGGGTTCCATAGATGGTCTATAGCACTGGTCGTCTGAGTAAAGGGGTAAAAAGGAAATGAATCTTGGGGTGTTCGGTATTGCGACTGTTGGATGCTATGGTGATGTGGTGGTTGATGGTAAGTTGGGTCGGTTGGGTCATATTCTTTGGGAAAGCATATATTAGGACTAAGGTGAGATGATGAGGGGCCCACATCGGGATATGGAGAAGACTGGAATTATGTGTAGGGCATGTGGGTGTATTGATATTGCGATTGAGATTGGGGTTGGGTGTGGGGCATATGGGGATATTGGTATTGAGGTGGTGATTGTGGTTGGGTGTGGGGCATATGGGTGTATTGGTATTGAGGTGGTGATTGGGATTGGGTGGTTGTGGATTTATATCGTCGGGGTAGTTGGTGGGAGGTCGATGTGTGTTGGGTTTGTTGTTAGGGATTTGAGGTTTGTGCTCATTGTGTTCGTGGGTCAACCAAATACCTCGGATGAGACACGTGCATTTCTGGGTTACTAACTCATTTGTATCAATCAAAATATTGATCTGTGTGTAGCATATTATTATGGTTGAGGAAAACAGGGAATTGCAAGACATATTGGTGACGCCTATGCCACATCTTACACCATTCTGGAGCAAAATCTTTCCAATTAGTAAGACCCTATTGGGCGTCGACCCTTTTGAGATGCCAGAGTGACAAACAAGTTGGATCGCATGCTATCTCTTGATGCATTCTGAACTGCATCTTGACATAGTCGCCGTGATGCATCTCCATAATGTTGAACTGTATGATTGTAGTCTTTGTAATTCAAACTGTTGCATCATTGGGATTTGGTTCACGGTCCAAACCCAAATATGGTATCCAGATAAACTGTGGATAAAATTAAATCAACATAATGAAAACGTAAAAAATAAATAATTTAAAAGTAGAAAAGTTCAAAGGTACCACATACATCATCTGGGCCAAGGTGATCCAATAGATTACGATATAGAGCGACATTGAATCTTGGATTCTTGCCGTAATCCATACCCATCACGCAGTACCTAAAGAAATTGAAAAATAGTTTATTTTAAACATATATTTGACGAAAGGATGAATAATAAATGATTTAAGTTCTTGACTTACTTTGTTGCGTATGAGAAAATGAATGTGTTGTTGTTGACGGGGTTTAGGGACTTCATTCTTCACCAACCTCAGGCTTGGATTAAGAAAGTGCATCCATAAAAAGTACATTTGTCCTTTGTTGCATTTTTACACGAAGAGTTGTATAGATGGGCTAAAACAGTAGAACCCCAATTATACTTTCTTGTTTTTTCAAAGTTCCTAAGCAAACTTAAATACATAAAATTTACACTATTCTCTGTACTTTCGAGAAATAACAAGCTTCCAAATAGTATCATCATATAATTTATAGTTTTTATTACTCTTGCTAGCTCAAACGATTTTTCATTTAACTCAAGAGTCGCATAATGTTTTTTGAGTTCAGTTAGTAATATACCTTGGCCTCTAGCACCACTACCCTCTGCCATATCTTTGCCCAACAATTCCTTGCATAGAGAATTGGGTTGTTGAACCGATCCATTAATCGTCTTACCGTCAATAGGGAGACCCAATAACATATACACGTCCTCTAGTGTAATAGTACATTCACCTATTGGTAGATGAAATGTGTGTGTCTCGGGTCTCCACCTTTCCAACATTGCAAGTATAAACTTGGAATCAATCATGCAGTTTGAAATTTTTATAACATTTCCAAAACCCGCGTATTCGAGATATGGCACGATCAACGGGTCGGGAGTAATGTAGTTGTGTGAGCAAATTCTAAATCTTTTAGTATCCTAATTTCAAAATATAAAAAGTGTAATAGTCCATAAGATGACTAAATCAATAATAATTTTATAAAAATGTATATTAATATATAAAAATATTTGAGAATTTATAAAAACTTACAAACGCCGGAATATTGCCTCTTGTGCATCTATGAGAATTACCTATTATGAGAAGAGTCATATTTGAAATTGTATAAGACAATGAAAGAGTTTGTATCAGAGAGTGAGATGATTGGTGATGCAAAACAAGTATCTCAAGCGTCGTATTTATAGGCGAAATTGTATCAGAGAGTGAATAAATTTGGTGGTTGGTGGTTGCATGCATGATACGTGTCACTCATGCGCCAAGTCAAATGACCCTACATGCAATTTAGAGAGCATACGCCATTCAACTTGGCGTGGGACAGGCCTAGTTGTAGCATAGGTGGCAGCGTAGGTGGCTGCATAGGTGGCATCATAGGGGCATGCTTTTGCGCATGCATGTAAGATGCTTGAACGTGTAGGGATGTGTCATTTAACTTGGCGCATGAGTGCAAAATTGAAAGGTGTCGTCATCTTAATTGACAAATTAGTGGTGACTTACTTTTGTATTATTCAAATTTAATGAAACTTATTTAATCCTACATGTATCTAAAGGCCTCTACATTCAAACACTTAAACACTTAAACATTCAAATAATCAAACACTCAAACACTCAAATACTCAAAACTTCAAACATTCAAACATTCAAACACAATGACCTCTACACTATAATACGTTATCAGTGCATATTTCAACGGTGAGACGTACATTTGTCCCACCTCTGAGTTTTTGTTTGGAGACACTGAGAACATCCAATTTTGTTTAAACAAGAAAGCCAATTTCTTGTATTTCAAAAAATGATTGGAGGTCAAACTTGGATGAGGTCCTATGATATAAATCTTCTATCAAAATCCGTTTTTTTTTTGTGAGAACCAAGTAATATATTATAAGGTAGAGGTTCAAGATGACAATGACCTTCAGAATATGTTTTCCAGTCATGAGTATTCTGGGTACGACTCGATTGAATTGTACATTGTGTTACGGGAGCCTCAGATGTCACGACCAACTCAGTCACAAGTGGTTGATCCTCTCGAAGACGAACAAGCAGAAGTAGATGTCGTTGACGAAGAAGAGGAAGATGACGAGTTAGAGTTTGACGACATGGTCAACAATGATTCTAAAGACGATGAGATACCTGGAATACCTCTGAATGAGATCCACACACCACCTCCATACATGACATACTTCAACATGGACGGAGATGAACCGTCATCTGATGTTTTTTTCAACCCGTATATACAGTCAGATGAAAATTTAAAAGAGAAAAAAAATCGTAATAGAGAAGATTGTATGCGAGCCATAAAAAAGTTTCACATGCTAAACTTTGTCAATTTTAAGGTAGATCGGGTAAATCCAGAAAGGTACAAGTTCAGGTGTGTTCATCCAGATTGTATGTTCAGGATCACTGCATCATACAAGTTAAGAGGTGATTGTTGGGTGATAGGTTCTATGTCCACCCATACGTGCACCAATTCTACTCAATCACAGGATCATCATAAACTAAATTATGATCTCATATGTCAAGAAATCCTACCTCTCATCAGCAACGATCCCTCGTTGAAGGTAAAAACCATAATCTCTCACATCACTACGGTATACAACTATACTCCGTTATACCAAAATGCGTGGTTAGCCAAGACCAAGGCAATTGAAAAGGTATATGGAGTCTGGGAGGAGTCATACAAAGAAGTTTCGCACTACCTGCATGCACTTCAGACGTATTCTCTGAGAACTGTTTATATTATGAAAACATTGTCGGCGATACACCTCATATGGTACTCATGTCACAAGAAATGGAATATTCAGTCGACTATTATGGGATTTTCAACCTTGCATCACAAGGTTTGCGTCATGCAAACCTATTATTCAAATTGATGGAACGTAGTTGTACGGGAAATACAAAGGCACGCTACTGATGGCAGTTGCACAAGATGGCAACAATAACATTTTCCTAATTGCCTTTGCTCTAGTCGAGGGAGAGACTAGTGGTGCTTGGAATTTCTTTCTCAGGGATCTCCGAACACACGTGGCTCCTCAACCTGATCTTTGTTTGATCTCTGACAGACATGCATATATTGAGAGTGCATACAATAATCCTGCAAACGGTTGGCATGATCCTCCTCTTACGCATGTCTACTGCATTAGACATATCGTACAAAATTTTACAAGGGATATCAAAGATAAGGCTCTTAGGAAAACAGTTATGAACGCAGGGTATTCATTAACACAACCTTCATTCGAACACTACCACAACGAGATCAGATTGTCAAATCTAGATGCAGGTAGGTAGATTGATAATATTCTGGTGGAGAAATGGACAAGGTCATACGATAATGGACAACGATGGGGCCACATGACAATAAATCTTATCGAATCCATGAACGGTGTATTCAAAGGCATACGAAACCTCTCAGTAACCGCTTTGGTGAAATCAACATATTTTAGATGGCTTCGTTGTTTGCCAAAAGAGGTGAAATATGGAATGTGGTCTTATAATCGGGATAAATATGGAGTGAAAGCTGCATGAAGTATATAAAGCCAGAAAGTGCCAAAGCCAACACCCATCTTGTTATAAGGTTCGACCGATATAGCAACAACTTCATTGTCAAAGAGACAATCGACCACAACGAGGGGCTGCCAAGACAAGAGTATATGGTTATACTATCATCTTGTTGGTGCGATTGTAGCAAGTTTCAAGCATTTCGTATGCCTTTCTCTCATGTCATTGTGACATGTGCGTATACTCATCAAGACGCATTGCAACTTCTATCTCCCATTTACAAGTCCGAAACCATGCTCAACGTATACAACAATGGCTTCCCAATGGTAGCGAAATCTGATTATTGGCCAGCATATGACGGGGAAATAGTATGACACAACGATCAAATACGAAGGAATAAAAGGGTCGTCCCAAAATCAAACATATCACAAATGAAATGGACTCCCATGACAAGCTAGAAAGAAAGTGTGGTTTATGTCGTCAGGTCGGACACAATCAAAAAAATTGTCTCACTCGGGCTACAAGCTCGACAACATAAAAATTGTAAGCAAACCATCTGCATTTTTTAAGTTCTAAACATTATTGTTTTTCATTAAAAGCATTTTTTACAACAACCATACGCAAACAACAAATAAAAACACGATAAATCATCTAAGAAATCACAACAGTCAAAACAATTTCATCTGAGTCATGCATCATCATCATTATGTCTGTCTGTTTTGACTTCCACCAACCAAAAACCAGGTCTTCTAATTGCAAGTGAGGTGGTTCTTCTTCTTCTCTGGATCCTTCTAATTTGTTCCCTAGCCTCGACGTCTCCCTCTAGCCATCGCATTGTCTATTTCTTCAGACGCTCCATGGAGTGAATGTGCCAAAATTTCATTTTCATCTGAGGTTTTGTGACCGAGAAAATAACGTATCCATCTCTGGTGAAAATCATAGGAGATGTCATGACGCAAATAATAGAGAAAAAATAAGAAGACATTGCGAGAAAGTGTGAAGAATGATGGAAAATGAGTGATTTATTTATAGAAAACACAATTGCACATAGTAGTCATCTCAGATGGCGTCTCCTCCCCTTTTTATAGTACATGCGTCATCTCACTTGACTAAAACAAAGTGCATGCACCAAGTGAGGTGGCGCATAGGACAAAAAGGTGAGTGCATGCGCTATCTCACTTGACGCTTCCATTGTGGGATTTTCTGAAACATGATTGTTTATGTAATTTTCACTAAAATATGGTTATTTGTGTATTTTTTTCAATACTTAATTATTGCTAAAAAAAATTCGAAAAATATTGTCGAATCAAATAAGGTTATTTTTTAATTTACTTAAACATGTATAGGGATAAAAATTTATGTAAAGTTAAATTAAAAGAATAAGAATATAATATTTTATTAAAAAAGAAAGCATGAAATGTTTGTGAGATTATTGTTTGAAGACTTTTTTTAAAAATCTAAAAATAAAAAATAATTAATTTATAATTAATCTTAAATTCAAAGAGTGAATTGTATAATAAAAATAGAATCTAAAAATATTTTTTAAAAAAAGAAACGACCTGCCTAAAAAAAGAAAGAAATGTACGATGGTTAGGGTATAAAGAAAGAAAAAGAAATTATAACTATTATCAGCTAATTACCATATTGCCATTAATGAAAAGTAATATTTTTTTAGGTGTTTTTGTTAAAACAGTTTCAACACCATTACTTTCATCGCATCCGTTACTTTCATCACATCTTTTCCAACACCATTTTCGGGAGGGCAAACAACAATAAAGTTAATTCTAAAAAATTGTTCTTCCTGCACTGCACTTTTACACCTGGTTGGAAGATTAGTGCCAGTGTGTTCCTCTTAGCACACATCCAGTCTCTCTGTGCACGAGGTACTACCCCTTTCTGTATTGGAGGTTTAGTTACTTCTATAGCACTTTCTCATAACTTGGGGGACAAACTAGCGAATTTGCCTCCACTGCCAGCTTTATTTATTGATATCAATAATTGCAGTGCTGGACACCTTATTAAAGCCAGAGAAGATGAAAAATACAATCTCATGGTGCGGAACAGAGTCGTTCCAAGTGTTATTTTTCCAAATCCCCGACTTACCAATGTTACGGATATGGATAAGTGGTGTTATGATCTTAATGCTCCTGCCCCTGGTGAGAATGTTCAAAATGATCAAATTGGTCCAAGCAATGTTGAGCTAAATGAAATGGAGCAAGTGCTAGAGCAAGACGCTCCTCAGCCTGACACCGACCAACATGCTGCACAAGCTCCTACCGAGAATCTTACAGGTTCATCATTCGGGCACCAGCCCCGAAGAAGAAGAAATCAGAGGCAGCCAACTAATTTTGATGACATTTATGCTGAAATGTTGCGCCATAACGAGGCTGAAGCTCAACACTATCAAAGGATGGAAGCACATTAAAACGAGATGATGCAAGAAGTTCGACAACTTGAGAGAGATCAACACGACTATGCCTACTGGCATGACCTTAGTGTGTCGGAGCTTACCAAAGAGATGCAAGTATTGACTTATCGGGTTGACAAACTGCATGCTTTTGTTACTCATGTTGGACTACAAGGATATAGTGTAGAGCCTTTCCAAGGAAAAGATGATGCACGTGGACAAACATGAGCACGGGCACCTTGCAGAGTGCGTGGACAAGGCGAAGAATAATCATTCATCTCATTTCCTTCCTTCCTTTCTCACCTTACTTCGTTGCATTGGAGACAATGCTCAGTTTAAGTTTGGGGGAGGAAGCTTTACTGATTTAGTTTTCATTTACCTTTTTCTAAGTAGATTCTCATTACTGCAAATTTCCCTTCAATAAAATAATTTATGTAATATCAAGTCGTTATATGCAGATTTTTCGTTCATTATTTGACTCTCACTTTCTTGAGCCATAACAAAAACTTTTACTTGACACATTCGAAGAGTATATAGGTTGCTCACTCTTAAATATATGTTAGAATTTTTCAGTGAGATTTGAACAAAATCGATACCATATCAAGACTCTAAAACCCCCTCGTACGTGAGACCGGTTTAAGTACCTATTATACTGAAACCTCAAACTTTAAAGTATCCCCGAGTAGTTTATATAAGCAGTAAGCACCGTCTTAAAAACAAACTACATAGAAGGTCGATGAATATAAGTGAATGGTCTTAAATTATTTTACTAAACATCTTGTAATGATGAATTGAAAACAAGGAATGCACTAATTAAGTTAGGTGACCTTCACCCAGTTACTTAATCCAATAGTGCGAAACCTACATATTATGTTATAAAAACTGACGTAAGTTAGTTCAGAGGTTTCTGGTGCTGAACTTGGTAGGGCGGACTACGGTTCGATCCCCCGCATCTTGCAATCAGATTAATTAAGGGGGTTACCAAATTTATGAACCAGAACCCCATGCTTAATAAGACCATCACTAATCGGCTAATCTACTATGTGCGTGAAATAAGATAAAGGGCTTAATGTGATTGTGCTCGAACAAAAGAGGTGAAACAAAGCAAAAATGATAGGGTTGAGCTATAATAGCATGACTGGAACTGGTCTGCATAAGGAGGGGTTGTCTAATGTTATTATTGTATCTTTGTTTTTGATATTTAACTTACACCGTTCTAACAGAAATATCATGCAACCACGTATGAATTGATTTGTGTCATGTAAATGCATTTAACCGGTGCTTAAAAGATTACCTTACTGATTATTTGCTTGAGGACAAGTAAAGGTTCAAGTTTAGGGGAGTTTGATAATGTGAAAATACATAGCTTATTCGACCCAATTTGCATAGATAAAGTTACTGTTTTATCTCAATTATGTTGCATTATGTTGGCTTTTCATGTGTATTTCAAGTAACTATTCCATCTAAGGCCTACATGAGAAAAGCAGAAGAAATGGAAAAGAAACGAGCTCAAAATCAGAAAAATAGTAGAAAACAGAAGATTTCATTTCAGAAGGTTGTACCCCTCGGCACACCTTCCGTTCCGCTCGACACAAGTTGAATTTGTGTGCCCCTCGGCACATGAACCATTCCGATCGGCACAAAAGAATAAATATGTGTGCCCCACGGTACACATTGCATTCCACTCGGCACAGGTACAACCTGTATTCTGTTTTATTTGACGCGTGACGATTTCTTTATGATTCCACGCCAACAACCTGCATGATTTCCTCCTGGTCTTTCTCCATAAACAAAGTTTTTAGAAGCACGAAGTCACGTCTCTATATTTTCTCAAAAGCAGTTTTTGTTACGAAGAGGATACAAAAAGAAGAACAATTATACAAAACTCTCTCTCTCTCTCTCTCTCTCTCTCTCTCTCTCTCTCTCTGGATCGCATACTTTTGAACTCTCTCGTCTCTGCTATTTAGTTTTGTTACATTATTTTGCATTTTCATTTTTCCCTTTCACGCCATTATTCAGTTTAATAGTTCAGAGTTTTGTTTAGAACTTAGGCAGATAAAACCTTCACCTAAACAACAATAGTTTTCTACACTGGGAAAATATTGCAACATTAGATTTTCTTCATAGCCTCCTGAACTTTGTTTTAGTTTAATATTTTGTTCTGCATTCAAGTTAGTTTTCCGTAAGAAAATCCAGCCGAAATATTGTGGAGGATTGCTATAAGTACTTAAAGAATTGCATAATTATGTTCTCATTATTTAATTCCAGGTTCCTTTTAGTTTAATTATTGTTCGTTATTTATCATTCATGTCTGAATTATTATATATTTGTTATTATTTTGTGTTCGTAACGGATAATATGTCCGGCTAATTTTCCTGACACTGATATGTAAGGTCATAAACTGAAGGAGTTCGATAATAAATTGGCATAAACATTTCATAAAAATACTTTTATGGTTTGATTTCCAAATTTCAATATAAAATTATTTTGTTACGAGAGTAAGAAACAAACAAAGGCTAAAATCAATAATTACGAGAGTGTGAGTTTTTAACAGGATAGTGGTCATCAAACATTAGTTTTAAATATAGTGAGAGCGGTTTACGATTAATTAGAATCTATTTGATTTCAAAAAGTATTTTTAAATGTTGAATGAAACAATGAGAGTGATCATTTAAATTTAATAATATAGCTCGAATCAACAATCTCGAGAGTGTGTGTTGTACCCCAAAATTTGCCCTCCCATATTCTTCAAGAAAATTGCCAAGTCAAGCTTCAAATCTCCCCCAAGGGTTGCACAGTGCAAAGGTCTCCTATACAGTCAAGATTAGGGTTTGTGTTCTGATCAAGAAAATGAAGTTTTCAAAGGCCCAATCAAGTCTCACATGCCTACAAATATGGTCAAGTATCCTCATATCAAGTTTCAAGGCATTCAGTACAAAATTGCACAGTCAAAAACCCTAATTGCACTACAGTCAACTGTAGGGGCAAAATGGTCATTTGGCAGTCAAAAGTTCAAATTTTTGGTCAACACATCATTTTGAAGCCACAAACATCATTTGATCAATGCTTGATCATGATTCTCAAAATTTGGCTCAGAAATCATCAAGATGCAAAAGTTTCCTTATTTGGACAGCTGAAAAAGTCAACTGAAATTGACCAGGGCATAACTTCCACATGGATTATCAGAAAAATTCCATCCAAAGCTCCTTTTGAATAGAAAGACATTTCCTACAACTCATTTTCATACTTCAAGTCCAAGAAATGCTCTCACAAAAAGTTATCAATTTCAACATTATAGGTCATTTTCAAAAGTCAACAAAAAGGGACTTTAAGTCAAAGGCCATAACTTGAGATTGGTAAATCAAAATGACATGGGACCAAAGGCATTGGTTAGAGGACTCAAAAACCTTTCCAAAATGTCCAAGAACATGAGCAAAGCTTAAAAATTGAGCAAGTTATGCATTGGAGAAGTTGGGAAATTTTTGTGAAATGGCCAAAATCATTTATCCTTGAAATCTCATTTTTGACAAAAAGGGCCCACTTTTTCCACTTGAATTAACTTGGCCATGCTTCCCACGTGTCCCACCTTTTATTTCAGATTTTTTTATTAATTTTTTCATTTTTATTGATTTTATTGGATTTAATTAATTTTAAATCTTTTAAAATCAAAAGAAATTCAAAAATTAATTTAAAAGGGAATATTTGGCCTTAACTAGCCTTGAAACATCATTATGTGCCTACCAAAATTCGTGCAAGGGAGTAAACAAGGCAAGAATTCAAAAATGGACTCAAAATGGAAAGTTGATAATGGTGGTTTATGTGAAAAATCAAATCATCAAAGCAAGGCTTTATTGGCCATAATTTTCATTCATACACATTGCATAAGACATGTACAAGTGATAAGAACCAAAGGAGAGAGCAAAGCTGCGCAGGAACCTTGAAACAAAAACTCATTTTTTCACAAAAAATCTCAATTCTGAAAAGTGACTTGTAGGTAGTTTCAAGGCATAATACCTATCCCATTAGCTTCCTTGAGCATCATTGGACGTATCCCAATCACAAACATCAAAGATAACCTCTTGAAACGCTGTACAGAAGTCCTATTTTTCTTATTTATTTGCATAATCGTATTCCAAGTTTTAAGCATTTTTATTGCATATTGTTGATGGATTCTTGTTAATTAAGGTGTTCTGAAGCTAACCGTTTATCTTAATTATGTTTTCGTGTACTATATGCCATTATGCCATTGATACAGGTTAGGGTTCATGAAGCTTGAAATTGGGCGTTTCGTGATATGGAAAAATTGAACCCTCTAAGTATCACCATTAGAACCAGCGCATCTGGACGATCTCAAACCAACCCTCGCGCTCAATTTATGAGTGCCTGAGGGCTAATCGCTATTTTTCAATAGCTGGCCTAAGAAAACGCGTATAAAACCGTTGCCTCATGTTTTGTGTTTCAGGGATGGTGAAGAAGACGATTGCTTGTCATGCTGTGATTGGGTGGTTTAAATCCAGCGCGCATTTTTTTCTTTTTATAATACTAACGCGTTATTTTGTTCATAAATTTTGTTTGTTATTTAACTTACAAAGAAACCACTTGGCACAACTGGCAACGCGTTTGAGTGGATGACCAAGAGGACCTGGGTTCGATCCCAGGTCTTCACTCTCTTCATGTCATTTTGTGTTTAGTGATTCCACGCAGGATCAGCATCAAGGCACATCATGCACCCTCAGAATTCAATGTCCACGCGTCCACTGGGATCAAATCAAAGGCGCAGATTAGAGGAATACCATAGGCTTGAGTCAACCATCTCATATGCCAACACAAAAGTCAGAAGGGCCAAGACATAATGGGCCTAATCACATGGACTTTACCTCCAAATTAGGGGCTTCACCCCCTTAGGTTCTTTACAATTTTCTTTCTTTTCTTTGTTTCTTTTTTTATTTATTATTTTTATATTCTTTTAATTGTTGCTTTCTTTTAATTAATTAATATTTCCAAAATATAAAAAACATAAAAAATCAGAAAAAAGAATAAAATAATAAATATTTTATTTTTAATTTTGTAAATAAATCCCTTAATTAATTTAGATTTAAGTTTAGGTTATAATTTAATTCTTTTTCATAATAAACCAAAAAATAACAAAAATAGGCCTTTAGCATTTTTTATCTTTTTTTAATTAATTAAATATTTTTATTATAAATATCATTAACCATTAATTTTGTAAATAAATTTTATAATTAATTAGTTTTAATTCTAGGTTTTAACTTTAATGCATTTTCTTTAATAAATTAAAAACAATTAGAATTAGAATTAATTACTTGACTTTTAATTAATTTAAATTTCTTTAATGTCACAAATGCAAAAAACATAAAAAATAAGTTCTTTTTTTTATTTATTTAATTTAATTATTTTAACTTAATTATCTTAATTCCTTCAAAGGGTTCAACGCCCTCGCATTCGATTATGTTTTTGTTCGCGCGTTTTATTTATTTCTTTTATGAATATAATGTATTTGTTCCGAAGCCATGTAATAGCTATTAGACATTTATTTTCTGCACTTTATTTTAAATCGGGTCTGGATTAATTTGGCGTTGTAGACCCGCGCCCTTGTAATAGCGTAGGACCTTTATCCTTTCCGCACTTTAAATTTCCGCATTTTTAACTGTTAAACAATAACATGAAAGAATGAATGCCCAAAAATAAAATCAAAACGTAGATCACTAATGCATGACAAGACAAACAATAAACTGAAAATGACACACAATTCACACACCACCCCTAGGGTACGCTTCACTGTTGCCTTGCCCCTCGAAAGGTGGTCGTCGAGTAGAGGATGTCTTAGTAAGTCCTCATGATCCGGGAACCTGGCATGAGGGTAGCTTCTAAGGTGTCTTCTTATTGCTCCGGTGATCACCATGTCCCGAACATCGAATTGACCCTAACAACTCCAACGGTGGTGCTACCTACCTCTCAATGGTGGGATGGCACTACTTTAAAGGACATTTACACAGACGAATTCCTTAGGGTAGGTAGATTCTCATAGATACTTGCTCTTTTCAAAAACAAACAAAATACTTTTCACACCTACACGTTCTAAAAGTTTTCAAACAAATTTTTCATACACTCTTGAGGACAGATACAAGAGTTACTTAGAGATTTTTTCAAACGAAACTTTTTTAAACCCACACACTTTTGAAAAGCAAACAAACATGAAAACACAAATGAGCAAGTATCTAAGAGCCCATGGATAACCATGGATAGAAAGGGTGCTAACACCTTCCCTTTCTATAATCTACCTCCCGAACCGAGAAACAAATCTCATAAGGAATTTTTCTGTGCTTTTGTCCTTTCCTTGTTGGAGAAAATAAAAGACGGTGGCGACTCTTGCTTACCGCGATATTTCGCGAAACCAGCTAAAAAACAGTCAGTTCCAGATCCACCGATCACAGAACTGGCGACTCTGCTGGGGATATAACTTTTAAAGTGAGGTGTACCTTAGGACTAAGATCACTGTGTTTTCAATTGCTTTGACTTGTTTGCTTTAAATTGTGGGACTGTCTTGGGAGTTCTATAGATCCTAACCCGGATCTGGGGATACCTTCTTAGAAAGTAGCAACAAGGCTGTAAGGGAACTGTGCGGGGTATACCGACATGGTTGAAGCAGTCTGCTACGTTGATGTGGCACTTTGGTGTGTACCGATAACCCTTGAGTCAATCAAGGAGAGTACGGGGCCTCCGCGTGGTGTTGTGAAGCATCAACAGACCTTAGGAACCTTAATTGAACCATCTTGGCCTCTTTAGGGTAGTGAGGTGACTACTTTGGTGTACTCCGAAGTCGGTTGATACTCGATACTACACTCAATTGAGGGTTGTTTTCTTGGGATATTTTGATCGCCAATCAGTGGCCAAATCGAAACGATGAACAATGAAAACAATCCAATGATATTGAGATCCTTAGAACCCAGTTACTTTGATAGGACAGGTTTGAGCCCACCAACTTCAAGAGGGTAATACCCAGACCCCATGCTGGCCTAAACTCTAAGGGCTTGTCTTGTGTGACTTGTGTGCCTTACATGTTTGCCTTTGTAAATATTTGTGGTGTGTCTAACCATAGCATCATGACATCATACAGCATCATATGCATCCACTAATCATTTCAGGGGTTTGAATCTTCATCTTTGTTCTTGTTTTGTAGGACATGGAAACTATCCACAGAAAGACAATTCAGATCAACCTCATAAGGGTCCCTCCTCAGCTTAAGGAGCTTACATCCAGGATTCCCGAGAACTCGTCATTCAGTGAAAGGCATGGTAGACTCATCAGCCTGGTCAATACCAATATTGAGGAAGAAATGGTAAAGGTCCTTTTCCAATTCTTTGACCCTCTGCATCACTGTTTTACTTTCCCGGATTATCAGCTGGTGCCTACTCTAGAAGAGTTTTCCCGGCTTCTGAAGATTCCCATTCTCAATCAACTACCCTACAACGGTACAGAAAGGGAACCAAAACTTGAAGAAGTGGCTAAAGCATTATGCCTACAACCATCTGACATCAAGGGGCATTGGGAAGCCAGAAATGGTATCAAAGGATTTTTGGCAAAGTTTCTGTTTGAGAAGGCCCAAGAGTGTTGGAATTCCCTTGACCTGCAAGCCTTTGAAGAAGCTGTAGCCCTCCTTGTCTATGGGTTGGTGTTGTTCCCTAAACCAGATCAGTTTATAGATATCAGTGCTGTCAAGGTCTTCATGTCCAGGAATCCTATACCTATGTTGCTGGGGGACATCCTTCACTCATGTTACACTCGAACCATGAGAAAAAGGGGTGTTCTTATGTGCTGCACTCCTCTCCTGGGAAGGTGGTTTATTTCGCACCTTCCACAATCAGTCTTGAAGAATGAGCGGGGTTTGAGATGGTCCCAACGGTTGATGACTCTTACACATGCAGATATACATTGGTGCCCTAGGTCCAGAGAAGATGTCACTATCATTGATCGTTGCGGGGAGTACCCTAATGTTCCTTTACTTGGAATCAGAGGAGGTGTTACTTACAACCCGTGCCTGGCTTGGAAACAGTTTGGTTATGCTCGGAAAGATGGCCCTCATGAGATGTTAATTCCCGACATAGTTTTTGACTTCGACAAGGATACGCAAGGACTTCACCAGAAATTTATCAAAGCTTGGAGGATGCCCAACAAAATAGACAGTAAGACCCTGGGACACAGGAATTCCATCCCATTGGAGCCTTATCTCAAATGGGTACGAGCCCGCTCCCAGAAGCTGGTGATGCCCTATCCTCATGTTCTCCCCGTGATCAAAGAGCCAGACTTGGAAGGAGAGGTGTCCTACACCATTCAACATCCTGACATGCCCACGTCTTGGGAAGAGATGCAGAAGTGTTGGATCCAGCTTAAGGAAGAACGGAATTCTCTGGAAACTAATCTACATGCCAGTGAGAAAAAGGTCCTGGAGCTCACCCGCTTACTGCACGAGGAAAGGAATCTCAATACCTATATTGCTCCGAAGAGGATGCGTAGTGTCTTTTGGGATTGATCTGTCTTATAATGCTTGCCCATGAGGCTTTAATGTACTGAACAATTATTTTCTTAATAATAACGTGTGTTCCTTTTTGTCTACAACAAATTTGAATTTTCGAACTCTTGAATGCATTGCATAAACACATATCATTCATCATATGCATCACAGGTACTCTTCTTTTCAGGCTGATGACTGTTCTTCGCTGTTTATTTCAGCATCATGAACCCTGAATCATCGACCGAGGCATCTATCAAGGCTCTTCAGGCGCAGAACGCCCAATTTCAGGAGCTGATCAAGGGATTGGCTCAGGGTCAACAAGAGTTGAAGACCATGCTTCTGAAGAAGAATAAGAAGAAGAGGAGGACTGTGCTATTTAACACTGGGCGCAGACTCGGGAACACCTTACAGGTTGAGGCTGAGAGGACTACTCCATCTGTGGGGGAAGGTAGTCACCAAGAAAGGGAGGTCCCTACTCCTGTGGTCTCTGATACTGAAACAAACTTCAACGACGAACAGTACCCTCCTGCTGACGACCGGTACAAGCAGCTGGAGGACAGATTAAAAGCTATGGAAGTTCAGCGTGTGCCTGGACTAGATTTCGGAGACTTGGGGTTATCTACTGGGGTGGTGATTCCACACAAGTTCAAGGCACCTGCCTTTGTAAAGTATGATGGGGCTTCCTGTCCCAAGATGCACCTCCGTTCTTATGTAAGGAAGATCCAGCCTTACACAGCAGACAGGAACCTTTGGATCCACTTCTTCCAGGAGAGTCTTTCAGGGACTCACCTCGAATGGTTCTATCAGCTGGATGGAATCAACATTCGTAACTGGGAGGATCTGGCCACTGCTTTTTACAAGCAGTATCAATATAATTCCGACCTCGCTCCTACGCGTACCCAGCTCCAGGGTATGTTGCTAGGGTCGGGTGAAGGTTTTAAGGAGTACGCCCAGAAATGGAGGGATCTGGCTGGCAGGGTGCAGCCACCGTTGACAGACCGGGAACTGGTGGATATGTTTTTGGGGACCCTATCTGGTCCATTTTTCAATCATCTCATTGGTAATTCCTCTGCTGGGTTTACTGATCTGATCCTGACTGGTGAAAGGATCGAGGCCGGTATAAAATCGGGGAAGATACAGAAGGTTGCCTCCTCCAGTGCTGAAAAGAAACCCTTCAAAAAGGAGGCTAGTGCTGTATATAGCTCCCGGAGACCAGAGCGACCTGAGCGCCGCCAATCTGTCAGTGCGGTAATGATTGCCAAACCTGCTGCTGCTCCCCGGCCGACCAATCCTCAAAGGGCTGAAAGACCCCGGAGGGAGTTTACCCGCTTGAGCATGACCTTATCACAGATCCTGCCACAGTTGCTATCCACCAATTTAGTGACTGTCAGGGAGGCTCCGAAGTTTCCCAATACTACATCTCCCAAGTACAACCCGAATGCCCGTTGTGCCTACCATTCTGATGGCTCGGGGCACTCCACTGATGACTGTTGGGCATTAAGGAACAAGCTGCAGGACCTTATTGACGCCAAGGAGGTACAGTTTGAGGCATCTGAGAAGCCTAATGTAGTGACAGCTCCCCTGCCTGCTCATGGAGTGAATGCTATTGGGAACGAGGATGAAGTGGATGAAGCTGAGTTTGATAGCTGGATTTACCCGGCAACCGACGGTGGACCTAACAATTGGAGTGCAAAGGACAACTTATCTATTTCTCTTGTTACTAAGTAATGAATTCCTATGTTTTTGGTATATGTAATAAACAATAAATAAACTCTATGGCCCGGTGTCCTACCCGGGGCACCGTGGTTCTATTTGTGAGGGCATATAAATTGTCCTTTCATATATCATAAATAAAAGCATTGGACGTTTTTCACATTTCAAATTTTGCGCTCCTTTTCTTTCCTTTCTTTACATATTGTAAAACAACTGTATTTACACACACTCACTCATACAGGTTTCAATCCACTCTGGATCTCACTGGTAACGACTCTGCTACTGCCAATTATGACTTCGAAAATCCGATCAACTTAGCCGAAGACGAAGGTGAAGATGATTGCGAAGTACCTGGCGAGCTTGCAAGACTGTTACTTCAAGAGGAAAGGGCAATTCAACCCCACGAAGAGCCAGTGGAAACAATAAACTTGGGTACTGAGGCAGACAGGAAAGAGGTAAAGATTGGTGCCAACCTAGAGCTCAGCGTGAAGCAACGGTTGACTCAAATGCTGCATGATTATATGGAGATCTTTGCCTGGTCCTACGAAGACATGCCTGGGTTGGATACCGATATTGTGGTCCATCACTTGCCAACTAAGGAAGATTGCCCTCCGGTTAAGCAAAAGGTCCGCCATATGCGTCCAGAGATGTCTGAGAAAATTAAAGCCGAGGTTATGAAGCAGTTTGATGCCGGTTTTCTTGTAGTGACTTCTTACCCTCAGTGGGTTGCTAATGTGGTGCCGGTACCTAAGAAAGACGGTAAGGTCAGAATGTGTGTCGATTACAGGGATCTGAACAGGGCCAGCCCCAAAGATGACTTCCCCCTACCTCACATTGACGTCCTTGTTGGCAATACAGCACAGCACAAAGTGTTCTCTTTCATGGACGGTTTCTCAGGTTACAATCAGATCAAGATGGCTCCTGAAGACATGGAAAAGACTACATTTGTTACTCAGTGGGGCACCTTCTGCTACAAGGTCATGCCTTTTGGACTAAAGAACGCTGGGGCAACCTACCAACATGCCATGGTTGCTTTATTTCATGATATGATCCATCATGAGATAGAAGTGTATGTTGACGACATGATCGCAAGGTCCCAAACTGAGGAAGAACACCTTGATCATCTGCAGAAATTGTTTGACCGTCTGAAAATGTACAAGCTGAGGTTGAACCCGAACAAGTGCACCTTCAGGGTAAGATCCGGGAAGTTGCTAGGCTTCGTTGTAAGTGACAAGGGTATTCAAGTGGACCCTGCCAAGGTTAAAGCTATTCAAGAGATGCCAGTTCCTAAGACAGAGAAAGAAGTCAGAGGCTTTTTAGGACGCCTGAATTACATTGCTCGATTCATCTCCCACCTGACTGCTACCTGTGAGCCAATCTTCAAGCTGCTGAAGAAAGATCAGGTAGTACGTTGGAATGATGAATGTCAGGCTGCTTTTGACAGAATCAAAGAGTATCTCCAAGAACCACCTATCCTTATGCCACCGGTTGAAGGGAGACCTCTGATACTATACCTGACAGTACTTGATAACTCAATGGGGTGTGTGCTGGGGCAGCATGACGAGTCTGGCCGAAAAGAGCATGCCATTTATTACCTTAGCAAAAAGTTTACCGACTGTGAGACCCGATACTCACTGCTTGAGAAAACTTGCTGCGCTTTGGTATGGGCTTCTCGCCGGCTGAGACAGTATATGCTGACTCACACTACCTTGTTGATCTCAAAGATGGATCCTATAAAGTACATATTCGAAAAGCCTGCTCTGTCTGGGAGAATTGCAAGATGGCAAATGATCTTGACGGAATACGACATTCAGTACACAACCCAGAAAGCCATCAAGGGAAGTGTATTGGTAGACCACTTGGCACATCAGGCCGTAGATGACTATCAGTCAATGAACTTCGAGTTTCCGGATGAAAGCATCATGATAGTGACTGATTGTGAAATACCTGGACCGGATGAAGGACCTGAGGAAGGATCCCGATGGGATATGCACTTTGATGGAGCCTCCAATGCTTTGGGTAACGGTATTGGTGCTATAATTATATCCCCTCAAGGTACTCATACTCCACTCACTGCCCGGCTATGTTTCAACTGTACCAACAACATGGCGGAGTATGAGGCGTGCATCATGGGTCTTCAAGCTACGATCGACCTAAGGATCAAGTTTCTGAGTGTCTTCGGAGATTCCGCTCTTGTGATCAATCAGATCAAAGGAGAGTGGGATATGAAACATCCGAACCTGATTCCTTACAGAGAATGTGTGTTGACCCTGATCCCCCACTTCACAGAGATAACCTTTGAGCACTTTCCAAGAGAAGAGAATCAGTTGGCGGACGCGTTAGCTACAATGTCTTCTATGTTCAGAGTTAAATGGGATAATGAGGCTCCCCGGATCATCATCTGGAAATTGGACGAACCGGCATACTGTTGTGATCTCGAGACCGAATTGGTGACCGAGAAGCCTTGGTACCATGAAGTAAAGAGATATCTGGAAACTCAGGAATACCCTAAAGGTGCCTCTGTCAACGATAAGAAGTTCCTGAGGAGGTTCGCGGAAAAATTCTTCCTTAGCAACGGCATCTTGTACAAGCGAAACCATGATTCAACCTTACTGCGTTGTGTGGATAAGACTGAAGCAGAAAGGATCATGGAAGAGCTGCATGAAGGGACCTTTGGTACACATTCCAGTGGGCACACTATGGCTAAGAAGATCCTTCGGGCAGGATATTACTGGTCCACAATGGAAGCTGACTGCTACCAACATTCCAGGACATGCCATAAGTGCCAGATTTATGCAGACAAGGTGCATGTTCCTCCAATTCCCCTGAATGTTCTGACCGCACCTTGGCCTTTTGCAATGTGGGGCATTGACATGATTGGTGAGATCAGACCTACGGCATCTAACGGGCATCGCTTCATCCTTGTAGCGATTGATTACTTTACAAAGTGGGTTGAAGCAGCTTCCTACGCTACAGTAACCAAGACTGTTGTGGCCCGGTTCATTCGACATAACCTGATCTGTCGATACGGCGTCCCTGAGAGAATTATTACAGATAACGGTACCAATCTGAATAACAAGATGATCACTGAGCTCTGCGAACAGTTCAAAATACAGCACCACAATTCTTCTCCTTACAAACCGAAGATGAATGGGGCTGTAGAAGCAGCAAATAAAAATATCAAGAAAACCGTGCAGAAGATGACAGTGACCTATAAAGATTGGCACGAGATGTTACCGTTCGCTCTACACGGGTACCGTACCTCAGCTAGGACGTCAACCGGGGCAACTCCTTTCTCTCTGGTTTATGGCATGGAGGCAGTCTTACCAATCGAAGTACAAATTCCCTCTCTCCGGATAATGAAGGATGCAAATCTGAACGAGGATGATTGGATTCAGACACGACTTGATCAGCTCAACCTTATTGATGAAAAGAGACTTGCTGCTATCTGCCATGGTCAGACGTACCAGAAACGGATGATCAGGGCTTTTAACAAAAAGGTCAGACCACAGGAATATCAAGTTGGGGATCTGGTAATCAAGCGAATCATCCTTCCTCAGAGTAATCCAAGGGGCAAATGGACCCCTACATACGAAGGGCCATTTGTGGTTAAACATGTGTTCTCAGGAGGAGCCATGATTCTAACCAACATGGATGGTGACGACCTTCCTCACCCCGCCAATGCAGACATAGTAAAAAGATACTACGCATAAAAAGACCCGCTAGGCTGACATGCCTAGGCAAAAATTAGGGCTTCCCGTCGAACCAAAAGGGTTCGGGCAAAATGAAGGGATGAAATGAAAAAAAATCTGTACACCCGGCAAGTCGAAAACCTGAAAAGGCGGCTTGGGCAAAAATGGGTATCCCGGTGGACTGAAAACCCGAAAGGGCGGTCCAGGCAAAAATTAGGGATAAAAGCGTAATACTATGTCTCATTGATTACCTTGCATCCAGAATCCGGTATCTACATCAAGTTCAGACGGTATCGATCAGTCAGCTTCATCTTCGTTTAGGTCATCAAGTGATGAGATGCTCGGAGATATAACGGCAATAGTAGAGTTGAAACCCAGTGGGATCATTCATTTCACACAGCTGTTTTATTTTCTTTTGTACAAAACTTGTATAAATTCTTTGTTCGGCGGCGTTCTCTTACTAGGACGTCAGCCTCTTGTACACAAAACGCCTGTTTTCGGGCCATTCAAAAATCAATACAAATATACTTTTCAGTTAAAAGTGCCAATTGTTTTTTCTTTTTCTGTTTTGTTTTGCGAAGAACGTCCAAGGTTCAATTTGTGATATATGCATTGACAATAATTTGCTAACTCATAAATATTTGCATACGAAACAAAGGATTAATTACAGGTAACATTAGAGGCAGGGGCAATAAAGAATTGTCTAAGCAATCTAATTGTTCTATCCTCCAAGGTACCAAGGTAGGTTCAGTTAAAGGGCATGACCAGTATGTCCTAATTCCCCAGAGAGTAAGCCAGCAAGTCATTACACTCCTCTCCAAGCAAAGTTATCAGACCTTAAGGAAGGTTGAGTATCCCCAGCAGCATATATTCTTAACAAGCATCCCCGACGGTCTTGGTCTAAAGATTGTTCCCCGACGGTATATCAAGCATTCAGTGGTGTCACTTCCCCCGATACATCTCAAAACTTCCCCAGGAGAATCCAATCCAGTTTCCCCCGGAAAGTTGGAAGTCATCTCCCCAAGCTGTAAGCTTATCCCCGGTAGATTCTGGAAGCTTATCCCCTCGCAGAGCACGAACGCGTCGTCCGGCTTTATTTAAAGAGTTATTTCCTTAACAGGATATAACTGGGTTATCCTCAGCCAAAAGCCACGGAAAAAGCGTCCTCGACGGAGTCTTCTTATCCCCATCAAAGTCCATTAACACTTCCAATATAACGATGGTATCCACAGCAAGTTATCATCAACACTCAACAAGGCATCCCTCTTCCCACAGAGTATTGCTTCCCAGCATGGTCGCTAGAGTATCTTTTCTCCCCGCAGAATCTTCCATTTGCCAAGTTTATTCCGCAACAGAGTCATCTTCTCCTACCGGTATTCTTGCAGTTATCATCCCCGGCGGAAGCAAAATCTATTCTTCAATATCAGCCCAGGATATGACTTCCCGACACCCGTCAAGGATTTACTTTCCTAGACGAAAGCATACATTCCTAAACATCACATACATCATTATAGCATGCATAGACGCATCATATCATACAAATCTCATTTATGTTGGGAACATCATTGCTTGATCCATATCATGCATTGCATATGACTGACCTCTATTCTTTCAGGAAAGTTTCAACTAAATTCTCAATCATATTCAAAGCCTTCTCTAGTCCAGCTAAATCGACCCCAAACAGATTTTCTGACAAAGACTCAGTAGAAGTTATTCCAGGTTTTTCTCAAACGCCCGCTTTTGAGATTATAATTTCCTATGGTTCCCTCTCCAATGGTGCGTGAGGCGATAATTCCTTTCAGATGGTTCCCTCTCCAACGGTGCGTGAGGTTATAATTCCTTTTCCTATGGTTCTCTCTCCAACGGTGCGTGAGGCGGTAATTCCTTTCAGATGGTTCCCTCTCCAACGGTGCGTGAGGTGATAATTCCTTTCAGATGGTTCCCTCTCCAACGGTGCGTGAGGTGATAATTCCTTTTTCTATGGTTCCCTCTCCAACGGTGCGTGAGGCGGTAATTCCTTTCAGATGGCTCCCTCTCCAACGGTGAGTGAGGTGATAATTCCTTTTTCTATGGTTCCCTCTCCAACGGTGCGTGAGGCGGTAATTCCTTTCAGATGGTTCCCTCTCCAACGGTGAGTGAGGTGATAATTCCTTTTTCTATGTTTCCCTCTCCAATGGTGCGTGAGGTGGTAATTCCTTTTCAGATGTTTCCCTCTCCGACGGTGAGTGAGGTGATAATCTCCTATGGTCCCCTCTCCAACGATGAGTGAGGTGGTAATTCCTTTTCAGATGTTTCCCTCCCCGACGGTGAGTGAGGTGATAATCCCCTATGGTCCCCTCTCCAACGGTGAGTGAGGTGGTAATTCCTTTTTAGATAGTTCCCTTTCCGACGGTGAGTGAGGTGATTCCCTTTCAGATTATAATTGTCTATGGTTCTCTTCCCGATACTGCGAAAATGGTATTTCCCACCAAGATTTTCTCAACGAGCGTTGTTGAAGTTAAAGTCACTCAAGGTTCTCTTACCATTCATACTAAGGCAGTAACCATCACTGGTTCATTCGTCATCTTTTGAAGCTCCAGACTCAGCTCCTGTAACCCGTCAGGACATATCTATACCAAGCATCTGAAAACCAACTCCTGCAACGTGTCAGGTACCCATTTTTATTTTGCAGGTATGCAGGTTCTCGCTAAGGAATCTCTGATGCGATCAACATCCAGATGGCATCTATAAGCCCATCATCCTATCCATCGACCTCTAAATGGCATCTATAAGCCCATTCCACCACACTGCTACTATGTGAGCGCAAATTTCTGGGCACTCTAGTGTTCAATCATCTTCCACCTTCGGATTACGAAAGGCACGTCAGCCAATCTGCATCCTCAGGTCTAAGAAGATTGAACAGGGGCAACTGTTGTACCCCAAAATTTGCCCTCCCATATTCTTCAAGAAAATTGCCAAGTCAAGCTTCAAATCTCCCCCAAGGGTTGCACAGTGCAAAGGTCTCCTATACAGTCAAGATTAGGGTTTGTGTTCTGATCAAGAAAATGAAGTTTTCAAAGGCCCAATCAAGTCTCACATGCCTACAAATATGGTCAAGTATCCTCATATCAAGTTTCAAGGCATTCAGTACAAAATTGCACAGTCAAAAACCCTAATTGCACTACAGTCAACTGTAGGGGCAAAATGGTCATTTGGCAGTCAAAAGTTCAAATTTTTGGTCAACATATCATTTTGAAGCCACAAACATCATTTGATCAATGCTTGATCATGATTCTCAAAATTTGGCTCAGAAATCATCAAGATGCAAAAGTTTCCTTATTTGGACAGCTGAAAAAGTCAACTGAAATTGACCAGGGTATAACTTCCACATGGATTATCATAAAAATTCCATCCAAAGCTCATTTTTAAGAGAAAGACATTTCCTACAACTCATTTTCATACTTCAAGTCCAAGAAATGCTCTCACAAAAAGTTATCAATTTCAACATTATAGGTCATTTTCAAAAGTCAACAAAAAGGGACTTTAAGTCAAAGGACATAACTTGAGATTGGTAAATCAAAATGACATGGGACCAAAGGCATTGGTTAGAGGACTCAAAAACCTTTCCAAAATGTCCAAGAACATGAGCAAAGCTTAAAAATTGAGCAAGTTATGCATTGGAGAAGTTGGGAAATGTTTGTGAAATGGCCAAAATCATTTATCCTTGAAATCTCATTTTTGACAAAAAGGGCCCACTTTTTCCACTTGAATTAACTAGGCCATGCTTCCCACGTGTCCCACCTTTTATTTCAGATTTTTTTATTAATTTTTTCATTTTTATTGATTTTATTGGATTTAATTAATTTTAAATCTTTTAAAATCAAAAGAAATTCAAAAATTAATTTAAAAGGGAATATTTGGCCTTAACTAGCCTTGAAACATCATTATGTGCCTACCAAAATTCGTGCAAGGGAGTAAACAAGGCAAGAATTCAAAAATGGACTCAAAATCGAAAGTTGATAATGGTGGTTTATGTGAAAAATCAAATCATCAAAGCAAGGCTTTATTGGCCATAATTTTCATTCATACACATTGCATAAGACATGTACAAGTGATAAGAACCAAAGGAGAGAGCAAAGCTGCGCAGGAACCTTGAAACAAAAACTCATTTTTTCACAAAAAATCTCAATTCTGAAAAGTGACTTGTAGGTAGTTTCAAGGCATAATACCTATCCCATTAGCTTCCTTGAGCATCATTGGACGTATCCCAATCACAAACATCAAAGATAACCTCTTGAAACGCTGTACAGAAGTCCTATTTTTCTTATTTATTTGCATAATCGTATTCCAAGTTTTAAGCATTTTTATTGCATATTGTTGATGGATTCTTGTTAATTAAGGTGTTCTGAAGCTAACCGTTTATCTTAATTATGTTTTCGTGTACTATATGCCATTATGCCATTGATACAGGTTAGGGTTCATGAAGCTTGAAATTGGGCGTTTCGTGATATGGAAAAATTGAACCCTCTAAGTATCACCATTAGAACCAGCGCATCTGGACGATCTCAAACCAACCCTCGCGCTCAATTTATGAGTGCCTGAGGGCTAATCGCTATTTTTCAATAGCTGGCCTAAGAAAACGCGTATAAAACCGTTGCCTCATGTTTTGTGTTTCAGGGATGGTGAAGAAGACGATTGCTTGTCATGCTGTGATTGGGTGGTTTAAATCCAGCGCGCATTTTTTTCTTTTTATAATACTAACGCGTTATTTTGTTCATAAATTTTGTTTGTTATTTAACTTACAAAGAAACCACTTGGCACAACTGGCAACGCGTTTGAGTGGATGACCAAGAGGACCTGGGTTCGATCCCAGGTCTTCACTCTCTTCATGTCATTTTGTGTTTAGTGATTCCACGCAGGATCAGCATCAAGGCACATCATGCACCCTCAGAATTCAATGTCCACGCGTCCACTGGGATCAAATCAAAGGCGCAGATTGGAGGAATACCATAGGCTTGAGTCAACCATCTCATATGCCAACGCAAAAGTCAGAAGGGCCAAGACATAATGGGCCTAATCACATGGACTTTACCTCCAAATTAGGGGCTTCACCCCCTTAGGTTCTTTACAATTTTCTTTCTTTTCTTTGTTTCTTTTTTTATTTATTATTTTTATATTCTTTTAATTGTTGCTTTCTTTTAATTAATTAATATTTCCAAAATATAAAAAACATAAAAAATCAGAAAAAAGAATAAAATAATAAATATTTTATTTTTAATTTTGTAAATAAATCCCTTAATTAATTTAGATTTAAGTTTAGGTTATAATTTAATTCTTTTTCATAATAAACCAAAAAATAACAAAAATAGGCCTTTAGCATTTTTTATCTTTTTTTAATTAATTAAATATTTTTATTATAAATATCATTAACCATTAATTTTGTAAATAAATTTTATAATTAATTAGTTTTAATTCTAGGTTTTAACTTTAATGCATTTTCTTTAATAAATTAAAAACAATTAGAATTAGAATTAATTACTTGACTTTTAATTAATTTAAATTTCTTTAATGTCACAAATGCAAAAAACATAAAAAATAAGTTCTTTTTTTATTTATTTAATTTAATTATTTTAACTTAATTATCTTAATTCCTTCAAAGGGTTCAACGCCCTCGCATTCGATTATGTTTTTGTTCGCGCGTTTTATTTATTTCTTTTATGAATATAATGTATTTGTTCCGAAGCCATGTAATAGCTATTAGACATTTATTTTCTGCACTTTATTTTAAATCGGGTCTGGATTAATTTGGCGTTGTAGACCCGCGCCCTTGTAATAGCGTAGGACCTTTATCCTTTCCGCACTTTAAATTTCCGCATTTTTAACTGTTAAACAATAACATGAAAGAATGAATGCCCAAAAATAAAATCAAAACGTAGATCACTAATGCATGACAAGACAAACAATAAACTGAAAATGACACACAATTCACACACCACCCCTAGGGTACGCTTCACTGTTGCCTTGCCCCTCGAAAGGTGGTCGTCGAGTAGAGGATGTCTTAGTAAGTCCTCATGATCCGGGAACCTGGCATGAGGGTAGCTTCTAAGGCGTCTTCTTATTGCTCCGGTGATCACCATGTCCCGAACATCGAATTGACCCTAACAACTCCAACGGTGGTGCTACCTACCTCTCAATGGTGGGATGGCACTACTTTAAAGGACATTTACACAGACGAATTCCTTAGGGTAGGTAGATTCTCATAGATACTTGCTCTTTTAAAAAACAAACAAAATACTTTTCACACCTACACGTTCTAAAAGTTTTCAAACAAATTTTTCATACACTCTTGAGGACAGATACAAGAGTTACTTAGAGATTTTTTCAAACGAAACTTTTTTAAACCCACGCACTTTTGAAAAGCAAACAAACATGAAAACACAAATGAGCAAGTATCTAAGAGCCCATGGATAACCATGGATAGAAAGGGTGCTAACACCTTCCCTTTCTATAATCTACCTCCCGAACCGAGAAACAAATCTCATAAGGAATTTTTCTGTGCTTTTGTCCTTTCCTTGTTGGAGAAAATAAAAGACGGTGGTGACTCTTGCTTACCGCGATATTTCGCGAAACCAGCTAAAAAACAGTCAGTTCCAAATCCACCGATCACAGTGTGAGATAAAGATTTCTAAACTAATAGTTTCTACTGAATAGTGTTTTGAATACTCAAAGATATGCTAATGATTTACTGAATTCTCGAAGTCAGACGTATTACATACCGGCGTCCCGTTATTAAATATTTCAATTAAGTCTAACATTATTTTTGTCTACCCAAAAACCTAAGATTTATTAGCCTTAACTTTACACAGTAGCTTCAGATAGCAGTAATTCGATTACCAGTCCATGTGGGTTCGATATCTTTTAAAACTACGTGATCTAACTGTGTACTTGCAGTTAATACACCTGATAGACTCTTACAGTCACACGATCAAGAGCAAGGAATCTGAGAGCAGAAATGGGTTTTGTTAGGATATCAACACTTTGAAACTCAGCAGGAATATGCTTTACACATAAGGTTTTATTTAAAACCTTTTCTCTGAGAAAAAAGATATCCAACTCCTTGTGTTTGGTTTTGTCATGGAGCTTAGGATTATAGGACAAATACACAGTGCTTAAGTTATCACAGTAGAGAGTTGGAGGCAAAGATTAAATCTGCAACTCAGTCAGGAGGGAGTGCACCCAAAGCACTTCAGAAACAGTGCTAGCCAGGCTTCTGTATTCAGTCTCAGTGCTGGATCTAGCTACAAGTGTCTGCTTTTTAGACCACCAGGAAATGAGGTTAGGGCCTAGATAAATGCATGAACCTAGTGTATATTTCCTGTCATCAGGATATGATTCCTAGTTAGCATCAGAAAATGCAATAACTGACATAGGTTTGAGGGGATTTGCAGAAAGATAATGCATACCATGATGGATGGTTCCTCTGAGATATCTCATAATCTTCTTAATAGCCACCCAGTGACTCTGAATAGGCTAAGATAGTAACTGACAGGCTTTGTTGATAAAAAAGCTAATTTCAGGTCTTGTGATGGTAGCATACTGCATTGCTCTAACCACAGACCTATAATAAGTGGGGTCTGGAAAATAATCAGACCCTTGTTTGGTCAGTTTTAGATTAGATACCATAGGAGTAGGCAAACTTTTAGATTAGCTCATGTTAGTCTTAACCAAGAGATCCTTAATGTACTTAGTCTGATATAGAAAGAGAGTGCCATTAGAGAGTTGAGTGACTTTAATACCAAGAAAATAATGAAGGGAGCCCAACTGTTTAAGAGAAAATTGAGCATGTAATTGATTCACTAACTTTTGGATATGAGTGAGAGAGTTGCATGTGACAATTATATCATCTACATACACTAACATAAAAATGGTGTATGAAGAGGTTGTCAAGGTAAACAGAGATGGGTCACATTTATTAGTGATAAAACCAAGACTGTGAAGTGCTGAGGTTAGTCTCTCAAACCAGGCCCTAGGGGATTATTTTAAGTTATAGTTAGTCTTGTTTAGCTTACAAAAAATATTAGGATTAGAGTTGATAAACCCAGGGGGCTGCTGCATATAGACTTCTTCAGTCAAAATGCCATTTAAAAATGCATTGTTGACATCCAATTGAGTGATTTGCCTCTGGTTGGGAATTTTTTTTATTAATGACCATGTATTAAAAAAATATTTCGCAAATAACCGGGTTTCGGAAAAAATTACGCAAATAACCATGTTTGAGATGGCTCCACAAAGGAGGAGCCATCTCATTTGGCGCATCCTCCTCTTTTTTTAAGGGAGGCGCCATCTCACTTGGCGCCTAAGGGCAAAGGGCAAGCCCTAAGCCAAGTGAGATGGCGCCTATGTACAAAATTAGGTCAAAAAAAATTTTTTTTTTCTTTCCTGCGCGTTGCGTATTAGACAGAGATAAACAAAATGGATTTTTTATTTAAAAAAAAATAATTACATTCAACTGTTTTACATTTAAAGAACAGTAAAAAAATAGATACAAAAAAATACTGGGAAAAAAAAAGATACATCAGTGATCCCCAGGAACCCGGTAATGACCCCCAGTTCCGCATCCCCGTCCCCGCCTTTCTCTTGCTGGGTGCCGTCTCGTTTCCTGCTGCGGCAAGGTCGATGGCCCAGCGAAGTCAATGCGATCCGAATCCATAAAATCAGTAAGATCTCCATATCTCGAAGATCCGCTCTGGTAAAGTCGGTTACCCATACCCTCGAAGTTTGGTCGTGTTGGCGGTGGGTGGGGTTCCATGGTTGGTCGGTAGCATTGGTCGTCTGAGTATGGGGGGTAGAAAGGAAATGGATCTTGGGGTGTTTGGTATTGTGGATGTTGGGTTGTTTGGTGATATGGTGGTTGATGGTAGGTTTGGTCGGGTTGGTCATAATCTTCTGACATTCCCATATCAGGGCTAAGGCTGGATGTTGAGGGCGCCATATTGGGATATGTGGAAGACTGAAATTGTGTATGGGGTATGTGGGTTTGCTGGTATTGGGGTTGGTATTGTGGTTGGGTTTTAGGCATTTCCGGGTATTGGTAGTTTGGCGGTGATTGTGGTTGGTAGTACGGCATTTGGTTGTAGTTGTGTTGTGGTGGGGAATGTGGTTGTGTGTTTGTTGGTCTGTTTCTTCTTGGGGGCTGGTTTGAGGTTGATGGATTTTGGGTTTGTTGGTGGGGAATCGAGGGTTGTGCCCATTGTGTGTGTGGATCAACCAAGTACATCGGATGAGACACGTGCATATCTGGGTTACTAACCGACCTGTACCACGACATATATTGATCGGTGTGTCGCATGTTACCTTGAGTAAGGAAAACCGGGGATTGCAAGATGTAGCGGTGACGCCTTTGCCACATTTTACACCATTCTGGAGCAAAGTCTTTCCAGTTGGTAAGATTCCACTGGGCGTCGACCCTTTTTAGATGCCAGGGGGACAAATCTGTAGGATCACTTGGTATCTCCTGGATCATTCCGAACTGCATCTGTTGTACCCCAAAATTTGCCCTCCCATTTCCTCAACATTTTCTCATCACAAGACCTTTGAAGATCAAGATCCAGTTAGGGTTTCCTCTGCTCAAGACTTCTCCTTGCACTGTGGACTCAAATTAGGGTTTGTGTTTGCCCAAGGATGTTTTGACCTAAAATGCCTAAGATGACTTTCATGCTTCATGTTGGACTCCCAAGTTTACCCATGCCAAGTTTCAAGTCTTGATTCCAAGTTTTGCTCAGTCAATTGGACAGTTGACCTAGAAATCAGCTGTATTGGGGAAAAAGTCAACTATGGTCAATTGACAGTCAAAACTCATGATTTTTGACCCACATCAACATTATGAACTCATATGGACCATTTGATCAAGTTTGGATCACAATTCCCCAAGAAATTTGATCAGATCACCAAAAGGGCAAAATGGTCATTTTTAGGGTTTTGACTGTACAAAGGCAATTTTTGACTGTTTGACCTAGCCAATGGCAAATCAAGCTCACATATGGACTCAAGGACTCAATGAAATGGTCTTGACACATTCATCAAGCTCAAAAGATCCCAAGTACACAAGATTGACAGTTGAATTTCCCAGTCAATTGATCAATTTTGACTGTACACTGAAAAGTCAAACTTTGACTTTTTGGTCAAAATCAAGAGTCAAGATTCATTTTTCATCAAAACATGCCAAATCATGAAACTTGTTCACCAAGAAATCACAAAATGCAAATTAGGGTTTGAAAATGGAATTTTTCATAACTTAGAATTTTTCTAAGTTATGAAAAACCCTAATTTTTTCCCAACTTTGCCCCATCTTTTCACCAAGATCCATTTGGATTCAAGCAAAAGTCAAAACATGAAAGTTGTAGCTTGTTACATAATCTACAACTTTGATTCACAAAGTTTTCTCATTTGAAGCTTGTATCTCAAGTTACAATTTTTTGAATAAGGGCACTAAACCATTTTTAACTTAGTGAAATTTTAACCTATTTTGACAAGGTTTTCTACTCCACTTCAAGGCCATTTTTCATACCCTTCCACTTGTAATTTCAATTTGCATTTCAAAGATGGATTGTAGTACACATTCCAAGCTTTCCAAAATGTCCAAGAACTTCTCAAACAACCTCATAACTTGAGAGATTCGAATTTCACAATATAGCAAAAAACCACTTTGTTCATGACCAAGTTCCATGTCCACAACTTTGCAAATTTGAACTCAGCATGCTTTAGGCTAGATTACAGGTCCTTAAACCAAGTTACACTCCATAATTTAATTCTTGTTCATTGTGCCAAAGTGTTGTTCCATGAGTTCAAGCATTGTACACAAGATTGATCCATTTTTAGATAAAGTGAGTTAGCCATTTTGGTAAAAGTTCACTTTATGTCAACTTAGAAATCCAACAAGTACAAGCTAAATCCTTTTGGCACAAGATTATGGACAAGTTGCTCTGATCAAGAGAAGATTATGCAGCACATTAGGAGGCCCCCTACTGACCTAAACCATCAACTTGCTTTTGTTGCTTAAGAGAGAAGAAAAGTTCCATAACTTGTGACAACTATCATTTCAGCATAGAGACACAAGAGAAAACTGATCAAACACATTCCAAACATCCCAACCAAGCTTTTGCACGAATCCTTGACCTCTAAAACACTCTCCATCACAGAAACACCATCAAACTGCTCAAACAGGGCAAGGCCTGCAGTTTGAGTACCAACTCCCATTTCCCTCAAGTTCTTGCGCCAAAACCAGTTCACACACATTCCCTAGTACTTATGCAAGCTAACCATGACCTGAAACCTGACCTGTAACACCTCCAACCCACTTCACCATTTTTAATTTTCTGTTTTGCAGTTGGAGTTCACTAGCTCGATTCAGGGAGTTTCAAGACAAAGTAGGACTTGGAAAAGCATCCTTACACTTCAAGGAAGCTATACAAGTCATCATTTCACTCTGAAACATCCTCCATTGCAAAGCTCGATTCCAACTGAACAGGTAAGTTCATGGGGTCGTATCTCTCTTATTAGACATTGTTAGCTTTAGGTTTGTGAAGAAAACATGTCACAATCATAGCCCTGAACATGCTCATATGATTAGATTTCATTTATATTTCGTGTGCTTAGAGAATTTTATGTCTGAACATTGATGAAAAGTTAGGTCAGAAATTGGGGGAGGAGAAATTCTCCCTCATCTTAGAGAGTTAGGTCAAGTTCTTTACATGGTTGAAACCGTCTCTTAATGCTTTACACTTTTCATGTTATGAGTTTTGCTTGAAAGTCCAGGAATCCAGAGATAAAAAACGCGTGTTTGCTTGAAGGATATTGTTCAGAGGTTGAAGAAGACAGGTCTTCTGGGCTGGGCCTGAAATTTTTTCTTATTTACACCATATAATTGCTCCTGAACCCCCTGAGCCCATTTGCTTATTGATTTGACTTTTTTGACTTTTTCTTTTTTGATTGACTTTGTTTATTTTTTCTCATGATATAAAAAACATAAAAATATTTTTTCCATCTTTTTTTGAATTTATGGCATATTTATTTGATTTATTTCTTTTGTTTGTATATAAATATTATATATATACTATTATTAGAATAAATAGAAAAATAGTGTAAATATTTTTTTATTTTCATTTTTATTATTTTACCTTCTGAAAATACTTTATATAAAAAATACTTTTTTTTTACAAATATTAAATGTTATTATTATTTATATATATATATAATACATATTTAAAATAATACATATATATATATATATATATATATATATATATATATATATATATATATATATATATATATATATATATATATATATATATATATATATATATATATATATATATATATATATATATATATATATATATATATATATATATATATATATATATATATATATATATATATATATATATATATATATATATATATTCATTAATATACTTAGAGTAAAAACACCAAAAAATGTACATATTTTATTTTTTATTTAAATACTAAAAAATACCCCTTTTTTACAAATATACTATATTTTATTTTATTTTTGTATGTAAATAATAAGTATTATATGAATTAAGTAATTAATACCCATTTTAATTGAAATTAGGGTTTTTGCCCTAAAAGTTGAAAATACTCAAAATAATACCTTTTTATTTTTCTTATTTTATTTTACATAAACCATACTTTTCTCATACATATAAAAACTTTCTTTTTGCATTTTGCATATTTATTTAATTTCCATTTAATTATGCAATTTCTTTACCTTGCAAAAATTCAAAAATGATGTAATAATTTAGATTTACATTACTTGTCAATATCCCCATTTGAACATTTGTACCCCCCTTCCCATATTTGGTTTTGTAATAGCTTAGTAAATTTATTTTCGCACTTTATTGCTTTCTAATGATAACATGTTAGAATTAGGGTTTGTATGCGGAAAAAAAACGACAAAAAAATAGTTATGACCTAATACAAGATGAATGAGCATGAAAATAAACAACACATCTCACACTTGCACCCCTAGGGTACTCCCCTTTGTTGCCTTCAAATAAATGGGCCATATTGTATGTTGAACTTCTTTGGGCAAAGCAAACAATTTGAATGATCATAGTCCCTCGATAAAACTTTTCAAAACAAACAAAAATAAATGATCAAGTCCCTTAAAGAAAATTGCCCAAAGACATTTAACGCCGTTGCAATTATGGTCTAAACGATGACCCGCGCCTGTCCCTTTCACATCCTAAACACAAGGTTGTCCACCAAATACAATGGTGGAACAAACTTGTTAAAAGGGTTAAAACATAGCAATAATCTTTGAGAAATTTAGGAGTAGATAACCTCTTAGTTACTTGAATCAAACTTGCAAAACAAAACACTTGCCTATTTCAAAAAAACCACACATCACTACACTTTCAAAACAACTTTCAAAAACAAATGAAAACCTTTTCAAAAGACATACATCTTTGTATACATCCCCACATGGATCATTACAAAGGTTGCCACTACATTGGCCTCTTTTCAAAACATTTTCAAACCCACACACTCAAGCACCATTTAAAACAATTGAAAACACAAGGCAAGTGATCTAAGCAAGTAACTAAGAGCCCATGGATAACCATGGATAGAAAGGGTGCTAATACCTTCCCTTTCTATAATCTACTCCCCGAACCCAAGAAAACATCTCAAAAGGTTTTTTGCTGTGCTTTTTAACCTTTCCTTAGGATAAAATAAAAAGTCGGTGGCGACTCTTGCTCAACCGAAACATTTGCGAAAACAAACGCAAAATCTCAAGTCAGTTCTCCCACCGTACCACAGAACTGGCGACTCTGCTGGGGACATCTTTAAAAGTGGAGTAACCTTAGGGCTTAGATCACCTTTGTTTTCAATTGTTTGCCTTGTTTGCTTTTATATTTGTGGGCTTTGCATCGGAGTTTCATAGATCCTAACCCGGATCTGGGAAATACCCTTTTTAGGTAGCATAATCTGTGAGGGACCTGTCCGGCGTAGACCGACATGGGTGAAGCAGTGGCTACGTTGGTGTGGCATCTTAGTCTGTACCTATATCCCTTGTGTTGCAACGGGGAGAATATGGGTCTTCTAAGGGGTCATTAAACACCAACCAACCTTAGAACCCTAAATTGACCAACTTGGCTATTAGGACAGTAGCAGTATGCTACACTCATTGAGGCTAAACTCTCGAGATGGTTCTGGCCGCGTGAAAAGATTGCGATGCTGGAGTTATGACCGATTGAGGGTAGCCAATGATTTGAGATCCTCTAGAACCCGGTTACTTTTGATAGGACAGGTTTTAACCAACAAAACCAAAAGAGGGTAATACCTGAAACTCATGCTGGCCTGAAATCTAAGGGTGTCTTGTATGACTTGTGTGCCTTATTTACCTATGTGAATACTTGTGGTGTGCTTCATCATAACATCATGCCATCATACCATTGCATGCATCATGTATAAAGGGCTAACCCATTTCAAAGACAAAAAAGGTTTCATCTTTGCTCTGTTTTGTAGGACATCATGATGCCCGTGCGTAGGAATACTGTCCGGCTCAACTTTGTTCAACCACCAGTTTTACTCAAGGATTTGGTTGGTAGGATTCCAAACACTTCTTCCTTCATCAACAGACATGGGTCTCTCCTTGGCTTGATCACTGCAAAGTGGGACCAACAACTGATAAGTGTTCTGACCCAATTTTATGACCCTCTGTATCATTGTTTCACCTTTCAAGACTTCCAGCTGGTTCCTACCCTGGAAGAGTTCTCTTATTTGCTTGGGATCCCTGTCTTGGAACAAACTCCATTCACTGGTTTAGAAAAGACTCCTAGGCCTGAAGAGATTGCTGCAATTCTCCCCTTGACCAAAGAAGAGGTATTGTCCAACTGGGAAACTAGAAATGGGATCAAGGGCTTTTTGGTCAAATTTCTGGTTGGCAAGGCTAATGATTTCTGGAATGACTTGGACTTCAAGGCATACGAGGATATTCTGGCTCTTTTGATCTATGGTCTGGTATTGTTTCCCAACCCCGACACCTTTATCAGTACCCATGTCATAAGGATCTTCATGTCTCGGAATCCAGTACCCACTCTTTTGGGGGATATTCTACAACAACTCTATGCTCGTACTACTCGAAAACGGGGAACTCCGTGGTGTTGTGCTCCTTTGCTAGTAAGGTGGTTTATTTCGCACCTTCCTAAGTTCGTGCTGAAGAATGAAGAAGGAAAAGGTTGGGCTCGGAGGTTAATGTCTCTCACTGATAATGACATCACCTGGACTCTCAGAGGTTTGGATGAGGTAGTTGTTATTGACCGTTGCGGAGAATACCCAAATGTTCCGTTAATTGGTATCCAAGGTGGTATCTCTTACAATCCATGCTTAGCTCTCCGTCAGTTTGGAAGAGCCAGAGGAGATGGGCCTCATGAAATGCTGGTTCCTCACTTCCATTTTGAGTTTCAGGCAGACAGTGACAAACTACGCCAGGGATTCATTAGAGCTTGGGACAGAATCCACAAAGCCAACCCACATGAGTTGGGACCAAAGACTTCTCTGCCATTGAAGCCCTATTGCAAATGGGTCCGCATCCGTGCTCAAAGGCTAGGTATGCCCTACGAAGCTGTTAGACCTCTCATCCTTGAGTCTCCTGATGAAGATGGGATTCCTCCAACTGTCCTCCCTCCTCAGATACCTACTGATTTTGACACCATGAAGAGATCTTGGGCACAGCTAAAGGAAGAACGGGATTTCTATCGGGAGAAATTCAACGAGCAGGAACGGAAGATCCAGAGGCTGACTAAGCAATTGGAAGAAGAACGGGTCCTGAACAACTACATCAGCACTGAAAAGAGGAGGCCATGGGAGCATTGATGAGCTTTGGATGTTTCCTTTTACAGTTTTATTTCCTTTCCGGTATTTTTCATTCCTGTAATGCCTAAGGGCAAGTTGTTGAACAATTGAAATTTTAATCTAATGAAGTGTGTTTCCCTTTTTGTCTACAAAGTTGAATCTTGTTTGTCTTTGAAAACATAAAGCATACACATTCCATTGCACCATATGCATAGCAGGTACCCTATTTCACAGGTTGCTTAATCTCCTTCGCTGTTTATTTTGAACAGTCATCATGAATCCAGACTCCTCCAGTGAGCAAGCAATCAAGGCCCTTCAGGCCCAAAGTGCACAGTTTCAAGAGATGGTCCTAAGCCTAGCCCAAGGTCAGCAAGAGTTGAAGACTCTACTCCTAAAGAAGAAGAAAAAAAAAGGACTGCGTTGTTCAACACCGGACGCAGATTTGGGAACACACTCCATAATGAAGCTGATCCAACTACTTCCTCTGCTGAGAAGAACAGTCCCCAAGGGGGAGGAGCTCCTAGTCCCGCAGTCTCCGACAACGAGACGGTCTATAACGACGAACAATACCCACCTGCTGCTGACAGGTACAAACAATTGGAGGACCGCTTGAGCGCCATGGAAATTCAGAATGTGCCGGGACTGGATTTCGGAGATTTGGGGTTATCTTCTGGGGTGGTAATTCCACACAAGTTTAAGGCGCCTGCCTTCGCCAAGTATGATGGGGTCTCTTGCCCAAAGCTGCATCTAAGGTCGTACGTGAGGAAGATCCAACCTTATACGGCGGATAAGAACCTATGGATTCACTTCTTCCAAGATAGCCTCTCGGGGTCACAACTTGAATGGTTCTACCAATTAGATGGAACTAGCATCTGACACTGGGAAGATTTGGCAAGCGCATTCTACAGACAATACCAATACAATTCTGATCTCGCTCCTACGCGTACCCAACTTCAGGGTATGTCTCTAAGAACGGGTGAAGGGTTCAAAGAGTACGCTCAAAAATGGAGGGATTTGGCTGGCAGGGTGCAGCCTCCATTAACTGATCGGGAGCTGGTTGATATGTTCCTAGGGACATTGTCTGGTCCGTTTTTCAATCATTTGGTTGGTAACTCCTCCGCTGGGTTTACAGATTTGATATTGACGGGAGAAAGAATTGAAGCTGGCATCAGGTCAGGCAAGATACAAAAGGCTGCCTCCACAAGTGCTGAGAAGAGGCCGTTTAAGAAAGAAGCAAGTGTCGTCTATGGTCCTAGAAGACAAGTCAAGCCCGAAAGTCGCCAAGCCGTCAATGCTTTGGTCATCTCGAAACCTGTTGCTGCTCCTCAGCAGTACAATCGACAAAGAAGCGAAAGGCCCAAGAGGCAGTATACCCGACTGAGTATGACCTTATCTCAAATTTTACCCCAACTGTTATCCACCAACCTGGTGACCCTCAAAGAAGCTCCTAAGGTCGTCAACACTGCGTCTCCTAAGTATAACCCAAATGCCCGGTGTGCTTATCATTCTGATAGTCCCGGGCACACTACTGATGATTGCTGGGCCTTGAGAAACAAAGTACAAGATCTGATCGACGCAAAGGAAATTCAGTTTGAAGCACCGGAGAGACCAAATGTTGTAACTGCTCCTATGCCCCAGCATAGAGTGAATGCCATTGAGGAAGAATTGTATGCTGTTTCGGTAAATGAAGTTGTTACCCCTCTGAAGACCGTTAAGAAGAACCTACTGCGGGCCGGTTTATTTCCGGGTTGCAGTGAAGGTTGCCTGTTCTGTGCTGTTTCCCTGTCTGGTTGCCCCTTGCTGAGGTTAGGCATCCAAAGCCTAATGGATAGCAAGGAGATTTTGTTTAAGAAGTCTGCTGTTCAGTTGGTTCCGATAAAAGAAGTTTCTGTGGTTACCATCTTCAATAATCCAATCAAGGCTCCCCCGAAGAAGCCTGTTCAAATCATGACTGTTGCACCTGTGATTATTACTGTTCCGGGGCCTCTCCCCTACGTATCTGATAAAGCTATCCCCTGGCATTATGGGGCAGACGTATATGTAAATGGAATCAAACAGGAATTCGACACTGGCGCCAGTATCTGCGATATCACTGGTCCAGCCAAGGTCACCCGCAGTGGCAGGCTCTTCTCGCCTGACATTGCACCGCCCGCTATTCGAAGACCCCTCCTTATAACACCTACAAGTGTACCTGTTACTGTTGCTGATCAAGTTGTTTCCCCTGCTGCCGAGTCATCTAATGCTCGGGGCAAAGGGATTGAAGAAGAGCCTGCCCGGATGGAGGCACCAATACCTATAAATGCTGAGGCCTCCCAACAAGAAATGGAGGAGATCCTGAAAATAATAAAGAAAAGTGATTTCAATGTTGTCGAGCAGCTGGGGCATACGCCCTCCAAGATCTCCATGCTCTCCTTATTGCTATGCTCTGAGGCCCATGCTAAGGCCTTGATCTCATTTCTCAAGACGGCCCATGTGCCGCAGGAGACGTCTGCAGTCCAGTTCACTGATTGCGTAGCAAATCTGACAGCAGACAATGGCCTGGGTTTTTCAGATGCTGACCTGACTGCGAAGGGAAGAGACCACAATGATGCCCTGCATGTCTCTATCGAATGCAGGGGCACTACTATGGCGCATGTATTGGTGGATACTGGTTCTTCTTTGAATGTTCTACCGAAAAAGGCTTTAGACCGTTTGGATTATGAAGGCCTAGAACTGAAGCCCAACAATATCATCGTCAGGGCCTTTGACGGTTCAAAAAGGATGGTTCATGGAGAGGTTAACATCCCTATTCGTGTGGGCTCTCAAGTGTTTGACTCTACCTTTTATGTGATGGATATACGTCCATCGTACTCTTGTCTACTGGGTCGACCTTGGATCCATAAAGCTGGGGCAGTGACCTCTACCATGCACCAGAAGCTGAAGTACCCTGTCAGAGGGAAGATCGTCACTGTGCAAGGAGAAGAGGAGTATATGGTGAGCCATTTGAATTCCTTCAGATACATTGAGATGGATGGGGAGTTTATTGAAACCCCCTTTCAGCATTTCGAGGAGGTGCATCCAATTTCAGCAGCACCAGAAACAACAGTCGAAGAGAATGTTTCCTTGAAGATGGCTTCCCTAAGGGATGCCCGGGCTGTGGTTCAGAAAGGCGATTGTGAAAACTGGGGTCAGCTTCCTGACTTCACTCAGAAGAACGACAAGTTTGGGCTGGGCTGGGCTTTACTGCAGAGGCTCAGAGGGCTGTGCGCAAGGAGAAGGTCAGAAAGGCTCCGGTGTTTATCTCCAGCTCAGGGGTGAACGCTATCGAGGAGGATGTAGAGGAAGCAGAATTTGACAGTTGGATCTACCCGACTACCAGCGACGAACCAAGCAACTGGACGGCAAAGGATTTTACACCTATCACCTTTGTCACGCAGTAATTAATTTCTTTTGATTTCCAATTTGTAACAAACAATATGTTAAAACTTTGTTGGCTCGGTGTCCTACCCGGGGCATCGTAGCTCCATTTGTGAGGGCTTTTTGTATGACATTTTCATATATCATCAATCAAAACATTGGACGTTTGTTGCATTTCAAATCTTGTGCTCTTTTCCTTTCTGTGTTATATATATATATTGCAAAACAGCTATATTTACACACACTCACTTATACAGGTTTCAATCCACTCTGGATCTCACTGGTAACAGCTCTGCTACCGCCAGTTATGACTTCGAAAATCCGATCAACTTGGCCGAAGACGAAGGTGAAGATGATTGCGAAGTGCCTGGTGAACTCGCAAGACTGCTACTCCAGGAAGAGAGGGCTATTCAGCCACATGAAGAGCCTGTGGAAACAATTAACCTGGGTACTGAGACGGATAGGAAAGAGGTCAAGATTGGTGCCAATCTAGAGCTCAGCGTGAAGCAACGATTGATACAGATGCTACATGATTACATGGAGATTTTTGCTTGGTCCTATGAAGATATGCCTGGTTTGGATGCCGACATTGTAGTTCACCACCTGCCAACCAAGGAAGATTGTCCTCCGGTAAAGCAAAAAGTCCGACGAATGCGTCCAGAGATGTCTGAAAAGATCAAGGCCGAGGTTATGAAACAGTTTGATGCCGGGTTCCTCGCAGTGACTTCTTACCCCCAGTGGGTTGCCAATGTGGTGCCAGTGCCGAAGAAGGACGGTAAAGTCAGAATGTGTGTTGACTACAGGGATCTGAACAGGGCCAGCCCCAAGGACGACTTCCCCCTACCTCACATTGATGTCCTTGTTGACAATACAGCTCAACACAAGGTGTTCTCCTTCATGGATGGTTTTTCAGGGTATAATCAGATCAAGATGGCTCCGGAAGATATGGAGAAGACTACCTTTGTGACTCAGTGGGGCACCTTCTGTTATAAGGTCATGCCGTTCGGATTGAAAAATGCTGGGGCAACCTATCAACGTGCCATGGTTGCTTTATTTCATGATATGATCCATCATGAGATTGAGGTATACGTTGATGACATGATTGCAAGGTCTCAAACTGAGGAAGAGCACCTTGACCATCTGAGGAAGTTGTTTGACCGACTCAAGTTATACAAGCTGAGGTTGAATCCCAACAAGTGCACCTTTGGGGTAAGATCCGGAAAATTGCTAGGTTTCATTGTAAGTGATAAAGGTATTCAGGTGGACCCTGCCAAGGTAAAAGCCATACAAGAGATGCCGACTCCAAAAACAGAGAAAGAAGTCAGAGGTTTCCTAGGACGACTGAATTACATTGCCCGATTCATCTCACATCTGACTGCTACTTGTGAGCCAATCTTCAAATTGCTGAAGAAAGATCAAGTAGTACGCTGGAATGATGAATGTCAGGCCGCCTTTGAGAAGATAAAGGAATATCTCCAAGAGCCACCCATTCTTATGCCACCGGTGGAAGGAAGACCTCTGATACTATACTTGACGGTACTTGACAATTCAATGGGGTGTGTGCTGGGGCAGCATGACGAGTCTGGCCGAAAAGAGCACGCTATTTATTACTTGAGCAAAAAGTTTACCGACTGTGAGTCTCGTTACTCACTGCTTGAGAAAACTTGCTGCGCTCTTGTATGGGCTGCTCGCCGGCTGAGACAGTATATGCTGACTCACACTACTTTATTGATTTCAAAGATGGATCCCATCGAGTACATATTTGAAAAGCCCGCTCTGTCTGGAAGAATAGCGAGATGGCAAATGATCTTGACAGAATATGACATCCAGTATACAACTCAGAAAGCAATTAAGGGAAGTGTACTGGCAGATCATTTGGCACACCAACCTGTGGACGATTACCAATCATTGAACTTTGATTTTTCGGACGAAGACATCATGGTGGTAACTGACTGTGAAGTACCTGGACCGGATGAAGGACCTGAGGAAGGATCCCGATGGTCTATGCATTTTGATGGAGCCTCCAATGCTTTGGGTAACGGCGTCGGCGCTGTAATCATATCTCCCAAAGGAACTCATACTCCCCTCACCGCCCGATTATGTTTCAGCTGCACCAACAACATGGCAGAATATGAGGCATGTATCATGGGTTTACAAGCTGCAATCGACTTAAGGATAAAATTTCTAAGTGTCTTCGGAGATTCCGCTCTCGTGATCAATCAGATCAAAGGCGAGTGGGATACGAAACACCCGAATCTTATTCCTTACAAGAAGTATGTGTCGACCTTGCTTCCCCACTTTGAAGAGATAACTTTTGAGCACTTCCCTAGAGAGGAGAATCAGCTAGCGGACGCCCTAGCTACGATGTCTTCAATGTTCAAAGTTAAATGGGACAATGAGGCTCCCCGAATCATTATCTGGAAGTTGGATGAACCGGCGTACTGCTGTGAGCTGGAGGCTGAGAAGGTGATTGAAAAACCCTGGTATCATGAGGTGAAGAGGTACTTGGAAGCTCAGGAATACCCTGAAGGTGCGTCTGTCAATGATAAGAAGTTCATGAGGAGGTTTGCTGCAAAATTCTTCCTCAGCAACGGCATTCTCTACAAACGGAATCATGATTCAACTCTGCTACGTTGTGTGGATAAGGCTGAAGCAGAGAAAATTATGATGGAATTACATGAAGGCACGTTTGGAACACATTCCAGTGGACACACCATGGCTAAGAAAATCCTTCGGGCAGGATATTTCTGGTCCACAATGGAAGCCGATTGTTACCAACACTCCCGAACTTGTCATAAATGCCAGATCTATGCTGACAAGGTGCATATCCCTCCGGTTCCTTTGAATGTCCTGACGGAACCTTGGCCTTTTGCAATGTGGGGCATCGATATGATCAGTGAGATCCGACCGACGGCATCCAATGGGCATCGCTTCATCTTGGTGGCGATCGATTACTTCACGAAGTGGGTTGAGGCAGCGTCCTACGCCACAGTAACCAAGAGCGTCGTGGCACGTTTCATCCGGCATAACCTGATCTGTCGGTACGGCGTCCCGGAAAGAATCATTACGGACAATGGTACCAATCTCAATAACAAAATGATCACTGAACTCTGTGAACAATTCAAGATACAGCACCATAATTCTTCTCCCTACCGGCCGAAGATGAATGGGGCTGTAGAGGCAGCCAATAAAAATATCAAGAAAATTATGCAGAAGATGACAGTGACCTATAAAGATTGGCACGAGATGTTACCGTTCGCTCTGCATGGGTACCGTACCTCAGCCAGAACGTCAACCGGGGCAACTCCCTTCTCCTTGGTCTATGGCATGGAGGCAGTCTTGCCAATTGAAGTCCAGATACCCTCTCTCCGGATAATGAAGGATGCAGACTTGAATGAAGATGATTGGATCCAGACTCGACTTGATCAATTAAATCTGATTGACGAAAAGAGGCTCACTGCTATCTGTCATGGTCAAACGTATCAGAAACGGATGATCAGGGCATTTAACAAGAAAGTCAGACCGCAAGAGTATCAAGTTGGGGACCTGGTAATCAAACGCATCATCCTTCCTCAAAGTGATCCCCGGGGCAAATGGACCCCTACTTACGAAGGGCCATTTGTGGTTAAACGTGTGTTCTCAGGAGGAGCCATGATCCTAACCACCATGGATGGTGACGACCTCCCTCACCCCGCCAATGCAGACATAGTGAAAAAATACTACGCATAAATAAAAGACCCGCTAGGTTGACATACCTAGGCAAAAATAAGGGCTTCCCGGCGAACCAAAAGGGTTCGGGCAAAAATAAGGGATGAAATGAATAAAAATCTGTACACCCGGCAAGTCGAAAACCTGAAAGGGCGGCTTGGGCAAAAATGGGTATCCCGGTGGACTGAAAACCCGAAAGGGCGGTCCAGGCAAAAGTTAGGGATAAAAGCGTAACACTATGTATCATTGGATCACTTCGCATCCGGAATTCGGCATCAACTATCTGGCTCCAGATTTCGGCATTGACCAATCAGCTTCATCTTCAAATTAGGCAACAAAGCGATGAGACGTTCGAAGACATAAAGGCGATAGCAGAGTTGGAACCCAGTTGGATTGTTCACATAGCTGTTTTGTTTCCTTTTTCAAATTGTAAACTCTATGTTATTTGGCGGCGTCCTCTTACTAGGATGTCAGCCTCTTGTACAAAAACGCCTATTTACAGGCAAAGTTTAAATCAATACAAATTCACTTGTCCGTACAAATTACCATTGTTTTCCTTTTTCTGTTTTGTCTTGCGAAGAACGTCCAATGTTCATTTTTGATATATGCATTTGACATTAAATTGCTGATTCATAAATATTTGCATATGAAACAAGAAATTGATTACAGGCGACATCAGAGACAGGGGCAATGTGAAGTTGTCTAATGCAGTCTGGTTGTTTTGTCCGCCAAGGTACCAAGGTAGGTTCAACTGAAGAATGTGGCCAAATCATCTCAACTCCCCGCAGAGTAAAACAAGGTTCAGTAGTACTTTCCCAAAGCAGAGTTGGTCCCCCGTCGATCCTAAAGTCACAACATTCCCCGGCAGGTCTTAAAGCTCATCCCCAGTAGATTCCGGAAGCTTGTTCCCTATAGTACACGGACGTCTCTCCTGAGTTTTATTTAGAGTTATTTCCTCGCAAGGACTTATAACTGGGTTATCCTCCGCTAAAAACCACGGAAGACCGCCCTCGGCAAAGTTCCTTCAATCCCCAGCGGAGTTTATCGTCATTATCCTCAGCGGAATCCATCATTAAAGTCCTCAACAGGCCTCTCATCAAAACTTCGGCCACGTATCTCTTCCACAGAGCGACTCCCCGGCCGTTCGTCAAGGATTTATTTTCCTAAGACAAAGTTACATTCATAAACATTTCACATTTTCATACATCTTGCTTACATATATTATAAAGCGCATACAACACCATCTCAGGTTGAACATCATGACATCATGCATATCATACATCATGACATTGCATACAACTTACGTTTTTGCCTTTTCAGGAAAAAAACGATCCCAAAAAAAACAACTACCTTCAACTGTCACAATTCCAGATTCGATTCCTGTATCTAGCCAGGGCACATCTGAGAGTGATCAGTTTCCAGACTCGATTCCTGTATCTAGCCAGGGCACTCCTGAAGAGTTTGAAGATTCGATTCCTGTATCCAGCCAGGGCATATCTGTTGACCACGTTTCCAGACTCGATTCCTGTATCCAGCCAGGGCACATCTATTAACGACTATTTCCAGATTCGATTCCTGTATCCAGCCAAGGCATATCTGTTGACCACGTTTCCAGACTCGATTCCTGTATCTAGCCAGGGCACGTCTGAAGAGTTCGAAGATTCGATTCCTGTATCCAGCCAGGGCACATCTATTAACGACTATTTCCAGATTTGACCCCTGTATCCAGCCAGGGCACATTTGTGAGCAACCAATTGTAGATTCGATACCTGTATCCAGCCAGGGCATATCTGCATAAGGAGACTGAAGATCAAACACCTGTAACAAGCCAGGAAAACATCCGTCTTTCTCAAATACACAAGTTCTCGCTAAGGAATCTCTTATGCGATCGACACTTCCAAATGGCATCTATAAGCCCATTCCCGACAAGGTTCTGTCACGTCTCTAGATGGCATCTATAAGCCCATCTCCCTATCTACCACCTCTCCAAATGGCATCTGTAAGCCCATTCCTGACATCACATTGCTGATACTTCAACATGCGAGTGCAAATTTCCGGGCACTCTAGTGTCCAATCTCCTTTTACCCCCGAGTCGCGAAAGGCAAACTTGCCAATCTAACTCTTCAGGTTCAAGAAGATTGAACAAGGGCAACTGTTGTACCCCAAAATTTGCCCTCCCATTTCCTCAACATTTTCTCATCACAAGACCTTTGAAGATCAAGATCCAGTTAGGGTTTCCTCTGCTCAAGACTTCTCCTTGCACTGTGGACTCAAATTAGGGTTTGTGTTTGCCCAAGGATGTTTTGACCTAAAATGCCTAAGATGACTTTCATGCTTCATGTTGGACTCCCAAGTTTACCCATGCCAAGTTTCAAGTCTTGATTCCAAGTTTTGCTCAGTCAATTGGACAGTTGACCTAGAAATCAGCTGTATTGGGGAAAAAGTCAACTATGGTCAATTGACAGTCAAAACTCATGATTTTTGACCCACATCAACATTATGAACTCATATGGACCATTTGATCAAGTTTGGATCACAATTCCCCAAGAAATTTGATCAGATCACCAAAAGGGCAAAATGGTCATTTTTAGGGTTTTGACTGTACAAAGGCAATTTTTGACTGTTTGACCTAGCCAATGGCAAATCAAGCTCACATATGGACTCAAGGACTCAATGAAATGGTCTTGACACATTCATCAAGCTCAAAAGATTCCAAGTACACAAGATTGACAGTTGAATTTCCCAGTCAATTGATCAATTTTGACTGTACACTGAAAAGTCAAACTTTGACTTTTTGGTCAAAATCAAGAGTCAAGATTCATTTTTCATCAAAACATGCCAAATCATGAAACTTGTTCACCAAGAAATCACAAAATGCAAATTAGGGTTTGAAAATGGAATTTTTCATAACTTAGAATTTTTCTAAGTTATGAAAAACCCTAATTTTTTCCCAACTTTGCCCCATCTTTTCACCAAGATCCATTTGGATTCAAGCAAAAGTCAAAACATGAAAGTTGTAGCTTGTTACATAATCTACAACTTTGATTCACAAAGTTTTCTCATTTGAAGCTTGTATCTCAAGTTACAATTTTTTGAATAAGGGCACTAAACCATTTTTAACTTAGTGAAATTTTAACCTATTTTGACAAGGTTTTCTACTCCACTTCAAGGCCATTTTTCATACCCTTCCACTTGGAATTTCAATTTGCATTTCAAAGATGGATTGTAGTACACATTCCAAGCTTTCCAAAATGTCCAAGAACTTCTCAAACAACCTCATAACTTGAGAGATTCGAATTTCACAATATAGCAAAAAACCACTTTGTTCATGACCAAGTTCCATGTCCACAACTTTGCAAATTTGAACTCAGCATGCTTTAGGCTAGATTACAGGTCCTTAAACCAAGTTACACTCCATAATTTAATTCTTGTTCATTGTGCCAAAGTGTTGTTCCATGAGTTCAAGCATTGTACACAAGATTGATCCATTTTTAGATAAAGTGAGTTAGCCATTTTGGTAAAAGTTCACTTTATGTCAACTTAGAAATCCAACAAGTACAAGCTAAATCCTTTTGGCACAAGATTATGGACAAGTTGCTCTGATCAAGAGAAGATTATGCAGCACATTAGGAGGCCCCCTACTGACCTAAACCATCAACTTGCTTTTGTTGCTTAAGAGAGAAGAAAAGTTCCATAACTTGCGACAACTATCATTTCAGCATAGAGACACAAGAGAAAACTGATCAAACACATTCCAAACATCCCAACCAAGCTTTTGCACGAATCCTTGACCTCTAAAACACTCTCCATCACAGAAACACCATCAAACTGCTCAAACAGGGCAAGGCCTGCAGTTTGAGTACCAACTCCCATTTCCCTCAAGTTCTTGCGCCAAAACCAGTTCACACACATTCCCTAGTACTTATGCAAGCTAACCATGACCTGAAACCTGACCTGTAACACCTCCAACCCACTTCACCATTTTTAATTTTCTGTTTTGCAGTTGGAGTTCACTAGCTCGATTCAGGGAGTTTCAAGACAAAGTAGGACTTGGAAAAGCATCCTTACACTTCAAGGAAGCTATACAAGTCATCATTTCACTCTGAAACATCCTCCATTGCAAAGCTCGATTCCAACTGAACAGGTAAGTTCATGGGGTCGTATCTCTCTTATTAGACATTGTTAGCTTTAGGTTTGTGAAGAAAACATGTCACAATCATAGCCCTGAACATGCTCATATGATTAGATTTCATTTATATTTCGTGTGCTTAGAGAATTTTATGTCTGAACATTGATGAAAAGTTAGGTCAGAAATTGGGGGAGGAGAAATTCTCCCTCATCTTAGAGAGTTAGGTCAAGTTCTTTACATGGTTGAAACCGTCTCTTAATGCTTTACACTTTTCATGTTATGAGTTTTGCTTGAAAGTCCAGGAATCCAGAGATAAAAAACGCGTGTTTGCTTGAAGGATATTGTTCAGAGGTTGAAGAAGACAGGTCTTCTGGGCTGGGCCTGAAATTTTTTCTTATTTACACCATATAATTGCTCCTGAACCCCCTGAGCCCATTTGCTTATTGATTTGACTTTTTTGACTTTTTCTTTTTTGATTGACTTTGTTTATTTTTTCTCATGATATAAAAAACATAAAAATATTTTTTCCATCTTTTTTTGAATTTATGGCATATTTATTTGATTTATTTCTTTTGTTTGTATATAAATATTATATATATACTATTATTAGAATAAATAGAAAAATAGTGTAAATATTTTTTTATTTTCATTTTTATTATTTTACCTTCTGAAAATACTTTATATAAAAAATACTTTTTTTTTACAAATATTAAATGTTATTATTATTTATATATATATATAATACATATTTAAAATAATACATATATATATATATATATATATATATATATATATATATATATATATATATATATATATATATATATATATATATATATATATATATATATATATATATATATATATATATATATATATATATATATATATATATATATATATATATATATATATATATATATATATATATATATATATATATATATATATATATATATATATATATATATATATATATATATATATATACTTAGAGTAAAAACACCAAAAAATGTACATATTTTATTTTTTATTTAAATACTAAATAATACCCCTTTTTTACAAATATACTATATTTTATTTTATTTTTGTATGTAAATAATAAGTATTATATGAATTAAGTAATTAATACCCATTTTAATTGAAATTAGGATTTTTGCCCTAAAAGTTGAAAATACTCAAAATAATACCTTTTTATTTTTCTTATTTTATTTTACATAAACCATACTTTTCTCATACATATAAAAACTTTCTTTTTGCATTTTGCATATTTATTTAATTTCCATTTAATTATGCAATTTCTTTACCTTGCAAAAATTCAAAAATGATGTAATAATTTAGATTTACATTACTTGTCAATATCCCCATTTGAACATTTGTACCCCCCTTCCTATATTTGGTTTTGTAATAGCTTAGTAAATTTATTTTCGCACTTTATTGCTTTCTAATGATAACATGTTAGAATTAGGGTTTGTATGCGGAAAAAAAACGACAAAAAAATAGTTATGACCTAATACAAGATGAATGAGCATGAAAATAAACAACACATCTCACACTTGCACCCCTAGGGTACTCCCCTTTGTTGCCTTCAAATAAATGGGCCATATTGTATGTTGAACTTCTTTGGGCAAAGCAAACAATTTGAATGATCATAGTCCCTCGATAAAACTTTTCAAAACAAACAAAAATAAATGATCAAGTCCCTTAAAGAAAATTGCCCAAAGACATTTAACGCCGTTGCAATTATGGTCTAAACGATGACCCGCGCCTGTCCCTTTCACATCCTAAACACAAGGTTGTCCACCAAATACAATGGTGGAACAAACTTGTTAAAAGGGTTAAAACATATCAATAATCTTTGAGAAATTTAGGAGTAGATAACCTCTTAGTTACTTGAATCAAACTTGCAAAACAAAACACTTGCCTATTTCAAAAAAACCACACATCACTACACTTTCAAAACAACTTTCAAAAACAAATGAAAACCTTTTCAAAAGACATACATCTTTGTATACATCCCCACATGGATCATTACAAAGGTTGCCACTACATTGACCTCTTTTCAAAACATTTTCAAACCCACACACTCAAGCACCATTTAAAACAATTGAAAACACAAGGCAAGTGATCTAAGCAAGTAACTAAGAGCCCATGGATAACCATGGATAGAAAGGGTGCTAATACCTTCCCTTTCTATAATCTACTCCCCGAACCTAAGAAAACATCTCAAAAGGTTTTTTACTGTGCTTTTTAACCTTTCCTTAGGATAAAATAAAAAGTCGGTGGCGACTCTTGCTCAACCGAAACATTTGCGAAAACAAACGCAAAATCTCAAGTCAGTTCTCCCACCGTACCACAGCATCTTTACACGGTCGCTGTGGTGCATCTCCACAATGTTGAACCGAATGAGTGCAGTCTTTGCAGTTGCTGCATCCTCTGGATTTGGAGAATGGTCCAAACCCAAATATGGTCTCCAGACGAACTGCGATAAAATTTAAATCAGGTAAGCGCAAAAGTAATGTATAAATAATTAAAATGAACAAAAGTTAAAAGCTACGACGTACGTCATCTGGGCCTAAGTGATCCAACAGATTCCGGTAGAGTGCGACATTGAATCTGGGATTCTTGCCGTAATCCATACCCCTCACGCAGTACCTAAAGGAAATGAGAAACATGTTATTTTTAGCATATATTTTGGAAAGAGAAGAATAGTTATAAATGCTATAACTTAATGACTTACTTTGTTGCGTAAGGGAAACCAAAAGTGTTGTTGTTGATGGGGTTTAAGGACTCCATCCTCCACCAACCCCAGGCTTGTAGTAAAAATGTGCACCCATAAAATGTACATTTTTCCTTGACTGCGTTTTTGCACAAGGAACTGTACAGGTGGGCTAATACTGCAGAACCCCAACTAAATTTTCTAGTTTTATCAAAATTTGTTAGTAAATGTAAGTACATGAAATTTACACTATTTCCCGTACTTTCGGGAAATAAAAATGTACCAAAAAGTATCATAATATACGTTCGGGCTTTTACTACTCGGTCATTCTCTGAGGAATTTTCATTTAATTCCATACTTGCATAATGCCGTTTCAGGTCAGTGAGTAGTATTCCCTGCCCTCTTGCTCCACCACCTTCTACCATGTCCCTACCCAACAGTTCTTCACAATGTGAGTTCGGTTGTTGAACCGACCCGTTCACCGCCTTACCGTCAATAGGGAGGCCCAGTAGCATGTACACATCTTCGAGAGTGATGGTACATTCACCTATTGGTAGGTGAAATGTATGGGTCTCCGGTCTCCACCTCTCCAACATTGCAAGAATGAATTTGGAGTCAATGGTGCAGTTGGAGATCTTTATCACGTGTCCAAAACCTGCATATTCCAGATAAGGGACGATAAATGGGTCGGGAGCAAGGTATTTGTGCGAACGGATTCTGAATCTTTGTGTATCCTGAGATCATAATTAAACAAGAGTAAGATTAATTAAGATGAACAACACGTTATTTGAAGTATGAAAAATGTATAACCAAAGAAGAGACTTACAAATGCAGCAATGTTTTCCCTTGTGCCTCTGTGAGTATCTCCCATTGTTAGAAGGGCCATTGTTCAGAACGCTTGAGAGAATGAAAGACTTAGGAAGAAATAGAGAGTATGATAGACTTAAGAAATATTTCGTAGCAGAGAGTGAGAGTTGTGTGGGTGTGAGAGATGTTTCATGAGGTATGTATTTATAGTCAAATAAGTTTGATGTAGTGGTTGCATGCCTGCGATGTGTCACATTTGCATGCTTAGGGTGTTACACATATGCATGCATGCATTTACAAAACATGTAAGGTGTCACTCTTGCAGGCTAGGTGGCAGCCCATGCATGTATCACGATTGGACAGTAAGGGAGGCGCCATCTCACTTGGCGAAATAGTACAAAAATGAATGGTGTCGCCACCCCATTTGGCGAATAAGAGGTGTGCCGTTTTACAGCATTGGCTCAGGCTACGTGACAGCCTTTGGGATTCCTTTCTTTGTTGCATGCAAGGCCATTGGAGTTGATGGGTGGAGTCTTACACAAAACATTTATGTGTGCAGAATAGGGCCAGGCTAGGTGGCAACATAAGCCCATGCATGTATCACGATTGGACAGTAAGGGAGGCGCCATCTCACTTGGCGAAATAGTACAAAAATGAATGGTGTCGCCACCCCATTTGGCGAATAAGAGGTGTGACGTTTTACAGCATTGGCTCAGGCTACGTGACAACCTTTGGGATTCCTTTCTTTGTTGCATGCAAGGCCATTGGAGTTGATGGGTGGAGTCTTACACAAAACATTTATGTGTGCAGAATAAGGCCAGGCTAGGTGGCAGCATAAGCCCATGCATGTATCACGATTGGACAGTAAGGGAGGCGCCATCTCACTTGGCGAAATAGTACAAAAATGAATGGTGTCGCCACCCCATTTGGCGAATAAGAGGTGTGACGTTTTACAGCATTGGCTCAGGCTATGTGACAGCCTTTGGGATTCCTTTCTTTGTTGCATGCAAGGCCATTGGAGTTGATGGGTGGAGTCTTACACAAAACATTTATGTGTGCAGAATAGGGCCAGGCTAGGTGGCAGCATAAGCCCATGCATGTATCACGATTGGACAGTAAGGGAGGCGCCATCTCACTTGGCAAAATAGTACAAAAATGAATGGTGTCGCCACCCCATTTGGCGAATAAGAGGTGTGACGTTTTACAGCATTGGCTCAGGCTACGTGACAGCCTTTGGGATTCCTTTCTTTGTTGCATGCAAGGCCATTGGAGTTGATGGGTGGAGTCTTACACAAAACATTTATGTGTGCAGAATAGGGCCAGGCTAGGTGGCAGCATAAGCCCATGCATGTATCACGATTGGACAGTAAGGGAGGCGCCATCTCACTTGGCGAAATAGTACAAAAATGAATGGTGTCGCCACCCCATTTGGCGAATAAGAGGTGTGACGTTTTACAGCATTGGCTCAGGCTACGTGACAGCCTTTGGGATTCCTTTCTTTGTTGCATGCAAGGCCATTGGAGTTGATGGGTGGAGTCTTACACAAAACATTTATGTGTGCAGAATAGGGCCAGGCTAGGTGGCAGCATAAGCCCATGCATGTATCACGATTGGACAGTAAGGGAGGCGCCATCTCACTTGGCGAAATAGTACAAAAATGAATGGTGTCGCCACCCCCATTTAGCGAATAAGAGGTGTGACGTTTTACAGCATTGGCTCAGGCTACGTGACAGCCTTTGGGATTCCTTTCTTTGTTGCATGCAAGGCCATTGGAGTTGATGGGTGGAGTCTTACACAAAACATTTATGTGTGCAGAATAGGGCCAGGCTAGGTGGCAGCATAAGCCCATGCATGTATCACGATTGGACAGTAAGGGAGGCGCCATCTCACTTGGCGAAATAGTACAAAAATGAATGGTGTCGCCACCCCATTTGGCGAATAAGAGGTGTGACGTTTTACAGCATTGGCTCAGGCTACGTGACAACCTTTGGGATTCCTTTCTTTGTTGCATGCAAGGCCATTGGAGTTGATGGGTGGCAGGCTAGGTGGCTGCATAAGCCCATGCATGTAATATTATTGGCAGCCTTGGGGGGTTGCATCACTTACTTAATTGAAATTTTTTGCCTTACGTTGAACATAACATTCATTCACATAAACTGTAAAATTTTCCAACCTTCGAATCAGTCATCTAACCTTCAAACATTCCAGCATTCATACCTTCATACAATCAATAAACCCAAAACATTCCCACCTTCATACCTAAAACAATTCTACACAATGGCCTCTTCACCACAATTTGTTGTCAAAGCACATTTCAACGGTGAGACATACATGTGTCCCACAGTTGGGTTTTTGTTTAGAAACACCGACAATGTCCGATTTCTCTTAAACGGGAAAGCAAATTTCTCGTACTTTAAGAAAAGATTGGAGGCTAAACTTGAACGAGGCCCGGTATCCCAGATATTTTATCAGAGTCCAGTCTTTTTTGGAAACAACCAAGTTATTTTTTATAAGGTTGCAATTCAAGATGACGAGGATTTCCAGAACATGATTTCCAGCCATGTCTATTCTGGAAACGACTCTATTGAGTTGTACGCTCTGTTTCAAGAGCCTCCGGTGACACAGGAGGTAGAGCCTCCGGTGACACAGGAGGTTGATCCTTTGGAGAATGAGCAAGATGAGGTGGATGCAGTTGATGATGAAGAAGAAGATAACGAGTTAGAGTTTGATGAAATGGTGAACGACGATTCTGACGATGATGGCATCCCAAGTATTCCTACCGACAAAATCTACACACCACCTACGCACATGACAAACTTCAACATGGGCGGAGATGAACCTTCTACGGACTTGTTTTTCCAACCGTATATGCAATCGGATGAAAATTTAAAAGAGAAGGACAAGTTTCGTAATAGAGAGGAATGCATAAGGGCCATCAAAAAATTTCACATGCTCAACTCGGTTGATTATAAGGTGGATCGTGTAAACCCGGAAAGGTACAAGATCAAGTGTGTCCACCCTGACTGTATGTTCAAGCTGACCGCTTCATACAGACTAAGGGGTGACTGCTGGGTCATAGGTTCCATGACTACCCATACTTGTGTAAGTTCCACTCAATCACAAGACCACCGAAAACTCAACCATGATCTAATCTGTCAAGAAATCCTACCCCTGGTCAGCAACGACCCTTCTTTGAAGGTGAAAACAATCATCTCCCACATCACCACGGTTTTTAACTACACTCCGTCTTACTGTAAGGCGTGGTTAGCAAAGACTAAGGCGATTGAAAGGGTGTACGGGAACTGGGAGGAGTCATACCGAGAACTTCCACGCTACCTAAATGCACTCAAGACATATTCTCCAGGTAGTGTTTATGTTCTGGAAACATTGCCAGCGTACGCCCAAGATGGTAGTCTACTACATGGCAACGGAATATTCAGTCGCGTCTTTTGGGCATTTCAACCATGCATCACAGGGTTTGCTTCATGCAAACCAATTCTACAAATAGACGGGACTTGGTTGTATGGGAAGTACAAAGGCACGCTTTTGATGGCAGTTGCACAAGATGGCAACAATAACATTTTCCCCGTTGCGTTTGCCCTTGTCGAGGGGGAGACCGGTGGTGCTTGGAGCTTTTTCCTGAAAAATCTTCGTACACACGTGGCTCCTCAACCAGACCTCTGTTTGATCTCGGATAGACATGCCTCCATTGAAAGTGCCTATAATAATCCGACAAATGGTTGGCATGACCCTCCTTCTACGCATGTCTATTGCGTCAGGCATATCGTCCAGAATTTCTCGAGGGAGGTCAAAGACAAAACATTGAGGAAAGCGGTGATGAATGCGGGATACGCACTGACACAACCCACATTCAAATATTACCGCAACGAGATCCGTTTGTCTAACCCAGAAGCCGGTACGTGGATCGACAATATACCGGTCGAAAAGTGGACTAGGTCATACGACAATGGCCAAAGATGGGGGCATATGACAACAAATCTTATTGAATCAATGAATGGGGTATTCAAGGGCATACGAAACCTCCCCATCACTGCCTTGGTGAAATCCACGTATTTTAGGATGGCTGCGTTATTTGCCAAAAGAGGTGAAATGTGGTATGCGGTCTTGCAATCAGGACAACTATGGAGTGAAAGCTGTATGAAATACATTAAGGCTGGAAGTGCTAAAGCCAACACTCACATGGTTACACGGTTTGACCTCCATAGCCACAACTTCATTGTGAAAGAGACAATTGACCACAATGAAGGCCTGGCAAGACAAGAATACAGGGTCATTTTACCTTCTCAATGGTGCGATTGTGGCAGGTTTCAAGCTTTTCGTATGCCTTGCTCTCATGTCATTGCCGCTTGTGCGCATACCCATCAAGACGCGCTTCAACTGCTCTCAAACGTTTATAAATATGAAACGTTGCTCACTGTTTACAACAACAACTTTCCTTTGGTGGCAAAACCGGACTATTGGCCTGAATACAACGGTGATATAGTTTGGCACAATGACCAAATCCGAAGGAACAAGAAGGGTCGTCCCAAAAGAAGGCGCATAACAACAGAAATGGACGATCTTGACAGGTTGGAAAGAAAGTGTGGTTTATGCCGTCAGGTCGGACACAATCGCAAAAACTGTCTGAATCGGGCGTCTGGCTCGACCACATAAATTTTGTAATACATTAAATCTTTTCAATATTTGTGTTGTAAACATTATGGGTTTCCCGTTAATAAAACTGTTCACACAATTTAAGAAATTCAATATAGGAAATTACATTAGGGTTTTCGCGTACAACAATGATTAACGATATTCAATCTAGGAAATTACAACTGTTAACACAATTTCATCTGACCCATGCATCATCAGCATTACATCACTGTCTGTTTTGACTTCCTCCAACCACACATTAGGTCTTCCTGTCGCATGCGAGGTTGTTGTTTGTTTTCGCTGGATCCTTCGAATTTTTTCCCCCTCGGCGATGTCTCCATCTAGCCACCGCATCAACTCCCGCTTCAGACGCTCCATGGAGTGAATGTGCCAGAATTTCATTTTCATCGCAGGTTTCATGGCGGAGAATATAACGTAACCATCTCTGCTAAAAATCATAGGAGACGTCATTACGTAAATAAGGGAGTACAAAATAAAAATACAGTGCGAGAAAGTGTGAGAAATTTCAAAGAAACGGACGAATTATTTATAAAACAGCAAAAAACCCTAGTTTTGCCCTAGGCGCCAAGTGAGATGGCGCCTCCTCTTCTTTTTAAGGAGCATGCGCCATCTCACTTGGCTAAATGCCAAGGGAGGCGCCAAGTGAGATGGCGCCTAGGGCAAAACCCTAGGTGCATGCGCCAAATGAGATGGCTCCTCCTTTGTGGAGCCATCTGAAACATGGTTATTTGCGTAATTTTTTCCGAAACCCGGTTATTTGCGAAATATTTTTTTAATACATGGTTATTAATAAAAAAAATTCTCTGGTTGAAGATAACAAGAGTTAAGATAATTCTAATTGTGACTGGTTTGACTACAGGAGAGAATTGTCAAACTGATACGTCAATCTCATATTATTTTCTTTTTTGTATATCATACAGGAGAGGAATAGGTTATACTTATATACATAAAAAATCCTATTTCTAATTATGACCAAATCAGAATAATTAACAAATAATAACTCTATTCCTATTATAATTCCTAAAACCATGCTGACAGCTAATGCCAACACTCCCCCTCAAGTTGGTGCATAGAGATCTCGAATGCCCAACTTGTCAAGTGCGTTGTAGAAGTCTCTGCTACATACAGCTTTTGTGAGTATATCTGCTAATTGATCTTCAGATTTAACAAACGGAAATTGAATTATCTTGGTCTCCAAATTTTGCTTAATAAAGTGTCGATCTACTTCCACGTGTTTTGTCCGATCATGTTGGACCGGATTATGAGCAATTTCAATTGCAGACTTGTTGTCACAAAAAAGGTTCATGGCATTATTCGGAGCATGGCCAATTTCACTTAACAGTCTTCGAAGCCAGAGAAGCTCACAAAGACCTTTAGCCATCCCTCGAAACTCTGCTTCGGCACTTGATAATGCTACAACCTTTTGTTTCTTACTTTTCCATGTAACCAAATTTCCTCCAACAAACGTAAAATAGCCTGAGGTGGATTTCCTGTTGGTGATATCTCCTGCCCAGTCAGCGTCTGTATAGCCTTCAACTTGTACATGATTATTCTTTGTGAACATCAAGCCTTTTCCAGGCGAGGACTTCAGATACCGCATGATTCGAATTACCGCGTCCATGTGATCTTTACTCGGGTTATGCATAAATTGGCTTACTACACTTACCGCATACGCTATATCAGGTCGTGTATGAGATAAATAAATAAGTTTGCCAACTAATCTCTGGTACCTTCCTTTTTCTGTTGACACTTGCTCTGGATATTCTCCAAGTCGGTGATTCTGGACAATTGAAGTGTCTACAGGTTTACAGTCTAGTAGCCCAACCTCTGATAAAAGATCCAGGATATATTTTCGTTGAGATAGAAAGATGCCTTTCTTCGACCTAGCAACTTCGATACCTAGGAAATATTTGAGTCCACCTAGATTTTTCATCTCAAATTCGGTTGCCAGTTGTGAGAGACACACCACTTATCCATCTAAAACCTTAAGGTGATAGATGAGTGGGTTCTCCCACTTATAAGTGCTCAATCTTCCCTTTTTATAATCAATGTGGGACTTCTTCCTCACACTTGATTCTCAACACTCCCCCTCAAGTGTGAGTCACAATGCTCCCCCTCATGTGGAATGACTCTCTTCCACATACACTTGTACCACCGCTTGATACAAGTAAGTCGGTCCCTATCTCGAAACCAAAGGCTCTGATACCATGTCAAACTGATACGTCAATCTCATATTATTTTCTTTTTTGTATATCATACAGGAGAGGAATAGGTTATACTTATATACATAGAAAATCCTATTTCTAATTATGACCAAATCAGAATAATTAACAAATAATAACTCTATTCCTATTATAATTCCTAAAACCATGCTGACAGCTAATGCCAACAAGAATGTCTCATGAAAATCAAAACTATGGACCTGATGAAACCCTTTGGCCACTAACCTGGCCTTGTATTTCTAAATGGTGCCATCAGGATTCTGCTTTATTCGGAAGACCCATCTGCACCCAATTGCTTTCCTGTTGGGAGGTAAAGTGGTAAGAGTCCAAGTCTGGTTGTGCATAAGAGCTGTGTGCTCATCTTTCATGGCTTCAGGCCATTTGGGATCCTTGAGAGCAGTTTTATAGGATGTAGGTTCAAACTCAGTGAGTAAGAGGGTAGGATGGAGTCTATGTTTCACAATGCCATCCTTGGCACGAGTGAGCATAGGGAGAACATTAGAAGGATGAACATGAATGATGGGAGAAGCAGATGCATAGGCAGAGGAGGCAACATGAGATGAGGATGCATTAGCATGTGAGAAATTGTTGGAGTGATCAGGAGAAGAAGGCAGATTGTTAGATATCTGTTATGGTGATCCTAAAGTAGAATGAGGAGAAGCAGATGATTCTTGGACAGATGCAGAGGCAGCAAAGCTAACTGCAGGGGAATTGAGTGGAGAGAAGCAAGTATAGAGGAAGATGGGATATGTGTTAGGGTTTGAGAAGGCTGGGAAAAACATAAGGGAACATGCACAAAAACAGGTTGAGAACAAGGAGTTAAGGCAAATTTAGTAGGAAACATATCCAAATAAGGATATCTTATCTCATCGAATATTACATCCTTTGAGATAAAAATTCTACCATTAGAAGCTAAGCATCTGTATCCCTTATGTTGAGCAGAGTACCCTAAAAATAAGCACTCCTTAGTGTGATAGGAAAACTTATTAAAGTTATAGGGTCTGAGGTGTGGATAACAGGCACACTCAAAGATTTTAAGAAAGTTGTGGTCAGGTTCAGTCTGATACAAGACTTTATAGGGAGAATCCATACCCAAAACAGGAGTTGGCATCCTGTTAATAAGATAAGCTGCTGCCAGGAATGCATGATCCCAAAACTTTAAGGGAAGGGTTGCGTGAGCAAGCAGGGTGAGACCAGTTTCCACCATATGCCTGTGTTTTCTTTCAACATACCCATTTTGATGGTGTGTGTGAGGGCATGTGAGCCTGTGTATGGTACCCTGTTTAGTGAGTAAAGGCGTGAGAGGTTGAAATTCACTTCCTCCATCAGTTTGCACTATCTTGATAGTGCAATTGAACTAAGTATGAATATATGCCAGCAAATTAGTAAAGAGTGAAACTACATCAAATTTCAGCTTGAGTAGAAAGATCCATGTGAATTTAGTGTGTGCATAAACACATGTGATAATATATTTGAAACCAATAGTAGAGAACATAGGTTCAGGCCCCCACACATCAACAAAAATAAGATCAAAGGGATCATTATAAGTGGTAGTGGAAGCAGTAGATGGCAACCTATGTACCTTACTCAAACAACATGCAACACAAATATCAAACATAGATTGCTGATGAATAGGAAGGTTACACTTGTTTAAATAAGACTTAAGGACCTCATGATGAGGATGTCCTAGTCTTCTATGCCATTTCTCATACAATGAAGGCCCTAAATAATTAGCACCTTTATTTGAGCTAGAATTGAAATTACTTGAATCAGAATTGTTGCTAGTGAGTGTGTGAATAACAAGTGCATTATTTCCAGCAAAGGGAGAAGATAAAGCCTGTAGGGATCCAAAGGAGTAGAGTCCATATTTTCCAAGAGCACTTGGAACACAACTTCATAAGTAGCCTGAGATTTCATAAGGCATGTATCAGGATGAAATTCAAAATAAACCTGATTACCTCTAGCAAACTGGCTAACAAAGATGAGATTCTTGGTGATCTTAGGCACTAGCAGCAAACTTTCCAGCGTGAGTGTAATGTGTGGCTTGTGTGGTGAGTGAACTAAAGTGTTACCAATAGAGGTAATAGACAGACATTGACCATTGCCAAGAATCACTTGATTAGATCCAAAGGTGGAAATGATGTCTAGAAAATTCTCTACAGAGTGAGTGACATGATGAGTGGCTCCTGAATCTGGATACCAAGGAGATGTTGCTAGTTGACTGGTACCTATTTCTGAATCAGCTAAATAAGCTTGAGGTTGTTCTTATAGTCTCACATCAACAGCAGGAGCACGCCACTAAACAATCTATTGTGCAATCCACTGATTAGCAGCTTATTGAGAAGGAGCACCTTGAAACCAGGGAGAAGGTATAGACACCATAGGAGCACGCCACTGATTAGTATTGGAAGATTGAACTGCAAGTCTGTAGTAGCAGACTTTAGCATCATGACCAGTTTTAGCACAAATCTAACACTGAACACGACTTTTTCCATCATTACGGCCTCCTTCTCTAGAGTGAGAGGATCTACCACCATGTCTACCATGAGAATCCTCAAACTATGGTGCAAATTCAGGTGTAGTGGACTCAGCCAAGGTAGCAACAGTAGAGTTAGCAGCAGATGTTGCAGTACCTTGAGTGAGATTAACAGAGAGAGAATCTTGAGATGCAACACGAGGAGTACGATCCAGCCTTGCTTCATGAGAGAGAAACATCGTTTCAGCAACAACAATATCATAAGGTTTGTCATGATACTGAATAATCGAAGCTAAGGCTTGATACTTAGGTGGTAAATCGTTGATGATCGTTTCCAACTGATCACGGTGCGACACCGGATCACCAATTGACTCTAAGATATCAATAATTGGTTGAATGCGGCCTATATACTGTGCAATCGTACGATCTCCTTTCTATATATTACGAAGCTCATATCGAAGCTGGCGCAATTTTGCATAGATATGTGTTTGTTGAAATTGATCGATGACAGACCACATTCATGCTTACGAACGCACTTGACGACGCGGGGAAGAACGACATTAGAGAGAGTCGTTAGAAGCCACGTGAAGAGAAGAGAATCCTCTTGATACCAAACCTGATACGCCAGATTCTCAGAGTCATATTCACCATCCTCCATCATGAGAAAACATAGAGGAATCACCGGATTCACCGGATGTCGATGAAGCTTGTGAATGCGAATGATACCTTCGACTTGTTGCTTCCATGAGAGAAAATTGTTGTTATCGAGTTTGATGCTAATCTGATGTGCGAACGTCTTGAACACATTCTTCAGAGTAGACGAAACTGGTTACTGCAACAATGAGTTTTCATCGTTCGAAGCTGACGCTGAATTTACAGGGGAAGTCGTGGATCATAAGCTCTGATACCATAATAGAAAAAGGACAGGAGTAGTATAGAGAGAAGAAAGAGTTTGTTATTGATTTAAACTCAAACTCTTGAATGAGTTTGTTACAAAAGATTTGTTATAAAGTGGTTGCTGGCTGCAGTGACAGCTGCCACTGTCAGCTCATCAAGCTAAGCTAACCGTAGAATATATCTATTATAAACTACAATTAGCTATTATAAACAAACAGCTATATAGTTATTCTATTAAAATTTTATCGTGTATTTAAACATTTGATGTTTAAGGAAATAGGTAATATGTTAAATCATTTATTAAGAAAAAAATATGACACATCATTAATAATTATATAAGGAAGAAATAAAATTGGGTAATCCACTACCCAATCCAACCTATTAATTTATGGTTTTATTCAAATCGACTCAATGATATTGTGGTGGTTATTTTACCTCACTCAAACCAATGTATCATATACGTATTGGATTATGATTTTGGCTAAATTTAACTCAAACCGACCCATATATATCCCTAACTATAGCGAAGAAGATCATACTAGTGTCGGGAGGATGATACACAATATTTGTGAAATCCTAAAGGAATTCAAAAAATAGACTCTTGTCCATATTAGTAGATCACAAAATGAGTTGGCTCATTATTTAGCTAAAAGAGCCATAAGTGAAAAAACCTTATTGTAATTGATAATGGAGAATTTCTTATTCCACTCTTATGGAGTTGAAATAAACCTTTGAAAATCTCAAAATACCCTTCAGATATGTATATCTGAACACACCATATAAAAAAAGTATTTTCAGAGATACATATCCGAAAAAACCCCTATTCTTTTATAAAAAAAAGATAATTTCATATATATACATCTCTGAAAAATTCTTGATTTGTGCTTTTTTTTTTAAACAAAAATAGTAAAATTAGGAATAAAATAAAAACAAAATCAAAGTAACTTTAAAATTTAGAAAATAAAAAATTGTTTATAATAAATTAGGATTGATTTAATAAACACAAGTGAATAGAAATTTTAGCAATATTGAAATTTTTTTATCAATATAATTATATATATTTTTATTTAACTTTTGCATTGATTTAAATATATCATTTTTAAAAATTTTAAAAGACATTTATTATTTTATTATTACAAATATGATTATTTTATTTCCAATTATTGAAAATGTTTTTTTTTTCATTCTTAAGGATTTAATCAAATTAAATAGACAAAGTAATATTAAAATTTTAATTTATTAAAAGAACAATATATTTAAAAAAACACAATAGAGAACTTTTCGTATATGCATATCTGAAAAACATTTTTTTCGTAAAAAATAAGATTTATTCGGAGATGCATATCCGAATATATATATATATATATATATATATATATATATATATATATATATATATATATATATATATATATATATATATATATATATATATATATATATATATATATATATATATATATATATATATATATATATATATATATATATATATATATATATATATATATATATATATATATATATATATATATATATATATATTGTATTTTCAGATATACATCTTCAAAATTAAGTATTTTATAGAAAAAATAAGACTTGTTCGGATATGCATATCCGAATTCAGAAGATATTATGAGAATTTTTACAAAGGCCCCTAAAAATCTATAAAGATGTATTAAAAAATTCTCCTGATGGGCAAAAGCCCAACTATGGTTCAACCTAAATAAAGAATAGTTTTTTTTTTCAAAAAAAAATTAGTTTATTACAATATTCTTAATAACATTTAAATTTAATAAATCAACTACTAATATTATATATTTTTAAATTAAATCAAGGATATATTAGTAATACAAACACAAATTAATTTAAAAATTATTCACTTTACTTATAATAATGATTAAATTTTAATATTATTTTTTATTTACTTATACTAATAGTGAATAGGGGAATATTCAAATTATTAGGGTCGACTGTGGACTTGCGCAACCAAGCCCACTGTCAAAGATTTCCAAAAAACAAGAGTCGCAAAATTATATTTTATAAATTATAAATTTGAATAAATATATAAAAATTAGTTGTTCAATCTAATATGAAATGAAGTTGTTTAATATAATAATAAAGAAGTTTGTTTTTGACTCAAAGGTCAATGTGATATTATTTCAATACCTTTCTTTTTATTGGGTCAATTTTTAAAATTGACACAGAAATTCTAAATCGTCAGAAAGGATACTGCAAATTACTTATCTTATATAGACACTTGTCCGCATGTAATAGAAAATCTACTGGCATATGAACTAAATATTTGTAAATTATAGTTTTTTGTTATTACAAAAAATCATAATTTAAAAATATTTAGGCATACACAAAATTCAATATTCATATTTGAGAGAAAATAAGAGAGAAATTAATTCGTATTTTTCTACAACAACTCTTATTAAATCAGCGATTTCAAATTCATTAATTGTTAGATAAGTTCATTTTTGAAGGGCATGTATATCTTTTGATTGTTGGGATCTTTAAAACGAAGTTTAAACTAAAAGATAATTGTCTCTCACAGAAATTGCAAATTTAGATATTTTTCGACTTCTTGTTTTTTATTTGTAAGCTAGTATATTTTGTAATTTGTTAACAATAGTTTGTAAATCACTTTGAAACTCTCTTGTATTCTTATTTAATTATAGTGTAATTATTTCTTTGTTCTAGATAACCCATAGTTTTTTACTCTTGCCTTGAGAATTTGAGAATTTTTCACATTACAATATCATTGTTCTTTAATGACTTTATTTGTTCTATTTCATATAGTTGTTGTTGATCTTCATTGATTTCTTACATTTTGTTGTTGATCCTCGTTGATTTTTACAAGTATCAGAAATTTTATATTTGTACCGTATTGGTCTTGACATTGTTATTTTCCTATCAAAAAGTTTCTTATTGAGTTACTACATATAAAGCACATACAAAAACACGACATTATAATTTTAAAAAATTGAACGAAATCATATGCCATGTATTTGGAATTTTTTTGATTAGTTCTTACCAAATTACCCTGTACACCAAAAATTCTAACTAATAGCAGAGAGATCCTGCTAAACTTTTAGTTTCATCAAGCTCTCATGGGCAGGCTTTGGAACTTGGTGAAGCTCTAATTTTGACAAACTATTCCTAACTAGTTCACTTGAAAGACATCAATTACAATAATTATACCATGTAACATCTTTTTTACATAAGTTCTTGTGGGTGCTGTAGGAATAAGCATTGAGGATTGCATTAGTTTTGCTAGGAGGAAGATAAGAAATGCAAGAGACCCTGAAATTGCCCACCAGTAGAATTCAAACAAAGGGGAATGTGAAACTAATGTAGCTTCATGTGCAAGTATTGTTGATAGATTATTGATTTTTTCCGTAGACTATCCATGTAGAAAGACATATTTAAAGAATGAAGTGTTACCCATACGATCATTTCAACAACAACAACAACGACGACATCAATATGCTTGGATCCAGCAAGATACAACCATTTTGTTGATAAATCAGTGAGAAGACTTTGTTTGGAAGTGGATTTGTAACCATATAGATGCATAATTTTCATTTAATCCTTAAGGATAACAAAGAACACGATCATTTTGTTGAACAACCTTGGAAGTATTACTGCAACACTTTGTAGGATAAGTGCGAGTAGGAAGAGGATGAAAACGATACAGTTCATCACAACAGAAAGGTTAATATGTATGCAGTTCTGGTGTAGTGTGAGAAATGACATGACTTGTGAGGCAAACAAAGAATACTCTCTAATATGCCTACAGGAAATCTGTGTGTGGATGCATTTCATGCAGCAAAGTTATAATATCCGCTACACTAACAAACCTGAAACTGGAGTCTAATTAATTACCATGCAAAAAACATCAATATCAATCAATATATACATTAACGCTCAAGATTATCGATACTAAAGTTATGGATTAATACAATTTACACTACACAAAAACAGGTCAAAAGAAAAGTGAAGCAAAAGCATTTGTTTGTATATAACACAACCTTGGGAACTTACAAGCTATGTGATCCAGTTTCAGAAGTGCTAACTACAGAATCAACTGCTTCATTCTCAAAACTCCTACCCCTACTAACATTGGCTTCAATTTGTTCTATCCCAGAATCAACAGCTTCATTCTCAAAACTCTTACCCCTACTAACTTGGGCTTCAAGTTGTTCTATCCCAGAATCAAGAGCTTCGTTCTCAAAACTCTTATCGCTATTAACTCCGGCTTCAAGTTGTTCTATCTCGGAATCAACAGCTTCATTCTCAAAACTCTTACCCCTACTAACTTGGGCTTCAGGTTGTTCTATCCCAGAATCAACAGCTTTGTTCTCAAAACTCTTATCCCTACTAAATTCGGCTTCAAGTTGTTCTATCCCGGAATCGACACCTTCATTCTCAAAACTCTTGCCCCTACTAACATTGGTTTCATGTTGTTCTATCCGGGAATCAACAGCTTCTTTCTCAAAACTCTTAACCCTACTAAGACTGGCTTCAAGTTGTTCTATATCATCCTTCTCAAGATGTTGATAGAGCTCTTCCCTATAAACCCTCAACTGCGTTTCCAACACACTCCTATGAGATTCATGCCGTGAGATCGTCCATTGCAAAGACTCAATCACTTCATCATCATACTCTAATCTCTGCTCAGCCATTCTGCGAAACTGATTAGCTTCAATTTCAGCCGAGCTCTTCTCATTCTGAAGCCGGACAATCATCCACATTGCCTCATCCGCCGATGAAGAAGCAGCTGTTCGTTCCTGGTCAAGTTCCGCAAAAGCAGCATTGGCTTTCTTGCGCTCAAACTTTATCAACTTTCTCAGAGTCTTCACATCAAACACCTCATCCACATCCCCAACCTCCCATTCACTCTCGTCTTTTCCTTCCGACCCATTCTCCGAAGTATCTCTCATTTTCTCTCCAGCAACATTAGAGCTCTTGCTGATCACAGAATTCGTATTCGGGTCAGACCCATTCTCCAAAGATGGAACCTTTGGCTTAGAAACTTCCCAAATCATGTTCTCCAAACAGATACGAATCCTGGGCATGCCTCCAAAATCACAGAGGAAACGCAGTGTACCCTTAAAACGCCAACCGAATTGAAGAATCTTGAAACAGAAACCCAGCATCAAAACCATGCCGAGAAAATTGAGAAAGCGAGAGAGACATGTGAAAAGAACGAAGCCACATCCGAGTTGGGTGAAAAAATTCAAAGGGAGAGCGAGATTCATGAGAGGGAAGAGGGGAGAAAACCTCTGATGCAAGACAATGGAGGGAGAGTCTGCATCTGAGGCGGGATAGGGAAGGAAGAACAGATCTTAGCGTGAAAAGGAAAAACACAATGAAGGAATGATTGGGTAGTTTCAAAAGAAATGAAAAATGTGTGAAACAAGGGACAAAACAACGATGATGCGAGTGTGTTGGTGCATAGCAGTGACGGTGAGTGCAGAGAGATGGTGGATGCGGACAAATAGAGGGTGTGGGATCGGTGGTTGTGGCGAAATTAGACCATTTCAGACACGAATCTTATGTTCTTTTGGTTCTATACTGCATGCTTCTGTTATTAAGGAAAATTAAAAGAGTACTTTACTTTAAATAAATTTTGTGCAAATTTAAGTAGTACTTATATAAATATTGCTTTTGAGAAAACAGTCTTAAACATATCATATACTTTTACATTAAATAAATTTGTAGTCTTTGTAAATAAATAAATTATGATTCTTAGTCAAAGTAAAAACTTTTGTTTTATTTTTTTTAAAACAAAAAATATATCTATTCATGGAATATTGCCATAAAGGTTTCTTGGACATTTAGATAGGGCATCTCTAGCCTTGTAATTATCTTATGGGCTATCTTAAGGGGATGTTAATTATTACCTCTGTTGTTACATTTCATTTGTGTCATTTTAATAGATAATATGTGGAGCAAGATGTTATAGTATTGTGTAAATATTGTCTCTATGAGTTTAAATTAGGAAATAATATGTGGAGTATAATGTTCGACGGGCTATGATACATTGAGTCCTGTTCAAAAGCTAGTTTGTGCTGAGAGAAGTATGTGTGTGAAGATTTGTTTATCTATTTGTCTAATCTTGTTTAAATGTTTTATGCGCTTTTGTTTTCTCAAAAGATCATTCGCCAAGATTTAAAAAGACATATCCGATCTGATGAAGATTTAGCAAATCAATTAAAGTAAATAAACTTAATGAAGATTTGTTTTGTGCGCTTGTGAGATTGATTCAACCACGTTTAAAAGATACAAACTCTAATGGGTTTTGCAATTGAACTTTGTTGCTATTTAGGGAGGAGCTCCCCATTGTACAAATTTAATACCTTGAGAATCAAGCAAAGCGTGTTTAGTTGTTTCAAGTCTTTTGTTTTTTATTTTGTTTTCCTTTTGTGTAGTACTAGGAAAATAGACATTGAACTAAAAGGGTTTAAATAAGACAAATTTGTACTATTGACTCTTAATAGTGAATTTCATTTCTTGGGTTAATGTCCTCCATACGTAGGTGACTGAGCATCAAACTAGGTTAACAATTCCTTGCGTCATTTTACTTATCGTGTTATTATTTTACTGATTACATATTAGTTTTGTCATACACTTTATTACAATATTGTGTCTAACATCTTGGAATTCGAAAAAAAGAATTCCAATTGGAATCAAATAAGGCATCTTGTTTTGGTTGGGTGAGCTTTAGGAGATCAATACATTATGTTTAAAATGGACAATGCTAAAGAAGGAGAATATGTAAATCGACCATGTATTCTAAATCCCGTAAACTATGATTATTGGAAAGTCCGCATGGTTGATTTCTTCAAGTCAATGGATAACAAAACATGGAAAGCAAACAATAAAGGATAGGCATCCCCCAATGGTTACTACACAAGATGGCACAAAATCCCCAAAACCAAAAGAAGATTGGTCTAAAGAGGAATATGAAGAAGCTCATGGAAACTCTCGTGCTCTCATGTCATTTTCAACGAAGTTGACAAAACATCTTTAGAGGCATCAATATGTGTTTAGTTGCTAAATAAGATTGAGAGACTCTCAAGACTTCTCATGAAGGCACTTCAAAAGTACGCATGTCAAGGCTTTAACTCTTCACTATCAAATTTGAAAATGTAATAATGAAAGAAGATGAAATAATTACTTATTTCAATGTTCAACTTTGTGACATAGCCAATAATTCATTTGATCTTAGTCAAAAAAATATGAAGAAAAGCTAGACAATTTTTTTTCCAGATCTCTTCTGAAAAGGTTTGACATGAAAGTTATAGCAATTGAAGAAGCTCTGTACATTGGCACTATCAAAGTGGATAAACTCATAGACTCATTACTTACCTTTGAGATGACTATCAATGATAAATCATAGAAAAGAAACAAAGGTGTTGCCTTCAAAGCTGACGTTGAAAATAATGAGGAACATGTTGAAGAAGATGTAAGAATAATAAGTGTTTCTACATCTAGCCTTGAGATTTTGATGATAACTTTACATGTTATCTTAGAGAAAAATTATATACACTAATAGTTTCGTTCTAGTGTGTAACTGCTGTTATAATATTCTGACTCTAGTACAAGGCGTGTGATGTCATCAGGTTCTTAACAAACACTACTGGAAGAAAACATATGGTTACATGTTACAGTTAAAGTCAAGGTTCTGAATCTATCTTCTGCAACGTGTATAAGGAATGTTAGTACAATAGGTTCTGATCGTGACTTTACGGTTAAGCTTTGGAGGCCTTCTAAAGCTTTACTTATAGGTGTTACAAGTTCTGAAGATTATGAAGACAAGGTTCTGCTGAACAAGTTCTAATGATCTGAAGAAAAGCAAGTTCTTACAACCAAGTGCTGAAGACTCTAAAGACAAGGTTCTGTGTGACAAGTTCTGAAGACTCCAAGACTTAGGTTCTAAGACTTAAATAAAGATTCTTCTACAACAAGCTTCAACATTCAACACTCAAATATCTGAAGCCTATGAAAATAAGAAGAAAAGTTCAAAATAGTTAACGTGTGATAGTGTACAAAAGGTACATAAAGTGTCTATGACCTCTACTCTTCTAGAGTGGCGCAAGGACAATCCTTTTGTACTTGATTAGGACTACTCTCATTATAACTGTTGAGAACCAACAACTAGATTTGCAATTTACCTTTCTACCCTTTCAACAGATCTCTTTTACAAGCTATAAAAGGAAGACTTGGAAGCTGAAAAAAAGTAAGAAACAACCCTACAACGACAAATCTATCGGCTCAAATAAAGCTCAACAAAACTACACCAAAGCATTGTGAAAACTTTGTAGAGAAATCATATATGTATAGTTTTGTAAATAACCAAGGAGGTGTTGCTCGTATCTTGCAGTAGAACACTTAAGTGTTTTTTATTATACTGAAAAGTATGTGTAGTCTGCTTACAAGAAGCAAATCTTTAATACACTGAAAGTACTCAATTCTTATTGAATAATACCTTGAGATACTGAGTAAAGGTTTAATCTCAAGAAGACTCCTGTTGCACCTTAAACGGATTTACAATAAGGATTAACGAACTTATTGGGGGTGTCAATAAGGTTGATCAGACTTATTATGGGTTGTTCTGTAATCAGTTTGGTTATAATGGATTAAGTCTTTGTTGAAGGAGAAATCATCCTTGAGGGGTGGACTAGAGTAGCTTAGTTAACAATGAACCAGGATAAAAAATCACCGTGTTCATTTATTGTAATGTTCTAAGCTAACTTGCTCTGTCACGAACGAAAAGATTTTATTTGGTGAAACCCAATTCAAATCCCCCATTTTCTTGTGTTTCTCACACCTTCAGAAGATACTGATGATAACATATTTGATTCTATTGCTTTACTTGAAATTTTTTTTGGCAAATTTAAGATAAGACTTGACATAAGATCAAGGAATAATGTCACAACTAATGTCAAAGACAATCTACCATCCAACTCTAGATATTTTTGCTTTGAGCATAAAGGCATAGTATTATACCCCAATTTCCCCCCTAAGATATCTCATCATCTCATATTATCAATACATCAAGATCACACATTAGGGTTGGTTCTCCCTTTCTACTTCATCCTATCTTTAAGTTTTCTCTTGAGGGATCACCAAGCACCTTGAATTGTGTATCTTGTACATGTTTTTTTAGGTGGATTAACTTTTAAATAACATCAAAGTATGTATATATGTTTCTTTGAATGTTCATATTGTAGGTGATGACACAACTGTATCTATCTCACCATCTAACCTAGGGTTTTGAGGGGTGATCCCCAGTCAAAGGGTTCTTCAATAGATGGCAAGAGCTTAACCTTCAAGGCTATGTCTATAATGTCAAAGTTTTTGGTTCAAATAACTCTCTCATTTTATAGGTCAAGTTTTCCTCAAGGTTGGTAGTGGTATTCATCAAGAAAATTCATAGGTTTATATGTTTATTTCCATGTCGTTTTCAACAAGTTTCATTGAAAATTAAGCTCCACCTTTGAGTGTGCTTCAATAAAACATCATTTCAAGGTCTAATGTGATCCATCATGCTCTATTTTGCAAAAAAAGTTCAAAAGATTCAAGGTTGATTCAACAAGTTTGACCTAATTGAGCAAGTGCTTGATTCAGTAATCACAAGTGCATAACTCTCTCAATTTTTAATATTTTGAGTTGGTTCTTTTTGCTATGGACTATTATCATCATCTACAACAATTCCTCTTCACATGACAAGATCCAATTGTACAAGGAAAGTCATCAAAAGTTGAAAGAGGTTACAAGTCATTTTGACACTATCTGAGCTAGGGTTTGTTGACTTCCAAGGACCATATCTAACTCCTTTTTGAGATTTTTGATTGATTCCAAATCCATGATTCTATTTAAAGGGTATTTAACAAGTTCTCTTCAAGGATCTAAGGTTAATTTTGAGTGGAAGATCACTAATGATTGGGAAAGATTACAAGTCCTTTGGGAAAGCTATCAAATTCTCTTGTGTGACTTCAAAGGATCATAACTTAATCATCTTTTATCTCCCTGAGCTCATTCTTTTTCTAAAATAATTTTTTGGATGTCTACTACAACTTTGATTCAATATGCAAGACTTGAAAATGCTTGAAAAGTTGTTTAAGAATTGAAAAGATTATAGGTCTTTTATGAATTTCCCCAAATTTGTTCATCATCTTGCAAAGACTATAACTCTTTCAATTTTTATGATTTTTGAGTGATCTCAATTCCATAATTCTATTCAAGAGGTTTACTTTATTTCATATTCAAGGATCAAGAGCTAATTATGAATGGAAGGACATGTAATTTTGAAGAACATTATAGGTCATTTTGAAGCTCAACACTTAGAAGTATTTCTAAGTACAAAAATCCGTGTGTTTTTCTTGATTTTAAAGTTGAATAGCTTTTTGCTCAAACATCCAAATGAAAAATTTCAAAGCACGTTGTCAATATTGATCATTCAGCTTTCCAAAGAATCCAAGATTACATCATAAATGTCCCTGAGTAGTGAGTTATGTATTGTTGAAGTTGGCTCCATGGAATCTATTTTTTGCTTTGAGTCGTATTTTTTACCATGAGTAAACTTGGATTACAGGTTGATTTACCTAAAGTTTAGTTTCTAAACATGTTTAACTAATTGTCCAGATGTGTTTTGATAAGAATTGCACTTGGTATAAGGTCGTTTTGATGCATTTCAAGTCACGCGTTTGGCATGATCACAATTGGCTTGGCTTGCATGATTTTCTCACAATTCTTCTCATTTCTCATCAGCATTCACTTCCCCATAAATAGAGGATTCTATTCCATTCATTTCCTCAAGCTTATAGAGCCAAAATCACTTTGTCAAACTTTCTCCATAGCTCATAATTCCGAGTTTTCGAATTCACTCTTTCCTTGTTTTTTAATCCAATTTCTTTGTTCATTCTTCATCCTTGAACTTTACTGAAGCTAACAGAAGAAGAACCAAGCCTTGAAGTGCTCTAAATCGCGCTAGCCAAGTCAAGTTTCAGAGCAACTTCAGTGGACTTCGTTCAGGTAGGAATTGGTATCAATTCTTCTAACTCAAATTACTGGAATGGTCTATGATGTTCATTGATGCTTGCTGATGATTTAATTTTGGTTAATTAATGCATTTGATGCATCTGTTTTCAAATTCAAAAATTTCAAAACTCTCTGTTTTTTTTCAAATCGACTGAGCTACACTTTAAATAAAATTTTTGTGAGGGGTTGGTTAGAATCGTCTAGATGAGACGAATTGAATGATACCACTGTGAGATTCTAACGTTTTCGTTTGAAGAATCTCACAAAATCTCAGTGCACAGGCGGCTAGAGGTTGGAGATGACCTACGTGTCACTCTTCAACCAATGATCTTAAGTCGTTTGTTTTAACCTGATTGGTTGGAGTTTTTTGTGTTGTCTGCGCGCGTTTCAGTGATGATCACCATACATCCTAGCTTCAGCGCCTTTGTGTCTGACACAGTGGATAAGTGGGCTGAACCCAACGCACCACATTATTTTGGTATTATTTTTATTTTATGATTTTTGTTTTAATTGTTTTAAACTTTAAAAATTCATTAAAAAATCCATTTTAACTTCTAAAATTGTGAAAAAATTATCAAAAATACTTTTGATTTTTCTCTTTCTAATTTTTATTTTTTATCATAATTTTATTTTTTGATTTGGTATTTTTTTAATGATTTTTTATTTTATTTGACTTGTTCTAATTGTTTAAAAATACTTTTCTTGATTTTTAAATTCTGAAAAAATTATAGAAGGATCCAATGACCTCTTGACAAATATCGCTGACCTTATTTTATTTTTATTTTTTATTTTACTATTTTTCACAAATTTTTGTTTATTTTGCTTATTTCTTTATATTTTAAAAATAGTTTCTGACTTTAAAAATTCTAAATTTTTTTGTCAACACTTGTTGGCTCATGTTTGACCTCTAGTATTTTTTTAGGATTTTTATTTGGTGTTTTAATACATATTATGTATTTTATCAATTATTTCCTTTTTTAAATCATTTAAATTTTGTTATATTAAACATACTTTATTATTTTTTTGATTGGTCCTTATTTGGAGACACTTGGGTTTTATTTTGGGACAAGTTCCTCAATCTCATTGGATATTGGGGGTTGATAGGTTGAAAAACTAAATCCATCGAAATGGATGAATGATGTTGATGATATTTGAAACCCTAATTTCAGATGATACATTGGTTATAATATCATTCCTCTCCCTCTTCATCTTATCCCTTTCTTGTTTTTACTTGTACTACATGTTTTTGGAGAATGATCTGTATATCATTTCTCTAACATGTTTGGTACATAAATTGCTATTGACCGGCTTCAAAATAGGCGTGACTTCTACATAAGTCCACTTACGATTGCTTAACATAGCGCTAAATTTGTCCCGATTCAAAAAATGATCATTCGTGGTCCAAACCTATGTTTGCAAGCCCACGTATGTTTAATTTGAAATCTTGGATCCAATAATTTTGAAGTTCATTGTTAGGAGGATTTGATTCTATCAATCATCTAATGAACTTCATGAATTTTGGTCTAAGTGAATCATTTGAACATCGTTGATCATATGTGTTGCCTTGAGCACTTGAAATGAATGATATACTTGTCAAAAAGCAAATGAAATTTATTATTGAGAGGCTTTGATTTTATCAATCTTCTAATGAGTTTTCAAAAGTAAGCTTCAAGATGGTCATTCAACTAACCTCTTAACTTCTAATTCACTAACAATTAACTTTACTTTATGCCTTTATTTTGTGACTTTACTTTTATATACCATTTATTTTTAGAATTTACATCTCATGTCATTTTTCTTTTGCTCACTTGAGCATTTATTATTATATCATTTTATCTTTTCTCACTTGAGCTTTCTTTTCTTTTAAAGACACTTAATAACCAACTTGAACATTAAAAGCTTTAAGGTTACTTGGACTACTTGGTCACTATCCTTGGCATTATGGAGTTGTGGATCTCTCAGACTTAAGATTAGAAGCCTTGATACTTGGGGACCTTGTTGCTCTGTTGTTATTCTGTCTGAAATCCTCGGGGTTTACTCTAGGGTATTGGTTTGAATTTTTTATTTGTGTGCAAGTTATTATTATTTTCATGCTTTGTCTGTAATTGAGAATTCCTCTGTATACAGTTGTTACTCTGCCCAATTTTTGTGAAGACTTAATTCATCTGAAGCTTGATATTCCTTAGAGGTTTAGTATTTGTGCTTGCTTGGTTTCAATCCAAAGGATGGGAATTCTACATTGATTTCTTATGTCAAGTGTTGGCTTCTTGTTGGTTAGATAATTATTTTCCTTAGCTTTTACCTTATGCTTTAGGATAGTCCCTTCATCTTCTCCTATCTTCTTTAACTTCAAAAATCTCCCCCCTCCTTTTCAAAACTCTTTTTGCTTTCTAACTTGAACCACTTTCATAATAAACTTGGACTTAGGTCCATGCATTTTCAAAAATCTTTTCTTAATCAAACTTTAATTAATTTAATCATACTTTGACATCTTTCTAAAGACTAAAAGTCAATTAACCTCATTCAAACAATTTTTCCACTTTGGCTTTTTACTTTAAAACTTTTCTCAAAAGATTAGACTATTGTCAATTCTTGTAGTGACACAAGCTACTATAATTCTGCGATATGCAGTGAAGTGAGATATTTTCCACTTGGGCGTTGAGTGAGGCTTTGTTGGTTTTAAAATCCAAGCTATATACTCTACTTTGAGATGATGCAAATTCTTCTTTCTCATAGTCGAGGGTAGTAAGTATGTTTTCCACTCGGGTATGAGGATGGTGTCTCTTCTTTTAAAATTAACCAACACATATGTGTTTTAAAATTTTTATGGTGAACTACGGATACCCTGATCTCCTATTGCATGGAAGGTGGTACATAGGCACTAAAGGTTCGCAATCGCGGCATGTGCAAAAATTGTAAAAACTACTTCTTTTCTCATCTCCACCATCTATTTTTTGTATACACTTTTTATATCCAAAATACACAGATTTTCAAAGAGGTTCCTGCAGAGTACCATAGATGTTTAGGGTGCTAATACTTTCCCTTTTCATAACCAACCCCCATACCTAGATTCTCTCCTCCTCTTTTTTGGGTTTATTCGCTCTTTTCTCATTTCCTTTGGAAACAATAAAGCGTGGTGGCGATTTTTATTTGATTTGTATGAGTTAAGTCAATCCAATGGATTAGTTTCAACATTTCTACCACTACATAAAACTAGCGAATTCACTGGGGGAACATCTCTAAGTGGGTTGAGCCTATTTTTGTTTATATGTGTATGTGCTATTAATTGTCGTATATTATTTATTATATATATGTATGTATGGATTTTTCTAGTTTTCAGGGTGCTTGGTGATCTCTTATAAGTCCTATACCCGGACTTGGGAAAACTTAAGATAGGAAGGGAGGTATAGTCATGTTAACTTTGAGGGAGTAATTTCGAAGAATAAGACATGAGATCCCCCACTCAGTGGAGGCCTCTTTGACTGTAGTATTTGTTTATCGAGCAATCAGGAAGACATTGTTGCTTTCGACCTGGGAGCCCGCGAAGCTGAGAATCCGTATAACCCTTAACCCGTCTTGGCCTTTTAATTGTAGTGTGGAGACTATAACAGAGCAATCCCAAAGTAGTTGTCACGCGATGCTACACTCAGACGAGTTTTTCCTGAGAATATTGCTAATTACCGAGCTAATCAGAACGTTGGTAATATCCAAAGGAAGAATATAGACTATGGGATTTCCTTAGAACCTTGTTCCGCATATGATAAACCATTAGTCCTTATATTATGGGTATTACATTTGAATTCGTGCTAGTGACGTCGAACCTATGAACCCCCATGTTTGTGATCTTGTGTGTGATTTGTTGCATCATCATGCATTCATGCATCCATGAGCATTCTCTAAATAGTTTTTCAAGGAACTTAAGGTTGAATTTTGTAAATATCTCAGGTGCTCTTTTGACTATTGATTTTGGAAGGAGAAATACTCGGAAGTATAATTTCAAGGATCCTAAGATAGAGAATCTGATGAGCTTGATTCCTAAGATTGAGAGCCCTACAGATTTTCGGAAGAAGTATGTAGCCATTGTGACTCTTATGAAGCTCAAGATGAAAGAGGGTATTCTTTCTACATTGGTCCAGTTTTATGATCCGTTATACCGGTGTTTTACCTTTCCTGATTATCAGTTGATGCCCAAATTGGAGGAGTATTCCTACTTACTTAGTTTACCTATTACTAATCATGTTCATTTCACCGGCTTGGAAGGAGAACCCAAATCTCATGAGATTTCCACCATAAATCACTTGAAGAAGTATGAGATTGAGGCTAACATGGCTACCAAAGGAGGAATCGGGGGTTTACCTGCTCAGTTTCTATTGGAGAAAGCTCGTTACTTAGCCAAGATGAAGAGTAAATTGCTTTTGAGGCTATCTTTGCTTTGCTTGTCTATGGGTTATTCTTGTTTCCTAACATCGATAAATTTGTGGATGTTAATGCCATTAGGATCTTTTTGATTGAGAATCCAATGTGCTAGGAGATACTTATTATTCCATCCATATTTGAAATATCTATCAAGTAGGGATGATCATTTATTTCACGTTGTTGTTATATCAGTGGTTTATTTCCCACTTACCTCGGTCTGGTGCTTTTTGGGATATCAAGAAGGAACCGCGTTGGGCACCAAAGATTATGGCTCTCACTCATTCTGACATTAATTGATATCATCAAGCTTATTATGATGTGAAGATTATTGATAGTTGTGGTGTTTTTTTCCCAATGTACCCCTTCTTGGTACAAAGTGAGGAATTAACTACAATCATGTTCTTGCACGTCGCCAACTTGGATATCCAATGAGAAATAAGCCAAACAATAATCACCTGAGTGATTTCTTTCTCAAAGAAGGAGAATATCACAAGGCATCTAAGGAAGAGATTGAAAAGGCCTGGCTTCATATTCATAGGAAGTATAGAAAAGATTTGGTACCAAAAGGAGATGTTTCCTTATAGCCTCATATTCGTTGGTTACAAGCAAGGGCAATTCAGTTGAATATGCCTTATTCTCATGAAGAACCTTTAGCAGACATGTTTATGAGGATTACTCCTCCTCTCTTAGATGATGTGGAAGAACTTTAGCTTGCCTTAGTTAGGATGCAGCAAGAGAAGGAAGCATGAAAGAACAAGTACCAGACTTTGGAGGTGTCCTACTCAACAGAGTTGAAAGAGAAGGGTGACTTGATTGGGATTCTTGAGAGTCATGCTGTGGAGATGATGGAGAAGCAAGATGATTTATTTTCCTCTAGAGTTCATCCAGGTCTCGGTCACCCATTTTCTGATTCTGGTGGATAGAAAGAAGTCCCCGACAATTATGCAGAAGAGAACAAGCAGTTGAAGGCTCAAATTGCAAGACTTGAGGGAATGCGTCAGTGTGTGGAGAGATCTTCATCACCTTTAGCTCCTTAGGATTTTTAAATCCTATATTTATTCTCTTGTACTTAGGATTATTGAAACGTGTACTAAAAGTTGTAATCCATTCCAAAGTTATTATTAAAATGATATTTTTCACTACTTCCAAATGTGTTAGTACTTCAATATTTGCAATTGTTTATAATTCTTTGAGTTCCTTGAATAAACATAATAAATCATGTGCATTGCATATCATGCATCATTTCGCACATATTTTTGCATTCCTATCTTTCACAGGTGCCTTACTTGTTTCTCTGCTTTGTTCAGTCGACAAGTTGTCTCATCGCTATAATAATCAGGATAATTCTAGAAAGAAGATGGAAAGCCTTGAACAAGAGAATCGTGAGCTGCATGAAGAAGTTACTGCTTTGAGAGTTGGTATGTCCAATCTGACTGCTTTGGAAGAGTCATTGGTGGCTGCTCAGAATCATCCACCACCTCCTCCTCCAATGTCTTCTCATGCTACTTAACCACAACATACAATCTTTATTTCAGAGGTTCTGTCAGTTTCCATATTTGTTACTCCAGTTATTGTTACTCAAAATCGTATGCCTCACGGTTACCTGTGGGAAATTCCTGATAATTTCATGCCAGAAGGTTACAATACTATTGCTTAAGTTGCTTAATTTGTCCAAACTGTTGTTGTTTCTGCACCTCTTGTGGTGCACATTACACCTATTGCTAATAATGAGATTCATCATGTTGCACCTCCTGCAATGAATGTTATGCCTGTTATTAATGATGAAGTTTGTCATCCTGCTCCTCCATCAAGTAAAAGTTTGGGATTTTATAATGAATGGATGACTTTCAGGATCAAATCAATGAAATGCATAAATAAGTAAAAGCTCTCAGAGGGAAGGAGTTATTCAGACAAAATGTTAGTGACCTCTGCTTAGTTCCTAATGCGAAAGTGTCAGCAAAGTTTAAGGTGACAAAATTTGAGAAGTACAAGGGCAACTCTTGTCCCCGTGACCACCTGGTGATGTAAATTAGAAGGACATCCACTCATACCAATGACCAACGTTTTCTTATTCATTTCTTCCAGGATAGTTTAACCGGTGTTGCCTTGAAATGGTACATGGTATTGGACAGTAGCAACATCTACACATTCAATGATTTGGGTGAAGCTTTCGTGAAACAGTATAAGTACAACATGTTTATGGCACATGACTGTGACCAATTGAGAGCAATGGCTCAGAAAGATAAAGAATAATTTAAGGAGTATGCACAATGTTGGCGCGAGGTTACTGCCCAAGTGGTACCCTCGATGGGAGAGCAAGAAATAACTAAGGTCTTCCTAAAAACCCTTGGTTTATTTTACTATGAAAGAATGGCGGCGAGTGCTCCAAGTGATTTCACTGAGATGGTAAGTATGGGTGTCTATCTAGAAGAAGCTGCCAGGGAAGGACGATTGTCAAAAGATAAAGGTTCTAGTGGAACGAAGAAATCATCATATGGGTTTTCTAAAGAGAAAAAAGTGAAATAAATGTTGTCGCTTAAGAAAGAAGGGTTAAACCTCCAAGAAGACGTCATCAACATCAATAACAGGTTGCTTCAGTAAATCTAATCGTCAATGCGGCTCTGATTATTGTTTCCTATCAGAGAGAACCTCAACAAAGTAATCAAGGGAAAGGTCAGAAGAGAGAAGCTTTTGATCATATTCTGATGAGTTATGCAGAATTGTTTCCGGCTTTGATTCAAAAGAAATTGGTGCAGACTAGGCCTCCTTCTGCTATACCTTCAACTTTGCCATGTGTTGTACCCCAAAATTTGCCCTCCCATTTCTCATTGCTTTCTCATCACAAAGCCCTTGAAGATCAAGGTCCAGTTAAGGTTTCATCTGCTCAAGACTTCTCCTTGCACTACTGACCCAAATTAGGGTTTGTGTTTGCACAAAGATGTTTTGACCCAAAATGCCTAATATGACTTTATTGCTTCATATTGGACTCCCAAGTTTATCCTCATCAAGTTTCAAGTCTTGATTCCAAGTTTTGCCCAGTCAATTGGACAGTTGACCTAGAAATCAACTGTATTGGGGAAAAAGTCAACTGTGGCCAATTGACAGTCAAACCTCATGAAAATTGACCCACATCAACATTATGAACTCATATGAACCATTTGACCAAGTTTGGATCACCATTCCATAAGAAATTTGATCAGATCACCAAAAGGGCAAAATGGTCATTTGTAGGGTTTTGACTGCACAAAGGGCAATTTTTGACTGTTTGACCTAGCCAATGGCAAACCAAGCTCACATATGGACTCAAGGACCCTATGGAATTATCTTGACATGCTCAACAAACTCAAAAGATCCCAAGTACACAAGATTGACAGTTGAATTTCCCAGTCAATTGATCAATTTTGACTGTATACTGAAAAGTCAAACTTTGACTTTTTGGTCAAAATCAAGAGTCAAGATTCATTTTTCATCAAAACATGCCAAATCATGAAACTTGTTCATTAAGAAATCACAAAATGCAAATTAGGGTTAGAAATTAGAATTTTTCATAACTTAGAATTTTTCTAAGTTATGAAAAACCCTAATTTTTTCCCAACTTTGCCCCACTTTCTCACCAAGATCCATTTGGATTCAAACAAAAGTCAAAACATGAAAGTTGTAGCTTGTTTCATAATCTACAACTTTGATTCACAAAGTTTTCCCAAATGAGGCTTATATCTCAAGTTACAAATTTTTGAATAAGGGCACTAAACCATTCTTAACTTAGTGAAATTTTAACCTATTTTGACAAGGTTTTCTACCCAACTTCAAGGCCATTTTCCATACACTTCCACTTGGAATTTCAATTTGCATTTCAAAGATGGATTGTAGTACACATTCCAAGATTTCCAAAATGTCCAAGAACTTCTCAAACAACCTCATAACTTGAGAGAATCGAATTTCACAATATGGCAAAAACTCACTTTTGAATTGATCATGAACATGTTCATAACTTAGGCCATTTTCAAGTCAGCATAGTTTGTGCTAAATTACAGGTCCTAAAACCCTTTGAAACTCAATAATTCAATGCAAAACCTTTGTGCCAATACCATGTTTTGTGTGTTCAAGCATTTCCTAGAGGATTAATCCCAAAATAGATAAAGCATTTCTTCCATTTTTGCAAAAGGTAGCTTTATGTCCAATTGAAAATCCAAGCAGTACAAATGAGATCTAATTGGCACAAGATTATGAGCAAAACACTCTGATCAAGGAGAGATTATGCAGCTCATTAGGGGGCCTCTACTGACGTAGAACACAACTTGGGCATTTGTTGCTTAAAGTGTAAGTAACTTGGCATTTTGTAAAAAAAACTCTCATATCAGCTTACAAACACTTAAGCAAACTGGTAAAACACATCCAAGACATCCCAACCAAGCTAGTACACGACCCTAACAACCCTCATACACTCCCAATCCCAGAATCACCTTCAAACTGCAAGAACAGGGCCAGGCCTGCAGTTTGAGTGCCGTCTCCCATTTCTCTTAAGCTTTCTTGCCCAAACCAGTTCACACACATCCCCTAGCATCTATGCAAGCTAACCATGACTTGAAACACGACCTGTAATTCCTCTAACAAGTTCCACCATTTTCACTTTTTCATTTTGCAGTTGAAGTTCTATAGCTCAATTCAAGGTGTCTCAAGGCAAAGTAAATATTGGAACAGCATCACCACACCTCAAGGAAGCTATACCAACCATTATCTTACACTGAAAGCTCCCCCATTGCCAGATAGAACTTCAACTGAACAGGTATTTTTTGGTGAACTTCTATCTCTCTTATTAGGCATCATTAGCTCTAAGTTTGTGAATAAGCAATGTTCTACTCATGCCACTGAACCTGTACATGCTTTTACTTTTCATTTCTTTTGCTTGAGCTGTGAGAATTTAAGGTTTGAAAATGGCAGAAAACTTAGGTTAGGATTTGGGATTGTTAAAATTCTCTCTCATTTCTGAGAGTTAGGAGATGTTCTTTATATATTTGGAATCGTGGTTTCATGCTTAACATTTTTTGTGTTGAAAGTTTGTGCAAAAGATCAAAGAATCAGGATGTTTGAACTGGAAGAAACAGGCGCGCGTTTTGGACAGTTTTTTGTCTGAAGGTTGAAGAAGAAGCCACATGGGCTGGGCCTGTGTGGTCTTTTCTTTTCACACCCTATTTCCATTTTCATACCCCCCAAGCCCATTTTGTGTATTTTTATGATTTTTTGATTTTTTCTTTTTTATTCTGACTCATTTATTTTTTCTTATCATATTAAAAACATAAAAATATTTTTGCATCATTTTTATATTTTTTAGACATTTATTGGATTATATTGATATTTGTATACAAATAAATAAATAACATATGATTTAGAATAAATAGAGAAAATAATGTAAGCACATTTTATTTTTATTTTTATTTTGTTTTATCTTCTTAAAATATTTTATACAAAACATACTTTTTTTCATAAATATTAATTATTATTATCTTTATATATATGATATTTATTTAGTAAATAATAAAGATATATATATATATATATATATATATATATATATATATATATATATATATATATATATATATATATATATATATATATATATATATATATATATATATATATATATATATATATATATATATATATATATATATATATATATATATATATATATATATATATATATATATATATATATATATATATATATATATATATATATATATATATATATATATATATATATATATATATATATATATATATATATATATATATTAATACACTTAAGATAAAATACCAAAAATATATATATTTTTATTTTATTAACATTTAATACTAAAAAATACATTTTTTACAAATATACTTCATTTTTATTTTTTATTTTATTTTTTGTATGTAAATAGTAAATATTATATATATATATTAAGTAATTAATACCCTTTTGATTAAAATTAGGGTTTTGCCCTAAAATATGAAAATACTCAAAAAAATAATACCTTTTATTTCTCTTTTTTTATTTTACATAAATAATACTTTTTTTTCATACACATAAAAATTCTTTTTACATTTTGCATATTTATTTCATTTCCATTTAATTATGCAATTATTTGTATTGTAAATATTCAAAGAAAATGATGTAATAGCTAGGTTTAATTTCTTGTCTAAATATCCCCCCATTTGAACATTTGTACCCCCCTCCCCATATTATTGTGTTGTAATAGTGTAGGAATTTAAATTTCGCACTTTAATGCTTTCTAAACATGCCATGCTAGAATTAGGGTTTGTATGCGAATAAAACGAACAAAATAGTTTGACCTAATTTCAAGATAAACAAGCATGAAAATGGACAACACATCTCACACTTGCACCCCTAGGGTATTCCACTTTGTTGCCTTCAAATAAATTGGGCCATATTGCATGTTGAATTTCTTTGGGTAAAACAAACAATCAAATGATCATAAGTCCCTCGATGACGCTTTCAAAAAAGTTGCCTAAAATAATCAAATCCCTTTCAAAGAAAAATTGCCCAAAGACATTTAACACTATTGCAATTATGGTCTAAACGATGACCCACGCCCGTCCCTTTCACCTCCTAATACAAGATTGTCCACCAAATGCAATGGTGGAACAAAATTGTCAAAAGGTTTAAAACATAACAAGAATCTTTGAGAAAACTTTAGGGTAGATAACTCTTAGATACTTGCCAATTTGCAAAGAAAACACTTGCCTATTTTTCAAACCACACTTCACAAACACTTTCAAAACAAACTTTCAAAAAACCTTGAAACATTTTTTCAAAAGACAAAACACCTTTTGTAAAACATTCGAGTAAAGAATTGTTACAAGGGTAGCCTATACAAGGCATCTTTTCAAAACATTTTCAAAACCACACACCAAGCACCATTTCAAACAATTGAAAACTAAGGCAAGTTGATCTAAGCAAGTACCTAAGAGCCCATGGATAACCATGGATAGAAAGGGTGCTAATACCTTCCCTTTCTATAATCTACTCCCCGAACCCAAGAAAAATCTCAAGGTTTTTGCTGTGCTTTTTAAACCTTTCCTTAGGATAAAATAAAAAGTCGGTGGCGACTCTTGCTCAACCGAAACATTTGCAAAAACAAACGCAAAACCCTAGTCAGTTCTCCCACCGTATCACACCATGGTATTATAAAGCTGACCAGACTTGTGCTTTTCATCAGAAAGCCTCTGGGCACAACATTGAAAACTGTTATCCGTTGAAGTTTAAAATGTAGAAGATGGTAAGATCTGGTCTCATGTCTTTTAAAGACATTGGTCCCAATGTAAAAGATAACCCACTACCCAAACATGGAGGTGGAAATGTTGTAAATATGGTTGCTGACTGTCCTAGGGATTTCAGGATTTTTGATATCAACCTGGTTAGAGGTGATTTAGTGAAGATGCATGCGGATCTCTGAGTTTAGCTATTATACACATGATCATGCGGGTCGCATAATTTGCAGTTCAGAAGCCATGAATGTGATAAAGTGAGAGCTGATCTCTAAGAGATGATAGATGAAGGTCTTATCCACATAATCAGACCAAGGTATGAATATGAGAATGTTGTGAACATGGTTTATGGATGTTCTGGCGAATTCTAGATTTTTGATGTGAATTACATGAATGATGATCTGGTACAGCTGCACACCACATTTTGTCACATGGATGGTTAGGAGGTACATCCTTATGGGTCTTATCAGATATGTTGTAGGGATTCTCGTAGTTGTTCTATTGTAATAAGAGGTGTTGAATTGTTATTAGATAAAGGTACTATCAGAATCATAAGAAACAAAGATGATTATAATGAAGTTAATATGATTAAATACCACTCTGTTGAGGCCATGTCTGATGATGAGTACGTTTTTGCTTATGAGTTCTTTTCTTTTGATGAGTCAGAGTATGTAAATGAAGGTGTTTTATCTGAAAATGATTCTACGATTCCTGAGTATTCTGAAGAAGCATGAGTGAATTTCATAGTGACATATTTTGGTGTTCCCGCTCCTATAGAGATTACATATCGCAGCAAGCCTGCTATTGCTCCTGTAGTTATTTGTCTGTCTGATCCTATACCATGTGAATAAGATAAAGTTGTGCCTTATAAGTACAATGCAACTATCCTGGAATATGGTGTCGAAATTCCTATCTAACCTTTATCCCATGTTGATAATATTCTTGAATCTAGTTGGGTAACTCATAGTGATCGTGTCTTCTCCCCTACCTTTCGAGGAGATGTTACTTCTTGTAAGAAGTTTGTTGAGAATGTTGAACCTAAGAAAGTGGTAGGAGAATCTAGTGGCACCGCCTTGGAAAAGGATGTCGATGATCTATTGAAAATCATCATGATGAGTGATTACAAGATTGTGGATCAACTGTTGCAAACTACATCTAAGATTTCCCTTTTAGCCTTGTTGATGAGCTCTTCTGCTCATCGAGAATCTTTGATGAGGGTGTTGGATTAGGATTTTGTTGAAAGGGATGTGTCTCTGGATCAGTTCAACAGTGTTGTGGGAAATATTACGTCTTGTAATAATCTGAGTTTTTATGATGAAGAATTGCCTGATGAAGGGAGAACCCATAACTTAGCTCTGCACATCTCTATGAATTGTAAGAATGACTCTTTATCCAATGTGCTGATAGATAATGGATATGCTTTGAATGTCATACCAAGAAGCACTCTCATAAAGCTCAAATACTAGGGAAATCCTATGCACCCTAGTGGCATTAAAGTAAAAGCTTTTGATGGTTCGAGAAAATATGTCATTGGAGAGGTGGATTTACCTATTCATATAGGTCCGCACTTATTCAAAATCACATTTTAGGTTATAGATATTATCCCAGCCTATAGTTGTTTATTGGGACGATTCTGGATCCATGAAGCAGGAGCTGTTACATCAACCTTGCATCAAAAACTAAAATTTATCCATGAAGGAAAGGTAGTTATTGTGAACAATGAGCAAGCTCTGTTGATATCTCATTTGTCTTCCTTTAGCATTGTAGAAGCTGACGAAGCCGCTGTTGGAACCCAATTCTAAGATTTGTCTATTAATAATATAAGGAAGAATGCGAATTTTATCACCTCATTTAAGGATGCACAACAGGTAGTGAAGAAGGGACCTAGCAAGGCGTGGGGGCAGGTTATTAATCCACCTATGAACATGAATGGGGCTGGTTTGGGTTTCACCATGAAGAATGAATTTGTGAAGCCAAAGTCCACTTTGAGTAAATATTAAGACATCTTCCACAATGAATGATATCTCTATCCGACTACTCTGAAGATCAACGCTATTCTCGAAGATGAGCTAGAGAAAGAGATGCTGAACTTTGTAACACATGGAGTTAGAATCCATAATTGGGTCACTATTGATGTTCCTTCTTGCATTAACATTTTGAAGTAATTTGTTTTTGTTTGTCTTTTCAAAAAGTCTTCCACTCTTTCCAAGGTGAAAGTGATGTTGTATGGGCATGGCTTTTGTTTTGAATTTTAAGATCATTAATAAAATTTGTTTTTGATTTCTAAATTGTGTCTTTATTTTCTGTTTTTTTCTTGGAAAATGGTAATTAGAAAAAACCTTTCGAAATAAATAATAACTGTAAATGAATCTTCATAATCACTTGTTACACGAGTCAGTTTCTAAAATCAATCATAAATCATATGTGCAGATTAATTAAAAAACCCGTTGAGTGCAATGACCCTGCACCCTCTCCTAACTTTGAATATCCTGTGTATGTGGCTAAAGAAGAAGAATATGAAAAAATCCCATAAGAGGTGTTACGGTTGCTTGAGCACGAGGAAAAATACTATTCAGCCGTATAAAGAGTCGTTGAAGACGATTAACTTGGGTTCAGAGGAAGATCCGGAAGAAGTCAATATTAGGGCACTGCTTCATCCCGAGATGAAGAGCAGGTTAATTGAGTTGCTGAAAGAGTATATGGATATCTTTGCTTGGTCTTATCAAGACATGCCTGGTTTAGACACTGATATTATGGAACAATATTTGCCACTTAAGCGAGAATGTCCACAAATCAAGCTGAAGCTGCGAAGAACTCATCCTAACATGGTAGTGAAGATTAAAGAAGAGGTTTTGAAGCAGATTGATGTTGGTTTTCTTGTAACATCAATGTACCCTCAATGGATTGCCAATATTGTTCTAGTACCAAAGAAAGATGGAAAAGTCTATATGTGTGTTAATTATAGAGATTTAAATAAAGCGAGTCCAAAAGATGATTTCCTATTACCCCATATTGGTATGTTGGTTGGTAGCACATCAAAATTCAAAGTGTTCTCGTTCATGGATGGATTTTCCAGATACAATCAAATTAGTATGGTGTGATACGGTGGGAGAAATGACTTGGTGTTTTGCGTTTTGATCGCATTTGTGCGGATAGCAAGAGTCGCCACCGACTTTTCTTTTATCCAAAAGGAAAGGTAAAAAAGCATAGGAAAGACCTTTCGAGATTATTTCTCGGGTTCGGGGGGTAGATTATGAAAAGGGAAGGTATTAACACCCTTTTCATCCATGGTTTTCCATGGGCTCTTAGTTACTCGTTTAGATCACTTGCTTTTATTTGACAGTGTGCTTGTGGTGTGGGCTTTGAAAGTGTTTTGAAAATGTCTTTGTAATGGTTCTCGTCTCTATAAGAACGCGTATAAAGTTTTGTTTCAAAAAGCGGTTCAAAGATGTGTTTGTGGATTGTGTTTCGGAAAGTGCTTTGAAAAGATGTTTTGCAATAGTTCTCGTCTCTATAAGAACGTATACAAAATGTTTTGTCTTTTGAAAATGTTTTGAAATGAAAGTGTAGGTGTAAAAATGTTTTTATCGTGAGCAAGCGAGTAACTAGGAGTGAATCTACCTACTCGAAAGGTTTTCAATTGTTCTTTTCTTCCTCCTTTTTTAATGTTGCTATCTTACCATTAATTTGGTAAGAAGCCTCATCGTTGGATGTGAAGGGACAGGCGCGGGTCAATTTTACAGTCATCGAAAGCAACTTATGAGACGCTTTAGCAATTTTTGTAAGGTACGAGATCGTTTCATCGAAGGAAACGTCGAGGTTCATCGAGGGACTACGATTTTTTTTATCAAAGGGTCATTGCTAAAGCGTCCCATATTCGAGGGACATGAATGTATTTTCCGAGGCAACGAGCGAGGTTACCCTAGAGGTGCACGTGTGAAAAAGTGTGTTCGTTTCAAGTTATTTTGTTCTTTGATTAAGTTATCTAGCGATTTATTTTTGAATCTTGCCATGTGCGCCTAGTTACTATACAGTATAAGAAAAACAATAAATTGCGGGAATTGAAATTCTACACTATTACAAAGTTTTTGGGAATGGGGGTACAAATTTAGGAATGATGGTTGCAAGTAAAATTAAATCCTAAATTATTATTACAACCATATCGAAATAGATCAGAATGTGCAAGAAACGAAATTGGTTATTTATTTAAGAAAAGAAATAAGTTTGTTTTAAGAAAATATTTTTGGTCTCTTATTTTAAGAAATAAAGTGAAGCATGAAAAAATGTTTTTGGAGTTTGTTGATTAATGAAATAGAAAGTGATAACAAAAATAGTGAGGAAAAGTAAAAAGGAATCAGCGTGTTGCCAATTAAAGGAGGTCAGAAATTCTGACCCTGGCGCACAACAATAGAATAGGATTCAGAAGTTCTGAAACCACCAGCAGCAGAACAGGTTTCAGAAGTTCTGAAACCACCAACAACAGAATAGGTTTCAAAGGTTCTGATATCATTGGAAGAACTTGGTATATCTCTTCACGGCAGTCGAAACATCTGCATTTGGTCATTTCTCCACAAAACTGAAGATATGTATATGACAATTATAACAGGTTTCGCAGCATTTCAGAAGCAAGAAATATCAGAACCATAAATCAAAGGCAAGTGTGAATCTGCTAATTCTAATTATGAGTTCTAAATTTTTTCAGAAGTTCTGAAACTGATTTATTCCATACTTAGGCAAGCAAACACATGAAGTCTCAGAACATGTATAACGTCAGAAACATGATATTTACATTGTATTTTTTTGAACATGCAAATCTGATAATGATTAAGCAAAGTAACGAGAGTCACCAGAAGCTTACCTTGCAACTGGAGAAGATTCTGTAAGATGGAGGTTGGTCTTAGACCCTGGTGATGTTCTGAGTAACTTGCTCACGTACTCAACAGGATGAAGGTCTTCAGCTTCTAGAACAGCCAAGGGGTGATACTCTGACTTCTTTGAGGTGGAAGTGACTGGAGAGTGTATGACAATATGAATGCAGAAGTTGAAATAGCTTCTAGTATACGAATCAACAACCGTGTGGATGGCTTTAGTCAGAGAACGATGGAGTTTTGATGTTGGAATCAAATGCTAAGGTTTTTTATTTTGGTGTTTACAGCTTTTTGGGTCCTTGGAATTTTGCAAAGATTCAAGGTCTTTTTTTTGGTGATTCTCCCTCTCCAAAAAAACCAACCTCTTCAACGTGTGATGGAATAAGCTACTTATAGATGGATTTTGTTGTGGTTTTGGGGGGAAAAACAAATGAGTTTTTAAACATTTTTGGCATACTGCAGGCGTGGACTGGATCAGCAACACCTTGGAGTGTTGTGGCAGCTGGTTTCAGGACTGTGCTATAGCAGGGCAACAGGTTAAGGTTTGGGGTTTGGTGATGTTCTGATTGCAGAATATTAGAAACATCACCTCCAAACGCTGAAAGATCATCTTTTGACCAGAGCGTTGAACATAGCCTCTGCACGCTGAAGAATCATGTTCTGACTGAAGCGTTATATTCTGACCAAGGAGTAACGCTGCTGCATGTTCTGCTTGAAGCATTATCTTCTGACAGTGCTTACATAAAGACTGGCTCAGAAGTTATGAAGTATCACATTCTCTAGACACTTAGAAATTTTTTCTAAATGTTTAGAAGATTTGATTTTTTCCAAAGTAACTTCTGACTTCTGATTTTTGATGAACCCATTTTATGCCTTAATGGAATATGATTCTTGGAACTTGATTTTGATTTAAAATTCATAGTTTGACTCCTTTGGTGTGTAAATGACCATTTTCCCTTGTGAACGATTCTCTTGGAAAATTTGTAATTTCAAATTTGCAACTGGATGGAAACAAACTTGAGGGTCCAGGTTGATCCTTTGAGAAATGAGAGGGCAAAATTTGGGGTACAACAGCTGCCCCTGTTCAATCTTCTTAAACTTGAAAAGTGAGATCGACGTGTTTGTCGTTCGTGGCTCGAAAGTAGAAGATGATTGGACACTAGAGTGCCCAGAAATTTGCACTTGATGATGCGCTGGTTGATTGTGTAGGGAATGGGCTTAAAGATGCCATTTAGAGAAATGATGGAGAATTATCAGGGATGGGCTTATAGATGCCATCCAACAGTGATTGTTAACAGAAAGTCCGAACTTGATTTTAACAGAAAACGAATCAGAATAAACCGTTGAGAGATTTATCTGAACTAGTAAGAAATCTGGAAACGAATCAGAATAAACTGTTGAGAGATTTATCTGAACCAGTAAGAATCTAGAAACGAATCAGAATAAACTATTGAGAGATTTGTCTGAACCAGTAAGAATCTGTAAACGAATTAGAATATACCATTGAGAGATTTATCTGAACCAGTAAGAAGTCTGGAAACGAATCAGAATAAACCGTTGAGAGATTTATCTGAACCAGTAAGAATCTGGAAACGAATCAGAATAAACAGTTGAAAGATTTATCTGAACCAGTAAGAATCTGGAAGGGAATCAGAATAAACCGTTGAAAGATTTATCTAAACCAGTAAGGATCTGGAAATGAATCAGAATAAACCGTTGAGATATTTATCTGAACCAGTAAGAATCTGGAAGCGAATCAGAATAAACCATTGAAAGATTTATCTGAACCAGTAAGGATCTGGAAACGAATCAGAATAAACCGTTAAGAGATTTATCTGAACCAGTAAGAATCTGGAAACGAATCAGAATAAACCGTTGAGAGATTTATCTGAACCAGTAAGAATCTGGAAATGAATCAGAATAAACTGTTGAGAGATTTATCTGAACCAATAAGAATCTGGAAGCGAATCAGAATAAACCGTTGAAAGATTTATCTGAACCAGTAAGGATCGGGAAGCGAATCAGAATAAACCATTGAAAGATTTATCTGAACCAGTAAGGATCTGGAAACGAATCAGAATAAACCGTTGAGAGATTTATCTGAACCAGTAAGGATCTGGAAGTGAATCAGAATAAACCGTTGAAAGATTTATCTGAACCAGTAAGAATCTGGAAGCGAATCAGAATAAACCGTTGAGAGATTTATCTAAACCAGTAAGAAGTCTAGAAATGAATCAGAATAAACCGTTAAGAGATTTATCTGAACCAGTAAGAATCTGGAAACGAATCAGAATAAACCGTTGAAAGATTTATCTGAACCAGTAAGAATCTGGAAGTGAATCAGAATAAACCGTTGAAAGATTTATCGGAACCAGTAAGGATCTGGAAATGAATCAGAATAAACCGTTGAGAGATTTATCTGAACCAGTAAGAATCTGGAAGCAAATTAGAATAAAACGTTGAAATATTTATCTGAACCAGTAAGGATCTGGAAACGAATCAGAATAAACCGTTGAGAGATTTATCTGAACCAGTAAGAATCTGGAAGCGAATCAGAATAAACCGTTGAAATATTTATCTGAACCAGTAAGGATCTGGAAACAAATCAGAATAAACTGTTGAGAGATTTATCTGAACCAGTAAGAACCAGCCTTTTCTCGGAAACTGATATGTATTTGACTTGTTGAAAATTTGTGTCTGTCAGAAGTTTGTTGATAATAACTATCTAATGACTCTTTCCTGCAAAAAGGTGAAGAGTTAATTGTATGCAATGCTATGATGTATGCGATGCATGGTGTGATGTTTACCTCTCAAAATAAATGAGATTGCACTGTATGTACTTGAGTTGTCAATGTTATGACGTATGGATGCAAATGTATGGAATTAAAGATTGTTTGTGTCGTAGCATTGCTGGAAGCGGGAAAAATAAATCCCTTTTGAAGCACTGATGGGTGAGTTTCCAAGTATAAACTCTGTTGTAGAAGGGAAAAGTCATACATTGCTTGTAGTCTTCGTGATATCCTACTGGGGAAATCTGAGAAGTTGGGCAATTTACTGGGGACATTTTGGACCGGTGGTTGGAATTTTTTTGCTTTGTCAGGAATATGAGACCACTTGATATCAACAGGCTTCATATTGGGATATGTTAGCGATTCTGTGGTAGGACGCATTTGCTTCCGCTTTGGCTGGAGAAAGTACCTGCGGGGGTTTTATGGAATGACTTATAGATATTATCCTATTTCTTAAAGTCATTAGTAATTGTCTTTCCGTTTTTTTTTGTAACAGTAATAACGTTCAAATGCATATGTTTAAAAATAAATCATTGGACGTTTTTGTAAACAAGACACAGAAACAAAGAAAAAAGAAAGCAAATGGTTCTGCACTTCCAAAGGGACATCTTTGTATTAACTTGAATAAGTATTTTTGTATAATGAGACGAGCATTCTAGCGAGAGAATGTCGTCGTAAAAAATGAAAATTAATACAAAGAAAAGATAGCTATATGAAATAATCCCATGGGGTTCCCATTCTGCTATAGTCTTCATGTCTCTAAATGTCTTGTCCACTTGTCGCCTCGGCGAAGTCGATTGGATTGATTTAGATTCGTTTGAGATGATTGGTCAATGCTGAAAATCGTCTGCAAGATGATTGAACGGGACATAGTCATACGCTTTAATCCCTAACTTTTTCCTGGACCGCTGTGATACGGTGAGAGAACTGACTTGAAGTTTTGCGTTTCGATCGCATTTGTACGGATAGCAAGAGTCACCACCGACTTTTCTTTTATCCAAAAGGAAAGGTAAAAAAGCACAGGAAAGACCTTTCGAGATTATTTCTCGGGTTCGGGTGGTAGATTATGAAAAGGGAAGGTATTAGAACCCTTTTCATCCATGGTTTTCCATGGGCTCTTAGTTACTCGTTTAGATCACTTGCTTTCATTTGACAATGTGCTTGTGGCATGGGCTTTGAAAGTGTTTTGAAAAATCTCTTTGTAATGGTCCTCGTTTCTATAAGAACGCGTACAAAGTTTTGTTTCAAAAAGTGGTTCAAAGATGTGTTTGTGGAACGTGTTTTTGGAAAGTGTTTTGAAAAGATGTTTTGCAATGGTTCTCGTCTCTATAAGAATGTATAAAAAAATGTTTTGTCTTTTGAAAATGTTTTGAAATGAAAGTGTAAGTGCAAAAAATGTTTTTATCGTGAGCAAGCGAGTAAATATGAGCGAATCTATCTACTCGAAAAGGTCTTAAATTGTTCTTTTCTTCCTCCTTTTAATGGTGCTATCTTACCATTAATTTGGTAAGAAGCCCCATCGTTGGATGTGAAGGGACAGGCGCGGGTCAATTTTACAGTCATCGAAGGCAACTTATAAGACGCTTTAGCAATTTTCGTAAGGGACGGGATCATTTTATCGAAGGCAACATCGAGGGTCATCGAGGGACTACGATCTTTTTTATCAAAGGGTCATTGCTAAAGCATCCCATATTCGAGGGACATGACTGTATTTCCGAAGCAACGAGCGAGGTTACCCTAGAGGTGCGCGTGTGAAAAAGTGTGTTTGTTTCAAGTTATTTTATTCTTTGATTAGGTTATCTAGCGATTGATTTTTGAATCTTGCCATACACGTCTAATTACTATACAGTATAAGGAAAACAGTAAATTATAGGAATTGAAATTCTACGCTATTACAAAGTGTTCGGGAATGGGGGTACAATTTTTACAAATGGGGATGAGTCAAATGCGATTAAAAGGTCCAAGTAGCAAGCAATACAACCAAATCGAATTTTGAACGATTAATTAAAGCTACAATAATCTACGAGATAAAATTAACCAACAAAATATGGAAATGAAATTTTAAGTATTGAAAGGAAGAAAGTAAAACCTATTCTAAAAATGAAATAATTGACTAAAAGAAATTAAATCGTATGCATTATTTTTATCTTTTGGTATTTTATTATGAAGAATTTAAGCAAAACAATTTAAAACTAAATGAAAGATTAATTAACAAAATTATTTACAAATAAAATCCCTAACTAAACTAATCAAGACAAATCAACTAATTTTTTGTTTGAAGAAAGTTAACCTAGAAGAATTAATAAAAGATATAAAAATTAAATTTGACATTTAAAAAAAAAGGGGTGTAAGGCAGTTTAGGGTGTGCGTTGTTTTATATATTTTTTGAATGGGCTTTAGGGCCCAAGAATTTTTGTCTGTTTACCAAAAAGAAAGAAAAGAAAAGACAGCCAGAAAAAATGTCCCGGGGGGGTCTCGAACCCGGGACTTTGCCTTCAAATGACAACACCTTAACCAACCCACCGCTTATTCATTCATGCATTTTTGAGCTTCCATTAGCTGATAAGCCAAAATTATGAAACGGGCTGGGTCAAACAAACAGGCCCAAACCCGGTTTGTGCTAAGAGGAAAAAGAAAATAAACCCTAAAGTAAGGCAAGGGGGCGCCTCCGGCACTGTCCCTAGGGAAGAGGAAAGATACATCATCATTATTATTATTAATTTCAAAGACCTTTTTGTTTTCTTTTTTTTTTATTCTAAAAATTACTGTAAAAAAGAACAAACTCCCTCTCTCTCTAAACCGAATCAACTCCAACTTCCTCTTCTGTTTTCTTTTTGTCTTCACGCTAAAAAAAAACTCTTTTCTTCTTCTTCTTCTTCTATTCGTCCATGGCATCTCTTCTTGACAAGCAAACTCTTCTTCGCGACGATGGGTTTGAGTTGAGTTTTGGATCGGGTTTCCACCGAGAGGTTGCATGGGGATTCTGAGCTCCAATGGAGCGATTTTGCCATCGACGTCGGAGTCGAGTGAAAGCTTCCTTCATGGAAGGGGTTTGATCGTTGCTCAGATCCTTACCCATTTCGGTTTCGCTTCATTTTTTTTCTTCAGGTTTGGGGATATTCTCTTCTGGTTTTATGAAATTGAAAAATGTTTTCACTCTGTTTCTTTAGTTGGTATTCTCAGATTGATGGTTATGGAGTTGTTGGCTTTGATCAGTTGTTATGTTTTTCTTCTGTTTTTTCGGACGATGAATGATGATGGTTTGGGCGAGTTTATTGATGTTGCATGTTTTGTTATTGTTGATGAAAGGTTGGATTTTTATTTATGGTTTTGATATGGAAGTTGTTTCTTCTATAAAAATTTCTCTCTTCCTTGCTTTTGTTTTTTTAGTCATGTCAAAAAGGAATTTTTTTGTCTTGATTAACAGTGGCAAAAAAATATGAAGCAGTTTGAGGCATAGCAAAACAACAATGAGCTTAAAAGATTGGGAATCAAACTTACAGTATTGGAGCTTTTTGCAAACGATCTCTTGACACTGTTGCCTTCGTCCTCCTTCTTGTTCCTCACTCGTTTTTTGCTGTCGGTGTTTGTTTAACAGGGAAGTCTCTTTTATGCCTCTTTGCTTATTTTTGTTGTAATGTCTCTTCCTTTCTGAATGGTGGTATCCAGAAAATGATGATCTTTTTTTGGGTTTTTGGTATGCTTTGTTATGCTGCTGGTTCTTTGTGAATAATGAAATTATCTCTCCCCCTTTTGCTGTCCCAAATGGCTCTGATATATGCTGAAAAACAAAACTTTTTTTGGGGGAAAAGCCATTGCGTTTGAACAATTGTGTTATGCTGTTGTTGCTCCTTTGTGTTGCAGTTTTGACTTAGCCTAAATTTGTGCAAATTTGGGCTGTATGTTTGCAGCTACTTGGACAGGTTTTAGCCTTTTGTGGACAACATATGGAGGGCTGCAATGCAGTCCATTTTTGACAGCATTTTGGCTTTTTGTGATTGTGCTTTTTTCATTGTGATGTAAACTGATTTTCCAGCATTTGAAACCATGATGAAATTATTGATTTTGACTTGCATTTCTCCTTATTTTGTCCTCTGTGAACCAATTGAAAATTGTGATTTGCAATGGACCAAACACGGACGAAACGTTGTCCCCTTATTTCTGATTCTTTTCACCAATCCCTAATGATGAAAGTATAGAGATTTCTTTGAAATTTTTCCAACCTTATTCCAACATGAATTTTGCCAACTAATGCTCTTCTTTTGTTTACATGTACGGGCCCATTGGATTGACGACGAGTGACTTGAAGCACTTGAAGAAAGCTTGATGATGAAGAAAACTCTTTTGTAGTTTTAGTGCATTGTTAAGAATTTGTAACATATTTTTTTGTAATTGCAAGCTTGTAAAAAACTTTAGCAATTGTACATTCTTTGATTTTGAACAACACTTTGGATGATAGATTGAATGTAAGCCTTGTACCAAAAGGAAATTGAATGATAATGGTGAGGACTTAGGTATTCAAAAGTCACTTTGTAGTCTTGTAAGCTTCTCATGAAATTTGAATGAAGAATGATGAGTTGATTTTTGAATATAGCCTTGAAAAGTTGAATTTGGAATAAGATTTGGACTTGAAATTGAGAATGGAAATTTGGAATAAACCTTGCCTTGTAATATGTAAAATCGATATGAACTTGATTCACATGTAGAACTTTTGAACTTGAATGGATAATGAGACTTTGAATGAAGTTTATGAACAAATTGATTATGTCTTGCAAAACTTGAATCATTTGAAATTTACCTTGAATCCATGGATTTAGCACATTGAATTTGAAATGAATACATGAGAAAGAAATGGACTTGAAAGTATTAATGAATGTCTTGTACAACTTTAATAAATTTCATGGTCTTCCAAGCGCATTTTAACTTTGATAGTTGAAGTATTGAAAATTGAAAAAGTTGCGAGCCTCGAAAATTGGACAAGAGTTTCTTGTGATTAGGTCAAATTTGCAAAATGACCTTTAAAGCATTCGAATTTTCTGATGATCTTTCGCACATAATCAAATCTTTACTTGTGAAGAGAAAATAGAGATGACGTCAAAGAGAGTCATACGCAAAAGAAATGCCTAAAATATGTCGAATAACGAAGAAGTTACAGTCACTCGAATTTGATGTCGCAAAAGGTCATCTTTTGGGTTACTGGAGTAATTTTCAGTCGTCTGAACCACTGGCTGAGCAAACTCACGATGCGAGGCTTGAAACTTGGCACAAACATCTCTGATAACACATGAAGGACCATAAAGACTATTTGAAACTTTGAAAACTCATTTTCTTTTGAGAAACGCAAAACCCTAATTGTTGATTTTACTGCCTCGGAAGAGAATCTGTCTGATCGATTTCTGAGCCAACTTGAATATCTGAGAAACCCTAGGATTGTATCTTGTATGAAAAATAGGAGGGCAAATTTTGGGGTACAACAACCGCCCTCTCGGGTTTTCAGTCCACCGGGATACCCTTTTTTGCCCAAGCCGCCTTTTCGGGTTTTCAACTTGCCGGGTGTACATATTTTTTTTTATTTTCATCCCTTATTTTTTCCCGAACCCTTTTGGTTCGCCGGGAAGCCCTTATTTTTTCCTAGGCCAGTCAACCTAGCGGGTCTTTGATCATTCGTAGTATCTTTTAACTATGTCCGTATTTACAGGGTGTGGGAGGTCGTCGCCATCCATAGTGGTCAAGATCATTGCTCCACCAGAGAATATGATTTTGATTACAAACGGCCCTTCATATGTAGGAGTCCATTTGCCCCTGGGATCACCTTGTGGCAAAATGATACGCTTGATTACCAAGTCACCGACCCGATATACCTGACGTTTGACGTTTTTGTTAAAATCTTTGATCATGCGTTTTTGGTACATCTGACCATAACAGATAGCTGTAAGCCTCTTCTCATCAATCAAGTTTAGTTGGTCAAACCGAGTCTGAATCCAATCTTCTTCATTCAAACCAGCATCCTTCATGATTCTTAGAGAGGGGATCTGGACCTCAATAGGCAAGACAACTTCCATGCCGTATACGAGAGAATTAGGTGTTGCCCCAGTTGATGTGCGAGCTGTGGTACGATACCCGTGGAGAGCGAACGGTAGTATCTCATGCCAGTCTTTGTATGTGACTGTCATTTTCTGTATGATCTTCTTAATGTTTTTGTTAGCAGCTTCTACATCACCATTCATCTTTGGTCGGTAAGGGGAAGAATTGTGATGCTGAATCTTGAATTGCTCACACAAGAAGGTGATCATAGTGTTGTTTAGATTCGTACCATTATCAGTGAGGATTCTCTCTGGGATGTCGTACCGACAGATGAAATTCTGTTTGATGAACCGAGCGACCATATTCTTAGTAACGGAAGTAAAAGAAGCTGCCTCAACCCACTTTGTGAAATAGTCGATGGCCACTAAGATGAAGCGGTGTCCATTGGAGGCCGTTGGCTTGATTTCCCCAATCATATCTATTCCCCACATAGCAAAGGGCTAAGGATCCGTCAAGACATTTAGAGGAACCAGAGGTACGTGCACCTTGTCAGCATAAATTTGACACTTATGACAAGTCCGAGAGTACTGGTAGCAATCTGCCTCCATGGTAGACCAATAATAGCATGCCCGTAGGATTTTCTTTACCATTGTATGCCCACTGGAATGGGTACCAAAAGTGCCTTCATGTAATTCGACCATGATCCTTTCAACCTCAGCCTTGTCTACGCACCGAAGCAATATAGAGTCATGTCTCCGTTTGTACAAAATGCCGTTACTAAGGAAGAATTTAGCCGAGAACCTTCTTAGGAACTTCTTGTCCTTCACCGAAGCTCCTTCTGGGTATTCCTGAGACTCGCGATACCTCTTGACTTCATGAAACCAAGGTTGGTCCACTACCTCTTCAGTATTAATCTCGTGACATTAGGCTGGTTCATCCATCCGCTCAATGGTGATTTGAGGAGCCTCGTTATCCCAATTAAGTCTAAACATAGATGACATTGTAGCTAATGCGTCTGCTAGCTGATTTTCTTCTCGCGGGAAATGCTCGAAGGTAATCTTCTCGAAATGTGGCAACAATGTCAACACATGTTCTTTATAAGGGATAAGGTTGGGGTGCTTGGTGTCCCATTCCCCTTTGACTTGACTGATGACCAAGGTTGAATCTCCAAATACATCCAAGTGTTTAATCCCCAAGTCTATAGCAGCTTTGAGACCGAAGATGCACGCTTCGTATTCTGCCATGTTGTTTGTACAGTTGAAGCAAAGTCTGGTAGTAAAGGGAGTATGACATCCTTCTGTAGATATGAGTACGGCACTGATACCATTGCCAAGTGCGTTGGATGCCCCATCAAAGAACAGGGTCCATTGGGATCCTTGTTCAGGTCCGTCATATGGCCTGATTTCCTCACAGTTGTCTAACATCATGATGTCTTCGTCCGGGAATTCAAACTTCATGGACTGATAGTCTTCTACAGCTTGGTGAGCAAGATGATCAGCCAATACACTACCCTTTATAGCTTTCTGGGTAGTATACTGTATGTCATATTCTGTCAGGATCATATGCCATCTCGCTATTCTCCCAAAAAGAGTGGGCTTCTCAAAGATGTACTTTATCAGATCCATTTTAGATATCAACAAAGTAGTGTGGGTCAGCATATACTGTCTCAGCCGGCGAGCAGCCCATGCCAGAGCATAGCAAGTTTTCTAGAGCAGTGAATATCTTGTTTCACAGTCGGTAAACTTTTTGCTTAGGTAATAAATAGCATGCTCTTTTCGGTCAGACTCGTCATGCTGCCCCAGCACACACCCTGTGGTACGGTGGGAGAACTGACTAGAGGTTTTGCGTTTCTTTCACACTTGTGCGGTTAGCAAGAGTCGCCAACGAATTTTTATTTTATCCAAAGGAAAGGTCAAAAAGCACAGGAAATACCTTTGAGATGTTTTCTTGGGTTTGGGGGATAGATTATGAAAAGGAAAGGTGTTAGCACCCTTTTCATCCATGTTTTTCCATGGGCTCTTAGTTACTTGTTTAGATCACTTGCTTTTGCTTTTCAATTGTTTGAAATGGTGCTTTGTGTGTGGTTTTGAAAATATTTTGAAAAGAGGCCTTTGTCTAGGCAACCTTTGTAATAATTCTTATTTGATTGTATACAAAGGTGTTTGTCTTTTGAAAAGATGTTTCAATGTTTGAAAGTTTGTTTTGGGAAATGTTTTGAAATTGCGTTGAGTGTTTTTGAAAATAGCAAGGATGTTTACAAGTTGATCAAGTAACTAGGAGTTGTCTACCCTACTCAAAGATCTTTCCTATACATTTTAACCCTTTTACATTGTTGTTATACCATTGTATTTGGTAAACAACCTTGTGTTTGGATGTTAAACGGGACAGGCGCGGGTCAATCTTACAATCATTGAAGACAACTTGTGAGACGCTCTAACAATTTTGTAAGGGACGAGATCATTTTATCGAAGGCAACATCGAGGGACTACAATCTTTGTTTATCGAAGGGACATTTGCTAGAGTGTCTCATATTCGAGGGACATGATTGTATTTCCGAGGCAACAAGCGAGGTTACCCTAGAGGTGCACGTGTGAGAAGTGTGTTGATTTCAAGTAATTTATTCTTGGATTAGGTCATCTAGCGATTGATTTTTGAATCTTTCCATACATGCCTAATTACTACACAATATATAGAAAGCAATAAATTGCGGGAATTAAAAGTCTAAGCTATTACAAAAGTATCCGGGAATGGGGGTACAATTATTACAAATGGGGATGAGTCACATAAAAAATAGCAATGTCCAAATATTACAACCAAATCAAATTGTTGTGCGATTCAATACAAAGCTAAGACAAATTTACAAAAATAAAATCAATAAAGTATGAAATGTATGTATTTACTTGAAAAGAGATAAATAAAAATCTATTCTAAAAAGATTAAAAATTTATTATTATTATTCCTTTATGTATTTTATTAATTTAAAAGGAAAAGTTTAAAGAAAGTAAATTAATTAAACTAAATCTTGATTTTTTGGTGTTTTTATTAAATGTTACAAATTAATAAAAAGTTATAAAAAGAAAATAATGAAAATTGATTCTTAAGACTAAAAAAAAAGTGCAAAAAAATAATATTAGTAATTTTCAAAATAAATAACAACAAATTAAAAAAAGAAGAAAATGGGCTTTGAAGAATTTGGAGGGCGCTAGGCCCAAAAAGGGTTATTGTTTTGCTGAAAGAAAAAAAACAAGGCAGAGGGGGAAGGGAGACGCGCTGGGCCTAAGGCTTGTGGACAGAACTGGCCCAAATCTCTTAAGCTTGCTTATTGTGTTTGATTAGGGTAAACAACAAAAAATAGGGTTTGTGCCCTCTTGCACTCACAGCGGCGCCACTTTGTTCGTCTCCCTTACTTCTCTCAACTTCATTCATCTTTCTCACTCTGTCTCTAATCGCTACTGATTCATGAGAGAAACGCTTTTTTTTTGGTAAAACCTAGGTTCTGAGATGGAATCACCTAAAGGGTTTGAAATGTTTTTCGATCTGATCCTCCCTCTACTTCCGTTACCGGAGCGCCTCTCATATCCTTACCTCCTAAACAAGTGCTAGCGACTTTGCTTTTTTTTTGCAAGGTATGGTTCGGTTTTGGGTTTAACAGTTTTGTTGGTTTTATACGTTTTGCTTGTTGATCGTGTTTATTGCCTTATTGAGATGCAGAGAAATTTGTAAGAGGGACAAGAAAGCTATACCTGTTTAGGGATTTTCTGGAATGGAAGGGAATGGTGAGGCTTGAGGGAGGTGTTCCCTGGTGGCGGATCTCGTGAGGGAAGAGAAATGATGATGTGAAGAACGCACGCTTCTGGTAACATTTTCTTTTTCTATTGAACTTTGAATGATGATGATGATGCTTCTGACTTTTGATGATGTTATTCCTCTTTCTTGAACTTGAATGATGATGGTGTTATACTTCTGACTTTTATATAATGTTGGTTAGTTTGAAGATTTGTTTGAAACTCTGTGATTGTTCTAGCTTGGAAAACTGTTTTTGGACTTTGGAATATTGTTACTGGTTATTGAATGTTCTTGTTTACAGTTTGGCTTGATATTGTTGCTTGAACTTGGTATGTTCTTGATGGTTACAGTTTGAATTGGTTTGGAACTGTTTAAGGACTTTGGAAGTTTTGAAAACTGGTTTTTGATAGTTTGGTATATTTTGATTCTAAGTTTTGTGAGTTTGAGTTGGCTGTTTTTGTTAACAAGCTTTGTTGAAAATGGTTTTTGATAGTTTGAAATGGTTGGGATGTTTGAAATGAGTTTTTGTTTTGGATGTTAGAACTGAGTTTTTGATGGTTTTCTGAGTTTTTGGTTTGGTTTTTTTGTATGTTTTTGACAGTTTTGAAGTTGAAAATGTTGCAGGCTTTGAGAGTTGCTGAGAACTGTTAACAAGTTGTGATTGTTTGCACTTGGTTACAGGTTTTTGTGGTTATGGTGATTGGAGGTTTGGTGGCAGTTTGTGTTTGATAATTTTTTTTTGTTCTCACCTCTCTTACTCTCTCTCTACTGTTATATTGGCTTTTCTCTTTGACAACAACTTATTCAAAATGGTGGGAAACCACCAAATTTTGAATACTTTGGGACTTTCTTCTTAGGCTCATTTCCTTGTAGTTTTGTTTGCTAGCATTTTTGGTGCAATTATGACAGCAGGGAAGCATCCCCTAGGTGACTTCTTTCCTTTTCCTCTCTTAATGACCCTAAGCCAAATATTTTATGAAAAGTTTGCAATTTTTAACTTGGAAAATGATGAAAAGCTTATGAACAAGCCTCTTGCTTGTTGACTTAGTTTTATATTTTCTTCTTGCTGATGCTTTTTTGTCTGCTTATGCTGCTGTATATCTTGGCTTGTTTGTATTTTGTTTGCATCGGTTTTTGCTGATGCTGCTGTACGGTTTGCATTATTCTGCTTGTTTGCCTTTTGCTTTGGCCATGCTGCTGTATATCTTGGTTTGTTTGGGAAATTTGCGCACCTGCTTCCTGTTTGGCCATGTTGCTTGTATATTTTCACTTGTTTGGGCAGCTTTGCTTGTATTTGGATAAATTGCTTGCATTCTTTTTTTTTATTTGGACAACTTTGCTTACATTTTTCTTTTTCTTTTTGTGAACCAAGAAGAGCAATCTTCTTGTGATTTGCAAAATAGAAAAATAAAAACGTGATGAATTAAAAATAGCCCTCTGATTCCAAATTGCAAACTTTAATGATGAACACATTTTTTGTTTTGAAAATTCTTAACCATATCCAATTAACTGTACTGATCAATTTCTGTCTTTTGTTTTTCATGTGAGCGCAAACTGGATGGTGGTAAAGCAGAGGAAGCAGAAGATTCCTTGGCAAGCATGGAAGCAATGGAAGTTTATTCATTCTTAGGCTTAGATTCTTCCTTTGTAATTTAGATAGGAATACTCAAATAATTGTACTAATTTATTTTTTCAAATACAATAAGTTGTAAAACTTAAAGCATTTAAATAATAAATTGTATTGTAACAATTTTTTGAAATAAATGAAAAAGTCTTATGAAATATTCTAATGTCCATTAGAATCCTTTATTGTCAATAACTTGCAATTTTCTCTTTGCATCTTCACTAATTCTTTAAGATTCCTGATTAAGTTAATTGAAACTGTATTCCAATAATTCTAATCAAGATAACTTAAATTCCAAGTAATCCAATAACTCTAATCTTGCAACTGTATTCCAAATAAACATGCACTTTGTATTCCATAAACAAATGTTCATTCCATAAACCAGCAAATGTCTTATTCCTTTAACAAGCAAATGTCTTGTTCCATTAACAAGCAAATGTCTTATTCCATTAACAAGCAAATGTCTTAACATACGCGAATTATTTGGTTAACCTGGATCAAACAAAACATGAATATTCCAAATGAACAGTCTTAGATCCCATCTCTTGTCCCAAATAAAACATGCCTTGAGAACAAACAGTAATCTTTCAGTAAACTTGAAAAAGCATGAAAACGTGTGAAAGCCAATTGGGTCTCTGTGAATTCATTTCTTCTGAGAACTGCAAGTAAAAACCCTAATTGCTGGTTTATTTCCAAAGGAGAAAATTTGTCTGATCGATTCCTGAGCCATTCTTGAATATATGAGGAACCCTAGGGTTGTGATTTCTGTAAAAAATGGGAAAATTTTGGGGTACACCAGTTGCCCCTGTTCAATCTTCTTGAACCCGAAGAGTTAGATCGGCGAGCTTCGTCGTTCGTGACTCGAAGGTAGAAGATGATTGGACATTAGAGTGCCCATAAATTTGCACTCGACAAAAGTAAAATTGAGGGAATGTGCTTAAAGATGCCATTTGGAGAGGTGACAGAATGTTGTTGGAGATGGGCTTAAAGATGCCATCCAAGAAAGTTTGGTTGTAAACCGACAGAATAAGTATCAGAATGGTGTCCGTATTTGAAACGTATCTGAACTGTATCTGTACTTGGAATCTGAATAAGCGACATAATGACTTCCGTGTCTGGAGTGTATCTGTAATGTATCTTGTAATTAAGTCTGAATGAGTGACAGAATGGCTTCCGTGTCTGGAGCGTATCTGGACTGTATCGGTATTTGGAATCTGCTTACGTATCATAATGACTTCCGTGTCTGGAGTGTATCTGTCTTGGGGAAAAAAGTCAGAATAAGTGACAGAATGGCAACAGTGTTTGGAGTGTATCTGGACTGTATCTGAAGTTGAGATCTGTATGAGTAGCAGAATGACTTCCGTGTCTGGAGTATCTGAACTGTAACTGGGATCTTGAATAAGTGACAGAATGACTTCCGTGTCTGGAGCGTATCTGGACTTAAATTTGATAGTTGAATCTGAATGAGAAATAGAATGGCTTCCGTATCTGGAGCGTATCTAATCTATATCTGATTGTTGAAGTCTGAATGATTGACAGAATGGCTTCCGTCTGGAGTGTATCTGTACTGTATCTTGACTTGGGATTTGATTAAGTATCAGAATGACTTCCGTGTCGGGAGTGTATCTGTACTGTATCTTGAAATTAAGATTTGAATGAGTGACAGAATGGCTTCAGTGGCTGGAGCGTATCTGGACTGTATCAGTAATCTTTGAATATCTGTTAAAGATAGCTGTTAATCTTATCCTGAAAAGGGTAGAATGTTAGCTGAAACACGAAATTATGTTGCATGAAATGTATGATGCAATGAATGTGTTTTATCCATGCTTATGATGTAATGTATGCGCATGTAAGCTGATTTGCTGTATTGCTGAGGAAAATAAATCCTTGACTGCTGCCGGGGGAAATAAACCCTTGACTGCTGAGGATTCCTGCTATGAGAATAATGCCATATACTTCTCGAGGAATCTGCTTGGGGAATCCAGAGAATTTTAATGACTTCTACTGGGGATTACTGACGGGAGTCTTTGTTCTGTCGAGAAACAATAAAAACTCCGTGGGAAAAAGTTTATCCTATAATGAAAACTCTGTGGGGAAAGCTTATTCCTGTTTGGAAAAAGCTTAGGAGTTTAGGTTATATGCCACTTTAAGAATGAGAATTTTCATTCTGTTGGAGATATTAGGAGCTTGGATTGTATGCCACTTTAAGAATGAGAATCTTCATTCTGTTGGAGATATCAGGAGCTTGGGTGTATGCCACTTCAAGAATGAGAATCTTCATTCTGTTAAGGGTATAAGGAGTTTGGGTGTATGCCAATCTTCTGGGGTTTCAAGAATGAGAATCTTCATTCTGTTAAGGGTATCAGGAGTTTAGGTGTATGCCAATCTTATGGGGTTTCAAGAATGAGAATCTTCATTCTGTTAAGGATATTAGGAGTTTGGGTGTATGCCAATCTTCTGGGGTTTCAAGAATGAGAATCTTCATTCTGTTAAGGATATCAGGAGTTTGGGTGTATGCCAATCTTCTGGGGTTTCAAGAATAAGAATCTTCATTCTGTTAGGGATAAAAGTTAACTGTTATCTGGTTGATTTCCAGGCTTTAAGATAACTTGCTGGGGAATTGGAGAAACCAGATGATTTCTGCTGTGGGTTGATAGTTGGTAGTCTCATCTCCGCTGGGGATCTTAATGACATGCTGATTTGATTGCGTATGGAAATGGGCTTAAAGATGCCATTTGGAAAGTTTGAACTGGATCTGAAACAACAAAATCTGGAAGTGAATCAGAATAAACCGTTGAGAGATTTATTTGAAACAACAAAATCTGGAATATCTTCAACTGGAATAAGAATCAGGGAGATCTTAGTGTCGATCTGACTGAGCCAGAGAAGGTCTTGAAATATCTTGACTGGATAAGAATCAGAAAAATCTTGGAATCAAATTAACTGAGTCAGACGGAAATCTTGGAATATCTTCAACTGGTGCCGGGGAAAATAAATCCTGGACTACTGTTGAATGGGAAAGTTGAATGAACTACTATCTGGTCGTGGTCCAGGATTCATAGCTTGAATTTTGTGAGAATTTGATTGCATCTTTCCTGAAAGGTAAAGGTTAGTTGCATGACATATATCAAACAAAAATGTTCTCAAAATAAATGAGATTGCGTTGTATGATGTCCTGATGTACGGATGTGTAATGTTTTCAAGACGACCTTTCGCTGGGGGAAATAAATCCCGAATTGGTGCTGGAGAAAAGAGTTGAATTCTTCATTTTCGATAGTGAAAAATATGGCGACTTCAATGGGAAAAATTCTCAGGAATTCTTGAGGTCGACTTAGCTGGGAAGAGGTTATTAAAGATTGAAACTCTGGCTGGGAGCCATCTTATGAGAAGGATTTTGGAGATATTTGTCACTGCCCCAAGTAGCGAGTGTTTATGGCTTTGCCAGGAAATGTTTTACTGTATGTAACCCTTTGTTGGGATTGACGTTCAATGCCCCAAGTGACGGTGACAGAGACTTGCCCCTGGTTACTCTGCACTTTGAGAGATTTCTTGAAATCTTGACTGGACTACCCCAGGTTAACTGGACTTTGAGAGATTTCTTGAAATCTTGACTGGACTGCCCCAGGTTTATTGGACAATGCCATGTCATGTCCCCTTTGTTGATAGAAGATTTTTGCAACAGAAGTGTCATCCCACTTGAAGTGATTTTGTTCACTGAGAGAGCTTTCGTTCATCGGATATTCACTGTGTGAATTTCTTCGCTATCAAACAAATAGCCATATGCAAACAACGATATTCAAATAATGCAAAGTTTATATTTGTCTTGAAATTTTGAAAAATGCGGTTTTTAGCAGAAAACTTTTTATAAGAAAAATTCAACTCAAGACTTAGAGCAAAGCCTTACAGGAGTCAGGATACCTTTTGTAACAGTATGCTTTCGAAATAACCCATGTTTCAATTAGGACTTTTGAAGGGTTGTAACGTGGCTTGGTTCACGGTTTTAAGAAACAAAGGATAAAGGCTCAAAGCATATTTGTACCCACCCGCTCTTCGTGATGTTCTTCAATCCTAAACTCAGTTAATTGTGCGTTTGAACTCCAAATGAGTCTGGAACGGCATTTTGGTGATCGCTCAAACAAATTGAGTTTGTTGGAAGGCAGACATTTTTGCAACATTTTTCATGTTGTTGAGGATTTGTAGTGACCTCTTTTTTTTATTTGTTATCCCTAATTTTTTCCTGACTGTTCCTGTTTTTTTTTTAGATTTACAGTCAGCGGGATGCCCCCGTTTTCTTAAGCCTCCCTCATAGGTTTCGACTTAGTGGGATTTTCTTTTTGATAGACAATGTCTGCCTATGTGATAAGGAACCATCACCGTCTTTTGACTCCAAAGGAATGTTTTTGATGCCATTCATTGTATTACAAAATGAGAGCTTGCGACTTTATCGCGCATTTGAATTAACTGAGAGACTACCTTGCCCCAGGTTTTGATTAAAGGTTTCAATTTATGTTAAAACAGAAAACTTCTACTTCTTTGGCTCGAAGGGGTTGACTAGGGATTATCTTCCTTATAACTCCAATGTTTAGGATTTAAAAGAAACGTCTGTACATCGTCAACAAGGTCTGTCCAAAAGCATACTGTATGGGATTATGGTATTGTTTTTGTCATCCTCCCTCTAAAGGTTTGTGTCATAAGAGGAATAAAAGCATAATTTAAAAATAGTGAAAATGAAAAGATGAATTCAAGACAAACATATGCAATGCATTAATGAAACCGAGTTTGACATTAATAGATAATTGTTTGAATAACAAAAGAAATTACAACTTGAAAATTCAAATGAAACAAAAGCCTCTTTGTCTGAACTTGTCACTTTAGATGGAGAGCCTTCAGCGGAAGATTTTCATCTGGCCATCCTGTGTGAACTCCAGCACTCCTCTGTCAATCAAGTCTTGGGTCTTATTTTTCAAAGCCCAACAGTCATTCGTATCATGCCCAGGATTATTGGAGTGGTATGCACATAATGCATTGGGATGATAGCTAGGAGCAGAGGTATTGGGATTCCGAGGAGGATCCCTTAATACAGCCAGCTTGACCTCTAACAAGCATTGCAGTACTTGAGATAATGGTATGTTAATCTCAGTGAAGCGCCTTCCGGATGTATTTTTCTTACACCGATTACCCTGTTGACGTTGGTGAGGTTGTTGTTGGGCTTGTGACCCTGAAGCAAACTAGGGAAGCTTTCCCTCGACTTCTTGTCTCAAGGGAGGTTGAATGATGACTTGATCTTCAACCTTAGTTGTTTTCCCCGTTTGGTTATGTTCGCCTAGATGAAGCTTGTTGATGAGGACTTTTAGCTCCTCTTGTCCTTGAGCCAGGTTTTGAATAAGAGCCATCTGGCCCACCAGTTGTCCCATCATCTGAATTTTCATTGTTGCCATCTCAATCTGTAGCCCTTTCAACTGATCATTCCTGATGCCCCCTGGATTCCCTATGACCATGCCCCTTGTGAGGAGAGCTTTCACCTCTTCTTGTCCCTTGGACATGTTCAAGAACATCTCTTGAAGTTGAGCGTTTTGAGCCTGGATGTCTTTGATAGTCTTCTCTAGAGCCATCTCTACTGAAATAAACAGTAGGAATATAAGGAGACCTGAAAGGGGGAAACATGTCATGATACGATGCATGATATGTGGATGCATGTTTTCAAGGATCTCGCGGGGTAAACACAAGAAAATGTTAGAAATTGAACATCTTTGATTAGAGAGCTTCGTATTGGTGGATGTATTTTCACGAGAATAAAGCTCACCATGTCAAGTGGGTCATAGCCCTTGACTCAAGTTGTTGTACTTGATTTTTGACGGTGTTTGTTTAGAGGAAAAATGAATCCTCTTGCCTTCTGGTAGACGTCTGGTTCAACGTGACCCTGCATTAAAAACCCTCGAGATCCTTGAAATGGTTATTGAAAATGCTATGGTATGATGTTATGATGTCATGTACAAATATGCGAAGTAAGCAAGTTTATATACAAATAATCATATTCACACAAAGCAGATAAGTCCTTAGGTTTAGGCTTGCATGGAGTTTGTAGGTAAATACCCTCTTGAAGTTTTAGTTGGCTCAACCTGTCCTAGAAATAGTAACTGGGTTCTAAAGGAGCTCAATATCACTGGATTGTTTCCTTGTTCATTGTTTCAATTTATCCTCTTACAGGCGACCGAAATATTCCAAGGAAACAAACCTCAATGAGTGTAGTATCGAGTATCAACCAATTTTCAGCTCTACACCAAAACCGGTCATCTCACTACGTCCTAATGGCCAAGTTGGTCAAGTAAGGTTCTAAGGTCAGTTGATGCTTCACGACACCACGCGGCGGCCCCGTACTCTCCTTGATTCAACTCAAGGGTTACCGGTACCAACCAAAGTGCCACATCAACGTAGCCAAGGCTTCAACCATGTCGGTATACCCCGCACAGTTCCCTCACAGTTTATTGCTACTTACCTAAAAGGTGCCCCCAAATCCAAGTGTAGGATTTAAGACAAACCCAAACAAGGAACCAAAAAGTAAAGCATACAAATCAAACAAGATAAGCATGTAAAGGTGATCTAAAACCCTAAGGTAACCCCACTTTTATAATATTCCCCAGCAGAGTCGCCAGTTCAGTGGTACGGTGGGAGAATTGAGAAGAGGTTTTGCGTTTCATTCGCACTTGTGCGGTTAGCAAGAGTCGCCACCGACTTTTTTTTAATCTAAAGGAAAGGTCAAAAAGCACAGGAAATACCTTTGAGATGTTTTCTTGGGTTCGGGGGGTAAATTATGAAAAGGGAAGGTGTTAGCACCCTTTTCATCCATGGTTTTCCATGGGCTCTTAGTTACTTGTTTAGATCACTTGCTTTTGCTTTTCAATTGTTTGAAATGGTGCTTTGTGTGTGGTTTTGAAAATATTTTGAAAAGAGGCCTTTGTCTAGGCAACCTTTGTAATAATTCTTATTTGAATGTATACAAAGGTGTTTGTCTTTTGAAAAGATGTTTCAATGTTTGAAAGTTTGTTTCGGGAAATGTTTTGAAATTGTGTTGAGTGTTTTTGAAAATAGCAAGGATGTTTGCAAGTTGATCAAGTAACTAGGAGTTGTCTACCCTACTCAAAGATCTTTCCTATACATTTTAACCCTTTTACATTGTTGTTTTACCATTGTATTTGGTAAAAAACCTTGTGTTTGGATGTTAAACGGGACAGGCGCGGGTCAATCTTACAATCATTGGAGGCAACTTGTGAGACACTCTAACAATTTTGTAAGGGACGAGATCATTTTATCGAAGGCAACACTGAGGGTCATCGAGGAACTACGATCTTTGTTTATCGAAGGGAGATTTGCTAGAGTGTCTCATATTCGAGGGACATGATTGTATTTTCGAGGCAACAAGCGAGGTTACCCAAGAGGTGCACGTGTGAGAAGTGTGTTGATTTCAAGTTATTTATTCTTGGATTAGGTCATCTAACGATTGATTTTTGAATCTTGCCATACATGCCTAATTACTACACAGTATATAAAAAGCAATAAATTGCGGGAATTAAAATTTTAAGCTATTACAAAAGTATCCGGGAATGGGGGTACAATTATTATAAATGGGGATGTGTCACATAAAAAATAGCAATGTCCAAATATTACAACCAAATCGAATTGTTGTGCGATTCAATATAAAGCTAAGACAAATTTACGAAAATAAAATCAATAAAGTATGAAATGTATGTATTTACTTGAAAAGAGATAAACAAAAATCTATTCTAAAAAGATTAAAAATTTATTATTATTATTCCTTTATTTATTTTATTAATTTAAAAGGAAAAGTTTAAAGAAAGTAAATTAATTAAACTAAATCTTGATTTTTTGGTGTTTTTATTAAATGTTACAAATTAATAAAAAGTTATAAAAAGAAAATAATGAAAATTGATTCTTAAGACTAAAAAAAATGTGCAAAAAAATAATATTAGTAATTTTCAAAACAAATAACAACAAATTAAAAAAAGAAGAAAATGGGCTTTGAAGAATTTAGAGGGCGCTAGGCCCAAAAAGGGTTATTGTTTTGCTGAAAGAAAAAAAACAAGGCAGAGGGGGAAGGGAGACGCGCTGGGCCTAAGGCTTGTGGATAGAACTGGCCCAAATCTCTTAGTCTTGCTTATTGTGTTTGATTAGGGTAAACAACAAAAATTAGAGTTTGTACCCTCTTGCGCTCACAGCGGCACCTATCTGTTCGTCTCCCTCACTTCTCTCAACTTCATTCATCTTTCTCACTCTGTCCCTAATCGCTACTGATTCATGAGAGAAATGCTTTTTTTTTGGGTAAAACCTAGGTTTTGAGATGGAATCACCTAAAGGGTTTGAAATGTTTTTCGATATGATCCTCCCTCTACTTCCGTTACCGGAGCGCCTCTCATATCCTTACCTCCTAACCAAGTGCTAGCGACTTCGCTTTTTTTTGCAAGGTATGGTTCGGTTTTGGGTTTAACAGTTTTGTTGGTTTTATACGTTTTACTCATGTTTTGCTTGTTGATCGTGTTTATTGCCTTATTGAGATGCAGAGAAATTTGTAAGAGGGACGAGAAAGCTATACCTGTTTAGGGCTTTTCTGGAATGGAAGGGAATGGTGAGGCTTGAGGGAGGTGTTCCCTGGTGGCGGATCTCGTGAGGGAAGAGAAATGATGATGTGAAGATCGCACGCTTCTGGTAACCTTTTCTTTTTCTATTGAACTTTGAATGATGATGATGATGCCTCTGAATTTTGATGATGTTATTCCTCTCTCTTGAACTTGAATGATGATGGTGTTATACTTCTGACTTTTATATGTTGTTGGTTAGTTTGAAGATTTATTTGAAACTCTGTGATTGTTCTAGCTTGGAAAACTATTTTTGGACTTTGGAATATTGTTACTGGTTATTGAATGTTCTTGTTTACAGTTTGGCTTGATATTGTTGTTTGAACTTGGTATGTTCTTGATGGTTACAGTTTGAAATGGTTTGGAACTATTTGAGGACTTTGGAAGTTTTGAAAACTGGTTTTTGATAGTTTGGTATATTTTGATTCTAAGTTTTGTGAGTTTGAGTTGGTTGTTTTTGTTAACAGGCTTTGTTGAAAATGGTTTTTGACAGTTTGAAATGGTTGGGATGTTTGAAATGAGTTTTTGTTTTGGATGTTAGAACTGAGTTTTGATGGTTTTCTGAGTTGTTGGTTTGGTTTTTTTGTATGTTTTTAACAGTTTTGAAGTTGAAAATGTTGCAGGCTTTAAGAGTTGCTGAGAACTGTTAACAAGTTGTGATTGTTTGCACTTGGTTACAGGTTTTTGTGGTTATGGTGATTGGAGGTTTGGTGGAAATTTGTGTTTGATAATTTTTTTCCGTTCTCCCTCTCTTACACTCTCTCTACTGTTATATTGGCTTTTCTCTTTGACAGTTTTGCAGCTTATTCAAAATGCTGGGAAACCACCAAATTTTGAATACTTTGGGACTTTCTTCTTAGGCTCTTTTCCTTGCAGTTTTGTTTGCTAGCATTTTTGGTGCAATTGTGACAGCAGGGCAGCATCCCCTAGGTGACTTCTTTCCTCTTCCTCTCTTAATGACCCTAAGCCAAATATTTTTCGAAAAGTTTGCAATTTTTAACTTGGAAAATGATGAAAAGCTTATGAACAAGCCTCTTGCTTGTTGACTTAGTTTTATATTTTCTTCTTGCTGATGCTTTTTTGTCTGCTTATGCTGTTGTATATCTTGGCTTGTTTGTATTTTGTTTGCATCGGTTTTTGCTGATGCTGCTATCCGGTTTGCATTATTCTGCTTGTTTGCCTTTTGATTTGGCCATGCTGCTGTATATCTTGGCTTGTTTGGGCAATTTGCACGCCTGCTGCCTGTTTGGCCATGCCGCTTGTATATTTTCACTTGTTTGGGCAGCTTTGCTTGTATTTGGATAAATTGCTTGCATTCTTTTTTTTATTTGGACAACTTTGCTTACATTTTTCTTTTTCTTTTTGTGAACCAAGAAGAGCAATCTTCTTGTGATTTGCAAAATAGAAAAATAAAAACGTGATGAATTAAAAATAGCCCTCTGATTCCAAATTGCAAACTTTAATGATGAACACATTTTTTGTTTTGAAAATTCTTAACCATATCCAATTAACTGTACTGATCAATTTTCTGTCTTTTGTTTTTCATGTGAGCGCAAACTGGATGGTGGCAAAGCATAGGAAGCAGAAGATTCTTTGGCAAGCATGGAAGCAATGGAAGTTTAGTCATTCTTAGGCTTAGATTCTTCCTTTGTAATTTAGATAGGAATACTCAAATAATTGTACTAATTTATTTTTTCAAATACAATAAGTTGTAAAACTTAAAGCATTTAAATAATAAATTCTATTGTAACAATTTTTTGAAATAAATGAAAAAGTCTTATGAAATATTTTAATGTCCATTAGAATCCTTTATTGTCAATAACTTGCAATTTTCTCTTCGCATCTTCACTAATTCTTTAAGATTCCTGATTAAGATAATTGAAACTGTATTCCAATAATTCTAATCAAGATAACTTAAATTCTAAGTAATCCAATAACTCTGTAATCTTGCAACTGTATTCCAAATAAACACGCACTGTGTATTCCATAAACAAGTGTTCATTCCATAAACCAGCAAATGTCTTATTCCATTAACAAGCAAATGTCTTATTCCATTAACAAGCAAATGTCTTAACAGACGCGAATTATCTGGTTAACCTGGATCAAACAAAACATGAATATTCCAAATGAACAGTCTTAGATCCCATCTCTTGTCCCAAATAAAACATGCCTTGAGAACAAACAGTAATCTTTCAGTAAACTTTAAAAAGCATGAAAACGTGTGAAAGCCAATTGGATCTTTGTGAATTCATTTCTTCTGAGAACTGCAAGTAAAAACCCTAATTGCTGGTTTATTGCCAAAGGAGAAAGTTTGTCTGATCGATTCCTGAGCCATTCTTGAACATCTGAGGAACCCTAGGGTTGTGATTTCTGTGAAAAATAGGAGGGCAAATTTTGGGGTACAACACACCCCATTAAGTTTTCTAAAACAGTTAGATATAAGATCAATGGCCTTCCCTCGACAGGTGGCAACAACACAGGAGGTTCTTGCAAGTATTCTTTGATTTTGTCAAAAGCAACTTGGCATTCGTCGTTCCATCTGACTACTTGATCTTTCTTCAAGAGTTTGAAGATTGGCTCACAAGTAGGTGTCAGGTGAGAAATAAACCTGGCTATGTAATTCAGACGTCCCAAGAATCCTCTGACTTCTTTCTCAGTACGAGGAGACGACATTTCTTGTATCGCTTTAACCTTGGCAGGATCAACTTCGATACCCTTGTTGCTGACGACAAAGCCTAAGAGTTTATCAGACCGTACTCCGAATGTGCACTTGTTTGGATTCAATCTCAACTTGTACTTCTTCATCCTTTCAAACAGCTTCTGTAAGTGATCAAGGTGCTCTTCTTCTGTCTGCGATCTGGCTATCATATCGTCTATGTAGACCTATATCTCATGATGTATCATGTCATAAAATAAAGCTACCATGGCGCGTTGATAAGTTGCCCCAGCATTCTTCAGTCCGAATGGCATGACCTTATAGCAGAAAGTGCCCCACTGTGTAACAAAGGTCGTTTTCTCCATATCCTTAGACGCCATTTTGATTTGGTTGTAGCCCGAGAAACCGTCCATGAAGGAAAACACTTTGTGTTGCACCGTATTGTCAACTAGGATGTCGATGTGGGGGAGTGGGAAATCATCTTTGGGGCTTGCCCTACTCAAATCTCTGTAATCCACATATATTTGTACTTTACCGTCTTTCTTGGGTACATGGACAATATTGGCCACCCATTGGGGATAAGAGGTGATAGCCAAAAATCCAGCATTGAATTGTTTCATAACTTCTGCTTTGATCTTTTCAGACATATCGGGTCTCATGTGACGAACCTTTTGCTTTATCGGGGGATAATCTTCCTTTGTAGGCAGACAATGTACCACAATCTTCATCAAGTCCCGGTATGTCTTCGTACGACCAGGCAAAGATCTCAACATAGTCGTGTAATAACTGAATCAGGCGCTCCTTGACACTGGATTCCAAATTGGAACCCACCTTGACCTCCTTCTTGTCTTCCTCAGTTCCTAAGTTAACTGTTTCGACTGGCTCTTCGTGCGGTAGAATGGTCTTTTCTTCCTGTTGCAACAACCTGGCTAAATCCCCTGGCACTTCATAATCCTCCTCACCTTCGTCGTTGGCTTGGTAGATCAGATTTTCAAAGTCACAATCGGCCATAGCAGAACTGTTACCCATGGGATCCTGAGTGGATGTAGATCTGCATTTTTAATATGTGAGTGTGTGTAAGAGCATAGCTACCTTTGAAAGAAATAAAATGTAAGAAAGAAAAAACAAAGAAAACAAAATTTGATGCAAAAATGTCCATGATTCATTAATGACAAATGAGAATGAAGTGACAACCCTCACAAATGGACCGTTGTGCCTCGGGTAAGACACAAGGTTTTAAAAAGTCTGAATTGTTTAAATATTACAAGCCTGGAAATATTAAAAGATAATTACTCTTGAATAAAAGTAATAGGAATGAAATCTTTGGCCTCCCAATTGTTGAGCCCTCCGCCGATGGTTGGAAAAATCCATTCGTCCATGTCATAGCTGCCATCATTGTCTTCTAATGCATTGACTCCTTGATTGCTGATACGCAGAGGTGGTCCCCCAGCACGAGAACGTCGAACAAATTTCTGAGCCTCTGAAGTGAACCCCAACCCAAATTTGTCGAACTTGTAGGGAATATCCGGAAGCTGACCCCAGATAGTACATCCTCCCTCTTTAACTACTGCTCGAGCGTCTTTCAACGAGGCCATCTTTAGTGGAGGTCTGGTAATCTTCGGGACTTTTGGAGTAGACTTGGTTGCCCCAACCGTTGTTGGAACCTCCTCAAAGTTCTGATAGGGAGTCTCTATGAATTCACCATCCATTTCAACATATCTGAAAGAGTTCAGATGGCTAACCATGTACTCCTCCTCTCCGTGAACTGTTACAATCTTTCCTTTGATAGGGTATTTTAGCATTTGGTGTAGGGTGGAAGTGACGGCACCAACACCATGGATCCAGGTTCGACCCAATAGACAAGAGTACGAAGGGCGAATGTCCATCACATAGAAAATTGATTCAAAAGTCTGAGTCCCAATTTTTATGGGGATACTAATTTCTCCGTGCACTGTCCTCTTGGAGCCATCAAAGGCCCTCACTATGATGTTGCTAGGTTTCAAGATGAGCCCCTCGCAATCCAGTCGGTTGAGAGCATTTTTGGGCAAGACATTCAATGATGAACCGGTATCCACCAAAACACGGGCAAGTGTGGTGCCCCTGCATTCAATGGAAATATGTAAGGCATCATTGTGCTCCCTTCCCTTAGAGGTTAAATCAACATCAGAAAAGCCCAATCCGTTATCAGCAGTCAGACTGGCCACACAGTCTTGAAATTGGTCGATGGAGGTCTCTTGGGGCACATGAGCGGTATTAAGAAACTTTACCAAGGCTTTGGCGTGGGTTTCAGAACACAAAAGTAAGGACAACAATGATATCTTCGAGGGGGTCTGCCCTAATTATTCTACAATGTTGTAGTCACTTTTCTTGATTATCTTCAGGATTTCTTCTATTTCTTTTCTAGAAGCTTCAAGGATGACTTCAGGACGTTCTCTTGCTTGGGCGGGCTCAATCAAAGCCTCTTTGCCCCTTGTATCGGTAATAGGGATAACAGTAGGAGTATCACTGGTGGTGTCGGTAGGAGTGGCAGTAGTAATGATCACAGGGGTAGTGTTGTACCCCAAAATTTTCCCTCCCATATTCTTCAAGAAATTACCAAGTCAAGCTTCAAAATTCCCTAAGGGTTGCACAGTGCAAGGGCCTCCTAATAGTCAAGATTAGGGTTTTTGTTCTGATCAAGAAAATGAAGTTTCCAAGGGCCCAATCAAGTCTCACATGCTTATAAACATGGTCAAGAATCCTCATACAAAGTTTCAAGACTTTCAGCACAAAATTGCACAGTCAAAACCCTAATTGCACTACAGTCAACTGTAGGGGCAAAATGGTCATTTGACAGTCAAAAGTTCAAATTTTTGGTCAAAATCTCATTTTGAAGCCACAAACATCATTTGATCAATGCTTGATCATGATTCTCAAAGCTTGGCTCAAAAATCATCAAGATGCAAAAGTTTCCTTATTTGAACAGTTGAAAAAGTCAACTGTAAATTGACCAGGGCATAACTTTCACATGGATTATCAGAAAAATTCCATCCAAAGCTCATTTTGAAGAGAAAGACATTTCCTACAACTCATCTTCATACTTCAAGTCCAAGAAATGCTCTCACAAAAAGTTATCAATTTCAACATTATAGGTCATTTTCAAAAGGCAACAAAAAGGGACTTTAAGTCAAAGGCCATAACTTGAGATTGGTAAATCAAAATGACATGGGACCAAAGTCATTGGTTAGAGGACTCAAAGACCTTTCCAAAATGTCAAAGAACATGAGCAAAGCTTAAAAATTGAGCAAGTTATGCCTTGTGGAAGTTGGGAAATTTTTGGATATTTTGAAAAGTCAACATTGGTTCAAATGACCTAAAATTGCTAATGGGCCTATTTTTCTTCCATAATTCATTATCCCAAGCATGTGCACGACCATTAGGCCCAAAGGGAAGTTTTTCTCCATTTTTATTTATTTATTTGGATTTTTTATTATTAATAATTCATTTAATTAAATAAAATACATGAAAAATACAAAACTAATGAAATCAAATCTCTTTGTGCAGAAAATATTCTCATTGGACATTCAAGATTCGTGCATGATCATTTTTGGAAAGTTTTGGCATGATTTGGTATCAAATGGCATGAAAATGATTGGAAAAACTAATGCTTGAAAATCAAATATTGAACAATCAAATCTTGGATTCTTTTGGTCAGATTTTTGACCTAATTCACTCATACTTATACAAAGAACACAACCCTAATGCAGGAGACCACTCAGCTGCGCAGAAAAGCATCCAAAGAACTTGAAATTTTTGCTTGAAAAGTGAATTCTGAAAACCTAGTCCTAGGGCGATTCAAGGCAAGATTTTCATCTCATTAGCTTCCTGAAGCTTCAAGGAGAGTTTTCCAATCAAAACCAATCGTTCTAACACCCTAGATTGGTAACACGACCTCGCCCTGTACAGAAAAAATCTCATAATCTTGCATCCCGATTCATGCACTTTTAATAATTTTTGATGCTTGATTCATATTCAATATTCAATTCTGAAGCTAACCCATATGTTTGATTGAATTTTTATGCACCCTACGCGAATCTACCATTATCGTTTTTTAGGGTTTGAAGAACTTTGAATTGGGGTTTCCCAGTTCAGGAAAAATTAGAACCCCACAGTACCATAACTGGATTCAGCATGGTTGGACGATCACAAGGCCACCCTCGCGCTCAATTTATGAGCATCCATGGCCTAATCGTTATTTTCTGTAATGGTGTCTTAGGGAACGGGTTAAAACCGTTGCCAATGTTTTGATATTTTCAGGAAAACAAATAAGCGAGGAAGAAGATGATGCATGGAAGGGCACCATTGGAGCATTCAAATTTCGCGCGCTGACTTTCCATTAACCATTATTTTCTCATTATATTATTCTTCAGTTATTTAATATACAAGAAGCGCGTTCAGTACGATTGGCAAGGCATAAAACTGGTAATCTCTAGGACCTGGGTTCGAGCCCCAGGTCCCCCATCCCTTTCATGTTATTTTTACTAACGCGTTTGTATGTAATTTCGTGACCAAGGAACACCGTGCATCCTCCAAATCAAGCTTGCCACGTCTATCTCAAGATCAATCAGAAGGCTAGAATCTGGAGAACACCATAGGCATAAGTCAACGAAGCTACACGTGGTCAATAAAGTCAACAAGGCCAGGACCTTAATGGGCCAGAATTACCACAATTTCACCTCCTTTCTGGGGACAGAGACCCCCTAGGTTTGCAAGTTTTTATTATTCTTCATTATTTCTATTTTCCTTTAAATTATTGTTTTTAATTAATTTATTATTTTCATAATATATAAAAAACACACAAAAAAATCAGAAAAGACAAGAAAAAATAATAAATATTTTTATTTTTAGTATTTTCATAAATAAATTGTATTAATTCATTTGGTTATTAAATTAGGGTTAATTATAATATTTTCATAATAAAATCTAAAAAATGGTAGAATTAGGGTTCATGATAATTTTTACTCCTTTTTATTTTTCTTTCATAAATTAAAATATTAAATATTTATTTTTATAATTAAAATTGCATGCAAATTAATTAGGGTTAATATTAGGTTAAAATTTAATTCTTTCATAATAAAATAAAAAAAAATTGTAGAATTAGGTTTAAATGCAATTAATTCTTTTTTCATTAAAACCAAAAATACCAAAAAAACAATTTCTTTTCCTTTTTAATTAATTAATCAATTTCATCATTTAATTAAATTTTGCAAAAAAGGGTCCAACGCCCTCGTTCAATTCTCATTTAATTCGCATATTTATTTTATTTCTTTTAAATATTCATGTAACTCTCCCAAGGCCTTGTAATTAAATTCCGCGCACTTTATTTTCATTAATTCTTTATTTTTCTGTCAAATCGGGTTCGAGAAATTTTGGCGATGTGGACCCGCGCCTTTTGTAATAGCTTAGACTTTTACTTTTCCCGCAATTTTTAACTGTTAATCAAGGCATGCAAGAATGAATGGATAAAATAAAAACAAACGCTAGATCACCAATGACCTGACAAAAGACAAAAATAAACGAATCTGACACACAAATCACACACCACCCCTAGGGTACGCCTCACTGTTGCCTTGCCTCGAAAGGTGATCGTCGAGTAGAGGATGTCTTAGTAAGTCCTCATGATCCGGGAACCTGGCATGAGGGTAGCTTCTAAGGTGTCTTCCCATTGCTCTGGTGATCACCATGTCCCTACAAACTCGAATTGACCCGAACACCTCCAACGGTGGTGCTACCTACCTCTCAATGGTGGGATGGCACTACTTTAAAGGACATTTACACAGACGAATTCCTTAGGGTAGGTAGGTTCTCGTAGATACTTGCTCTAAATTTCAAAACAAAACAAAATACTTTTCACACCAACACATTTTCAAAAAGCTTTCGAAAGCAATTTTTCAAACACTCTTGAGGACTGATACAAGAGTCGAACTGGAATTTTCAAAGAAACTTTTTAAAACCCACAGTTGAAAAGCAAACAAACCATTTTTGAAAACACAAATGAGCAAGTATCTAAGAGCCCATGGATAACCATGGATAGAAAGGGTGCTAACACCTTCCCTTTCTATAACTTACCTCCCGAACCGAGAGCAATCTCTTTAAGGAATTTTTCTGTGCTTTTGTCCTTTCCATTTGGAGAAAATAAAAGACGGTGGCGATTCTTGCTTCCGCGACATTTCGCGAACCAGCGTTAAACAGTCAGTTCAAGATCCACCAATCACAGGTAGCAACAGTCTTTGGATAAATCTCAGGTGAGAAGACTCATCCACTTCTTGTTACTTTGCTAGTTCCAGTGATGTTACCGATATCGGGATCAATATCTCTCGCAACTTCATTCTTGACAGCCAACTGATCTTGCTTGATGCCATAATAATAAATGTCAGCCTCAGAACTCCAGGGAACAGCTTTATCCGAGGAGTATGGTATTGGTCTTGGCATAATGATGATTAAGGGTGCAAATCTGGGAGCGGATGTAATCCTGACGAGTCTTTTGGTGGAGACCCTGGGAGGATTGTCGGAAATGGTGATTATCGAAACATCTTGATAAGAACTCTTGATAAGAGGTAGCTTTTCAAATAGGATTTCTTTGCTAGTCATCAGGCGCTGGACGCCTATCTTTAGTAACAAACAGCTGTTCGGTAGAGACTTGCATAAGTGACAATCTTCATTGCAGCCTGGGAACAGGCCGACTTGCAGTAGATTTTGTTTAATGGTCAACAGAGGAGTAACTAAGTCATTCACAGAGGAAACAAAACGATCATCGTCAATGGCGTTGATACCTTGGCCATGTCTGGGCATTGGCGCTGTTATTACATTAGGCGTTTTTGGGGGCTCAAACTCAATCTCTTTCGCATCGATAAGGTCTTGCACCTTATTCTTTAAGGCCCAACAGTCATTTGTATCGTGTCCTGGGCTTTCAGAATGATAGGCACATCGGGCGTTCGGGTTGTAGTGAGGAGAAGCAGTATTGGGGTTCTTGGGAGCTTCCTTTAAAGTTGCCAGATTGGTCTTGAGAAGGTGTGGCAAAACTTGAGACATGGTCATGTTAATCCGGGTAAATCATCTCATGGGCGCTTCTGGTTTGCACTGATACTTTCTCTGTTGATTTGGCACAGGATTAGAAATCATAACAGCCACTACCGCCGGGCGACGTTCAGTTTTGTTTTGATTCCTATGATCATATGCAACACTGAACTCCTTCTTTCCAACAAAGGGTTTCTTCACTATACTCGAGGATGCATCTCTTTGAATTTTGCCGCTTTTTATACCGGCCTCAACCCGCTCACCAGTCATAATTAATTCAATAAACGCAGCTGAGGAACTCCCAATTAGGTGATTGAAAAATGGTCCTGACAAGGTGCCGAGGAACATATCCACTAATTCTTTGTCGGATAAAGGGGTTGGACCCTGCCTGCGAGATCCCTCCATTTTTGAGCATAAGTTTTGAAACCTTCATCTGTTCCGATAGACATGCTTTGCAACTGTGTCCTAGTCGGAGCCAAATCAGCATTATACTGATATTGTTTGTAGAAAGCGGCGGCCAACTCTTCCCAGTTGTGAACATTGGTCCCTTCCAATTGGTAGAACCAATCCAACTGCGTCCCAGATAAACTCTCCTGGAAGAAATGCACCCACATATTCTTGTCAGCCGTGTGGGGTTGAATCTTTCTGACATATGACCTTAGATGTAGCTTCGGGCAAGAGACACCATCGTACTTGGCGAAAGTTGGGACCTTGAATTTCTATGGGATGACAACCCCCGAGATGAGTCCTAATTCTTCAAAGTCCAAACCGGGCACCCTCTGAATCTCCATGGCATTCAGACGATCCTCTAGCTGTTTGTATTTATCATCAGCAGGAGGATATTGCTTCTCAGAGTAATCAGGCTCTTCCTCTCCTTCGGATACTGGGTCGTCGTTCACTTCCTGGGTCTCGGATCCTCGATTATCTCCTTCACCCGATGATGTTGCAAAGTATAAAGTTCGCCTGGTTTGTCCTTTAAACCTTCTTCCCATGATTACAACACCGGTTGGTTTCTTCGTTTTCTTCTTCTTCTTCTTCTCTTTGGACAGCAGAGTCTTCAACTCCTCTTGTCCCTTTGTCAGAGCCATGAGCATTTGTTGAAACTGGGCATTCTGCGCCTGAAGATCTTTCACAGTCTGTTCAACATCCATCTCACTAAAATAAACAGTAGAAGGATAAGGCGACCTGTTATGAGAAACCTGTATGATGTTATGATGAATGAAGATGCAATATGCAAATGATTTCAAGGAAATTTAGAGATTTAAATTTGTTCAAACCAAAAAAGAACACACGTCATATTAAATAAAACCAAGTTTGAATACATCATGCCTCCTTGGTCTTACAAAGAAAGAAACAAAGTACAATAAAACTCCTAAGACAAAAAGACCGAACGCACCCTCTTTGGAGCAATGTAGGTATTCCGATTTTTCTCTTCATGAAGCAGTTTGGTGAGCTCCAGAACCTTCTTCTCACTGGCGTAGTACTGGGTTTCAAAGGTGTCTTGTTCTTCCTTCAACTGAATCCAAGCTTTCTGCAGGTCTTCGAGAGAAGTAGGCATGTCAGGATAAAGAACGGTGTATGGGACGTCTCCTTCAATAACAGGCTCAATGATGACAGGAAGGATGGAAGGGTAGGGCATCAAGAGACTCTGGGCACGAGCCCGTACCCACTTAAGGTAAGGCTCGAGAGGGATAGAGTTTTTATGTCCCAAAGTTCTACTGTCCACCTTGTTCACCATTCCCCACACACGTGTAAACCTCTGGCGGTAACCTTGGTCTTCTTTGTCGTAGTCGAACACCAAACCTTGGATGAGCATCTCATGAGGGACGTCCCATCGGGCATACCCAAACTGCCAAAGAGCTAAGCATGAGTTGTAGGTGATACCTCCCCTAATACCTAGCAGAGGTACATTAGGGAACTACCCGCAACGGTCAATGATAGCAATATCTTCCAAGGATCTTGAGCACCAACGGATATCAGAGTGGGTGAGAGACATCATCCTTTGAGACCAAGTCAATCTTTGTTCATTTTTCAATGCTGACTGAGGCAGGTGTGAAGTGAACCACTTAGCGAGTAGGGGCATACAACACAAAAGGGTACCTCTTTTCTTCATGGTGCGGGTATGAAGGCAATGCAAGATGTCTCCTAGTAAGGTGTGTTGTACCCCAAAATTTGCCCTCGTATCTCTCCACAAGAAATTACAGCTTCAGGCTTTTCCTGATTTTTTCAGACTGGCTCAAGAATCGGTCAAACAGACTTTTCTCGTCAGTCAGACAAAATTAGGGTTTTCATTGATTTTTAAGATAGTTCAGGCAAATTGCTAAGGTTTGGTTGATTTGACTCAGGTTTTGATCAGGCGGACGCTTCTCTGACAATTAAAACAAAACTAGGGTTTTTGTGCGCGCATTCTCAGAAAGAATTAATTCTACAGTGCTTTTCAAGTTATTCCGAGATATGGACTGAGGCATTTGGATTGAGTTTGCAGTGTTTGACTAAATCAGTGAAAAGAGGCATTTGGATTGAGTTTGCAGTGTTTGACTAAATCAGTGAAAAGAGGCATTTGGATTGAGTTTGCAGTGTTTGATTAAAATCAGTAAAAGGAAAAGACATTTCGGCATGTGTGATTTGACGGTGCATTGCTTTGATTATTCAAGATGCCGGACGTTTATGGATTATTTATTATTCTGAGTTAAAATGGTTGGAATTTATTTCCAATTATTATAATTTGAGAATTATAAATAATAAAATAAACAATTGAAAAGAAGAAAAGGAATTAACTGATAAAAAAATGGATTTTATTCATCTTTAAATTATTTGTTACAATTATTATTTAAATACAGTATTTATTTACAAAGTATTTACAATGATAATTTTACAAACAATTAAAATTGAAATAAAGCAATCCTAATTTCTAAGCCTTCATCTTTTATCCAATGCTCCCTTGTTGCTCAATTATTTTTCATCTGCAAAACAAAGAAGAAAGAAAAAGTCAATTGCAGATAAAATAGTTAAAAGACAGACAGATAAAAAATAAATTCATCATTAAAGGCAACTGGCCGAAATCAGTTCGCCCTCTCTACAAATCACGAGATTTCTCCCGGTTCACAAAGAGGGATGAATAATGCTTGCAATGAAACATGAAATGCACAAGTATACAAATTGCATAAATTCAAATTTGTCAACATACTGCATAATCAAAAAGGCAAACTGAACTAGGCCTAACCCAAAAGGAAAACTGAAAGTTACAATTTGAAACTATCCACAAGCTGCCAAAAAGGTACAAAGAGCTGTCAAAAAACTGTCCAAGCTGCCCAAAAGATATCTCAAGATATCAAAGTACAAAATACTGTCAACAAGATGCAGGAAAGCTGGAGAAAGAGATAAAGTATGCAGAGTAAACATGCATTGCAAGCAAAATTCAATTCATCATTTCCAAAGGCCAGCTACCTTTTCAGAACCTAAGTACATCTAAGCAATATTTAATATGCTTAAAATCTAGAGAGAGAGGGAAGAGAAAAAAGAAGAAAGAGGCTTACAGGCTTTAGGCTTTAGGAGATATAAAACAAACTGAGATAACACAGTAAAGGGAGGCAGATACAACAAAAACAAAAATCAAAACAAAAACCAAACTGTAACATTGAAAGCTAAAGCCTCCAAACCTGTATTCAAAAAGCAAACAACTCAGAAAAAAAAGTTTCCAAGCTTAAAACCGTCAAACCTGAAACATCAAGCTTCAAAAAACCCAAACCATGTCAAAGCTTACAAACCTCTAAGCTGCATAAGCCTTATCTGCCTGAACTGCCAAGCCATAGTTCCAAACCTCCCATAAACCTTAAACCTGTGACTTCAAACTAGACAAACACATAGCCTAAAAGCCAAAAGGCCTCAAACTGGTACAAGCCTAAAACAAACAGGTCCATACAAGCCTAACTTGCATAAGCCTTAGACTGCATTAAACATTCAAACACAAACAGAAGCCTAAAAACCAGAAGCCTTAGTCTTCATCAAGCCAAAGCCTTACCATTCAAAGCACCAACCCTGTCCAAGCCTAAACCATAAGCCTTGAACCAGCACCATATGTTAAGTCTAACAGAAGCATAAGTCTCAAAAACCTTTCTACAAGCCTTCACCTGCTAACTTATCAAACAAAACCTAAACATTCAAAGCTTAAACTGCCAAACCTCAAACTGAGGCCAAGGCCTGTATTTTCTAAGCCTAAATCAGTACCAAGCCTGGAAACAACTGAAGCAACCAAGCCCTCAGAACTGTGATTCATCACTGGGCAAGAAAATCATCAAAGCATCTCAGCAAGCCAACAAGAAGAAGAGGAAAAAGCATTCAAGGAAACTCAAAGTCAAGCGACACAAACCCTCAGAATTGCTTCATCATTGGGCCAATAACAACATCAATATTTCTCATCACTTAGAAGCATACCAGAAATCAATATATCAAGCATTTCAAGGCAACTCAGCATCTCAAAAGCTCAACCAAGCACAGAAGAGGCGAGCAATCAAAGGTATCAAGCAAGCATACAAGGCAAAGAGGGATTCAGAGTAAACATCATAATCTCATAAGTATACATACAAGGCATCTCAAATAAATCAACACTGAAAGCATATCAAGCATACAAAATACACTCAGATATTCAAAGCATCAAAGCCATCATACAGAAGCGCCCAAAGAGGAAGAAGAGAAAAAGAAGTTTACAAAAGCAATTTGTTTCAGGGGCAAAGGACTCGAGCAAACAGCAGAAGAGGAAAAGACATTAAAGCTAAGGTTCTCAAGATCATCATCAAACCCTAATAAAAAGACAAAGATACAAACCAGGAAGCTAGCTCAAACATCACGCGTTATCCTTCGCCCTTGGTCGCCTGAAGCATCTCCAATTCATCCCTCCTCCGTCTCTAAAGGCAGCCGTCTCCAAAAGGTATAATTTCTCTCCCTTTTCACGCACTTCCAACAAGAATGATAATAACGCTTAATCAGAATCAGTAAACAAAACATGCAAGACATATAAAAATTTGAAACTCTAAATGCGTTAGAAAAGCAGAAAACGTCACCTTATAATCTTGCTTCGTTGGATCAAGGAGGGAAGAGGGGACAAAGATGGAAGCCTGGTGGCCATGGGCGAGGAAGCTCATTCAGTAGGCTATGGCATGAGGAAACAAAGAAGAGGAGACATCAACGAAGAAGAGCGCCGTTCTTAACTCACTGAAACCCTAGTTTCCCCAAATGAAGTAAAATTGTTGAAACCCTAAAAACGCTGTGAAGCGTTTGGCTTTGTCCCACAAAAACAAGCCTAAAGCCCATTTCTAAAGCCAGCGCATACCCCCCTCATGTCTATTCTGATTTAGCCCAAAAACCCCTTTAGCCCATTTGTCCTAAAACTTATACCTTTTCTTGCTTATCATATTTTATATATATACTAACACATTATTAATTTTATTTTTACATCAAATTTTTATTAATAATACTTTTTTTATATAATATAATTATAATCTTGTATAGAATATTAATTAAAAAACATGAACATAATAATTTTCTCAAATTTAAAACATTTTTCTTTTAATTAAAACCTTTTGTATATAAAATACTAATACATAAAAATAATTTTTTAAGTTAAATACTTTTCTTTTTCTTAAAATATTTTGATTTGTACATAATTAACAAAAATCAACAAAAGAAATAAATAACCAATACTTAATTTTCTTATTAAGTTAACATTTCTCAACTTGTAAATAAATTACATATACATATACACATACACTTACACATTTACAATAGACAAATACATTGATACATTATACATTTGCTTATTGCTGTACATTTGATACATTTTTACATTTGATCGCAATTCGATTTGGTTGTAAATTATTTGGACACTATCCTCCTTAAAGTCTCATCCCCATTTGTGAATTTGTACCCCCACTCCCGGATACTTATTTGTAATAGCGTAGACTTTAAATTCCCGCAATTTATCGCTTTCAAATATACCATGGTTAGACCTAGGGTTTGTATGTACATAAAATCAAATGCTAGATAACCTAATACAAAGACAAATACATGAAATCCATACACAATCACACTTGCACCCCTAGGGTAATCCCGCTTGTTGCCTTCCAAAATGGGCCATGCTTGCACGTTGAGTATCTTTGGCAAAACAATTCAAATGATCATAAGTCCCTCGATGACGCTTTCGAAAGTTGCCTATCAAAATGATCATAGTCCCTTGAAACAAATTGCCAAAGACACTTGGCACCATTGCATTCATGGTCCATACGATGACCCGCGCCTGTCCCGTTAAACATCCTAAACACAAGATTTTCCACCAAATTCAATGGTGGAACAAAATTGTTAAAAGGGTTAAAACATAAGAAAAACCTTTGAGTAAATTTAGGGGTAGACAACTCTTAGTTACTTGGATCAAACTTGCAAACACACTTGCCTACTTTTCAAAACCACACTCCACAAACACTTTCAAAACAAACTTCTAAAAAACATTTGAAACATCTTTTCGAAAAGATACACACCTTTGTATATACTCAAACACGAGTCATTACAACGGTTGCCTAGACAAGGCGTCTTCTTCAAAAACATTTTCAAAACACACACACACACACAAACACCACAATTTCAAGCAATCGAAAATCAAGGCAAGTGATCTAAAACCAAGTAACTAAGAGCCCATGGATAACCATGGATGAAAAGGGTGCTAATACCTTCCCTTTTCATAATCTACCCCCCGAACCCACGAAACATCTCAAAAGGTTTTTCCTGTGATTTTTAACCTTTCCTTAGGATAAAATAAAAAGTCGGTGGCGACTCTTGCTAAACCGAACAAGTGCGAATACAAACGCAAAACCTCAAGTCAGTTCTCCCACCGTATCACAGAACTGGCGACTCTGCTGGGGATCTATTCTAAAAGTGGGGTTACCTTAGGGTTTAGATCACCTTTACATTCTTGCTTTGATTGCTTTGATTGCTTTACTTTTTGGGTTCTTGTTTGGGTTTATTGTAAATCCTACACCCGGATTTGGGGCACCTTTTTAGGTAAATAGCAAAAAAACTGCGAGGGAACTGTGCGGGGTATACCGACACGGTTGAAGCAGTAAGCTATGTTAGTGTGACATATTTGTGAGTACCGTTAACCCTTGAGTTCAATCAAGGATAGTACGGGGCCGCTGAGTGATGTCGTGAAGCACTAACGAACTCTTAGAACCTTAATTGACCATCCTAGCCTTTTTAGGGGTAGTGAGATGACCGACTTTGGTGTAGTCCGAAGTTGGTAGATACTCGATACTACACTCATTGAGGGTTGTTTTCTTGGAATATTTTGGTCGCCAGTTAAGTGGCTAAACCAAAATAATGAACACAGAAAACAATCCAATGATATTGAGCTCCTTAGAACCCGGTTTCTATTTTAGGACAGGATGAGCCAACTAACTTCAATAGGGTACTTACCTAAACCCCATGCAAGCCTAAACCTAAGGACTTGTTTGCTTTGTGTGAATATGATTACCTGTATATACACTTACTTGCTTTTGCATACATGTACATAACATCATACCATAGCATTTTTCACTAACCTTTTCAAGGATCTTGAGGGTCTGTTGATGCAGGGTCACGTTGAACCAGACGTCTACCAAAGGGCAAGAGGTTTCTCCTCTAAGCAAATGCCATCAAAGATCAAGTGCAACAACTTGAATCAGGGGCTATGACCCACTTGACATGGTGAGCTTGATTCTCGTGGAAAGACATCCACAGATGCAAAGTTCTCCGATCAAAGACTGAAGTTCAACCTCTAACATTCTCTTGTGTTTACCCCAAGAGATCCTTGAAAACATTGCATATATATCATACATATCATTGCATAGTAGGTATCTCCTTTTCAGGTTCCCTTATTCTTCCTACTATTTATTTCAGTAAGATGGATATGGAACAAACGGTGAAAGATCTCCAAGCTCAAAATGCTCAATTCCAACAAATGCTGCTGGCTATGGGTAAAGGGCAAGAGGATCTGATAGCTCTTCTTCTCAAAGACAAGAAGAAGAAGTCCAAGAAGGCAACCCGCATCCTGAACTTGAGGAGAAGACCTAATACCCTGGATCTTGCAACTCCATCCAACATGGGAGATAGTCTTGAAGAAGATCACCATGTGGAGCTTGTGGAAGAGGAAGCTGACTACTCCGAGGAACCATACCCTCTCGCTGATGACAAGTACAAAGAGTTGGAGGATCGCCTCAATGCTATGGAGATTCAACAAATACCTGGCTTGGATTTGGGAGACATGGGTTTAGTTCCTGGATTAGTCATCCCTCCAAAGTTCAAAGTCCCTACCTTGGCTCTGTACGACGGAGTCTCTTGCCCTAAGATGCATCTAAAGTCTTATGTCTGCAAGATTCAACCATACACAACTGATGCAAGGCTTTGGATTCATTTCTTCCAAGAAAGCTTGGTAGGGGCTCAACTCGAGTTGTTCTATCAATTGGAGAGTTCTCACATCCACACCTGGGAAGATTTAGCTATGGCTTTTTACAAACAATATCAGTACAATGCTGATCTTGCACCAACTCGTGTGCAGTTGCAGAACATGACCATGGGTTCTGACGAGAGCTTCAAGGGATATGCCCAAAAGTGGAGAGATTTGGCTGGTAGGGTGCAACCTCCTTTAACTGATAGGGAGCTAATTGGAATCTTCATGGGGACTTTGACATGACCTTTCTTCAATCACTTAATTGGGAGCTCCTCATCCGGGTTCACCGAGCTGATACTGACCGGCGAGAGGGTCGAAGCAGGCATCAAGAGTGGAAAAATTCAAGGAACTTCACCCTCGGATACTCAGATAATTCCCTACAACGGAAAGAAAGAGTCTAATGCTGCGAACAGTCAAAAGGGTCGTCATGACCAACACGTGGGAGAAATCCTGATCTCTAATCCTACACCTGCTCATCAAAGATAGGGGCATCAGCGTAAGGAGGTTGCACCTAAGCGCCAGTTCACCAACATCAACATGCCACTGTCTCAAGCACTACAACACTTGTTGAAGAGGGATCTGGTTACATTGAGGGCTCCCTTCAGGAATCCAAATACTTCTGCTCCTACCTATCATCCCAATGAAAGGTGTGCATACCACTCTGACAGTCCGGGACACGACACCGACAACTGTTGGCCTCTAAAGAACAAGATCCAAGACATGATTGATGCCAAGGAGATCGAGTTTGACCCGCCAGAGACTCCAGCATGATCACTTCTCCTATGCCAGCTCATTGAGATTGTGTTTGTTTCATTTTGAACTTTCAAAGTTGTAATCTTTTGTTATTCAAACAATTATCTTTTAATGTCAAACTCTGTTTCATTAATGCATTGCATATGTTTGTCTTGATTTGATTCACTCATTTCCATTACACTTGAAATATGCTTTCTACTTTCTTTATGACATTTAACTCTTGATAAAAAGCTGCAAGCCTTTAGAGGGAGGATGACGAAACAATACCATAATCTCATACAGTATGCTTTTGAACAGACCTTGCTGATGATGTACAGGCATTTCTTTCAATTCCCAAACACTGGAGTTATAAGGAAGTTAATCCCTAGTCAACCCCTTAGAGCCAAAGAAGTAGGATTTTTCTGTTCTAAACAAATCGAAACCTTTGATATAAACCTGGGGCAGGGTAGTCTCTCAGTTAATTCAAAAGAAAATGCGCGTTGAAGTCGCAAACTCTCAGTTCGTAATACAACGAACGGCGTCAAAAGAAAAGCATTCCTCTGGAATCAAAAGACAGTGATGGTTCACTATCACATAGGCAGTCAATCTCTCAAAAGAGAAAAGCCCACTGAGTTAAAACCTGTAAAGGAGGCTTAAGAAAGCTGGGGCATCCCGCTGACTGTAATCTCAAAAACGGGAACAGTCAGGCAAAAGTTAGGGATAACAAATCAAAATCAAAATAGAGAGGTCATTACAAATCCTCAACAACATGAAAAATGTTGCAAAAGAAAAAAGAGATGATGACTGTCTCCCAAAATTCAACTGGTGAACCATCACCCAAAAGTCGTTCCAAACTCAAAAAGAGTGCGACGCACAAGTTAACTGAGCTTAGGATTGAAGAACATCACGAAGAGCGGGTGGGTACAAATATACTTTGAGCCTTTATCCTTTGTTTCTTAAACCGTGAACCAAGCCATGTTACAACCCTTCAAAAGTCCTAATTGAAGCATGGGTTAGTTCGAAAGCATACTGTTACAAAAGGTATCCTGACTCCTGTAAGGCTTTGCTCTAAAGTCTTGTGTTGAACTTGTCTTATGAAAAGTTTTCTGCTAAAAAACGCATTTTTCAAAACTTCAAGACAAACATAAACTTTGCATTGTTTGAATATCACTGTTTGCATTTGACTATTTGTTTGACAACGAAGAAATTCATACAGCGAATGTTCGGAGGAACAAAAACTCTCTCAGTGAGCAAAATCACTTCAAAAAGATGACACTTCCAACGACAAATCTCCTTTCAACAAGGGGCATGACATGTCACCATCCAATTAACCTGGGGCAGTCCAGTCAAGGTTTCAACAGATCTTTCAAAGTTCAGTTAACCTGGGACAGTCCAGTCAAGATTTCAAGAAATCTCTCAATTTGCAGAGTAATCTGATTCAAGACTCCTTCATCATCACTTGGGGCATTCGAATGTCAAAAGTGTTCAACAATTCCTTCATCACCTCAGAAGATTGGTATACTCCCAATTTCTGACCCTTAACAAAATCAAGATCTAGAGATAGTTCAAGGTGTGACCCAAGGTTTGGTGACATTCCGTAACTTATTCAAGATTTCATTCTAGAAATAGTTTAAGATGTGACCCAAGGTTTGGAGACATTCCGTGACTTATTCCAGATTTCATTCTAAAAATAGTTCAAGATGTGACCCAGGTTTGGCGACATTCCGTGACTTATTCAAGATTTCATTCTAGAAATAGTTCAAGATGTGACCCAAGGTTTGGCGACATTCCGTGACTTATTCAAGATTTCATTCTAGAAATAGTTCAAGATGTGACCCAAGGTTTGGCGACATTCCGTGACTTATTCAAGATTTCATTCTAGAAATGGTTCAAGATGTGACCCAAGGTTTGGCGACATTCCGTGACTTATTCAAGATTTAATTCTAAAAATAGTTCAAGATGTGACCCAAGGTTTGGCGACATTCCGTGACTTATTCAAGATTTCATTCTAGAAATAGTTCAAGATGTGACCCAAGGTTTGGCGACATTTCGTGACTTATTCAAGATTTCATTCTATAAATAGTTCAAGATGTGACCCAAGGTTTGGCGACATTCCGTGACTTATTCAAGATTTCATTCTAGAAATAGTTCAAGATGTGACCCAAGGTTTGGCGACATTCCGTGACTTATTCAAGATTTCATTCTAGAAATAGTTCAAGATGTGACCCAAGGTTTGGCGACATTCCGTGACTTATTCAAGATTTCATTCTAGAAATAGTTCAAGATGTGACCCAAGGTTTGGCGACATTCCGTGACTTATTCAAGATTTCATTCTAGAAATAGTTCAAGATGTGACCCAAGGTTTGGCGAAATTCCGTGACTTATTCAAGATTTCATTCTAGAAATAGTTCAAGATGTGACCCAAGGTTTGGCGACATTCCGTAACTTATTCAAGATTTCCTTCTAGAAATAGTTCAAGATGTGACCCAGATTTGGCGACATTTCGCAACTTATTCAAGATTTCATTGCAGAAATAGTTCAAGATGTGACCCAAATTTGGCGAAATTCTATAACTTATTCAGATTTCATTCTAAAAATAGTTCAAGATGTGACCCAGGTTTGGCGACATTCTATAACTTATTCAGACTTCATTCCAGAAATAGTTCAAGATGTGACCCAAATTTGGCGACATTCTATAACCTATTCGGACTTGCTTCTAGAGATAGTTCAAGATGTGACCCAAGATTTGGCGACATTCCGATACTTATTCCAGATTTGCTTCTAGAGATAGTTCAAGATGTGACCCAGAGATGGCGACATTCAGTAACTTATTCCAGATCAACACCTGCAGCAATCAAAAGATTCTCGACTTCCCCAGCCAGAGAGCCTCACAGAATCTAATTCCCCTCAGAGTCAAGATTCAAAATCTCCAACGGAGCTAAAACTTCCAACTATCAATCCCCAAACAGAGTGAAGACTCTCATTCTCAGTTCCTCACAGAATATTCGAATATTCCCCAGTGAAGATCTCCTCAAGACAGGAATTCCCCAGTAGTTTGGCATACAACCCAAGCTCCTGATCCCCCAACAGTGGACCCAGGACTTCTCTTTTTCAACGATCAGAAGATTCTTGCCCTCCACAACAGCAGCCAAGGAATTGTTCTCCCCGGCAGCAGTCAAGATTCATCTATCCTCAGCACGACAGCTCATCAGCTTACATGCGCATTCATCACATTCATATCATGAACATTGATATAACATACATTGCATCATGCATCATGACATTGCATACAACTAACTCTTTACCTTTTCAGGAAAGAGCAGTCAACAGACAAAGACCATCATCTTCCAGATTCATCCAGAGATAGTTCAGATGTGACCCAGACACGACGACATTCTGATACTTATTCCGGATTCAACTTCAGATGCAGTTTTATACGGACTCATCATCAGGAAACCCTACACCGGTTCCTTCTTCAACTTTTGAAAATAGTTTACGGACGCTTCCCAACAACGGATGCTGCTCTATTGCTTATTCAATTTCAACTCCTGAAAACAGTTTACGGATTCTCCAAACACGGATGTCAATCTATTGCTTGTTCAGACCCCCAGTTCAGAGATGTTCCAAAACATGGATACCTTGCTGATACTCGTCCACTCACCAGTGACATACAGTTCAACAATCACCTTCAGATGGCATCTATAAGCCCATCCTCCTCAACAAACACTTCCAGATGGCATCTTTAAGCCCATTTCCAGATGGCATCTATAAGCCCATCCTCCTACCAGCAGTCACCAGATGGCATCTTTAAGCCCATCACCAAATGGCATATGTAAGCCCATTCCCTCTACCATCACATCACCGAGTGCAAATTTTCTGGGCACTCTAGTGTCCAATCTCCTTTTACCCTCGAGTCGCGAAAGGCAAACTTGCCAATCTAACTCTTCAGGTTCAAGAAGATTGAACAGGGGCAACTGTTGTACCCCAAAATTTGCCCTCGTATCTCTCCACAAGAAATCACAGCTTCGGGCTTTTCCTGATTTTTTCAGACTGGCTCAAGAATCGGTCAAACAGACTTTTCTTGTCAGTCAGACAAAATTAGGGTTTTCATTGATTTTTAAGACAGTTCAGGCAGATTGCTAAGGTTTGGTTGAGTTGACTCAGGTTTTGATCAGGCGGACGCTTCTCTGACAATTAAAACAAAACTAGGGTTTTTGTGCGTGCATTCTCAGAAAGAATTAATTCTACAGTGCTTTTCAAGTTATTCCGAGATATGGACTGAGGCATTTGGATTGAGTTTGCAGTGTTTGACTAAATCAGTGAAAAGAGGCATTTGGATTGAGTTTGCAGTGTTTGACTAAATCAGCGAAAAGAGGCATTTGGATTGAGTTTGTAGTGTTTGATTAAAATCAGTAAAAGGAAAAGACATTTGGGCATGTGTGATTTGACGGTGCATTGCTTTGATTATTCAAGATGCCGGACGTTTATGGATTATTTATTATTCTGAGTTAAAATGGTTGGAATTTATTTCCAATTATTATAATTTGAGAATTATAAATAATAAAATAAACAATTGAAAAGAAGAAAAGGAGTTAACTGATAAAAAATGGATTTTATTCATCTTTAAATTATTTGTTACAATTATTATTTAAATACAGTATTTATTTACAAAGTATTTACAATGATAATTTTACAAACAATTAAAATTGAAATAAAGCTATCCTAATTTCTAAGCCTTCATCTTCTATCCAATGCTCCCTTGTTGCTCAATTATTTTTCATCTGCAAAACAAAGAAGAAAGAAAAAGTCAATTGCAGATAAAATAATTAAAAGACAGACAGATAAAAAATAAATTCATCATTAAAGGAAACTGGCCGGAATCAGTTCGCCCTCTCTGCAAATCACGAGATTTCTCCCGGTTCACAAAGAGGGATGAATAATGCTTGCAATGAAACATGAAATGCACAAGTATACAAATTGCACAAATTCAAATTTGTCAACATACTGCATAATCAAAAAGGCAAACTGAACTAGGCCTAACCCAAAAGGCAAACTGAAAGTTACAATTTGAAACTATCCACAAGCTGCCAAAAAGGTACAAGAGCTGTCAAAAAACTGTCCAAGCTGCCCAAAAGATATCTCAAGATATCAAAGTACAAAATACTGTCAACAAGATGCAGGAAAGCTAGAGAAAGAGATAAAGTATGCAGAGTAAACATGCATTGCAAGCAAAACTTTTCAATTCATCATTTCCAAAGGCCAGCTACCTTTTCAGAACCTAAGTACATCTAAGCAATATTTAATATGCTTAAAATCTGGAGAGAGAGGGAAGAGAAAAAAGAAGAAAGAGGCTTACAGGCTTTAGGCTTTAGGAGATATAAAACAAACTGAGATAACACAGTAAAGGGAGGCAGATACAACAAAAACAAAAATCAAAACAAAAACCAAACTGTAACATTGAAAGCTAAAGCCTCCAAACCTGTATTCAAAAAGCAAACAACTCAGAACAAAAAGTTTCCAAGCTTAAAACTGTCAAACCTGAAACATCAAGCTTCAAAAAACCCAAAACATGTCAAAGCTTACAAACCTCTAAGCTGCATAAGCCTTACCTGCCTGAACTGCCAAGCCATAGTTCCAAACCTCCCATAAACCTTAAACCTGTGACTTCAAACCAGACAAACACATAGCCTAAAAGCCAAAAGGCCTCAAACTGGTACAAGCCTAAAACAAACAGGTCCATACAAGCCTAACTTGCATAAGCCTTAGACTGCATTAAACATTCAAACATAAACAGAAGCCTAAAAACCAGAAGCCTTAGCCTTCATCAAGCCAAAGCCTTACCATTCAAAGCACCAACCCTGTCCAAGCCTAAACCATAAGCCTTGAACCAGCACCATATGTTAAGTCTAACAGAAGCATAAGCCTCAAAAACCTTTCTACAAGCCTTCACCTGCTAACTTATCAAACAAAACCTAAACATTCAAAGCTTAAACTGCCAAGCCTCAAACTGAGGCCAAGGCCTGTATTTTCTAAGCCTAAATCAGTACCAAGCCTGGAAACAACTGAAGCAACCAAGCCCTCAGAACTGTGATTCATCACTGGGCAAGAAAATCATCAAAGCATCTCAGCAAGCCAACAAGAAGAAGAGGAAAAAGCATTCAAGGCAACTCAAAGTCAAGCGACACAAACCCTCAGAATTGCTTCATCACTGGGCCAATAACAACATCAATATTTCTCATCACTTAGAAGCATACCAGAAATCAATATATCAAGCATTTCAAGGCAACTCAGCATCTCAAAAGCTCAACCAAGCACAGAAGAGGCGAGCAATCAAAGGTATCAAGCAAGCATACAAGGCAAAGAGGGATTCAGAGTAAACATCATCATCTCAGAAGTATACACACAAGGCATCTCAAATAAATCAACACTGAAAGCATATCAAGCATACAAAATACACTCAGATATTCAAAGCATCAAAGCCATCATACAGAAGCGCCCAAAGAGGAAGAAGAGAAAAAGAAGTTTACAAAAGCAATTTGTTTCAGGGGCAAAGCACTCGAGCAAACAGCAGAAGAGGAAAAGACATTAAAGCTAAGGTTCTCAAGATCATCATCAAACCCTAATAAAAAGACAAAGATACAAACCAGGAAGCTAGCTCAAACATCACGCGTTATCCTTCGCCCTTGGCCTCCTGAAGCATCTCCAATTCATCCCTCCTCCGTCTCTAAAGGAAGCCGTCTCCAAAAGGTATAATTTCTCTCCCTTTTCACGCACCTCCAACAAGAATGATAATAACGCTTAATCAGAATCAGTAAACAAAACATGCAAGACATATAAAAATTTGAAACTCTAAATGCGTTAGAAAAGCAGAAAACGTCACCTTATAATCTTGCTTCGTTGGATCAAGAAGGGAAGAGGGGACAAAGATGGAAGCCTGATGGCCATGGGCGAGGAAGCTCATTCAGTAGGCTATGGCATGAGGAAACGAAGTGGAGGAGACAGCAACGAAGAAGAGCGCCGTTCTTAACTCACTGAAACCCTAGTTTCCCCAAATGAAGTAAAATTGTTGAAACCCTAAAAACGCTGTGAAGCGTTTGGCTTTGTCCCACAAAAACAAGCCTAAAGCCCATTTCTAAAGCCAGCGCATACCCCCCTCATGTCTATTCTGATTGAGCCCAAAAACCCCTTTAGCCCATTTGTCCTAAAACTTATACCTTTTCTTGCTTATCATATTTTTTATATATACTAACACATTATTAATTTTATTTTTACATCAAATTTTTATTAATAATACTTTTTTTATATAATATAATTATAATCTTGTATAGAATATTAATTAAAAAACATGAACATAATAATTTTCTCAAATTTAAAACATTTTTCTTTTAATTAAAACCTTTTGTATATAAAATACTAATACATAAAAATAATTTTTTAAGTTAAATACTTTTCTTTTTCTTAAAATATTTTGATTTGTACATAATTAACAAAAATCAACAAAAGAAATAAATAACCAATACTTAATTTTCTTATTAAGTTAACATTTCTCAACTTGTAAATAAGTTACATATACATATACACATACACTTACACATTTACAATAGACAAATACATTGATACATTATACATTTGCATATTGCTGTACATTTGATACATTTTTACATTTGATCGCAATTCGATTTGGTTGTAAATTATTTGGACACTATCCTCCTTAAAGTCTCATTCCCATTTGTGAATTTGTACCCCAACTCCCGGATACTTATTTGTAATAGCGTAGACTTTAAATTCCCGCAATTTATCGCTTTCAAATATACCATGGTTAGACCTAGGGTTTGTATGTACATAAAATCAAACGCTAGATAACCTAATACAAAGACAAATACATGAAATCCATACACAATCACACTTGCACCCCTAGGGTAATCCCGCTTGTTGCCTTCCAAAATGGGCCATGCTTGCACGTTGAGTATCTTTGGCAAAACAATTCAAATGATCATAAGTCCCTCGATGACGCTTTCGAAAGTTGCCTATCAAAATGATAATAGTCCCTTCAAGCAAATTGCCAAAGACACTTGGCACCATTGCATTCATGGTCCATACGATGACCCGCGCCTGTCCCGTTAAACATCCTAAACGCAAGATTGTCCACCAAATTCAATGGTGGAACAAAATTGTTAAAAGGGTTAAAACATAAGAAAAACCTTTGAGTAAATTTAGGGGTATACAACTCTTAGTTACTTGGATCAAACTTGCAAACACACTTGCCTACTTTTCAAAACCACACTCCACAAACACTTTCAAAACAAACATCCAAAAAACATTTGAAACATATTTTCGAAAAGATACACACCTTTGTATATACTCAAACACGAGTCATTACAACGGTTGCCTAGACAAGGCGTCTTCTTCAAAAACATTTTCAAAATACACACACACACACACACACCACAATTTCAAGCAATCGAAAATCAAGGCAAGTGATCTAAAACCAAGTAACTAAGAGCCCATGGATAACCATGGATGAAAAGGGTGCTAATACCTTCCCTTTTCATAATCTACCCCCCGAACCCCCGAAACATCTCAAAAGGTTTTTCCTGTGCTTTTTAACCTTTCCTTAGGATAAAATAAAAAGTCGGTGGCGACTCTTGCTAAACCGAACAAGTGCGAATACAAACGCAAAACCTCAAGTCAGTTCTCCCACCGTATCACAAGGTGGGTATAGGATTGCTAGAGAGAAAGACTTTAATGGCATTAACGTATATGAATTGGTCCAAATTAGGAAACAGAACCAAAACATAAATGAGGAGAGCTAGCACGTCTTCGAAAGCTTGGAAATCCATGTCATCCCAGAATGAACGAGCTTTTTCCAATAGAAAGTTAGCTAAAAAACCTTTAACCCCAGTTCTTGTCTCCCAATTGGCTACGACGTCAGCCCTCTTCACATGTAAAGCTTCGGCGATGATTTCAGGTTTTGGAATCCCTTCTAAACCGGTGAACGGTGTCTGATTAAGTACGGGAACCCCTAAGAGTAGAGAGAACTCTTCTAGTGTAGGTACCAACTAATAGTTCGGGAAAGTGAAACAATGATGTACATGATCAAAGAATTGGAATAGTACACACATCATCTCTTCTTGGAAGTTGGATGTAGCCAAATTGAGGAGTCGAACATATTTATTGGTAAAAGGAGAATCCCTGGGAACTCTTGAGGCTAGCTCTTGAAGTTGAGGATGTGCTTTCACAAAGCTGATCCGGATGGTGTTTCTTCAGAGAGAATTCATGTCCTACAAAACAAAAACAAAGATAAATTTCTAAATCCTTGAAATGGTTAGTGAGCATGCATATGATGTTAATGATGTTTATGATGTTTATGTACAAGTAAATATATGCACACACAACAAACAGATCCCTATGTTTTAGGCTTGCATGAGTATTGTAGGTAAGTACCCTCTTGAAGTCTAGTTGGATCAACCTGTCCTAGAAATAGCGATCGGGTTCTAAAGGATCTCAATATCATCGACCTTTATCTTAGGCATTGTCTCAGCACAACAATCTTTTCTTGCAGCCGAGATATCCCAAAAGTCTAGCCTCAATGAGTGTAGTATCGAGTATCAACCAATTTTCAACTTTACACCGAAACCGGCTACCTCACTACGTCCTAACGGCCAAGTTTGTTCAATTAGGGTTCTAAGGTCAATTAGTGCTTCATGACGCCACTCAGCGGCCCCGTATTCTCCTCGATTCACCACGAGGGATACCAGTACCCACAAATGCATCATACTAACATAGCCATCGTCTTAACCATATCGGTCTATGCCATACAGTCTGCACAATCTATTGCTATTTACCTAAAAAGGTGCCCCAGATTCGGGTGGAGGATCAAAGCAAGCCCAATACAAAGAACTAAATATAAAGCACACAAATCAAATGATGAAAGCGAGTAAAGGTGATCTAACCCTAAGGTAACCCCACTTTTTTTAGAATAGAGTCCCCAGCAGAGTTGCCAGTTCTGTGATACGGTGGGAGAACTGACTTGGTGTTTTGCGTTTCGATCACATTTGTGCGGATAGCAAGAGTCACCACCGACTTTTCTTTTATCCAAAAGGAAAGGTAAAAAAGCATAGGAAAGATCTTTCGAGATTATTTCTCGGGTTCGGGGGGTAGATTATGAAAAGAGAAGGTATTAACACCCTTTTCATCCATGGTTTTCCATAGGCTCTTAGTTACTCGTTTAGATCACGTGCTTTTATTTGACAGTGTGCTTGTGGTGTGGGCTTTGAAAGTGTTTTGAAAATGTCTTTGTAATGGTTCTCGTCTCTATAAGAACGCGTACAAAGTTTTGTTTCGAAAAGTGGTTCAAAGATGTGTTTGTGGATTGTGTTTCGAAAAGTGCTTTGAAAAGATGTTTTGCAATAGTTCTCGTCTCTATAAGAACGTATACAAAATGTTTTGTCTTTTGAAAATGTTTTGAAATGAAAGTGTAGGTGTAAAAATGTTTTTATCGTGAGCAAGCGAGTAACTAGGAGCGAATCTACCTACTCGAAAGGTTTTCAATTGTTCTTTTCTTCCTCCTTTTTTAATGTTGCTATCTTACCATTAATTTGGTAAGAAGCCTCATCGTTGGATGTGAAGGGACATGCGTGGGTCAATTTTACAGTCATCGAAAGCAACTTATGAGACGCTTTAGCAATTTTTGTAAGGGACGAGATCGTTTCATCGAAGGCAATGTTGAGGGTCATCGAGGGACTACAATTTTTTTTATCGAAGGGTCATTGCTAAAGCGTCCCATATTCGAGGGACATGATTGTATTTTCCGAGGCAACGAGCGAGGTTACCCTAGAGGTGCACGTGTGAAAAAGTGTGTTCGTTTCAAGTTATTTTGTTCTTTGATTAAGTTATCTAGCGATTGATTTTTGAATCTTGCCATGCACGCCTAGTTACTATACAATATAAGGAAAACAATAAATTGCGGGAATTGAAATTCTACGCTATTACAATGTTTTCGGGAATGGAGGTACAAATTTAGGAATGAGGGTTGCAAGTAAAATTAAATCCTAAATTATTATTACAACCATATCGAAATGGATCAGAAGGTGCAAGAAACGAAATTGGTTATTTATTTAAGAAAAGAAATAAGTTTGTTTTAAGAAAATATTTTTGGTCTCTTATTTTAAGAAATAAAGTGAAGCATGAAAAATGTTTTTGGAGTTTGTTGATTAATGAAATAGAAAGTGATAACAAAAATAGTGAGGAAAAGTAAAAAGGAATCAGCGCGTTTCCAATTAAAGGAGGTCAAAAATTCTGACCCTGGCGCACAACAACATAATAGGATTCAGAAGTTCTGAAACCACCAGCAGCAGAACAGGTTTCAGAAGTTCTGAAACCACCAGCAACATAATAGGTCTCAAAGGTTCTGATATCATTGGCAGAACTTGGTCTCTCTCTTCATGGCAGTCGGAACATCTGTATTTGGTCATTTCTCTACAAAACAGAAGATATGTATATGACAATTTTAACAGGTTTCGCAGCATTTCAGAAGCAAGAAATATCAGAACCATAAATCAAAGGCAAGTGTGAATCTGCTAATTCTAATTCTGAGTTCTAAATTCTTTCATAAGTTATGAAACTGATTTATTCCATACTTAGGCAAGCAAACACATGAAGTCTCAGAACATGTATAATGTCAGAAACATGATATTTACATTGTATTTTTTTGAACATGCAAATCTGATAACGATTAAGCAAAGTAATGAGAGTCAGCAGAAGCTTACCTTGCAACTGGAGAAGATTCTGTAAGCTGGAGGTTGGTGTTAGACCCTGGTGATGTTCTGAGTAACTTGCTCACGTACTCAACAGGATGGAGGTCTTCAGCTTCTGGAACAGCCAATGGGTGATACTCTGACTTCTTTGAGGTGGAAGTGAATGGAGAGTGTATGACAATATGAATGCAGAAGTTGAAATAGCTTATAGTATACGAATCAACAACCGTGGGGATAGCTTTAGTCAGAGAACGATGGAGTTTTGATGTTGGAATCAAATGCTAAGGTTTTGTATTTTGGTGTTTACAGCTTTTTGGGTCCTTGGAATTTTGCAAAGATTCAAGGTCTTTTTTTTGGTGATTCCCCCTCTCCAAAAAAACCAACCTCTTCAACGTGTGATGGAACAAGCTACTTATAGATGGATTTTGCTGTGGTTTTGGGGGGAAAACAAATGAGTTTTTAAACATTTTTGGCATACTGCCCCCTTTGTTTTTAAATCACAGTTTTTGTAGGCTAATTTGGTGCAAGAATAACGCAGGCGTGGACTGGATCAGCAGCACCTTGGAGTGTTGTGGCAGCTGGTTGCAGGACTGTGCTATAGCAGGGCAGCAAGTTAAGGTTTGGGGTTTGGTGATGTTCTGATTGCAAAATACTAGAAACATCACCTCCAAACGCTGAAAGAGCATCTTCTAACCAGAGTGTTGAACATAGCCTCTGCACGCTGAAGAATCATGTTCTGACTGAAGCGTTATATTCTGACCAAGGAGTAACGCTGCTGCATGTTCTGCTTGAAGCATTATCTTCTGACAGTGCTTACATAAAGACTGGCTCAGAAGTTATGAAGTATCACATTCTCTAGACACTTAGAAATTTTTTCTAAATGTTTAGAAGATTTGATTTTTTCCAAAGTAACTTCTGACTTCTAATTTTTGATGAACCCATTTTATGCCTTAATGGAATATGATTCTTGGAACTTGATTTTGATTTAAAATTCATAGTTTGACTCCTTTGGTGTGTAAATGACCATTTTGCCCATGTGAACGATTCTCTTGGAAAATTTGTAATTTCAGATTTGCAACTGGATGGAAACAAACTTGAGGGTCCAGGTTGATCCTTTGAGAAGTGAGAGGGCAAATTTTGGGTACAACAAATGGCTTCTGAGGACATGGAAAAAACAATGTTTTATCACACCTTGGGGAACATTCTGTTATAGAGTGGTGCCTTTCGGGTTGAAGAACACTGGTGCAACGTACCAGAGGGCTATGACAACCATATTCCATGATTTGACGCATAAGGAAATCAGAGTATATGTTGATGATATGATCGCCAAATATCAGACCGAGGAAGGGCACATGGAAGACTTATTGAAACTATTTCAATGTTTAAGAAAGTATCGTCTCCGCTTGAATCCAAATAAGTGTACTTTTGTTGTTTGTTATGGAAAGTTGCTAGGTTTCATTGTCAGCCAAAAATGAATTGAAGTTAATCCTGATAAATTTAAGGCAATTCAAGAAATGCATGTACCAAGAACTGAAAAGAAAATTAGAAGCTTCCTTGGTGTTTAAATTATATTTCCAGATTTATTTCCCATATGACTGCAACATGTGAACCAATATTCAAGCTATTAAAGAAAGATCAAAGTTATGTATGAATGGATGATTACCAAAGGGAATTTTAAAGCATTAAAGAGTATATCCTTGAGCCTCCTATCTTGCTCCCTCCTATTGAAGGAAGACCATTGATTATGTATCTGACTGTGTTTGATAACTCCATGGGATGTATTTTGGGACACCAAGATGAAATAGGAAGAAAATAATAGGCCATTTATTATTTGAGTAAGAAGTTCATTGACTGCGAGTTACGATATTCTATGCTAGAAAAAACATGTTGTACTTTGGTCTAGGCGGCGAAGCGATTGCGACAATATATGTTGAATCATACTACTTGGTTGATTTCAAAAATGGATCCAATTAAGTATATTTTTGAAAAGTCTGCTCTTACTGGAAGAATTTCCCATTGGAAGATGTTGTTGTCTGAATATGATATTAAATACAATACTCAGAAGGCTATTAAAGGTAGTTTGTTGGTGGAGTACCTTGCTCACCAACCAGTTGACGATCATCAGTCTGTTAAATATGATTTTCCTGATGAGGATGTGATGTATTTGAAAGTAAAATATTTTTATGAACCTTTTCCTGAGGAAGGTCCTGATCCTAAATCCCGGTGGAGTATGGTGTTTGATGGAGCTGTAAATGCTTATGGAAAAGGAATTGGTGGCGTGATTATCACTCCCCATAGATCACATATCCCTTTTACTGCAAGGTTAACATTTGATTGTACCAATAACATGGCAGAGTATAAAGCTTGTATCACGGGTCTTGAAGAGGCTATAGATCTTAGAATCAAAATTCTTGATGTATATGATGATTCAACTTTGGTAATAAATTAGATCAAAGGAGAATGGGAGACTCGTCACATTGGCTTGATTCCATACAAAGATTATGCAAGAAGTTTATTACCTTTCTTAAATAAATTTTAATTCCATCATATTACCAGAGATGAGAATCAGATGGCAGATGTTTTAGCCACTTTGGCTTCCATGTACCAAGTAAATGCTTGGAACGATGTACCTTAAATTACAGTTTGACATCTTGATAGACCAGCTCATGTGTTTTCTACAGAGGGGACGTCAGATGAAAAACCTTGGTATTATGATATCAAGTACTTCCTTCAGACTCAAGAATACCCGCTTGGTGCATCCAACAAAGATAGAAAGACATTGAGAAGGTTGACAGGTAACTTTTTCCTCAATGAAGATGTGTTATACAAAATAAATTATGACATGGTCTTGCTCAGATGCGCAGATAAAAACGAAGTAGACATGTTGATGCATGAGATCCATGAAGGTTCCTTTTGTACCCATGCCAATGGACATTCGATGACAAAGAAGATGCTTAGGGAAGGTTACTATTGGCTGACAATGGAATCTGACTGTTACAAATTTGTGAAGAAGTTCCATAAGTTCCAGATTTATGCTGACAAGATTCACGTGTCTCCAACGCTTCTCAATGTTATTTCTTCCCCATGGCCCTTTTCTATGTGGGGTATTGATATGATTGGAATGATTGAACCCAAGGCTTCAGATGTACATCATTTCATCATAGTGGAGATTAACTACTTCACCAAGTGAGTGGAAGCAACTTCTTATGCTAATGTCATAAAGCAGATGGTAGTACACTTTATCAAGAACAATCTTATATGTCGGTATGGTGTGCCAAGTAGGACTATCATTGATAACGACTCAAATTTGAATAATAAGATGATGACAGAACTTTGTGAAGAATTTAAGATTGTTCATCATAATTCATCTCCTTACAAGCCTAAGATGAATGAGACTGTTGAAGTTGTTAATAAAAACATTAAGAAGATCATCCAAAAGATGGTTGTTACCTATAAGGATTGACATGAGGTTCTACTTTTTGCTTTTCATGGGTATCATACATCCGTCCACATTTTAACAGGGGAAACCCCATTATCTCTTGTGTATGGTATGGAAGCAGTGCTCTCCGTTGAGGTTGAGATTCCCTCTTTACGTGTAATAATGGAAACCAAGTTGTCAGAGGCTGAATGAGTCCAAAATATGTTTGACCATTTGAATTTAATTGAAGAAAAGAGAATGACAACCTTGTGTCATGGTTAGTTATATCATAGAAGAATGAAGAAAGCTTTTTATAAGAAGGTCAAGCCTCGTGAATTCAGAGAAGGAGACTTCATGCTCAGAAAAATCATGTCTTTAAATGTTGATTCTAGGGAAAAGTGGACTCCCAATTATGAAGACCCATATGTTGTCAAGAAAGCCTTCTCTGGTGGTGCATTGATTCTTGAAACTATGGATGGCGAGGAGTTCACACGTCCCATGAATGTTGATGCAGTCAAGAAATACTTCGCCTAAATAAATAAAAGAAAAATCGCCAAGTTAAAAACCCAAAAGGGCGGCTTAGGCAAAAAAGATCGTCTCAATAGGCTAAAAACCTGAAAGGGCGGTCTAGGCAAAATTTAGAGACATAAACAGAATAAATTTTCCCGGTAGGTTGAAAACCTGCAAGGGCAATCTAGGTAAAAATTAGGGATTTTCTGGTGTGATACGGTGGCAGAACCGACTGTTTTGAAAAATGCTGGTTTGCGTTTTGCGTTTGTATTCGCAAAATGTCTCAGTAAGCAAGAGTCGCCACCAACTTTTATTTTATCCAACTGGAAAGGAAAAAAGCACAGAAAAATTCCTTTTTCGAGATTTTGAGTACGGGGGGTAGATTATAGAAAGGGAAGGTATTAGCACCCTTTCTATCCGTGGTTTTCCACGGGCTCTTAGGTACTTGCTCATCTTTTAAAATTACTTGTGTGTGCTTGTTTTGAAAAGTTTTATTTTACTTCGTTTTAACCCTTGTTTCTGTCCTTAAGAGTGTTATGAAGTTTGTTTTTGAAAACTTTGTTTGAAAAGTGTAAGTGTGAAAGTTTGATTTTGAGCAAGTACCTATTAGCATCTACCTACTCGAAAAAAAGAGTGTTTTTGTTCTTGTTTCCTTTATACAATGCTATCCTACTATTGGGAAATAGGTAGCACCGTCGTTGGAGTTGTAAGGGTCAATTCGAAAGGGACGTACGATCACTAAAGCAATGTTAGGACGTCTTAGTAATAACCCTAAAGTCTTAAGACCATATTCGAGGCAACATTTTCGAGGTAACCTTTCCGAGGCAACATTTTCGAACGTGACATTTGATCTTTGTTTAGACAGAAGGGAGACCACTAAAACACCCTATACTTAATGATCGTTTACCGAAGGCAACCGAAGTGAGAGTATACCCTAAGAGTGCACATGTGCGAGTGATTTGATTTCAGTTATTATCTTTGCACATTAGGGTTTTCTAGCCATTTTAAATTGTCATGCAATCTTGTCATACAATCCTATTAACATACATCTAACAGTTAATATTTGCAAGAATTAAAATGCGGAAAAGTAAAACATATTCTATTACAAGGCTTCGGGGGAGGGATTAATTACATAGCCAAAAAAACCCGTAAAACGATAAATAAAAGAAAATCCTAATTAAACTATTACATACTGTAAGCAGTTACATTAATATTTGCAAAAAATAATAAATGCGCGCGATGAATCAAGAACGAGAGAATTAGGGTTTTGACCCCACCTAAGCCTAATTGCAATTTAAAAGAAAAATCATTTTTTGTCGTTTTTGTGTTATTTTGAGAAAATAAAGTTTAATTGCATAAGTAAAAAAACCTAATTACTAATTAATATAGACTTTAAGAAAAAATAATTAAATTAACCTTTTTTTGTATTTTTTGTATTTTGAGAAAGAAATAAAAATTAAGACAAGAGTTAACCCTAATTTTTCTAATTGATTTTAATTATATATAAAAAAAGTTAGAATTACCCTAAATTAAATTTAAACTAATATTAAATTAAATTTGATAAAATAAAAACCTAATTCTAAATTTTGTGAAATTTGATTTTATGATTTTTTTGGTGAAAAAAGGAAGTTAATGTTGTTAGAAAATAGTTTAAACAAATTAAATAAATAAAAGGAAATAGAAAAAAGAATGAGAATGGGCCTGGTAGTGTTGCTAAACAGGGAGGTTTATTGCTGAATTTCTGGGCCCAGATGTTGATGGCCCAAACCCTTTGCTGGATCCTATGTACATCTCTTCTGATGGTCCATGGTACAACTGCATGTATGGGACGTTAGATCTGAATCAAGAGCAATCCACTGGCTGGATCTCGTAAGCGCATGGTATGGACCTGGGCTTGAGGCGCATGGGATCTGCGTAAGATAAGTTAGAAATGTGAAAATGTTTGGACCTGGGATCGAACCCAAGTCTTTCCTCTCACATACCTCCACCTGGACTATCTGCGCTAGCTAATGAATCATAAGTATAATTACAAAAACAAAACATATGGGAAACCAAGCCATTAAGTCTAGTCAGCAAAATTAATTGAGTCAGCAATATGAAGGGCCAATCAAGACATGGGAAAAGGTGACGCATGCGTCTACCAAAGTCAGCCAGAGTCAACGACGCCGGAGCTATGCTCCGGTCGTCTTCTCCGGCAGGGGCGATCTTGGAACCCTGCGAAAATGGCAAAATCGAAGCAATCGAAATATGCAGATCCAATAATTAGGGCATGGCGATCATCATGATGGTGTTTTCTTGGCTTAATACTTCCTGCTTTCACCAAAACGAAACTCAACCGATATGAGCCCTAGCCATGGTGGTTTACATTTTGACCACTAGAGATCTCAAACGATGGTCCAATCCTGTTCTAAACATTCACTAGAACTCAATGGCATGGTCAGTATGAATTGAATCAGGCTATAAATGAAAGTATGATCTATAGAAATTTTGCAAGGTATAAGTTCATGTATGTTCAGTTTCAGCATGCATGGCTATGTAAAAATGGTGTGTTTATACCTTGTCTTACCTGTAGATCACAATAGGGTGGATGGAAGGTCTTGTAGACGGATGAAACCCTAATTTGGGGTAAACTGCCTCAGGAGAGAGTTTGTCTGGTCAACCCTTGGACTTCCTTGAGCAATTTGAGGACCTCACTTGACATGTATTGAGAAATATGGGAGGGAAAATTTTGGGGTACAACAACTTCCCCTGTTCAATCTTCTTAAACCTGAGGATGTAGATTGGCTTGTCTGCCTTTCATGATCCAAAGGTGGAAGATGATTGAACACTAGAGTGCCCAGAAATTTGCACTCGCATGAAGTGGTACTGGTCTGGTGATATCGGGAATGGGCTTATATATGCCATTTGGAGGTTGATGTCGGAAGATGGGCTTAAAGATGCCATCAGAGGAAGTGTCGATCACATAAGAGATTCCTTTGTGAGAACCCGTATACCTGTTGTTGAAGAGGACTTCGCTGGGGAATGCTGGTCTCTATCTTAAAAGAAATAGAATTTTAGGAGCTTCAGTTGTCCGTTACTCTACTGGGGAATCATATCTTAGTCGAGGAGGTGAAAAGGAACTGCTATCTGGTCGTGCTCTAGGCTTTATAGTGATTTGCTGAGGAAAATAAGACTGACTGCTATCTGGTCGTGCTCCAGGTTTTACAGTGTCTTACTGGGGAGATGAGATTAGGCTTGCTATCTGGTCGTCTTCCAGGCTTCGCAATTTCTCAATTCTTATTTGGTCATGCTCCAGGCTTCAGAAGGAATCAAGTGGTTATCCGGTCGCATCCGGGCTTCAACTTGAATTTAAGGCATACTAATATCCGATCGATTTCTGGGCTTCATAGTAATTGGCCGAGTAAAATGATATTTGGTCGAATTCCAAGCTTCGTAGTGTCTTATACTGTTATCTGGTCATGTCCCAGGCTTCAGTATCCTTTGCCGCTATCTGGTCTTGATCCAGTCTTCGCAGCGTCTTATACCATTATCTGGTCGATTCCAGGCTTCATGGTATCTTTTATTACTATCTGGTTGATTTCCACGCTTCACAATAACTTACTGAGGGTTAAGCTGCTTTCCAGTCAATTTCCGGGCTTCGTAGCTTGTATTTGAGATACACCACTATCTGGTCGATTCCAGGCTTTGTAGTATTTTGGAGATATCAAGATATTATCTGGTCGATTTCCGGGCTTCATAGCTTGAACTGGAATAGAAATCTTAGTATCGATTTGACTGAACCAGAGAAAACTTGTGATAACTTGATTGTATCTTTCCCTGAAAGGTAAAGAGTTAGTCGTATGTAATGTCATGATATATGAAATGTATTGAGTAATGATGTTCTCAAAATAAATGAGATCGTGCTGTATGATGCACATGCGTATGCCACGATGTATGGATATGCAATGTTCTTGTGATATTCTCCGGCAGGGGAAAATAATTCCTGGACTACTATTGGAGAGTATAAGGAGTTGAGCTCTTCATTAACGTTGAGGATAGTGACCGAAGATGATTAGCTAGAGACTTGCGTCTGTTCTGCTCGAGAACAATCCGCAGGGAGAGACTTTGTTTGAGAATAACCCAGCGGGAGAATGACTCTATGGGGAAGAGAGATACTCTATTGGATGATCTGCTGATTTAAAGAAACAACTCCGCTGGGGATGAATTACCGTTGCTGGAGGAATAAACTCTGTTTGGGGAGAATTTTTCCGACTCATTTGTGATTATGAACCTTGGCTAGGTAGAGCTAACACCAATGTCTTTGGATACTTCCTACTCTGCGGGGAGTGTATGTACCTTTAGTCGTATTCTCAAGTTGGCCGGTACCTGGTGGGTAAAACAACTTTAAGGTTTGGACACTTCTTGTTTGCCCCTGTTCCTAGAATTACGAGTAGTTGTATTTTGTTTCGTATGTAAACATTTATGAGCAGCAATTATTTTCAAATGCATATATCAAAAATGAATCATTGGACGTTCTTGCAAAACAAAAAAGAAAAAAGAAAAACAACTTGGAATTTCTTGTGGAAAAAAATTGTATTGATTTTGAAGTTGGCCTGTAATAGGCGTTTTGTACAAGAGGTTGACGTCCTAGTAAGAGAATGCCACTGAATGATAGAGATTATACAATTTGTGAAAAAGAAAGAAAAAACAGCTATGTGAAATAATCCCACCGGGTTCCAACTCTGCTATTGCTTTTATATCTTTGAGCATCTCATCACTTTGCTACTTGGTCGAAGGTAGATCAGATTGATTGGCGCCGTCCGAGCTTGATAGTCGATACCGAGGTCTGGTCACAGGATGATCCAACGAGACATAGTGTTACGCTTTGATCCTTAATTTTGCCTGGACCGCCCTTTTGGGTTTTCAGTCCACCGGGATACCCTTTTTTGCCCAATCCGCCTTTTCAGGTTTTCGACTTGCCGGGTGTACAAGTTTTTTTTTTCATTTTCATCCCTTACTTTTTCCCGAACCCTTTTGGTTCGCTGGGAAGCCCTTATTTTTTCCTAGGCAGGTCAACCTAGCGGGTCCTTGATCAGGCGTAGTATTTTTTCACTATGTCAGCATTGACGGGGTGAGGAAGGTCGTCACCATCCATGGTGGTTAGAATCATAGCTCCTCCCGAGAAGATGTTCTTAACCATAAATGGCCCTTCATATGTGGGGGTCCATTTGCCCCTGGGATCACCTTGCGGCAATATGATGCGTTTGATCACCAGATCCCCGACTTGATATTCTTGACGTTTGACTTTCTTGTTAAAAGCCTTGATCATTCGGTTTTGATACATATGACCATGACAAATAACAGTAAGTCTCTTCTCATCAATTAGATTTAGATGATCAAGTAGGGTCTGGATCCAATCATCTTTGTTCAAACCCGCATCCTTCATAATCCGGAGAGAGGGTATCTGGACTTCGATGGGTAGGACTGCCTCCATGACATACACCAGAGAGTAGGGTGTTGCCCCTGTTGATGTCCGTGCTGAGGTGTGATACCCATGAAGAGCGAATGGTAGCATCTCGTGCCAGTCTTTGTATGTCACCGTCATCTTCTGCACAATCTTCTTGATGTTCTTGTTATCCGCTTCAACAGCCCCATTCATCTTCGGCCGGTAGGGAGAAGAGTTATGATGCTGTATCTTAAACTGTTTGTAGAGCTCGGTGATCATCGCATTATTGAGATTTGTACCATTGTCCATAATGATTCTCTCTGGTACACCATATCGACAGATCAGATTGTGTCAGATAAACTGCGCCACGAAGTTCTTGGTTACTGTAGCAAAGGAAGCTGCCTCGACCCACTTCGTGAAATAATCAATAGCCACCAGAATGAAACGATGCCCGTTAGACGCAGTAGGTCTGATCTCGCCAATCATGTCGATGCCCCACATTGCAAAAGGCCAATGAGCTGTCAAAACATTCAAAGGAATTGGAGGTACGTGCACTTTATCAGCATAGACCTGGCACTTATGACAAGTCCGAGAGTGTTGATAACAATCGGCTTCCATAGTGTACCAATAATATCCAGCCCGTAAGATTTTCTTTGCCATGGTATGTCCACTGGAATGAGTCCCGAAGGTACCTTCATGTAACTCTGCCATGATCCTTTCTGCCTCGCTTTTGTCCACACATCGCAGTAAGGTTAAATCATGGTTACGCTTATAGAGAATCCCATTACTGATGAAGAACTTTGCAGCGAACCTTCTTAGAAACTTCTTATCATTAACAGATTCCCCCTCGGGGTATTCTTGAGTCTCAAGATACCTCTTTACTTCATGAAACCAGGGTTTATCTGCTACCTCTTCCGTCTCAATGTCACAGCAATGTGCGGGTTCTTCCAACCTCTCAATGGTAACCTGGGGAGCTTCATTGTCCCACCTGACTTTGAACATAGAAGACATGGTAGCTAGCGCGTCCGCTAACTGGTTTTCTTCTCTTGGGAAGTGTTCAAAGGTTATCTGCTCAAAGTGTGGGAACAATGTCAGTACATATTCTTTGTAAGGAATAAGATTTGGGTGCTTCGTATCCCACTCGCCTTTGATATGACTGATCACTAGAGCAGAATCTCCGAATACACTCAAGAACTTAATCCTCAGGTCAATAGCAGCTCGAAGACCTAGGATACATGCTTCATACTCCGCCATATTATTGGTGTAGTTAAAACATAATCGGGCGGTGAATGGAGTATGACAACCCTCAAGAGATATGATCACAACGCTAATGCCATTACCTAACGCATTCGAGGCTCCATCAAAATACATAGACCATCGAGATCCTTCCTCAGGTCCTTCATCCGGTCCAAGTTCTTCACAGTCGGTCACCAACATGATGTTCTCATCTGGGAACTCGAAATTCATGGATTGGTAGTCATCCACGGCCTGATGCGCCAAATGATCCGCCAATACACTCCCCTTGATTGCTTTTTGGGTTGTGTATTGGATGTCGTACTCGGTTAAGATCATCTACCATCTTGCTATTCTTCCGGACAAGGCAGGCTTCTCGAAGATATACTTGATTGGATCCATCTTTGATATCAATAGGGTAGTGTGAGTCAGCATATACTGTCTCAGCTGGCGAGCAACCCATGCCAAAGCGCAACAAGTTTTCTCGAGCAGTGAGTATTGGGTCTCACAGTCGGTAAATTTTTTGCTAAGGTAGTAAATATCGTGCTCTTTTCGGCCAGACTCGTCATGCTGCCCCAACACGCATCCCATTGAATTATCCAGTACTGTCAAGTATAAGATCAAAGGCCTTCCTTCAACTGGAGGCATCAAAATATGTGTCTCTATGAGGTATTCCTTGATCCTTTTGAAAGCGGTCTGACATTCATCAATCTATTTTACCACTTGATCTTTCTTCAGCAACTTGAAGATTGGCTCACAAGTAGCAGTCAGATGTGAAATGAATCAGGCAATGTAGTTCAGACATCCCAAAAAGCCTCTAACTTCCTGTTCTGTGCGGGGAGCCAACATCTCCCGTATGGCCTTTACCTTGGCAGGGTCCACCTGAATACCCTTATCACTGACGACGAAACCCAACAACTTACCAAACCTTACCCCGAAGGTGCACTTGTTTGGGTTTAACCTCAGCTTGTACGTCTTTAACCTGTGAAATAGTTTCCGGAGATGATCTAGGTGCTCTTCTTCAGTCTAGGACCTTGCTATCGTATCATCAATGTAAACCTCAATCTCATGGTGAATCATGTCGTGGAACAAAGCGACCATGGCACGCTGATAAGTTGCCCCAGCATTCTTCAACCCGAAAAGCATTACCTTGTAGAAAAAGGTTCCCCACTGCGTAACGAAGGTTGTCTTCTCCATGTCTTCGGGAGCCATCTTAATCTGACTGTAACCAGAAAAACCATCCATAAAGGAGAAGATCTTATGCTGCACGGTGTTGTCGACCAAAACATCAATGTGAGGAAGTGGGAAATCATCCTTGGGGCTTGCCCTGTTCAAATCTCTGTAGTCCACACACATCCGTACCTTACCATCTTTCTTAGGCACCGGAACAACATTGGCAACTCACCGTGGATAAGAAGTGACAGCTAAAAATCCCGCGTCGAACTGTTTCATGACCTCAGCTTTTATTTTCTTAGACATCTCAGGGCGTATACGGCAAACCTTATGCTTTACCAGAGGACAATCTTCTTTAGTCGGCAGGCAATGAACCACAATATCGGTGTCCAGACCGGGCATATCTTTGTAGGACCAGGAGAAGATCTCAACATAGTCACGTAGCATCTGTATCAACCGTTGTTTGACACTAGGCTCCAGATTCGCTCCTATCTTAACTTCTTTCCTGTCTTCCTCTGTACCCAAATTTACTGATTCAACTGGCTCTTCATGAGGATGTATGGCCCTTTCTTCCTGTAGTAACAGTCTAGCAAGTTCTCCAGGTACCTCACAATCATCCTCACCTTCGTCCTCGGCTTGGTTGACCGGATTTTCGAAGTCATAACTGGCAGTAGCAGAGTCGTTATCAATGGGATCCAGAGTGGATATGGATCTGCATTATGATACGTGAGTGTGTGTAAGAGAATAGTTGTTTTGATAAAGTGAGTGACAGAAAAAGAAAAACAGGGAGCGCAAAATTTGTAATGCAAGAAAAGTCCAATGCTTTATTAATGATATATGAATATGACAAATAATAAGCCCTCACAAGAAAATCCAAGGTGCCTCGGGCAAGGCACCGAGCCGTATAGTTTCAAACTGTTTATTACAACTTTCAAAACAAAAGTCAATTACTGTGGCATAAAAGAAACAGGTAGGAAGTCCTTCGCCGTCCAGTTGTTCAATCCACCGTTGGTCGTAGGGTAGATCCAGCTGTCGATGTCTGAATCCTCGTCATCGGCATCTTCTATGGTGGAGACAACCTCAATAGCATTGATTATCGAGCCATGCTTGGGCATGGGTGCAGTTATGACATTGGGTTTCTCCGGAGCATCAAACTCAATCTCTTTGGCTTCGATCAAGTCTTGCACCTTATTTTTCAAGGCCCAACAGTTGTTTGTATCATGACCTGGACTTTCGGAGTGATAGGCGCAGCGGGCATTCGGGTTATAATGAGGAGAAGTGGTGTTGGGGTTCTTCAGGGCTTCCCTCAGAGTTACCAGATTGGTCTTCAATAATTATGGTAGAATTTGAGTCAGGGTCATATTGAGCCGAGTGTACTGTCTATGTGGTCTTTCCACCCTTTGTTGATTGTTGCATTGTGGAGAAACTATGGGCCTTGATATCACTATCGCATTTACTGCTTGACGGCATTCAGGTCTGCTCTGGCCCCTCGGGCCGTAGACTGCACTAGCTTCTTTCTTACCGGCAAAAGGCTTCTTTACTGCACTTGATGAAGTATCTTTCTGTACTTTACCACTTCGGATACCAACTTCTACTCTCTCTCCAGTCAAGATCAACTCAGTAAACCCAGATGATGAACTGCCGACCAGATGATTGAAAAATGGACCAGATAGCGTCCCTTGAAACATGTCAACCAACTCCCTGTCAGACAAAGGGGGTTGGACTCTTCCAGCTAAGTCTCTCCACTTTTGAGCATAGTCCTTAAAACCTTCACTTGAACCCATAAACATACCCTGGAGCTAAGTACGAGTAGGAGAAAGGTCGACGCTATATTGATATTGCCTGTAAAAAGCAGAAGCAAGGTCTTCCCAGTTTCGGACATTGGCTCCTTCCAACTGATAAAACCATTCAAGTTGAGTCCCTGTCAGACTATCTTGAAAGAAGTGTACCCACAAATTTCTATCAGCAGTGTGGGGTTGGATTTTCCTGACATACGAGCGGAGATGGAGTTTTGGACAGGATACTCCATCGTACTTGGCAAAAACCGGAGCTTTGAACTTATGAGGGATCACCACTTCTGATACCAGTCCCAGTTCTCCGAAATCCAAACCATGGATCTTTTGAATTTCCATAGCACTCAGACGGTCTTCTAGCTGTTTGTACCTATCCTTGGCAGGAAGATATTGCTCATCATCAAAATTAGTATCATTATCAGAGTTGGCAGGACTGGGGCCCTTTTCTTCTTCTTGGTTCTCCCCTTCCTTGGATAAAGAGGTCAGATCAGCTTGTTGTTTCAACCTATCCCCAAACCTTTTGCCCATATTCAGAAGGACGACCTTCTTCTTCTTCTTCTTCTTCTCTTTCAGAATGAGAGTTTTCAGATCCTCTTGCCCTTCAGCCAGACTTAGGAACATCTGCTGGAATTGGGCATTTTGTGCCTGAAGATCTTTGATGGCTTGATCAGAAGACATTTCTGCTGAAATAAACAGCGAAGAAGATGAGAAACCTGTAATGGTGTGCATGATAATGGGATGCGTATGTAATGATTTCAAAGACTTTGGGAGATTTAAATTTGCAAACCAAAAAATAAACAAACTTTATTAGATTAACTTGTAAAAAGGTTCAACAATGCCTTTTAAGGCGTTTACAAAGAAATAAATGGAAAACAAATCTAAAACTAGAAAAGCAAAATCAAAAGTCCCACGAACGCTTCCTCTTTGTGCTGACGTAATCATTGATCACTCTTTCCTCCTCGAGCTGCCTCGTGAGCTTCAAAATCTTCCTTTCTTGCTCATGGTACTTTTCCCGGTAAGTATCCCTTTCCTCTTTCAGCTAAATCCAAGACCTCTGCAATGCCCCGGGATCAGTGGGCATGTAAGGACAAATAACTGTCTAAGGAACGCTTTCTTCATTAGTGGGCTCCACAATTACTGGCAATACGGCTTCATAAGGCATCCCAAGCTTCTGGGCACGAGCTCGGACCCATTGGAGGTAAGGCTACATAGGAAGGGAATTCCTTGGTCTTAGCTCTTGGGGGTCAGATCTGTTCACCATGCCCCAAGATCGTATAAATCTCTGGCGGTGCTCGTCAACGTCTTCCTTGTAGTCAAATGCAATGTCCGTAAGAAGTAGCTCACGGGGACCATCTCTTCGAGCACGGCCAAATTGTCGCAAAGCTAGACAAAGATTATAGGTTATTCCCCCTCTGATTCCAAGCAACGGGACATTAGGGTATCCCCCACAATGATCAATAATGGCAGTTTCCTCCATAGCCCGGGAAGACCAAAGAATCTCTGTATGGGCAAGTGACATTATCATGTAGGACCATCCCAAACCTTCTTCGTTCTTCAGCAAAAAGGGGGGTGTAAACAGAAAAAAGGGGGTGTCAAAAGCAAGGACCAACCAGGCCCAGCCCAGTCAGACTTCATCTTCTTCCTCTTGTTTCACAAAACACGTGTTCTGTACATCAATGGCTATCTCCTGATTCTTTGATTTTTTGACAAAACTCATAACATGAACATTGTAGAGAATTAAACAACGAATCCAACCATATGAAAAACTTGGATTAACTCTCAAAGACCAGAGAGAATTTCTATGGCCCTAATTTCTAACCTAGTTTTTTCAGAAAGTTCATGAGTGAAATTCTCTTAGCACGATTAATGTAAATGAAAACTAAGCATATGTATGGCTTCAGGGCTATGAGTACAACATATTTCATTCACAAACCTAAGCCTAACCATTCCTAAATATAGAGATAGAAGTCCATGAAATACCTGTTTCAGTTGAGTTCGAGCTGGACAATGTAGTAACCTTCAATGGTGTTTGAGCTTCTTTTGAGCTTGCCCGAGGTCCAAGGAAGCTTTTCCAATGCTTGGCTTGTTTTGAAACAGCTTGAATCGCGCGGTAGAACTCAACCTGCAGAGCTTTAAAACAAAAATGGCAAAGTGTGTTAGAGGTGTTACAGCTTGCAATGGGGGCCTGGGATAGTTCAGGTGAGTTGGTTGGAAGGTGTTTGAACTATCTTTGGACAAAACGCACGATGAAATTTGGCTAAGGCTTCAAGTTTGCAAAACTGACTCTGTTTTGTAGAAAAATGGAGGTTTTAAGTATGAGGAGGTTTTAGTGATGAAATGGTCGTGTTTCAGGCTTGTTGGGAGGTATGGAACTTGTCTACAATGTTTGCCTAAGCTCTTCTTAACAGATATGAGAGATGGTATATGTTTTGCCACTTTTCTTCTTTTTCAAGCAAGCATGTGGAAGTGATGTTATAAATTGGTACATGCCCTCCTATCATGCTGCATCTTTTGCTCTTGGTTCTTGGAATTGATAGCTTCAATCTTGCTTCAGAGATATGGCCCCATACCTCAAGGATTTTGGTTTGACATAAAGTGCACTTTTACAAAAATGGCATTTTACCTTTTTCCAAATAAGGGTTAATCTTGTATGTAATGCCCAAATGGTCAAGTTAACACCTTAATTCAATGGTTATGCATTAAATTATGGAGTGCAAGTTGGTTTTGAGGCCTGCAAGCTAGCACCAAACATGCTGATTTGAAAATGCAAGTTTGTATGAACATGAATTGGTCATGGACAAAAGTGAGTTTTTGCCAACTTCAAGCATTCGATTCTCTCTAACCACAAGGGTGTTTGAAAAGTTCTTGGACAATTTAGAAATCTTGGAACATGTACTATAATCCATTTTTGAAATGAAATTTGAAACTCCAAGTGGAACTATGTGAAAAATGTCCAAGAAGATGGGTCAAAATCCTGCCTAGATTAGGGCAAATTTTCTCTAAGTTAAAAGTTTTAGGTACCCTTGTTCCAAAAATCATAACTTGAGATACAATCCTCTTTTGAGAAAAACTTGTGAATCAAAGTTGTAGAATTTGTGATGGAATACAACATTCATGTTTCAAGTTTTATTTGAATCCATTTGCATCTTGGTGAAAAAATGGGACAAAGTTAGGAAAAAATAAGAAAATTTCATAACTTAGAAAATTTCTAAGTTATGAAAATTTTTCCATTTTAAACCCTAATTTGCATTTTTGGGTTTCTTGATGAACAAGTTTCATAATTTGACATGTCTTGATGAAAATTAACTCCTGGCACTTGATTTTGACCAAAAAGTCAAAGTTTGACTTTTTAGTGTACAATCAAATTTTGATCAGTTGACTGAAAAATTCATCTGTCAATCCTATGCATTTGAGATCTTTTTGAACTTGTTGAATGGGTCAAGACAATGTCATTGAGCCTTTGAGTCCATGTGTGAGCTTGATTTGCCATTGGCTAGGTCAAACAATCAAAAATTGCCTTTGTACAATCAAAACCCTAAAAATGACCATTTTGCCCTCTTGGTGATCTGATCAAATTTCTTGTGGAATTGTGATCCAAACTTGATCAAATGGTTCATATGAGTTCATAATGTTGATGTGGGTCAAAATCCATGAAGTTTGACTGTCAATTGGCCACAATTGACTTTTTCCTTAATATAGCTGATTTCTAGGTCAACTGTCCAATTGACTGGGCAGAAATTTGAATCAAGGCTTGAAACATGGTATGGACAAACTTGTGAGTCCAACATGAAGTATTAAAGTCACTTTGGGAATTGTAAGTCAAAAAATACCTGTGCAAACTCAAACCCTAATTTGGGTCAACAGTGCAAGGAGGGGTCTTGAGCAGAGCAAACCTTAGCTTGATATTGAATTCCAAGAGTCTTGTGATGAAAAAAATGTTGGTGAAATGAGAGGGCAAATTTTGGGGTACAACAGTTGCCCCTGTTCAATCTTCTTGAACCTGAATAGTTAGATAGGCAAGTTTGCCTTTCGCGACTCGAAGGTGAAAGAGGATTGGACACTAGAGTGCCCGTAAATTTGCACTCGTCAAAATATGGCTGAGGAAATGGGCTTAAAGATGCCATTTAGAGATGGTGTAATCTTGCTGGAGATGGGCTTAAAGATTCCATCCAAGAGTGTTTGTTGAATTGCAATGTTGTAGGTCAGAATAATGAGCATCAAAATGGTATCCGAGTCTGGAATGCATTTGAACTGTATCTGGAGACTGAGTCTGTATGAGCAAGAGAATGGCGTCCGTGTCTAGAGCGTATCTGAGCTGTAACCGCTTTTGAATTTTGAATGAATATCAGAATGATTGCCGTGTCTGGAGTGTATCTGTATTGTATCTGAATTCTGAATGGGCGACAGAGAAACATTGGTGTATGGAGCATCTCTGGGTTGGGGATAAATTCCGAATGAGTGACAGAATGGAAACCGTGTCTGGAGCGTATCTAGACTGTATCTGAAGTTGAGATTTGTATGAGTAGCAGAATGACTTCCGTGTCTGGAGTGTATCTGAGACTGTAACTGGGATCTGAATGAGTGGCAGAATGACTTCCGTGGCGACTGCACTGGAGAGAATCAAACTGCTGGTGTAAAGGCCAGAAAGGCATCCGTGTTTGGAGCGTATCTGAAATTGGAGTTGATAGTTGAATCTGAATGAGAGATAGAATGCATGCCGTGTCTGGAGCGTATCTAGTCTGTATCAGATTGTTGAAGTCTGAATGAGTAGTAGAATGACCGCCGTGTCTGGGGTGTATCTGTACTGTATTTGACTTGAAATTATGAATGAGTAATAGAATGACCGCCGTGTCTGGGGTGTATCCATACTGTATCTGAATAATTGTTAACGATAGCCTTTTAATCTTATCCTGAAAAGGGTAAAATGTTAGCTAAAACACAAAGTTATGTTGCATGATATGTATGATGCAATGAACTGTATGTCATCAATGTTTATGATATATGAATGTAATGGATGTGTATGTAAGCCGAATAGCTGTCTTGCTGAGGAAAATAAATCCTTGTTAACTGGAGATAATGAAATCTTTGATTGCCGTCGGGGGAAGTAAATCCTTGACCGATGCTGGGGATTAACATGGCCTCTGACAACTTTCACGGGGGATGAGAATCCTTCATGACTTTCCTGGGATATAGGGGAAACTCTGAAAATCTCTTCTGAGGAATTGAAGCCTTGGAGAAATGGGATCGAGAATCTTCGATCTTGCTGGGGGATAAATCTGTGGGGGAAATACTTACCATTCTGGCTCCACTGGGGAATAAGGTTTAGACTAATTTGGCTCCACTGGGGATCTTGAAGTTTAACTCCGCTGGGGAAATATACTCTGAAGTTTAGCTTTGTTGAGGATCTGAATGATGTATCGTAGGGGATTTCTTCTGAAATGGCACAAAGATATCTTCCTACACCTTCAACCTATCAGCAATTATCCTTTTTCAATTTCGTTTTATTTGTAAGCAGTGATTATATTCAAATGCATATGCCTATTTAACAAAACATTGGACGCTTTCAACTAAAACATAAGTGTAAAAAGAAAAGAAAGGCAAGCAAATTTCTGCACTTTGAAGTGTCTTTGTATTAACTTTTGTGAGTATTTTTGTACAAAGGAGACAAACATCCTAGTAAGAGAATGTTGTCGTAAAAAATGAAAAAAATTTATACAAAAGAAAGATGGCTATGTGTAACAATTCCATGGGATTCCCATTCTACTATAGCCTTCACAACTCTGAATATCTTGTCCATTTGCTGCTTCGCCCGCTGATGACTGGATTGATCAGAAGCCTGGAGCTTGTTGGTGAAGAGATTGTTCTTAAAGTGAACTGACGAGACATAGTCATACGCTTTAGTTCCCTAACTTTTACCTGGACCACCCTTTCGGGTTTTCGATCCACCGGGAAACCCTTTTTTGCCCAAGTCGCCCTTTCGGTTTTTCAACTTGCCGGGCGTACAGATTTTTTTGTTTTATCCCTAATTTTTGCTTGAACCGCCCTTTCGGGTTTTCGATTCACCAGGACGCCCATTTTTTCCCAAGTCGCCCTTTCAGGTTTTCAACATGTCGGGTTGTTTTATGCGTAGTATCTTTTGACTATATCCGCGTTCGCAGGGTGCGGCAAATCGTTGTCATCCATGGTGGTCAGAATCATTGCCCCACCAAAAAAGATGCTCTTGATCACAAATGGTCCTTCGTAAGTAGGAGTCCACTTGCCCCTGGGATCACTGTGCAGTAAGATGATCCGCTTGATTACAAGATCTCCGACTTGATATACTTGACGCCTGACTTTCTTGTTGAAAGCCTTGATCATGCGTTTCTGATACGCCTGACCATGACAAACAACAGTAAGTCGCTTCTTGTCGATCAAATTGAGTTGATCAAGCCGGGTCTGAATCCAATCGTCTTCACTCAAATCAGCGTCTTTCATAATCCTTAGGGAAGGAATCTGAACTTCCATGGGTAACACATCTTCCATGCCATACACCAAGGAAAATGGGGTTGCCCCTGTTGAAGTACGTGTCGTGGTACGATATCCATGCAGAGCAAACGGTAACATCTCATGCCAGTCTTTGTAGGTGACTGTCATCTTTTGAATGATCTTCTTGATATTTTTGTTCACGGCTTTAACAACACTGTTCATCTTCGGCCGATAGGGAGATGAATTGTGATGATAAATCTTGGACTGTTCGCATAGAGCGGTGATCATAGTATTGTTCAAATTTGTACCGTTGTCTGTGATGATCCTGTCGGGGACGCCATACCGACATATGAGGTTCTGCTTGATGAAGAGGGCAACCACATTCTTTGTAACAGAGGCAAAGGAAGCTGCTTCAACCCACTTGGTGAAATAATCAATAGCGACCAGGACGAAGCGATGTCCATTGGACGCTGTGGGCTTGATCTCTCCAATCATGTCAATTCCCCACATTGCGAATGGCCAGGGAGCTGTTAGCACGTTGAGAGGAACATGAGGAATATGTACTTTGTCGGCGTAGACTTGACATTTGTGGCAAGTACGGGAATGTTGGTGACAATCAGCTTCCACGGTAGACCAGTAGTAGCCTGCCCTTAGAATCTTCTTAGCCATCGTATGTCCGCTCAAATGGGTGTCAAATGTACCACTGTGTATTTCAGTCATGATCAAGTCTGCTTCAGCTTTGTCCACACAACAAAGTAAAACACAATCATGGATGCGTTTATAGAGGATGCCATTGCTTAGGAGGAACTTGGCAACAAATCTCCTTAAAAACTTTTTGTCATTAACGAAAGCTCCTTTGGGGTATTCTCTAGTCTGGAGATACCTTTTGATTTCATGAAACTAGGGTTGTTCCATTACTTCTTCGGTATTAATCTCATGATAGTGCGCAGGTTCGTCCATTCGCTCGATGGTGATTTGGGGAGCCTCGTTATCCCAGTTGAGTTTAAACATGGAAGACATTGTAGCCAGAGCATCGGCTAACTGATTTTCTTCTCGCGGGAAATGCTCGAATGTAATCTGCTCGAAATGAGGCAACAATGTTAAGACATGTTCTTTGTATGGGATAAGATTAGGATGTTTGGTGTACCACTCTCCTTTGACTTGACTGATAACCAAAGCCGAGTCCCCAAATATGACCAAAGATTTGATCCCCAAGTCTATAGCAGCCTTGAGACCAAAGATGCAAGCTTCGTATTCGGCCATGTTGTTGGTACAACTGAAACAAAGTCGGGCAATGAAGGGTGTATGGCAACCTTCCGGAGAGATGAGTACCGCACCGATACCGTTGCCAAGTGCATTTGAAGCACCATCAAAGTATAGGGTCCATCGGGATCCTTGTTCAGGTCCTTCATACGGTCCGTTACCTTCGATGTTGTCCAAAGTCATGATGTCTTCGTCAGGGAAGTCAAATCTCATAGACTAGTAATCTTCGAAGGCTTGATGAGCTAGATTGTCAGCTAGTACACTCCCTTTTATAGATTTTTGGGTAGTATACTGGATATCATACTCAGTCAGGATCATTTTCCATCTAGCGATTCTTCCAGATAAAGCAGGCTTCTCGAAGATATACTTGATCGGATCCATTTTGGAAATAAGCAAAGTGGTGTGAGTCAACATATATTGCCTTAGCCGGCGAGCAGCCCATACCAAAGCGCATCAAGTTTTCTCGAGCAGTGAGTAGCGAGTCTCACAGTCGGTAAACTTTTTGCTAAGGTAATAAATGGCATGCTCTTTTCGACCAGACTCGTCATGTTGGCCCAACACACACCCCATTGAGTTATCCAAAACAGTCAGATACATGATTAACGGCCTTCCTTCGACGGGTGGCATCAGAATAGGAGGTTCTAGCAAATACTCCTTGATCTTATCAAAAGCAACTTGACAATCATCGTTCCATTCAACTACCTGATCTTTCTTCAACAGCTTGAAGATTGGCTCACAGGTAGATGTCAGGTGAGAGATGAACCTAGCAATGTAGTTCAAGCGTCCCAAGAATCCTCTAACCTCCTTTTCAGTACGGGAGGCAGGAATTTCTTGTATAGCCTTTACTTTAGCTGGATCAACCTCAATACCTTTGTTGCTGACAATAAATCCAAAAAGTTTACCAGACCTGACTCCAAAAGTGCACTTGATTGGGTTCAGTCTGAGCTTATACTCCTTCAACCTGACAAATAGCTTATGCATATGATCAAGGTGTTCTTCTTCTGTTTGTGATCGAATTATCATGTCGTCTACGTAAACTTCGATCTCATGATGTATCATATCATGAAACAAAGCTACCATGGCGCGTTGATAGGTTGCCCCCACGTTCTTTAATCCGAACGACATCACTTTATAGCAAAAGGTACCCCATTGCGTGACAAAGGTAGTTTTCTCCATGTCCTCGGGGGCCATTTTGATCTGGTTATATTCCGAGAATCCATCCATGAAGGAAAATACCTTGTGCTGAGCTGTGTTGTCAACCAAGATGTCGATATGTGGCAGCGGAAAATCATCTTTAGGGCTAACCCTATTCAAATCCCGATAGTCCATGCACATTCTGACTTTGCCGTCCTTCTTAGGTACGGGCACAACATTAGCAACCCATTGTGGATAGGTAGTAATAGCCAGAAAGCCAACGTTGAATTGCTTCATTACTTCAGTCTTAATTTTTTTAGACATGTCGGGCCTCATTCGGTGGACCTTTTGCTTGATCGATGGACAATCTTCTCTTGTGGGGAGACGGTGAACCACAATATCTATGTCTAACCCTGGCATGTCTTCATAAGACCAAGCAAAGATTTCAACATATTCGTTCAACAACCGCACTAAGCGTTCCTTGACACTCGGTCCCAGGTTGGAACCCACTTTTACTTCCTTCCTGTCCTCCTCTGTCCCTAAGTTGATGGTTTCTAGCAACTCTTCATGAGGCAGAATGGCCCTCTCTTCTTGTTGTAGAAGTCTGGCTAACTCTCCCGGCACTTCACAATCTTCGTCAACTTCGTACTCAACATGATTGACCAAATCTTCAGAGTTATCGAAGGCTAAAACAGAATAGTCACCCATGGAATCCGGAGTGGATGGGTACCTGCATTTGTGAGTGTGGGTGTGTGTAAGGGATATCCATCCTTAAACAAACAAAAATGCAAAAGGAAAGAAAATGAACACAACAGTTTATAGATGAAAAACATCCAATGATTCATTAAAACATGGCATATGATTATGAAGAAAATCAAACCCTTATAAATGGACCTACATGCCTCGGGCAAGGCATGCAGTGAAAATAGTGTGCGAATTGTTTTAGTTATTACAGACCATAAAAATGGGAAATTGTTCAAAGATAAAATTACTGGTTGATAAAGGTGATAGGAACAAAATCCTTTGCTTCTCAATTTCTCAAACCCCCTTCGATGGTTGGGAAGATCCAATCTTCAAAGTGGCTCTCTTCATCTTCATCTTCTACAACATTGATTCCATGGTGTGAGATCTTGACGGATGTCCCTCCAGCCTTGGAGCGACGCATAGCCCTCTATCTTGCAGCAGTAAACCCTAAACCAAACTTGTCCGTCTTATGGGGAAAGTCTGGAAATTGTCCCCATGCTATGCTCTTCCCCTCCTTAATCACAGCCTCTGCATCCTTGAGAGATGCCATCCTAGCCACATGCTTGGGAATAACAGGCACCTCAACCCTTGTCTTCGCAACTGCTACCTCGGGAGAAACTTCCTCAAAATGTTGGAAAGGCGCTTCGATGAACTCTCCATCTAACTCCACATATCGAAAGGAATTGAGATGACTGATCATGTACTCTTCCTCACCGTGCACTGTTATAATCTTACCCTTAACAGGATATTTCAGCATTTGGTGCAAAGATGAGGTAACTGCTCCGACATAATGGATCCATGGTCTTCCTAGAAAACATGAGTATGACGGACGAATGTCCATCACGTAGAAGGTGGAATTGAACACTTCGGTGCCTACCTTGATAGGGATATCAACCTCTCCATGAACCATTCTTTTGGAACCATCAAAAGCCCTAACGACGATGTTACTAGGTTTGAGGGTCAAACCTTCACAATCTAAACGGTCTAAGGCCTTCTTTGGCAACACATTCAGGGAAGAACCAGTATCAACTAAGACATGGGCGAGGGTAGTTCCCCTGCATTCAACTGAGACGTGTATCGCGTCATTGTGCTTCCTTCCTTTGGGGGTTAAGTCAGCGTCAGAAAAGCCCAGGTCATTGTCAGCAGTAAGACTGGCCACACAATCCTGAAACTGGTGTGCAGAAGTCTCTTGGGGTACATGTTCCGTCTTCAAGAATTTAATCAGGGCCTTAGCATGGGCCTCTGAACAGAGCAGGAGGGCTAACATTGAAATTTTAGAAGGGGTCTGCCCCAACTGTTCTACAATGTCGTAGTCACTTTTTCTGATTATTTTCAGGATTTCATCCATTTCTTTCTGAGTGGTTTCGGGGATAACCACAGCATGAGCCTTCGTCCTGACAGGCATTTCCAACATCCCCTTACCCTTGTCGATATTATCAGCAGATGGTCTTACTTTAGGAATATCCAATTCTTCAATCACTGGGCCTTGCACAAAGGGTCCAACAGGTGTAGAAGCTTTTAAGGGTCAGAAAACTGCTCGAGGGGGAGCAATCTCTGGAGAAAAGATCCGGCCACTACGGGTTATCTTGCTTGTACCCGTGATGTTCCCTATATCAGGGTCTTCTTCAGAAATCTCTTGGACTATTTCGATTTGTTTGATGCCGTAGTAGAAGATTTCTCCCCCATAGTTCCACGGTATCATTTTGTTTGATTGGTACGGGCAGGTCCCGACATGGTGATCTTTAAAGGTACACATTTGGAGTTGGGTGTAATCCTGATAGGCCTTTTGCAAGCCTTGGGAGGATAGTCAGAAATGGTTATGATAGCAATATCGTTGGTCGAAGTATCACAAGTATCAGGAGTACTGGGATTGAAAGTGTTAACAGGGGTTTTCTGGAAAAGTATCTCTTGCGTATCCATCAGGTGTTGGACACCCGACTTCAACATTGGACAATCACCTTGAATGTTCAAACAAAAATAACAGTCTTTACCACAACCAGGAAAGATCCCGACTCTCAACAAATTTCCTTTAATCACAAGCAATGGAGTCAACAGATTGGCAACATTAGTAACATGGAGGTTTTCCAAAATGGCATGCACATTGTGGCCGTGCTTGGGCATCGGAGCAGATATAACATTGGGCTTCTCAGGAGCATTAAATTCAACCTCTTTGGCGTCAATTAAGTCCTGAATTTTGTTCTTAAGTGCCCAACAATTATTGGTATCGTGCCCAGCACTGTCGGAATGGTAAGCACACTTGGCGTTGGAGTGATAGTATGGAGAGGAGGTGTTAGGGTTTTTTGGCGCCTCTTTCAAACTGGTCAGATTCAGCTTCAATAAATGGGGAAGGACCTGAGCGGGTGTCATGTTGATGCGGGTGAACTGCCGTTGTGGCCGTTCTACCCGTTGTTGATTAGGTCTCGACTGATTGTTACGAGGTTGATCATTTGACGAATTTTGAATCATCACATCCCCTACAGTTGGTCGACGCTCAGTTCTTCCCACTCCTTTCTGATAATACACAGCAGATGCTTCCTTCTTAGCCGGAAAGGGTTTCTTGACAGTTGTGGATGCGGAAGCATCCTTTTGAATCTTTCCACTTTTAATTCCGGCCTAAACCCTTTCGCCGGTCAAAATTAGCTCAGTAAATCCCGCGGAAGAACTTCCGATTAGATGGTTGAAGAAGGGGCCAGACAGGGTCCCTAGAAACATGTCGACTAATTCCCTATCTGATAGCGGTGGCTGCAACCTTCCAGCCAGATCACGCCACTTCTGGGCGTACTCCTTAAACCCTTCATTGGAAGCCATCCCCATACTTTGTAACTGAGTACGAGTGGGCGCCAAATCAGCATTGTATTGATACTGACGATAAAAAGCAGCTGCCAAGTCTTCCCAATTGTGAACCTCTGATCTCCCGAGCTGATAAAATCAATCTAACTGAGTGCCGGACAAGCTGTCTTGGAAAAAGTGTACTCAGAGGTCTTTATCGGATGAATGAGGTTGGATCTTTCTAACATACGACCTCGGGTGCATCTTAGGGCAAGACAGACCGTCGTACTTGGAAAATGTTGGCACCTTGAACTTGGGAGGGATAACAATCCCAGCTACCAACCCTAATTCCTCAAAATCCAAACCGGGCACCCTCTGCAACTCCATTGCTTCCAGTCTATCTTCAAGATTCTTATATTTGTCATCTGCTAGTGGATACTGTTGTTCGGAGTAGTCTTCGTCTTCTTCCTCAGACTCAAAAGGTACAATAACTCCTTTCCCTTTGCCATCCCCTTCGTCAGACGTCGAAGGGAACTCAAGAGTCCTTCTAGCATCGCCCTCAAACCTTCTTCCAAAAGTGGCTACCCCCGATCTCTTTTTCTTTTTCTTCTCTTTATTCTTCTCCAACAAAACTTTGAGGTCCTCTTGACCCTTTGCCAAGGTCATGAGGAGTTGCTGAAATTGTGAATTTTGGGCCTGCAGATCCTTTACCGTTTGCTCCAAATCCATCTTGCTGAAATAAACAACAGAAAGATAAGGAAACCTGGCTTGAAGACCTGTTTATGCATATGATGAATGGTATGTTATTCATGTAATGCATTCAAGGGTTCGAAAATTCAACTTTGTTGCAAACAAAAAGAACGCACGTCATATTAAGAAGAAATTTGTTAATACATAAGGGCCCCATGGGCAAAACATTTACAAATTTCTTAATGTAAAAAGACATTGCGCATCCTCTTTGGTCCGATGTAGGTGTTAAGAGTTTCCTCCTCGTGAAGTCGGCGGGTGAGCTCCAAAACCTTCTTCTCACTGGCATAAAAGCTGGCTTCAAAAGTATCTCGTTCTTCTTTGAGTTGGATCCAACTCTTTTGCATTTCCTCCCATGATGTTGGCATGTCAGGATGTAGGATGGTGTATGGAACCTCTCCTTCCATAACAGGCTCTTTGATCAAGGGGAGAATGTGAGGATATGGCATCATAAGATTCTGGGAGCGGGTTCGTACCCACTTGAGGTAAGGCTCAAGGGGGATGGAATTCTTGTGCCCCAGTGTCTTACTATCCACTTTCTTAGGCATCCTCCAAGCTCTGATGAACCTTTGTCGAAGTCCTTGCGCATCGTTGTCGAAGTCAAAAACTAGGTCAGGAATTAGCATGTCATGAGGGCCATCCCTCCGAGCATATCCAAATTGTCTCAAAGCTAGACAGGGGTTGTAGGTAATGCCTCCCATAATTCCAAGTAATGGTACATTAGGGAACACCCCACAACGATCAATGATGATGACATTTTCTCTGGACCGAGAACACCAATGTACATCAGAATGTGTGAGGGTCATCAATCGTTGTGACCACCTCAAACCCTGCTCATTCTTCAAAACTTCTTGTGGAAGGTGAGAAATAAACCACCTTGCTAAGAGAGGGGTACGACACATGAGAACACCTCTTTTCCTCATTGTTCGTGTGTAAAATAAGTGTAGGATGTCCCCAAGCAATGTAGGTATGGGATTCTTGGACATGAAAATCTTGACAGCATTCACATCTATAAGTTGATCAGGATTTGGGAACAAAACCAACCCATAGATAAGGAGTTCCACAATCTCTTCAAAGGCTTGTAGATCAAGAGAATTCCAACAGTCTTGTGCCTTCTCAAACAGAAACTTTGACAAGAAGCCCTTAACACCACTTCTGGTTTCCCAATGCCCCTTGATGTCAGATGGTTGCAAGTGTAATGCTTGAGCAACATCTTCAGGTTTTGGTTCTTTTTCCGTACCGTTGTAGGGTAGTTGATTAAGAATAGGAATTCTCAGGAGTTGAGAAAATTCCTCCAAAGTAGGCACCAACTGATAATAAGGGAATGTGAAACAGTGGTGTAGGGGGTCAAAGAATTGGAAAAGTACTTTCACCATGTCTTCTTCAATGTTGGTGTTGACTAAGTTGAGGAGTCTACCATGTCTTTCACTGAAGAGAGAATTCTCTGGAATCCTGGAAGTAAGCTCCTTAAGTTGAGGAGGGATTCTCACAAGGTTGACTTGAATTGTTTTCCTGCGAAGAGATTCCATGACCTACAAAACAAGAACAAAGATAAAGATCCAAACCCTTGAAATGGTTAGTGGATGCATATGATGCTTTATGATGTTCATGATGTATGCACAAGCACATGTACAAGCAAATCACATAAAACCCTAGTTTCAGGCTTGCATGGGGTTTCATAGGTAAGTACCCTCTTGAGTTTAGTTGGCTCAAAACCTGTCCTATAAATAGTAACTGGGTTCTAAGGAGCTCAATATCATTGGATTGTTTTCTATGTTCATTGTTTTGGTTTAGCCACTTAACTAGCGACCAAAATATTCCAAGAAAACAACCCTCAATGAGTGTAGTATCGAGTATCTACCAACTTCGGACTGCACCAAAGCCGGTCATCTCATTACCCCTAATGAAAGGTCAAGATGGTCAAGTAAGGTTCTAGTTCATTAGTGCTTCATGACATCACTCAGCGGCCCCGTATTCTCTTTGATTGACTCAAAGGCTACCGGTACTCACAAATATGTCACACTAATATAGCTATTGCTTCAACCGTGTCGGTATACCCTGTACAGTTTCAACAACATATTGCTATCTATGAATGTTTCCCAAATCCGGGTGGAGGATTTTAAGCCCAAACAAGAGAACCAAAATGTAAAGCAATCAAAGCAAACAATAATCATGCAAAGGGTGATCTAAGCCCTAAGGTTACTCCACTTTTAAAGATGTCCCCAGCAGAGTCGCCAGTTCTGTGATACGGTGGGAGAACTGACTTGGGATTTTGCGTTTGCATTCGCAAATGTTTCGGTTTAGCAAGAGTCGCCACCGACTTTTTATTTTATCCTAAGGAAAGGTCAAAAAGCACAGGAAAGACCTTTGAGATGTTTTCTTGGGTTCGGGGAGTAGATTATAGAAAGGGAAGGTATTAGCACCCTTTCTATCCATGGTTATCCATGGGCTCTTAGTTACTTGCTTAGATCACTTGCTTTGCATTTCTATTGTTTGAAATGGTGCTTTTCAATTGTTTGAAATGGTGCTTTGTGTGTGATTTTGAAAGATGTTTTGGAAAGAGGCCCTCGTTGTGGCAACCTTTGTAATGATTCTTGTTTGAATGTATACAAAGGTGTTTTTGTCTTTTGAAAAGTTTTCAATGTTTGAAAGTAGGGTTTTGAAATTGTGTTGTGAAGTGTGTTTTGAAAAATAGCAAGGATGTTTTTTGCAAGCTTGATCAAATAACTAAGAGCTATCTACCCTATTTTACTCAAAGATCTTTCTTATGTTTTTAACCCTTTTAACAGTGTTGCTTCACCATTGTATTTGGTGGACAAACTTGTATTAGGATGTTTAAACGGGACAGGCGCGGGTCATCGTATAGACCATGATAGTAATGGTGTCAAGTATCTTTGGCAATTTTCTTGAGGGACTTGATCATTTTGTTTAGGCAACTCAGATAGCGTCATCGAGGGACTATGATCTTTTTGTTTGTTTTTGTTTTGCCAAAGTACTTGACATGCAACCATGGCCCATTTTTGAAGGCAACAAGTGGATGAAACCCTAGGGGTGCAAGTGTGCATTGTGTTTGTTTTTCATGCATGTTTATCTTGGATTAGGTCAAGCTAGTTGTTGATTTTATTTTGCATACAAATCCTAAGTCTAAGCATGGCATAATTTGGGAACTTTTAAATGTGCGAGAATTTAAATGCTACACTATTACAACATGATATAGGGAGGGGGGGGGGGGGGGGGGGGTACAAATTTGAATTGAGAGTATTTGACAAGAAAATAAATTCTAAGTTATTACAACCATATCGAATGTATAGGCAATATTTAAATGTACAATAGTTGAATATAATACAATAAATAAATGTAAATAAAATGTATTATGCACAAAATGATTTTTATGTATGTAAAAAGTATTTTTCCAATGTGAAATATAAATAAAATAAAAAGGGATCAATTTTGATTATTTTTCTAATTAGGGCAAAAAAAAAACCCTAACTCTTAATAAATGGTATTATTTATCAATTATATACAACAATATACTAATTTATAAAAGTATGTTATGAAAATGACATTTTTAGTACAAAATATTAATAAAAGTGAAAATATAGTATTTTTGCATTTTTTTCCTAATTTTTTAATAAAGTAAAAATATATAAGTATATATACATATTAAATATATTAACTATGTAAAAAAGGAAAATAAAAATTAATTTATATAAAAAAATGTGTATATTCAAGAAAAATGTTTTTTAAGTATATAAAAATAATAAATAAAAATAGGTATATTTTTTTATGTTATTTTTGAGTTTTTAATAAAAGAAAAATAAACTATTTATGTATTTATACTAGTAAGATAAAAATAATTATCAAATAAATATGAAAAAAATATAGAAAATTATTTTTGGCATTTTTTATATTTAGACAAAAAATAATAAAGTCAGAATAAAAAAATAAAAATGTCAAAATGATAAGTATTTAAAAAAATGGGCCAGGGGGGTGCAAACAGAAAAAAGGGGGTGTCAAAAGCAAGGACCAACCAGGCCCAGCCCAGTCAGACTTCATCTTCTTCCTCTTGTTTCATAAAACACGCGTTCTGTACATCAATGGCTATCTCCTGATTCTTTGATTTTTTGACAAAACTCATAACATGAACATTGTAGAGAATTAAACAACGAATCCAACCATATGAAAAACTTGGATTAATTCTCAAAGACCAGAGAGAATTCTCTGGCCCTAATTTCTAACCTAGTTTTTTCAGAAAGTTCATGAGTGAAATTCTCTTAGCACGATTAATGTAAATGAAAACTAAGCATATGTGTGGCTTCAGGGCTATGAGTACAACATATTTCATTCACAAACCTAAGCCTAACCATTCCTAAATAGAGAGATAGAAGTCCATGAAATACCTATTTCAGTTGACTTCGAGCTGGACAATGTAGCAACCTTCAATGGTGTTTGAGCTTCTTTTGAGCTTGCCCGAGGTCCAAGGAAGCTTTTCCAATGCTTGGCTTGTTTTGAAACAGCTTGAATCGCGCGGTAGAACTCAGCCTGCAGAGCTTTGAAACAAAAATGGCAAAGTGTGTTAGAGGTGTTACAACTTGCAATGGGGGCCTGGGATAGTTCAAGTGAGTTGGTTGGAAGGTGTTTGAACTATCTTTGGACAAAACGCACGATGAAATTTGGCTAAGGCTTCAAGTTTGCAGAACTGACTCTGTTTTGCAGAAAAATGGAGGTTTTAAGTATGAGGAGGTTTTAGTGATGAAAGGGTCGTGTTTCAGGCTTGTTGGGAGGTATGGAACTTGTCCACAATGTTTGCCTAAGCTCTTCTTAACAGATATGAGAGATGGTATATGTTTTGCCACTTTTCTTCTTTTTCAAGCAAGCATGTGGAAGTGATGTTATAGCTTGGTACAAGCCCTCCTATCATGCTGCATCTTTTGCTCTTGGTTCTTGGAATTGATAGCTTCAATCTTGCTTCAGAGATATGGCTCCATACCTCAAGGATTTTGGTTTGACATAAAGTGCACTTTTACAAAAATGGCATTTTACCTTTTTCCAAATAAGGGTTAATCTTGTATGTAATGCTCAAATGGCCAAGATAACACCTTAATTCAATGGTTATGCATTAAATTATGGAGTGCAAGTTGGTTTTGAGGCCTGCAAGCTAGCACCAAACATGCTGATTTGAAAATGCAAGTTTATATGAACATGTATTGGTCATGGACAAAAGTGAGTTTTTGCCAACTTCAAGCATTCGATTCTCTCTAACCACAAGGGTGTTTGAGGATTTCTTGGACAATTTGGAAATCTTGGAACATGTAATATAATCCATTTTTGAAATTAAATTTGAAACTCCAAGTGAAACTATGTTAAAAATGTCCAAGAAGATGGGTCAAAATCCTGCCTAGATTAGGGCAAATTTTCTCTAAGTTAAAAGTTTTAGGTACCCTTGTTCCAAAAATCATAACTTGAGATAAAATCCTCTTTTGAGAAAACCTTGTGAATCAAAGTTGTAGAATTTGTGATGGAATACAACTTTCATGTTGCAAGTTTTATTTGAATCCATTTGCATCTTGGTGAAAAAATGGGACAAAGTTAGGAAAAAATAAGAAAATTTCATAACTTAGAAAATTTCTAAGTTATGAAAATTTTCCATTTTAAACCCTAATTTGCATTTTTGGGTTTCTTGATGAACTAGTTTTATAATTTGACATGTCTTGGTGAAAAATAACTCTTGGCACTTGATTTTGACCAAAAAGTCAAAGTTTGACTTTTCAGTGTACAGTCAAATTTTGATCAGTTGACTGAAAAATTCATCTGTCAATCCTATGCATTTGAGATCTTTTTGAACTTGTTGAATGGGTCAAGACAATGTCATTGAGCCTTTGAGTCCATGTGTGAGCTTGATTTGCCATTGGCTAGGTCAAACAGTCAAAAATTACCTTTGTACAATCAAAACCCTAAAAATGACCATTTTGCCCTCTTGGTGATCTGATCAAATTTCTTGTGGAATTGTGATCCAAACTTGATCAAATGGTTCATATGAGTTCATAATGTTGATGTGGGTCAAAATCCATGAGGTTTGACTGTCAATTGGCCACAATTGAATTTTTCCTTAATACAACTGATTTCTAGGTCAACTGTCCAATTGACTGGGCAGAAATTGGAATCAAGGCTTGAAACTTGGTATGGACAAACTTGTGAGTCAAACATGAAGTATGAAAGTCACTTTGGGCATTGTAAGTCAAAAAATACCTGTGCAAACTCAAACCCTAATTTGGGTCAACAGTGCAAGGAGGGGTCTTGAGCAGAGCAAACCCTAGCTTGATATTGAATTCCAAGAGTCTTGTGATGAAAAAAATGCTGGTGAAATGAGAGGTCAAATTTTGGGGTACAACACTGATCTATCAGAAACTTTGCTAAGAAACCTACGACCCCGCTTCATGTTTCCCAATTGGGTACTACATCAGCCCGTTTCAGATGCAGAGCTGAGGCAATGTCTTCTGGTCTAGGAGTCTCTTCCATACCTGTGAAGGGCATCTGCCCAAGGATGGGTATGCCCAATAAGTGAGAGAATTATTCTAAAGTGGGAACCAACTGGAAAGGTGAAGCAATGATGCAAAGGATCGAAGAACTGGAAAAATACACTCATCATCTGCTCATCAAACTGTGAGGTAACCAGGCTAAGAAGCTGACCATGTCTCTTAATGAACATAGAAGTCTCAGAAACTCTCGAGGATAACTCTTTAAGTTGAGCAGGTATTTGCACAAAGTTAACCCGAATGGTATTTCTGCACACGAAAGCCATAATCTGCAACACAGAACAAAGATAAATTCCCTTGGTCTTTGAAATGGTTAGTATAATGAAGTATGAATGCCATGTTATGATGCATGATGTCATGATAAAAACAACAGGTATAGAAGATAACAGGCATGGCAAAGGAAAACAAGTCACACAAAATCCCTTAAGTTTAAGGCTTGCATGGGGTCAAAGGTATTTCCCTCTTGAAGTTCAGTTGGTTTCAACCTGTCCTAGCAAAAGTAACTGGGTTCTAGAGGTTCTCAATATCACTGACCATCCTCCATCGGTCATGGTTTCAGCTCACGCAATCTTTTCTTGCGGCCGAAACTATCTTGAGAGTATGGTCTCAATGAGTGTAGCATCGAGTATCAACCAGTTCTCAGCTTTACACCGAGGCCGGCTATCTCACTACTTTCTAATGGCCAAGTTGGTCGACTAAAGGTTCTAAGGTCAGTTGATGCTTAACGACACACATAGCGGCCCCGTATACTCCTCATTTCACCACAAGGGATACCGATACCAACCAATGTGCCACATCAACATAGCTACTGCTTCAACCGTATCAGTCTACGTCGTACAGTTCCCTCATAGTTTATTGCTACTTACCTAAAAGGTGTCCCCAGATCAGGGTTAGGATCTATAGTAACTCCCAAACAAAACCCTTAAAAGTAAAGCAACCAAAACAAACAAGAGAAGCAATTTATGATGAACTAAATCCTAAGGTATACCCCACTTATTACGTCCCCAGCAGAGTCGCCAGTTCTGTGATACGGTGGCAGAGTCGACTGTTTTGAAAAATGCTGGTTTGCGTTTTGCGTTTGTGTTTGCAAAATGTCGCGGTAAGCAAGAGTTTCCACCGACTTTTATTTTATCCATCTGGAAAGGAAAAAAGCACAGAAAAATTCCTTTTTCGAGATTTTGAGTATGAGGGGTAGATTATAGAAAGGGAAGGTATTAGCACCCTTTCTATCCGTGGTTTTCCACGAGCTCTTAGGCACTTGCTCATCTTTTAAAATTGCTTGTATGTTCTTGTTTTGAAAAGTTTTATTTTACTTCGTTTTAACCCTTGTTTCTGTCCTCAAGAGTGTTACGAAGTTTGTTTTTGAAAACTTTGTTTGAAAAGTGTAAGTGTGAAAGTTTGATTTTGAGCAAGTACCTATTAGCATCTACCTACTTGAAAAAAATATTGTTTCTGTTCTTGTTTCCTTTAGACAATGCTATCCTACTATTGGGAAATAGGTAGCACCGTCGTTGGAGTTGTAAGGGTCAATTCGAAAGGGACGTACGATCACTAAAGCAATGTTAGGACGTCTTAGTAATAACCCTAAAGTCTTAAGATCATATTCGAGGCAACATTTTCGAGGCAACATTTCCGAACGGGACATTTGATCTTTGTTTAGACAGAAGGGCGACCACTAAAACACCCTATACTTAATGATCGTTTACCGAAGGCAACCGAAGTGAGAGTATACCCTAAGAGTGCACATGTGCGAGTGATTTGATTTCAGTTATTATCTTTGCACATTAGGGTTTTCTAGCCATTTTAAATTGTCATGCAATCTTGTCAGACAATCCTATTAACATACATCTAACAATTAATATTTGCAAGAATTAAAATGCGGAAAAGTAAAACCTACGCTATTACAAGGCTTCGGGGGAGGTATTAATTACATAGCCCAAAAAACCCGTAAAACGATAAATAAAAGAAAATCCTAATTAAACTATTACATACTGTGAGCAATTACATTAATATTTGCAAAAAATAATAAATGCGCGCGATGAATCGAGAACGAGAGAATTAGGGTTTTAACCCCACCTAAGCCTAATTGCAATTTAAAATAAAAATCATTTTTTGTCGTTTTTGTGTTATTTTGAGAAAATAAAGTTTAATTGCATAAGTAAAAAAAACCTAATTACTAATTAATTTAGACTTTAAGAAAAAATAATTAAATTAACCTATTTTTGTATTTTTTGTATTTTGAGAAAGAAATAAAAATTAAGACAAGAGTTAACCCTAATTTTTCTAATTGATTTTAATTATATATAAAAAAAGTTAGAATTACCCTAAATTAAATTTAAACTAATATTAAATTAAAATTGATAAAATAAAAACCTAATTCTAAATTTTGTGAAATTTGATTTTATGATTTTTTTGGTGAAAAAAGGAAGTTAATGTTGTTAGAAAATAATTTAAACAAATTAAATAAATAAAAGGAAATAGAAAAAAGAATGAGAATGAGCCTCGTAGTGTTGTTAAACAAGGGGGTTTATTGCTGAATTTCTGGGCCCAGATGCTGATGGCCCAAACCCTTCGCTGGATCCTATGTACAATTCTTCTGATGGTCCATGGTACAACTGCGTGTATGGGACGTTAGATCTGAATCAAGAGCAATCCACTGGCTGGATCTCGTAAGCGCATGGTATGGACCTGGGCTTGAGGCGCATGGGATCTGCGTAAGATAAGTTAGAAAATGTGAAAATGTTTGGACCTGGGATCGAACCCAGGTCCTTCCTCTCACATATCTCCACCTGGACCATATGCGCTAGCTAATGAATCATAAGTATAATTACAAAAACAAAACATATGGGAAACCAAGCCACTAAGTCTAGTCAGCAAAATTAATTGAGTCAGCAATATGAAGGGCCAATCAAGACATGGGAAAAGGCCATGCATGCGTCTACCAAAGTTAGCTAGAGTCAATGACGCCAGAGCTATGCCCCGGTCGTCTTCTCCGGCAGGGGTGATCTTGGAACCCTGCGAAAACGGCAAAATCGAAGCAAATGAAATATGAAGATCCAATAATTAGAGCATGGGGATCATCATGATGGTGTTTTCTTGGTTTAATACTGCCTGCTTTCACCAAAACGAAACTCAACCGATATGAGCCCTAGCCATGGTGGTTTACGTTTTGGCCACTAGAGATCTCAAATGATTGTCCAATCCTGTTCTAAACATTCACTGTAACTCAATGGCATGGTCAGTATGAATTGAATCAGGCTATAAACAAAATTATGATCTATAGAAATTTTGCAAGGTATGTGTTCATGTATGTGCAGTTTCAACATGCATGGCTATGTAAAAAGGGTGTGTTTATACCTTGTCTTACCTGTAGATCACAATAGGGTGGATGGAAGGTCTTGTAGACGGCTGAACCCTTGAATTCGATCTTGGTACACTTCTTTGAAATTTTGAAAGAAATTTGATCTTGGGAGGCTGCTGCTGAACCGTGCTAGGGTTTTGGGGTTGCTTCCTTTATATATGGAGGGAGAATTAAGGTCATAATAACCACCCAATATCTTTCCATTAAGAAGAGAATAATCTTGTTTCTTAAAAGAGCCAAAGTTTCCCAAAGTGATAAAAGATCCAATTTGTGCTTGTTTTGATGCCTTGCACGATTTGATTTTGTGTCCAGCTGTATAATGAACCTAATCATGCACAAAATCTCAATATTTGATTAGCTTTTGATATTTTTACTATTTTATTTTAATTTTATTTGATTTAAATGAAATAAAATCAAAATAAATGACAAAAATAAAAGAATGACAAGTGGAAGAGCTCATGGGTCGTGGGTCATATTACAAACTCAATGCAAGCATAAAAAGTTGGGCCCATTTGACAAAAAATGCAATTTTGGACAGTTTTGACTTTTGGCAATTTTGCAAAAAGGGTCAACTTTACCAATGCATAACTCTTTCAATTTTGACCCTAGAGAGGTGTTCTTGGACTTTTTAGAAAGCTTAAGATGTCCTATAAGAAACCCTTTTGTTATCACCTCAATTGAGTCTTCCATTTTCATGTATGAAGCTTTGACCCAAAAGGTGTTTTTGTTGACTTTTCAAAATGACCTATAATGTCCGAATTCATATCTTTTTGTGAGTGCATATTTTGAACTTGGGATCTGAATATGGATTGTAGGGAATTAGATCCTCTTCAAAATGAGATTTGGATAGGTCATTTTTGATAAAGTATGAGAAAGTTATGCTTGGTCAAAGTTGAGTTTACTTTTCCTACAAAACCCTAATTTAGCAGCTTTTGGGTTTTGATGAATTGTGAGCAATCCTTGATGAATCATGATCAACCCTTGATCAAATGATGAATAATACTTCAAAATGAGAATGTTGACCAAAAATCTTGAAGTTTGACTGTATGTGGGCCACAGTTGACTTTTGCCCTAGCACAATCGATTTTCAGGCCTTTGAGCAATTGACTGAGCAAACTTCCTCTGCAAGGCTTGAAACTTGACATGGATGATCTTGAGAACATATTAGGACAATGGTGAGAATTTGGGATCCTTTGGACTCAAGTACCTTAGTGCAAAATGAAACCCTAATTTGTGTTTCAATGTATCTTTTCCATGTATTTACCATTTTCCAAAACTTTGTAATCATCCATGGAGTCACACCATTTGCACACTACCATTCTATTAATAAAGTTTGAGCCTTTATCAAATTCTTTATAGTTATTATTTTATTCTGATACAAATACAAATATTAGTAGCAACAATCATGAGAATGATACAAATACAAATAGAAATACAAAACTCCTCAACTAGTAGTAACTCTAATCTTTGGTACTTGAGTGGTGCCATATAAAGCATCATTCCAACAGAAGGGTGAGATACCATAACAATATAAAATAACATATAATAATGAGCAAGTAATGATTTATTACGCATATTTATACATTCCACTTCTCACACCTTCACAACAAGAACAACAATTATGTCACATATAGACAATCACACAACACATCACCATTAGAACAATAATACAATGCACTGAGACCGACACACCGACTTGAATGCATGTGGTACCATTTGTGAACATTTAATTCACACTACTCCCGATCCCCACCATAGGAGCAGAGTCTACAAAAAACTCGTGAACAATTTGGTTCACTCTACTTCTGATCCCCACCATAGGACCAGAGTCTGCAACAATTTCATGAACAATTTGATTCACTCTACTCTTGATCCCCACCATAGGACTAGAGTCTGCAATAACATGGCATAAGACCCTACCATGAATGCATGCAACACCAACATGCACAAAAACAATGTATTGATATCATGTCCATCAATACAATACTCCAATATAGGCCACCAAACAACTTATATATGCAGTATACAACCAACATCAATCATACAACATCACACAACATTACTACGAATCATTCCACATACTCGTCTTACACATAAAAGATCATTTAACATAAAAAGCATAATCCTTCATGAAAATAACCAGATATTGTACCAAAACGAAGTTTTATGTGATATAAAATATTTTTAGCTACCCGTAGGTTCAAACGACACGTCAAACGTACACCCGAGTAAAAAATTATGAATTTTCAAAGTTCTCAAAAATTGTCAGCTTCAGCGAGGTAACCGGTTACCTCAAAATGGTAATCGGTTACTTCACATCTGTTTTTCCTCTGTACGCGGTTTCTAGCTGATGTAACTGGTTACTTCAGAATGGTAAACGATTACTTCACTGAACCAGTAGCCAACATTTAAAAAAAATGATGTCACCAGTTACTTCAGAATGGTAATCGGTTACCTCGCTGTTACAGAGCCAAAAAGATGCATTTTTTTTCTGCTACGGGAAATCATATTTTCACTCAAAAGTCAGTTTTGTGAACATAATATAACATTCCAAATTCTGCAATTTCCAACCCACATAATACATGTTAATTCTATTCAAATTAACACAACAATTTCACCAATTTCAATCGATTATAACAATCAATTTCAAACACAATACATCAACGATTCATCAAAAGGGTTCAATCACACAATCAAATATCACAATGTTTACAACCACACAACATCATAGCATCACAGTGCATCAAGAATATTATCAACTCATCATGTTATGTTTAATAATAATGTCACAACATCATGGCATCAAACATGTTATCAGCTTATCAAATTACATGCAATAACAATAGCACGACATCACCATATTACAACAACACAATGCATGCTATTTTATACAATCACATAGTGATTAAATTACCTATTGCCAACTAAACTATTTTTATTGAAAAGGTCATCGCGCTAAATTTCTTACGCTTCGAACGACATCCAAAACAGACTCATGGTTTGAAATTTATGAATTTTTAAAGATTCTCAAAAACCAGTTTTTCAGTGAGGTAACCGGTTACTTCAACCAGGTAGTCGATTATTTCACATACAAAAGCACTTTCTGCCCTTTTTTAATACACAAATCACTTATTTCGACCGTCGAAACAACCCCAAACATTCCATAAAGCTTATTTTAGATTCTCAATCATTATATTCATTCACATACACCATCACAATATTTTTTATCTCATCAAACATACAATTATACGCATGAAACAACATAATTTCATACGTTGTTGCAAACACCGACAATGACACCCAATCATACCAAAACATCAAAAATTGTATCTTTCAATTTCATAATTTATTAATACACATTACCCAAAATCCTCATTCAATTCCCACACAAATCTTTTCCAATTTCATCGGATTAAAATCACAAAATAACTACAAAACATCAACATTATCATACACATATAAAAACTCCAATTTGAGCATACAAGGCATACAACCATTGAAACCTATCACTACCACAACCCATCAATATATATTCCCTTACAGAGTTAGAACCCCATGCTTACTTTAAATTATAGGTTCCTCAAGCTTCAACAGTGGTTCCTCTCTTGTTCTTGCTCTTCCTCTTTCTTGCATCTGCTTATCTCATTTCCACGATCGATAAACCAAAAACACTATTCTATTCCTCTTTGTTTTTTACTTATCTAGCCTTTGGACCCTTAATATCACTATTCCAACTATGCCCCTCCACATAATACTAGAATAATTTATTTAATTATTATACTATAATAATAAATCCAATATTTTAATTCAAATAATACTAATAAAACTATTTATCTCACTACACCCTTATATTTCTACATTTTTGATCATACACCCCTAACATCTTAACTCCTATAATTTATAAGGCATCTAATTCCCAATAATCACATAACAACACATCAAAATATTCACTAAAGCTCACAATTACATCACATCACCTAATTAATTCAAATAAAATAATATAAACGAAATCTGGGTGTTACACATGTGGAGTTCATAATCAAAGCATCAACTCACAACATGCTTAATCTCTAAAGAGGATGAAACCAAGTTGTGGCACAAGAAACTTAGTCATCTAAATCTCAGAAGCATGATGAATATTATCTCTGAAAAGGATATCATTGGCCTTCCCAATCTTAAGATTGAGGAGGAAAAAATATGTGGATACTATTAGATAGGTAAATAGACCAAGACTTCACACAAGAAGGGTTAACATCTTACCACCTCCAGAGTTCTTGACTTATAATACATGGATCTTGTAGGGGCCCATACATGTATAAAGCTTGGGTGGAAGAAGTTATGTTTTTGTGTGTGTTTATTATTTTCAAGGTACACTTGGGTTGCCTTTCTTAGAGAAAAATCGGACACATTTATCACATTTGAAAAATTATGCCAACATCTTCAGGATGAGAAAGGGAAAGAGATCAACTAGATCACTTGAATACGAAGTGGCCACAAAAGGGAATTTTATAATTCTAGTTTCTCTGAATTCTACTCCTTTTAAAGGATTTCTCATTATTTTTCTCCACCTATCACTCCAAAGCAAAATTAAGTTGTCAAACGCAAGAATAGAACTCTTCAAGAAATGGCAAGAGTCATGCTTCATACTAAGAATCTACCTTATCAATTTTGGGCTGAATATATGAATACAACCTGTCACATCCAACCTTGAGTGATCATTCCACCCGGAATCAAAGTTACTCATTATGGGCTATGGAAAGAAAGAAAACCAAGTGTCAAATACTTTCATGTTTTTGGCATTAAGTGTTATATTCTTGTTGATCGAGATAAAATATGAAATATGGATCCTAAAACTAATAAAGGAATTTTCTTGGGATACTCTACCAATATTAGGGAATACTAAATGTATAATAATCACATAAAGATCATGATGTAATCTACCAATGTTATTGTAGATGAATCACAACATGATGAAGTGAGTGAAGAAGAAGAGAAATAAGTTACAATTCACGAGCATAATGTCACACCTGATGTCCATGACAAAGGAATTAACATCTTTTAGTCACCTAAATATGAAGACTCGGAAGATGTAGAAGTTGATGTTCCAACAAACAAAGGGCCATCTATAATAACTCTGAAGTATCATCCTATAGAAAATGTGATTTGAAATCTCAATGAATGAGTCATCACCATATCCAAAGAAGTGATTGCCAACATGTGTTTTAACTCCAAAATATAATCAAAAATGCCAAAGAATCCTTCACTACTAAAAAATATACATTTCATAACATCTTCTTACTCTGGATATTTAATTAACCGAAGTAATAACTCACCTTTATGCGCCTTTATTTTTTGTTATTTACTAAAACACTTTTCACCACGGTCTAACCTAACAACATTGATGATAGGTTAATGAGTGACACACTTCAAATCTCAACACCATCCATTTTCCATTTTTTGTTACAAAAAGGGCGTGTCCCCTATTTTTTATATTTATTTAAAATTAAATAACTTTTCATCGCAGTCTAAATAGGCCACCATTGGGAAATGTACCTCAGTGACATACTTAAAGCATTTTAATTATAGACATTTCACCATGATTGGAAATACTTATCATGGTGAAGAGTATTACCTATATATAAGAGAAACGTTTCTCATTTTTATACATAACACTCATCACTTTCCCAATGAAAAATCCCATTATCTCTCTCCCCCCTCTCTCTCTCATGCCTTATCCTAGTATCCATTAACATTTTCACAATGTTTCTTCAAAAATCTCAAACATATCTGTGATACGGTGGGAGAAATGACTTGATTGTTTTGCGTTTTATCGCAAATGTTACGGTTAGAAAGAGTCGCCACCAACTTTTCTTTTATCCAAAAGGAAAGGTGAAAAAGCATAGAAAAGACCTTTGAGATTGTTTATTGAGTTCCGGGGGTAGATTATGAAAAGGGAAGGTATTAGCACCCTTTTCATCCATGGTTTTCCATGGGCTCTTAGTTACTTTCTAGATCACTTGCTTTTGTTTGAAATTGTGCTTTGTGTGGTTTTTGAAAGTATTTTGTAAATAGGCCATTGTTTAGGCAATCTTTGTAATGATTCTCGTTCGTAAGAATGTATACAAAGATGTTGATCTTTTAAAAATGTTTTCAAGTTTGTAAGATGTTTTGAATGTGTAGGTGCTTGTTTTTTTTGAAAATAGCAAGGATGTTTTGTTTGAAATTGAGCAAGTAATTAGGAGTAATCTACCTACTCCAATGTATTTCTTGTTCATTTTCTTTTCCTTTGACATTGTTGTCTTACCATTTATTTGGTAAGCAACCCTATCTTTGGATGTAAACGGGACGGGCGTGGGTCATCGTATAACCCTGATTAGAAATGTTGCAAAGTATCTTAGCATTATCCTTTAGGGACTAAGATCATTTGAAAGGCAACTTAGATAGCGTCATCGAGGGACTATGATCTTATATTTGCTTGTTTTTGATAAGATACTTCACATGCGTAATATGGCCATTTTATAAGCCAACTAAGTGGAGAACCCTAGGGATGCTTGTGTGCAAGTGTATTGTTTTATGCTTATTTATTTGTCTTGAATTAGGGTTTTCTAAGTTAGTTTTAGTCTTTTCATACAGAACCCTAATTACTAGCAATTGTATATAAAGCGATAAATGGCGAAATTTAAAGTTACTACATTATTACAACATTTGTGGGAGGGGGTTTGCAAATTACAAATGGGGATTGCGAGAATTAAAAACCTAATTATCTATTACAACCATATTGAATTTGAATAAATAATGTACAAAAATGTGAATGAATATAATGCACAAGTAATGATATAATATATAAAAAAAATTGAAGTAAACAAAATACAAGAATGTAAAGATATAATGTATAAGGTATTCAATGAAAAAAGAAATGAATTATTTTATTTTTTGTTTAAGAACAGGTTTATATCTTAACCTAATAAGCTAAAAAGAGAATGATTTTAAAAAGAAAGGAAATAAGTTAGCTTAATTAAAAAAAATATTTTTTTAATATTTTTATGAAAAGCTTTTAATATTAATTAAGATAGTATAAAAAATAATTAAAAGAAAACCTAGGTTCTACATTTAATTAATAAATTAAACCCTAATCTAATTAAATTTGTATAAAAAAGATATTTTTGGCCCTTTTTTATTGAAAGCAAAATAAAATAAATATATTAAAGTATAAGTATTAAAATAAGATATTTTTGGGATTTTGGTTAATAGAAATAATAATAATAAAAATAATATGAAAGAAAAATAAAATAAATAAAGAAATAAGTCAGGGGGTGTAATTTGGATTTGGGGTGTTTTTTAAAAGAAAACAGTTTTGGTTAGGGTCTGGTCCAAATGGCAGTTTTTTGTATATGCAGCAAAAGAATAAAAAAAAGGTCTTGGGCCTGGTGTTATTGGTTTGTTAACAGGGGGAGGGGGTATGTACGAAAATTGAGGGGTGGTGCTTGGCAAAGGAAGATTGGGCCTGGCTTGAAGGGAATGAAGGCCCGATTGTTTTAAAAAAACAACCAGGTTATGAGACAATGTCTCATTTGGGCCAAAATGTTTCTCTCTCTTCCTTCTGATTTTCTCTCGTCCTCTCAAATGCTCTCTTCACCGGAGAAGAAACAGAATCCGTACCGGAAATTGCCTCACGGCGGTGACGGCGGTGGTTGGGTTCAAAACTCTATTTATTTTTACATTATCTGCTTCGTCTCCTCCTTCTGATCACTAATCCGGTAATTGATTTTGCAGAAAATGCATGATTTGGTCTAGATCTACAAGGGGATGACCAGAACCCTAGGGGTTCAGATTTGTTTTCTTCTACATAATTTTGGTGAGATTTTTCCTTATCTCTCTCTTTCCTTGTTATTTCTGAAGGGTTTGGGTTTTCTGGAAAATGATGATGATAAACTGTTTTAGAGTTTTGCATGTTTAAGGGTTTTGGTTCTATCTGTTGCGATTCTGGCTTTGTATATTTTGTATAAAAAGAACTTGAAATGACTTTGAGGGTTTTGACAGTTTTGTGTTGTTTGTATGAACTGTATAATGATTTTGAGGGTTTTGATAGTTTTGTGTTTGTTTGTATGAACTGTATAATGATTTTGAGGGTTTTGTTTGTGTGATGGCTCGGTTTCTTTTTGTATTGAAAAAGTTTGATTTTTGTTGATTATGCCTTGACTCAGTTTGTTGGAAAAAGAATTGAAAGAGGCTTAGGGCATGGTTTGTGTATGTTCTTTTTCTGGAAAAATTAGAAAGGGTTAGGGCACTGTGTTTTTTCTTTGATATCAAAAGAAATTGTTTATTCTGTATATTTGGAAAAAAAATGATGTTTTGGCCTTTTGAAATAATGACGTTTACTGATTGTTTGGGGTTTGGAATCTCTGTATGTTTTTTTTCTCTGTAAAACTAAAAAGAAGATGATGTTATTGCTGATCCATTTTTTAAAAGATGAATGATGATGGCTTTGTGTTTCTGTTTTCTTATGGATATTTAGATGGACTGTGGGATGGGTTCTACAATCTGTGAAATGACCTTAAACTAATATATTGTAAAATAAAGTTAAGAAAAAAGTTTCACAAAGTTTGTATATTTCTATGAAAAGAATTTGGAAATGGTTTGAGAAATTACCTCTTTACTTGGTTGCTGTATTTGGATATCCTGTGGCTTAGCTGGATCTTTGTTCTTTCTGTATCTTTTTCTTGTTGGCCAAAAAACTCCTCCCTTATGTGCATAGTATTTCTGCCTTTTATATTGGTTGATTTCTGATAAAAAATGATAAAATACTGCAGGCTTTGTTGCTTGTACTGTCTTTTTGATAAATCCACTTTGCTAGTTGACTTTGCTTGCTGCTGGTACAGTGTCTGTTGTACTGTCTTTGCTTTTCTTGTATTTGTTGTATATTTTCTGACCTTGGATTCTCTTGTGATCCAAGACTTAAATGCTTGAGATTTTTTACAGCTAGGCCCCCCTCTTTTGAGTTTGCTTCTTTACTGATATGTCAAATGCTGACTTTGTGATTTTCTGTATTGCTTCTTTTCAAACTTGTATTTGCTGATGGCTTTTGTATTTTGTCACTTGTGGACTTTTTCTATGAACCAAACAATTTTGCTTTGAGATTTGTGGTAAAGTACCCTAGGCCTATGGCATTACTTTACAAATTTTGAGGCTCTTTGATTGTTGATTGTACTGGTTTTCTTGTTGAGTCTATTTTCTGATTTGAAGCAACATGAGGCTTTTGCTTGTTGATTTGATATTTTCTGATTTCCTCTTTATCTTTTGTGAACCAAGATTTGAGATTTGCAAGAGACTAACCCTAGCCAATGATGTATGATCCTGATTTTCTGTTGCTGGTTGTACTGGTTTTTTCTGAATTAGACCTGCACTTGTTGCTTGATGAATTCTGGTTTGCACCTTTTAGTTTATTGTGAACCAATTATTTTGAGATTTGCAATATAATTTTAGCCTATGATAAAACTGAAATTGTATGAGGCTTTTTTGAGTTGTTTTAAATCATGTTGGGCCGAAATCTGTTGGGCTTGTACTTGTGTTGGACTTGAAACTCTGTTTGCACTATCGTGAACCAATTATTTTGAGATTTGCAATATAATTTTAGCCTATGATAAAACTGAAATTGTTTGAGGCCTTAGAACACAAAACCTTCTTTTTCTGAACTCTGGTATTTTGTTGCCTTTAGATTCTGCACATGTTTTGTTCTGGCAGCTTGTAGTGTGCCCTGTTGTTGGTTACAGTTTGCTTATGTTGCAGTATTGATATCTTGCTGCCTGTTATGCAGCTTGCCCTGCTGTTTGTTGCAGTTTGCTTGCATTGTTTGTGAACCAAGCTTGCACCTTGTGATTTGCAAACCATAAACTCTCAGGTCAATGATTAAACAAGAATTGTATGAGGCCTTAGAACACAAAACCCTTCTTTTCTGATTCAAAAACCACCCTAATGATGAATTAGAATACTTTGTATATTTTTTGTTCATTTCTGGATGTTTAAGTTACTAACAAACTTATCCCTCTTTTTTTTCATGAACATGAGGCATGGATGGCCATCGAAGGTTGGAGTAGCTGCTTGAAGATGAAGACTTTGAAGAAATAAAATTTCTCTTTTTTTTAATCAAATCTTTGTAATTTATTGCATTTGTAGACAAAACAATTTTGTAAATTCAAACTTGTAATGTAATGAATACAATGCCTCTGAATAAATTTTGTATGAAATGGAAATATTGTACGAATCTTAACTTTGAAATTCTTACTTGAATGTTCTGAGCAAAACACATTGTTTTGGGTAACTTGTATTTCAAGCAACCACCAAATATGATCAAACAAAAATAAACACTTTGTACTCCAATCAAACTTCTAAAACAAAATAAATGTTTAAGAATTTTAATTCCATTTGATTAACTTAAATCCAAAGACTTATGGTCAAAAGTCTTAATCTTCAACATTTGTCCAATGGCTAACTGGTAATCAAAATGAGTTCGCATGTCATTCTTGATTCAAACGGGATTTCATCATCTACCAAACATGTTTTAAGAACAATCGTCAGTCTTGTAGAATTAAAAAACTTCAGCGAATTGTGTTTAAGAATATTTGAAATTTTGAAGACTCAATTATCCCTGAGAAATCCCAAACCCTAATTATTGATTTGCCGTCTAGGAAGAGAAACTGTCTGATCGTCCCTCGAACTAATTGAGTGTACAAGAAACCCTAAGATAACATCTCGTATGAAAATTTAGAGGGAAAATTTTGGGGTACAACAGCTGCCCCTGTTCAATTTTCTTGAACTTGAAAAGCGAAATTGGCATGCTTGTCGTTTGTAGCTTGAAAGTGGAAGATGATTGAACACTAGAGTGCCCGAAAATTTGCACTTGTTGGTGTACAAAGTAATGCCTTGAATCTATTGTATTAGGAATGGGCTTAAAGATGCCATTGAATGAACTGAGGGATAACTGTCAGAGATGGGCTTACATATGCCATCCAAGGGTGACTGTTGACAGGAAATGGACTAAGTCCGACCTTGATTTCAGCTGAAAAAGTGTCAGGATGGCATCCATGTCTTAAGCGTATCTGAACTGTATCTGTAAGATGCTCTGAATGAGTATCAGAATGGCGTCCATGTCTGGAGCGTATTTGTGCTATATCTGTAAGATGCTTTGAATAAGTATCAGAATAACGTACGTGTTTAGAGCGTATCTGAACTGTATCAAAAGATTGAATCTCAATGAGTATCAGAATGGCGTCCGTGTCTTGGAGCGTATCTGAACTGTATCAAAATATGTATCTGAATGAGTATCAGAATGGCGTCCGTGTCTGGTGCGTATCTGAATTGTATTAAAAGATTGAATCTGAATGAGTATCAGAATGGCGTCCGTGTCTTGGAGCGTATCTGAACTGTATTAAAAGATATATCTGAATGAGTATCAGAATAGCATCCGTATCTGGTGTGTATCTGAACTGTATCAAAAGATTGAATTTGAATGAGTATCAGAATGGCATCCTTGTCTGGTGCGTATCTGAACTGTATCAAAATATTGAATCTGAATGAGTATCAGAATGGCGTCCGTGTCTTGGAGCGTATATGAACTGTATCTGTAAGATGTATTTGAATGAGTACCAGAATGGCGTCCGTGTCTGGTGCGTATCTGAACTGTATCAAAAAATTGAATCTGAATGAGTATCAGAATGGCGTCCATGTCTTGGAGCGTATCTGAAGTGTATCAAAATATGTATCTGAATGAGTATCAGAATGGCATCCGTATCTGGTGCGTATCTGAACTATATATGAAAACTTTGAACATTGTTAATGGTAGATGTTGATTAATCTTATCCTGAAAAGGGTGAAATGTTAGCTAGTATGCTAAGTTATGTTGTATGAAATGCATAGTGTAATGTATTCGTGTTATCAATGATTATGATATATGGATGCAATGTATGTGTATGTGAGCTAATCTACTGCATTGTTGTTGGATTGAAGGAAATAAATCCTTGAATGCTGCTGAGGATATGTGAGCCTTCATGTCTTGAAGTCGAAGTATTGATGGATTTCTGCCGAGAGAAATAAATTATGTTGTAAGGGAAATGCCAAGTACTGCTTGTAAAACCTGTTGGGGAGTCTTGAGAAATTTTGACAATTTCTACTGGGGATCAATAATTTGAAACTTTGTTCCACTGGGGATTTAAATGGCGTACTGTAGGGGATTACTTATGGAATAGCCTAGAGACATTTTCCTATTCTTTTAACCTATCAGTAATTGTCTTTCCAAGTTTGTTTATTTCTAAACAGTAATTACGTTCAAATGCATATGTTCAAAAATAAATCATTGGACGTTTTTGCAAACAAAACACAAGCGTAAAGAAAATAAAGACCAATAGTTTTTTCACTTTCAAAGGGATATCTTTGTATTGACTTTGAGTATAAAAAAATTGTACAAAGGGGACAAACATTCTAGTAAGAGAATGCTGTCATAAAAAAAGAAAAATTTGATACAAAGAAGGATAGCTATGTGTAATAATCCCATGGGGTTCCCATTCCGCTATAGCCTTCGTATCTCTGAGCATCTTGTCTATCTGTCGCCTCGTCCGAAGATGACTGAATTGATCAAAACCTCTGAGTTTGTCAGTGGAAGCCAAAGGTTGTTTGTAAAGTGATCCGATGGGACATAGTCATACACTTTAATTCCCTAAATTTTGCCTGGACCGCCCTTTCAGGTTTTCAGTCTAACGGGAAACTCTTTTTTGCCTAAGTCACCCTTTCGGGTTTTCAACTTGCTGGGTATACATATTTTTTTTGTTTTATCCCTAACTTTTGCCCGAACCTTTTTGGTTCACTGGGATGCCCTTGTTTTGCCTAGGTATGTCAACCTAGCGGGTCTCTTATGCGTAGTATCTTTTGACTATGTCCGCGTTTGCAGGGTGTGGCAGGTCGTCGCCATCCATGGTGGTCAAGATCATTTCCCCATCGGAGAATATGTTTTTAATTACAAATGGTCCTTCATAGGTAGGAGTCTATTTTCCCCTGGGATCATTTTGTGGCAAGATGATGCGTTTGATTACTAGATCCCCAACTTGATACACTTGGCATCTGACTTTCTTGTTAAAAGCCTTAATAATCCGTTTTTGATACATTTGACCATGGCAAACAACAGTAAGTCTCTTCTCATCAATCAAGTTTAGTTGATCAAGTCGAGACTGGATCCAATCGTCTTCGTTCAATCCTGCATCCTTCATAATCCTTATAGAGGGGATCTGGACCTTGATAGGCAAGACAACTTCCATGCTGTAAACCAAAGAATAGGGTGTTGCCACGGTTGATGTGCGAGCCATGGTACGGTACCCGTGGAGAGAAAATGGTAGCATCTCGTGCCAGTCTTTGTATGTGACTGTCATTTTCTGTATGATCTTTTTAATGTTTTTATTTGCAACTTCGACAACACCATTCATATTTGGATGATAGGGAGAAGAATTGTGATGCTGAATCTTGAATTGCTCGCACAATGCGGTGATCATAGTGTTGTTGATATTTGTACCATTGTCAGTGATGACCCTTTTTAGGATACCGTACCGACAAATAATGTTTTGCTTAACGAACCGGGCTACAACATTCTTAGTCACAGAAGCGAAATAGGCTGCTTCAATCCACTTTGTAAAATAGTCAATGGCCACTAAGATGAAATGGTGTCCATTGGAGGCTATTGGCTTGATTTCCCCAATCATATCAATCCCCCACATAGTAAAGGGCCAGGGGGCCGTCAAGACATTCAGAGGAACTTGAGGTACGTGCACCTTGTCAGCATATATCTGACACTTATGGGAAGTTCGAGAGTGCTGGTAGCAATCTGCTTCCATGGTAGACCAGTAATAGCCTGCCCGTAGGATTTTCTTTGCCATCGTATGCCCATTGGAATGGGTGCCAAAAGTACCTTCATGTAATTCAGCCATGATCCTTTCATCTTCAACCTTATCTACGCACCGAAGCAATACAGAGTCATGATTGCGTTTGTACAGGATGCTATTACTAAGGAAGAATTTAGCAGAGAATCTCCTTAAGAACTTCTTATCATTGATTGAATCTCCTTCTGGATATTCTTGAGCCTCGAGATACCTCTTGACTTCATGAAACCAAGGTTGGTCCACTACTTCTTCAATATTAATCTTGTGACAGTGTGCTGGTTCATCTATTCGTTCGATGGTGATATGGGGAGCCTCGTTGTCCCAATTAAGTTTAAACATAGATGACATTGTGGCTAGAGCGTCTGCTAGCTGATTTTCTTCTCGCGGGAAGTGCTCGAAGGTAATCTCCTCCAAATGTGGTAGCAATGTCAAAACATGTTCTTTTTAAGGGATAAGGTTAGGGTGTTTGGTGTCCCATTCCCCTTTGATCTGACTGATGACCAAGGATGAGTCTCCGAATACAACCAATGATTTGATCCCTAAGTCTATGGTAGCTCTGAGACCAAAGATGCACACTTCGTATTCCGCCATGTTGTTCGTACAATTGAAGCAAAGTCTGGCGGTAAAGGGAGTATGACACATGTGATCGGTGGAAATAGAATTGACTGTTTTTTAATGCTGGTTTGAGTTTGCGTTTGTTTTTGCAAAATGTCGCGGTAAGCAAGAGTCGCCACCATCTTTTATTTTATCCAACAAGGAAAGGACAAAAGCACAGAAAAATTCCTTTTCGAGATTGTTTCTCGGGTTCGGGAGGTAGATTATAGAAAGGGAAGGTGTTAGCACCCTTTCTATCCGTGGTTATCCACGGGCTCTTAGGTACTTGCTCACTATGTTTTCAAAAGTTTGCTTTTCTTTGTGTTTGTGGGTTTGAAAAGAATTTTTGTTTGAAAGGGGTGTAAGTGCGAAAAGTTTTTGTTTTGTTTTAAAAGGAGAAAGTACTTAAGAACATCTACCTACTCAAAAAGGAATTAAACTGTGCAAATGTCCTTTAGACAGTGCCATCCCACTATTGAGGAGTAGGTAGCACTGTCATTGGAGTTTTCGGGTCAATTCGATTAAGGGACGTGTGGTCACTAAAGCAACGTTAGGACGCCTTAGTGGTAACCCTAATGTCTTAGATCATTTTATCCGAGGCAACTGTTTCGAGGCAACTTATGATCTTTGGACAAGAGGACGACCTCTAAAACACCCTATACTTAATGACCACGTTCGAGGCAACCAAGTGAGGCGTACCCTAGGAGTGGCATGTGCAAATGTGTCAATTTTCAGTTATGTTATCTTTGTACATGTTATGGTGAGCTACGATTGATTTTAAGTTAAGATAGATCTTGTCATGCATAGCCTAGTTAGCATACATCTAGCAGTTAATAGTTGCGGAAAATAAAACTAAGCTATTACAAGGCGTCGGGTATTTACATCGCCAAAAACAAACCCTTGAAAAGTAAATAGCGGAAAATAAATAAAAGCGGTAAAAAGTCCTAATTAAACTATTACATACTCGAAGTAGTTACAATATTGAAATATGAATCAAAAAATAATACGCGCGAGAAAAATTGAATCGGAGAGTTTTTAGGGTTTTGACCCTTTTTTTATTAAAGGAAGAGATTTTTGTTATTTTTTGCATTTAATTAAACCTAAACTAATTAATTAATAAAAAGAAATATTTTTTTGGTTTTTTAGAATATTTAAGGAAATAAAAATAAAATGATTAAAATTGCTAAAACCTAACATTCTAATTTACTTTTAATTTATTGCAAAAAATATTAAAATTGTACCTAATTAAAAACTAAATCAATTGGTTAATTTTTATTTACAAAAATAAATAATATTTAATAAATATTATTTTTGGTGTTTTCTGATTTTATTATGAAAAAATATTAATTTGTTAGTGACATAAATAATATTTATAAGAAATAATTAAATGAAAAAAAGGGGAAAAGAAATAAACTCATAGGGGGGTGCTGGGCCCAATTTTGTGGTGAAATTGGCAAAGATCACGCCCAATTGTGAGCAGCCTCGTTGACCCTTTCCATCCAATGTGAGCCTTTGACTTGAGAGTATGGTGAGGACCCAATTCTGGCCATTGGGTCTGGTCCACAATCCATCTGGATGAGATTTGGATGAGGGCATATGATGCACTGCAAAGCCTGGAACACATGCAATCACCTGGAGAAAAATAAGACAAATAATATTGGGGGACCTGGGATTCGAACCCAGGTCCTGTTAGCCAATGAACAACCGCCCTAGCCACTGAGCCAATTGCCTCTTTTGTAATTATAATACACAATAATTAATGTATATCAAACAAACGCTTATGCCTGGAAAAAAAATAAAAAGTGTGCTGATTTCAAACAGGCCAATGGGAAGAGGACGCGTAGTCGTCTTCTTCACAAATTTCTGGTTTTATTACCTGCGGATTTTTATCCGCAGGAAGATTCGTGGCTTGCTTCCAAGATCCATCATAGGCCATGGAAACGAGTTCTAAGAACGTCATCATGATCGTCTCCTTCCACTGATTCCATCCATGCCCATGATTTGTTCTAATTTTACCTGAAAACAAAACGCCTAAAAACGAAGAACCAAAACCCTAGCTTCGGGCATGGCTGTACAGGTTATAAAAATGCAATTTGATTATACCAACAGCTTCAGAATGCAACGCAAAGCATGAATATGCAATTACTTTGACAAAAAGATGCAAGAATCCAGAGTTGTGAGATCGTGCACAGGGCTATGTTCTTGAATACTTATAGCGCGATTCTGGTGGTTTTTGGACGTGCTTTTGATTGCTTTAGCTTCAGTGAATGGCTAGCAAGAGAGTTATGTGAAGATTTCTGATTGAATCGTCCCTTAACCAAGATTTTGATCTCCACTTTTTCCAAGCTTTTTCAGTTTTTGGTTTGGCCGTTTTTAGAAGTTCTTAGGTCGTGAACTAGGTTTGTGAGGCTTGCTTGCATATAAGGGAATCAGTTTAGGCCAACATTTGGACCCATATCCATGTGCATTGAAGATTGAATATTGGATTTGATCACCATTGTTAACCTTTCCAAAAATAGGCCAAATCTAAGATTTTCTGCACAAAAAGCCAAGACACGAATTTGATTAGGTGTCATATGATATATGAAAGCTGTACCAATCACAAAGATACCATTTCATTAATTTTTGGATTTTATTTGAATTAATATAGATTTAAATTGAATTAAATCAATAAAAATTAAATAAAATAGAAAAATAAATGTTTGGTCATGAAATTAAAGATGGGACACGTGTGTGGCATGGCAAGACCAAATCAAGTGGAAAAAGTGGGCCCTTTTGTCAAAAATTTGAGTTTTGAGGATAGTTGATTTTTGACAAATTTGGAAAAATGCCCAACTTCAACAATGCATAACTTCTTCAATTTTGAACTTTTGGAGGTGTTCTTGGACTTTTTAGAAACCTTGATATGTCCCCTAATCAACCATTTTGGTCGCATATCATTTTGATCTTCCATTCTCAAGTTATAATCTTTGGCAAAAAAGGTGTTTTTGTTGACTTTCAAAAATGACCTATAATGTCCAAATTTGTAACTTCTTGTGAGTGCATTTTATGATCTTGGGGTGTGAATATTGATTGTAGGAAATTGCATCCTCTTCAAAATGAGCTTTGGATGGGTCATTTCTCATAAAGTATTAGAAAGTTATGCTTGGTCAAAGTTGAGTTGACTTTTCCTACAAAACCCTGATTTAGCAACTTTTGAATCTTGATGAATATTGAGCAATCCTTGATGAATCATGATCAACCCTTGATCAAATGATGAATTATCCTTCAAAATGAGAATGTTGACAAAAAATCTGGAGGTTTGACTATTTGTAGGTCACAGTTGACTTTTGCCCTAGCACAGTCGATTTTTGGGCCTCTTGAGCAATTGACTGACCAAAGTTTCTCTGCAAGGCTTGAAATCTGTCACGGATGAACTTAAGAACATATTAAGACATTGGGAAGCACTTAAGTCCATTTGGATATGAGGACCTTAATGCAACACAAAACCCTAATTTTGCATTGACTGCCTTTGGAGGTGATTTGACTATACAACCCTTGAGCCATTTTGAGCAATTTGAAGATCATTCTTGACAAATCTTGAGGAATATGGGAGGGAAAATTTTGGGGTACAACAGTTGCCCCTGTTCAATCTTCTTAAACCTGAGGATGTAGATTGGCTTGCATGCCTTTCGTGATCCGAAGGTGGAAGATGATTGAACACTAAAGTGCCCAGAAATTTGCACTCACATGGTGTAGTATCTGCATTATGATGTCGGGAATGGGCTTACAGATGCCATTTGGAGATTGTTGGTAGGAGGATGGGCTTATAGATGCCATCTGGAGATTGTTGGTAGGAGGATGGGCTTATAGATGCCATCTAGAGATTGTTTGTTGAATTGTAATTTTGTAAGTTGAAAGAAGGAACCTGTGTAGGGTTGCCTGATGATGAGTCCGTGTAAAACTGCGTTTTGGAAGGAAGGAAACCTGTGTAGGGTTGACTGATGATGAGTCCGTGTGAAACTGCATCTTGGAAGGAAGGAACCTGTGTAGGGTTGACTGATGATGAGTCCGTGTGAAATTGCATCTTGGAAGGAAGGAACCTGTGTAGGGTTGACTGCTGATGAGTCCGTGTGAAATTGCATCTTGGAAGGAAGGAACCTGTGTAGGGTTGACTGCTGATGATTCCGTGTGAAACTGCATCTTGGAGGGAAGGAAGAAACCTAGGTAAGGTTGCTTTGCACGGAGTTTGGGTAAAACTACGTCGGGAAATTGTAAGGAGGAACCTGGGTAAGGTTACTTCGGGATAAGTTTGTGTAAAACCTCTGGAGGAACCTGGGTAAGGTTACTTTGTGATAAGTCTGTGTAAAACATCTAGAGGAACCTGGGTAATGTTACTTTGGGATGAGTCAGTGTAAAACTTCTGGAGGAACCTGGGTAAGGTTACTTTGGGATAAGTCCGTGTAAAACTTCTAGAGGAACCTGGGTAAGGTTACTTGACGATGAGTTCGTGTGAAACTTCTGGAGGAACCTGGGTAATGTTACTTGATGATGAGTTCGTGTGAAACTGCATCTTGGAAAGAGAAGGAACCGGTGTGGGGTTGCTTCATGATGAGTCCGTGTAAAACTGCATCTTGGAAAGAGAAGGAACCGGTGTAGGGTTGTCTGATGATGAGTCCGTGTAAAACTTCATCTTGGAAATGAGAAGGAACCGGTGTAGGGTTGCTTTATGATGGTCAAGTAGATAATTGTCCTGTCTGGTTTCAGGTATTAACCTACAATCAGTCGTTCACATATATTTTTCCTGGCTTGCTACAGGTATTAAACTGGGACTTGAAAAGGGTTGGTCAAGGAGATATCTGTCCTGGCTGGTTTCAGGTATTGATCTCTGACCTGAGAAAGAAAGTCTTCCTGGCTTGTTACAGGTATTAATCTTAAATCTCTTTATGTAGATAATTTCCTGGCTGGTTTCAGGCATTAACCTACAATCAGTCGTCCACAGATATTTTTCCTGGCTTATTACCGGTATTAAACTGGGACTTGAAAAGGGTTGGTCAAGGAGATATCTGTCCTGGCTGGTTTCAGGTATTGATCTCTGACCTGAGAAAGAAAGTCTTCCTGGCTTGTTACAGGTGTTCATTTTCAATTTCTTCCTGTAGATGATTTTCCTGGCTGGTTTCAGGTATTAACCTACAATCAGTCGTCCACAGAATTTTCCTGGCTTGTTACAGGTGTTAATCTGGAACTTGAAAACGTTGATGGTAACCATCTTTTGATTGACCTTCTCCTGAAAAAGGTAAACGTTAGCTGTATGCGATGTCATGATGTATGAAATGCATGATGTCATGATGTAAATAGGAGGTATGAAATGTGAAATGTTCATGGATGTATTTTCGTCTGGGAAAATAAATCCCGGAGCTGCTGGAGAATAGAGTTGAGTTCCTTGTTTCCACTGGGGATGATGAACGAAGACGTTTGCAAGAATAAACCTGAAGGAGAGGATGACTCCATTGGGGAATTAACTGGTGAAGAGATTACTCTACGGGGAATTACTCTGTGGGGAAGAGATGCTTTATTTAGATTTTAACGATAACTCCGCTGGGGATTCCGTTGATAAGCTCTATTGGGGATTTTGATGATGAACTCCGCTGGGGATAGAAAGAACTTCGCTGGGGATGAACTTTCAGGTGCGACTTGCTAAGGATAACCCAGTTAGACTCTTGTGAGGATAACCTTCTGAATATGGCTGGGGAGATACATTTGTATTCTGCAGGGAGACAAGCTTCCAGAATCTACTGGGGAAGATGATTCAACTCCTTTGGGGAAGTTTTTTTTTATTTTTAGACTGCGCTAGGGAAATGGCTCCACTGTGGTGTCTTGTATTCCGCCGGGGAACATTCTTATATTTTGTTGAGGAATATTAAGACTGCCGGAGATGCTCTTATACTTGTTGGAGAATGTCTTTATACTCCGCTGAGGAAGATTAAGACCTTCTGGGGATACCAAGCCTTTTCAAGGCTGATGATAGATTAACTCTTCTTGGGGAGAGTGTTGCTGATTCGTTCATAGTTGCAGGTCTCAGTGGGGGGAGCTTCCATTACTGTCTTACTCTGCGGGGAGTGAAGGTATCTTGGTCATATTCTTCAACTGAATCTACCTTGTACCTGGTAGACGGAGCAACTGTACAGTTCGGACAATTCTTATTGCCCCTGCTTCTGCGGGAGAAGGTGCCTGCGGAGGCCTTGTGGATTGAGTATTATCCCAATCTATGAGGTGATTGGAATGACAAGTCTTCTTCTAGTGGTTAAGCGACAAGATGACGGGACATAGTCGTACGCTTTGATCCCTAACTTTTGCCTGGACCGCCCTTTCGGGTTTTCAGTCCATCGGGATACCCTTTTTTGCCCAAGCCGCCTTTTCAGGTTTTCGACTTGCCGGGTGTACAGATTTTTCATTTTCATCCCTTATTTTTCCCGAACCCTTTTGGTTCGCCGGGAAGCCCTTATTTTTTCCTAGGCCAGTCGACCTAGCGGGTCTTTGATTATGCGTAGTATTTTTTTTTCCTATGTCCACGCTCTCAGAGTGTAGGGAGGTGTCACTGTCAGTAGTGTTGTGTTGCCATACTACCAGAAGATGTCTGATCATGCAAGATTTGTTGCTAGAATTCATGTCCAATGCCCCAAGTGACTCAGGCGGAGATTTGCCCCTGGCTATTTGGCATCTTGAGAGATTCCTTGAATCTTGACTTAACTGCCCCAGATGATGGACAATGCTCATGCCGTGCCCCTTGGTTGGAGGTGTTTTTTCCACTTGAGGTGATCCTTTTTATTGAAAAGGTTTTTGTTCACTAGATATTCATCGTGCGAATTTCTCTGCTGTTGAACAAATAGTCATATGCAAACAATGTTATTTTAAGAATGCAAAGCTTATGTCTGTCTTGAAGTTTTTTGAAAATGCATTTTCAGTAAAACAAGTGAATTTTTGTAAAATGTGATGTCAACTCAGGATTTTACAGCAAGCCCTACAGGAGTCAGGATACCTTTTGTAACAGTATGCTTTCGAACTAACCCATGCTTCAGCTAGGACTTTTAAGGGTTGTAACAGTATGCTTTCCCCAGCAGAGTCGCCAGTTCTGTGATCGGTGGGAATATAACTGACTGTTTTTTAATGCTGGTTCGCGTTTAAGAAACAAAGGATAAAGGCTCAAATTTTATTTGTACCCACCCGTTCTTCGTGATGTTCTTCGATCCTAAACTCAGCTAATCGTGCATTAGATCTTGTTTGAGTCTTTGCTCTGATATACTAGTGATGGTTTGGATACTGATAGTTTATTTTGAATAGGCAGTCATTTTTATAAGAGTTTGCAGGATCTCTTTCTTTTTGATTTTATTATCCCTGTCTTTTTGCCTGAACTGTTTCTTTTTGTATTTACGGTCAGCGGGATGCCCCTGTTTTTCTTAAGTCTTCTTCATAGGTTTTGACTTATTGGGCTTTTATTTTGAGAGATAATGACTGCCTGTCTTGACGATTATAGGGAACCCTCACTATCCTTTTTTACGGAAGGACTTCTTTGATGCCATTCATTGTGCACCTGGATTAAACTGAGAAAACTACCCTGCCCCAAGTTATAATTAAGGGTTTTAATTCATGAAAAGAAAAACTCCAACTTCTTTGGCTCAAAGGGGTTGACTAGGGATTATCTTCCTTATAACTCCACTGTTTAGGATTTGAAACAATGCCTGTACCTCATCAGCAGGGTCTGTTCAAAAGCATACTGTAAAGATCATGGTATCGTTTTCGTCATCCTCCCTCTAGAGGATTAGAGTTTTTTAATCGAGAGTTTGAACATCACAAAAAGGAAATATAAAGTAAATTTAAGCATAGTGAAAACAATTAATTCAAAACAGACACGTGTAATGCATTAATGAAATAAAAGAGTTCGACATGATAATAATTGTTTGAATAAGCAAAGAAAAATACAACTTCAGAATTCAAATGAACAAAATTCTCTTAGTTTGAACTAGTCATCTCAGATGGAGAATTCTCAGCGGAAGATTTTCATCTCACCATCCGGCATGAACTCCAGCACCCTTCCGTCAATCAAGTCTTGGATCTTGTTCTTCAGAGTCCAACAGTCGTCAGTGTCATGTCCAGGACTATCAGAGTGGTATGCACATCATTCATTGGGATGATAGGTAGGAGCAGAGGTGTTGGGATTCCGAGGAGGATCCTTTAAAGTAATCAGATTGACCTCCAACAAGCGTTTTGGTATTAGAGATGATGGTATATTAGTCTCAGAGAAATGTCTTCCGGACGTATTTTGCTTACGCCGATTACCCCGTTGTTGCTGGCGAGGTTGATGATGGGCTTGTGACCCTGAAGCAAGCTGAGGAGCTTTTCCCATGTCTTCTTGCCCCAAAGGTGGTTGAATGATGACTTGATCTTCAACCCTAGTTGTTTGCCCCACTTGGTTATTTTGAAGTAGCTTGTTGACGAGGAGCCTGAGCTCTTCTTTTCTTTGAGCTAAGTCTTGAATGAGAGCCATCTGGCCCACCAGCTGTCCCATCACCTGGATCTTCATTGTTGCCAACTCAATTTGTAGCCCTTCCAGCTGATCATTCCTGATGCCTCCTGGATTCCCTAGGACCAAGCCCCTTGTGAGGAGAGCTTTTATTTCTTCCTGCCCCTGGGATAGGTTCAGGAACATTTCTTGAAGTTGAGCGTTTTGAGCCCGGAGATCTTGGTTGTCTTGTTGGAAAGCCATTGCTGAAATAAACAGCGAGAACATGAGAGACCTGTAATGGGAGACCTGTTATGCAATGATATGTATGATATATGTATGCAATATTTTCAAGGATCTCGCGGGGTAAACAAGAAACTTGTTAGAATTTGAATCTGGTAGCTTGATTGAAGGAACTTCATGTTGCCGAGAGTCCTTCTTCAAGAGTCAAGCTCACCATATCGAGTGGGTCATAGCCCCTGACTCAAGTTATTGTGCTTGGATTTCTAGACAGCCTTGGCTAGAGGAAAATAAATCCCCTTTGCCCCTTGTTTGACGTCTGGTTCATCATGACCTGTATCACAAACCCTTGAGATCCTTGAAATGGTTAAGGAAATGCTATGGTATGATGTTATGATGTGTATGCTATGCGTTTAAGCCAAAGTGTGAGGTGATGTAAGTAAGTCCTGCAATAAATCCAAATTGTTGGATAAGGACTGTAAACAAAACCTGCAAGGAACTCATGCTGTCAGATAACAAGAATGTGCAAGTAGTTCAAGTTTGAAGGCACACAAGTCACACAAAGAGCCCTTAGATTTTAGGCTAGCATGGAGTTTAGGTATTACCCTCTTGAAGTTAGTTGGCTCAAAACCTGTCCTATAAATAGTAACCGGGTTCTAAGGAACTCAATATCATTGGATTGTTTTCTATGTTCATTGTTTTGATTTAGCCACTTAACTGGCGACCAAAATATTCCAAGAAAACAACCCTCAATGAGTGTAGTATCGAGTATCTACCAACTTCAGACTGTACCAAAGTCGGTCATCTCACTACCCCTAAAAAGGCCAAGTTGGTCAAGTAAGGTTCTAAGGTCAGTTGATGCTTCACGACACCACGCGGCGGCCCCGTACTCTCCTTGACTTGACTCAAGGGTTACCGGTACTCACCAAAGTGCCACATCAACGTAGCTACTGCTTCAACCATGTCAGTATACCCCGTACAGTTCCCTCACAGTTTGTTGCTACTTCTAAAGGGTGTTCCCCAGATCCGGGTTAGGATCTATAGTAACTCCGATATAAGCCCACAAAGTTTAAAGCATACAAAGCATACAATTGAAAACACAAGTGATCTAATCCTAAGGTACACCTCACTTATTTAGTATTTCCACAACAGAGTCGCCAGTTCTGTGATCGGTGGAAATAGAACTGACTGTTTTTTAATGCTGGTTCGCGTTTGCGTTTGTTTTTGCAAAATGTCGCGGTAAGCAAGAGTCGCCACCGTCTTTTATTTTATCCAACAAGGAAAGGACAAAAGCACAGAAAAATTCCTTTTCGAGATTGTTTCTCGGGTTCGGGAGGTAGATTATAGAAAGGGAAGGTGTTAGCACCCTTTCTATCCGTGGTTATCCACGGGCTCTTAGGTACTTGCTCACTATGTTTTCAAAAGTTTGCTTTTCTTTGTGTTTGTGGGTTTGAAAAGAATTTTTGTTTGAAAGGGGTGTAAGTGCGAAAAGTTTTTGTTTTATTTTAAAAGGAGCAAGTACTTAAGAACATCTACCTACTCAAAAAGGAATTAAACTGTGGAAATGTCCTTTAGACAGTGCCATCCCACTATTGAGGAGTAGGTAGCACCGTCGTTGGAGTTTTCGGGTCAATTCGATTAAGGGACGTGTGGTCACTAAAGCAACGTTAGGACGCCTTAGCGGTAACCCTAATGTCTTAGATCATTTTATCCGAGGCAACTGTTTCGAGGCAACTTATGATCTTTGGACAAGAGGACGACCTCTAAAACACCCTATACTTAATGACCACATTCGAGGCTACCAAGTGAGGCGTACCCTAGGAGTGGCATGTGCAAATGTGTCAATTTTCAGTTATGTTATCTTTGTACATGTTATGGTGACCTACGGTTGATTTTAAGTTAAGATAGATCTTGTCATGCATAGCCTAGTTAGCATACATCTAGCAGTTAATAGTTGCGGAAAATAAAACTAAGCTATTACAAGGCGTCAGGTATTTACATCGCCAAAAACAAACCCTTGAAAAGTAAATTGCGGAAAATAAATAAAAGCGGTAAAAAGTCTTAATTAAACTATTACATACTCGAAGCAGTTACAATATTGAAATATGAATCAAAAAATAATACGCGCGAGAAAAATTGAATCGGAGAGTTTTTAGGGTTTTGACCCTTTTTTTATTAAAGGAAGAGATTTTTGTTATTTTTTGCATTTAATTAAACCTAAACTAATTAATTAATAAAAAGAAATATTTTTTGGGTTTTTTAGAATATTTAAGGAAATAAAAATAAAATTATTAAAATTGCTAAAACCTAACATTCTAATTTACTTTTAATTTATTGCAAAAAATATTAAAATTGTACCTAATTAAAAACTAAATCAATTGGTTAATTTTTATTTACAAAAATAAATAATATTTAATAAATATTATTTTAGGTGTTTTCTGATTTTATTATGAAAAAATATTAATTTGTTAGTGACCTAAATAATATTTATAAGAAATAATTAAATGAAAAAAGGGGAAAAGAAATAAACTCATAGGGGGGTGCTGGGCCCAATTTTGTGGTGAAATTGGCAAAGATCAAGCCCAATTGTGAGCAGCCTCGTTGACCCTTTCCATCCAATGTGAGCCTTTGAATTGAGAGTATGGTGAGGACCCAATTCTGGCCATTGGATCTGGTCCACAATCCATCTGGATGAGATTTGGATGAGGGCATATGATGCACTGCAAAGCCTGGAACGCATGCAATCACCTGGAGAAAAATAAGACAAATAATATTGGGGGACCTGGGATTCGAACCCGGGTCCTGTTAGCCAATGAACAACCGCCCTAGCCACTGAGCCAATTGCCTATTTTGTAATTATAATACACAATAATTAATGTATATCAAACAAACGCTTATGCTTGGAAAAAAATAAAAAGCGCGCTGATTTCAAACCGGCCAATGGGAAGAGGACGCGTAGTCGTCTTCTTCAAAAATTTCTGGTTTTATTACCTGCGGATTTTTATCCGCAGGAAGATTCGTGGCTTGCTTCCAAAATCCGTCCTAGGCCATAGAAACGAGTTCTAAGAACGTCATCATGATCGTCTCCTTCCACTGATTCCGTCCATGCCCATGATTCGTTCTAATTTTACCTGAAAACAAAACGCCTAAAAACGAAGAACCAAAACCCTAGCTTCGGGCATGGCTGTACAGGTTATAAAAATGCAATTCGATTATACCAACAGCTTCAGAATGCAACGCAAAGCATGAATATGCAATTACTTTGACAAAAAGATGCAAGAATCCAGAGTTGTGAGATCGTGCACAGGGCTATGTTCTTGAATACTTACAGCGCGATTCTGGTGGTTTCTGAACGTGCTTTTGATTGCTTTAGCTTCAGTGAATGGCTAGCAAGAGAGTTATGTGAAGATTTCTGATTGAATCGTCCCTTAACCAAGATTTTGATCTCCACTTTTTCCAAGCTTTTTCAGTTTTTGGTTTGGCCATTTTTAGCAGTTCTTAGGTCGTGAACTAGGTTTGTAAGGCTTGCTTGCATATAAGGGAATCAGTTTAGGTCAAAATTTGGACCCATATCCATGTGCATTGAAGATTGAATATTGGATTTGATCACCATTGTTAACCTTTCCAAAAATAGGCCAAATCTGAGATTTTGTGCACAAAAAGCCAAGACACGAATTTGATTAGGTGTCATATGATATATGAAAGTTGTACCAATCACAAAGATACCATTTCATTAATTTTTGGATTTTATTTGAATTAATATAGATTTAAATTGAATTAAATCAATAAAAATTAAATAAAATAGAAAAACAAATTTTTGGTCATGAAATTAAAGATGGGACACGTGTGTGGAATGGCAAGACCAAATCAAGTGGAAAAAAGTGGGCTTTTTTGTCAAAAATTGGAGTTTTGAGGATAGTTGACTTTTGGCAAATTTGGAAAAACGCCCAACTTCAACAATTCATAACTTCTTCAATTTTGAACTTTTGGAGGTGTTCTTGGACTTTTTATAAACCTTGAGATGTCCCCTAATCAACCATTTTGGTCTCATCTCACGTTGATCTTCCATTCTCAAGTTATAAGCTTTGGCAAAAAAGGTGTTTTTGTTGACTTTCAAAAATGACCTATAATGTCCAAATTTGTAACTTCTTGTGAGTGCATTTTCTGATCTTGGGGTGTGAATATGGATTATATTAAATTTCATCCTATTCAAAATTAGATTTGGATGGGTCATTTCTCATAAAGTATGAGAAAGTTATGCTTGGTCAAAGTTGAGTTGACTTTTCCTGCAAAACCCTGATTTAGCAACTTTTGAATCTTGATGAATATTGAGCAATCCTTGATGAATCATGATCAACCCTTGATCAAATGATGAATTATCCTTAAAAATGAGAATGTTTACAAAAAATCTGGAGGTTTGACTATTTGTAGGTCACAGTTGACTTTTGCCCTAGCACAATCGATTTTTAGGCCTCTTGAGCAATTGACTGACCAAAGTTTCTCTGCAAAGGCTTGAAATCTGTCATGGATGAACTTAAGAACATATTAAGACATTGGGAAGAACTTAAGGCCATTTTGATATGAGGACCTTAATGCAACACAAAACCCTAATTTTGCATTGACTGCCTTTGGAGGTGATTTGACTATACAACCCTTGAGCCATTTTGAGCAATTTGAAGATCATTCTTGACAAATCTTGAGGAATATGGGAGGGAAAATTTTGGGGTACGACAACACCCTTCCGGAGATATGAGTATAGCACCGATACCATTACTAAGTGCATTGTATGCTCCATCAAAGAACATGGTCCATCGGGATCCTTGTTCAGGTCCGTCATATGGCCTGATTTCTTCGCAGTTGTCTAACGTCATGATGTCTTCATCCGGGAATTCAAACTTCATGGAATGATAGTCTTCTACAGCTTGGTGAGCAAGGTGATCAGCTAGCACACTTCTCTTTATAGATTTTTGGGTAGTATACTGTATGTCGTACTCTGTCAGGATCATCTGCCATCTAGCTATTCTCCCAAAAAGAGCAGGCTTCTCGAAGATGTATTTTATCGGATCCATTTTAGATATCAACAAGGTAGTATGAGCCAACATATACTGTCTTAGCCGACGAGCAACCCAAGCCAGAGCGCAACAACTTTTCTCGAGCAGTGAATATCTGGTTTCACAGTCGGTAAACTTTTTGCTCAGGTAGTAAATAGCGTGCTCTTTTCGGCCAGACTCGTCATGCTGCCCCAATACACACCCCATTGAATTTTCTAAAATAGTCAGATACATGATCAATGGTCTCCCCTCGATTGGTGGCATCAATACAGGAGGCTCTTGTAAGTATTCTTTGATTTTGTCAAAAGCAACTTGGCACTCACCATTCCATTTGACTACTTGATCTTTCTTCAAGAGCTTGAAGATTGGCTCACAAGTAGCTGTCAGGTGAGAAATGAATCTGGAAATATAGTTCAAATGTCCCAAGAATCCTCTGACTTCCTTCTCAGTACGGGGAGCAGGCATCTCTTGTATTGCTTTAACTTTGGCAGGATCGACCTCAATACCTTTGTTACTGACGATAAAGCCTAGGAGTTTACCAGACCGTATCCCAAATGTACACTTGTTTAGATTCAACCTCAGCTTGTACTTCTTCAGTCTCTCAAACACTTTTTGTAAGTGGTCAAGATGCTCTTCTTCTGTTTGCGATCTGGCTATCATATAATCTACGTAGACCTCTATTTCATGATGTATCATGTCATGAAATAAAGCTACCATGGCGCGCTGATAGGTTTCCCCAACATTCTTCAGTCCGAATGGCATCACCTTGTAGCAGAATGTTCCCCACTGTGTGACAAATTTTGTTTTCTCCATGTCCTCAAGTGCCATTTTGATTTGCTTGTAAGTTGAGAATCCGTCCATGAAGGAAAACACTTTGTGTTGTGCTGTATTGTCAACTAGGATATCAATGTGGGGGAGTGGAAAATCATCTTTAGGGCTCGCCCGATTCAAATCTCTGTAGTCCACACACATTCGTACTTTGCCGTCTTTTTTAGTTACGGGAAAAATGTTGGCAACCCATTGAGGGTATGAAGTGAGAGCCAAGAATCCAACATTGAATTACTTCATGACCTCTGCTTTAATATTTTCTGACATATCAGGTCTCATGCGGTGAACCTTTTGTTTTACTGGCGGAAAATCTTCTCTTATAGGCAAACGATGTACCACAATGTCTGTATCAAGTCCTGACATGTCTTCATATAACCAGACAAAGATTTCAACATAGTCATGTAACAACTGAATCAGACGCTCCTTGACACTGGGTTCCAAATTGGCACCTACCTTGACCTTTTTTTTGTCTTCTTCAGTACCTAGGTTAATTGTATCCACGGGTTCCTCGTGAGGCTGAATGGTTCTTTCTTCTTATTGTAGTAGTCTGGCCAGTTCCCCTGGTACTTCACAATCTTCCTCACCTTTGTCTTTGGCTTGGTAGATTAGATTCTTAGAGTCACGAAAGGCCATAGCAGTATCGTTACCCATGGGATCCAGAATGGATGGATACCCGCATTGTGAGTGTGGGTGTGTGTAAGGGTATAACTATCTTTGAAAGAAAACAAAATGTAAAAGAAAAAACAATGAGCACAAAAGTTTGTATACGAAAACGTCCATGATTCGTTGATGTCATATGAAGATGAAAAAATAACCCTTACAAATAGACCATTGTGCCTCGGGTAAGACACAAGGTTTTAAGAGTGCGAATTGTTTTTGAATATTACAGATCCAACAAAATGTAAAGATAAATTACTGTGGGATAAAAGTGATTGGGACGAAGTCTCTAGCCTCCCAATTGTTGAGTCCTCCATTGATAGTCGGAAAGATCCAATCCTCCAGGTTGCAATCATCTTCACCATCTTCTACCGCGTTGACCTCGCGGTTGCTAATCTTCAAGGCTGGCCCTCCAGCACGGGCACGACGTACAGCCTTTTGAGCACTTGAAGTGAAACCTAGGCCAAACTTGTCAGACTTATACGGGATATCCGGAAGTTGCCCCCAGATGGTGCATCCACCTTCCTCTACCACTGCTTTGGCATCCTTTAGTGATGACATCCGGAGTGGAGGTCTTGTAATCTTGGGAATCTGGGACACAGTCTTGGTCACTGCCACCTCTTGGGGGACCTCCTCGAAGTGTTGAAATGGAGTTTCAATGAATTCACCGTCCAATTCCACATATATGAAGGAATTGAGATGGATGATCATGTGTTCTTCCTCTCCATGGACAATGATAATCCTCCCTTGAACCGGATACTTCAGCATCTGGTGCAATATAAAGGTAACAGCGCCAACATTGTGGATCCATGGCCGTCCTAGCAGACATGAGTAAGAAGGGCTGATATCCATTACATAAAAGGTTGAATTAAAAGTTTGAGTCCCAACCTTTATGGGGATATCCACTTCCCCGTGCACCATCCTCTTCGAGCCATCAAATGCCCTTACTACTATGTTGCTTGGCTTTAACGTCAGTCCCTCACAATCAAGTCTGTCAAGAGCTTTTTTCGGTAATACATTCAAGGATGATCCTGTGTCCACCAAAACATGGGCCAGAGTTGTGCCCCTGCATTCCACTGAGACATGTAATGCCTCATTGTGCTTTCTTCCCCTCGGTGTTAGATCAGCATCCGCGAAACCTAGGCCATTATCCGTTGTCAAGCTGGCTACGCAGTCTTGGAATTGATCAGCAGACGTCTCTTGAGGCACATGGGCTATTTTTAGGAACTTCACCAAGGCTTTCGCATGTGCCTCGGAACACAGTAGTAATGCCAGCATGGAGATTTTGGAGGGAGATTGCCCAATTGTTCAACTACATCGTAGTTGCTCCTCTTTATAATTTTTAGGATCTCCTTCATTTCTTTCTTGGAAGTTTCAGGGATAGTCAATGGCTGGGCCTTCGTCCGGACATGCTCGACCAAAATACTTTTTCCTCGAGTTTCATCAGCAGGAGCATTGGTAGGAATGATATCAGGGGTTGTAACATCTTTGTCAATAGAAGCACTTGCAGAGATGATTATGGGTATGGAAGTAACCTTTGGAGCAGCCACATGGATGATCACGGGTCCAAAAACTACTATTGGGGAAGCAATTTCTGGAGAAAAGATCCTACCGCTTCGAGTAATTTTACTAGTTCCAGCAATATTGCTGATGTCGGAATCTTCTTCTTTGGAGTTTATCTCTTTGGCGGCTGGCCAGTCTTGTTTGATGCCATGGTAGTAAATGTCCCCTTCATAATTCCACGACACAGTTTTGTCTGATTCATATGGGACTGGCCCAGGCATTGTGATTATTAAAGGAGTTGCTTTCGGAACCAATGTAATTCTAACGGGTCTTTCGGTGGAGACCCTAGAAGAATTGGCGGAAATGGTAATGATAGAAACATCTTCAACAAGAATAGGTGAAACATGATTTTTTTCAAACAAAATCTCTTTGTTATCTATCAGGCACTGAATGCATGCCTTCAACAAAGGGCAATCAGTTGGTGAGGACAAGCAGAGATGGAAAACTTCATTGCAGCTCGGGAACACACCGGATTTCAACAAGTTTATCTTAATGGTCGGAAGTGGAGTCATGAGTTCATCAACTTTGGTAACAAACAAATCTTCTTCAATAGCATTGGTATTGTGACCATGTCTGGGCATAGGAGCAGAAATGACATTTGGCTTCTCGGGCGCATTAAACTCAATTTCTTTTGCTTCAATGAGGTCTTGTATATTGTTCTTAAAAGCCCAACAATTATTAGTATCATGACCAGGACTTTCAGAGTGATATGCACAACGGGCATTTGGATGATAATAAGGGGATGTTGTATTGGGGTTTTTCGGAGCTTCTTTCAAGGTTACCAAATTGGATCTCAGAAGATGCGGTAATACTTGAGACAGAGTCATGCTAATTCTGGTGAATTTCCTGACTGGCCTTTCCACCCTTGGTTGATTACTTCTTTGTTGATCAAATGTAGGCTTGGGAATCATAACAGCCCCCACCATTGGTCGGCGTTCGGCCCTATCTTGGTTCCTTTACGGATATACAACATCTACCTCTTTCTTCCCGATGAAAGGCTTCCTTACAACTGTAGAATAAGATGAATCCTTCTGAATCTTTCCACTTTTTATGCCAGCTTCCACCCTCTCTCCGATCAATATTAGTTCAGTAAAGCCTGCAAATGAGCTTCTGATTAAATGGTTGAAAAAGGGACCATATAAGGTGCCTAAGAACATGTCTACCAATTCTCTTTCAGACATAGGGGGTTGATCTCTTCCAGCCAAATCTCTCCATTTTTGTGCGTAATCCTTGAAACCTTCATTGGAAGCCACGACCATACTCTAGAGTTGAGTACGGGTAGGCGCCAAATCAGCATTGTATTGACATTGCTTGTAGAAAGTTGTGGCAAGATCTTCCAAATTGTGGACGTTGGCTCTTTCTAGTTGGTAAAACCAGTCGAGTTGTGTTCCAGACAGACTGTCTTGGAAAAAGTGCACCCATAAGTCTTTATCAGTGGTGTGGGGTTGGATTTTTCTCACATATGATCGGAGATGCATTTTAAGGCATGTCACTCCATCATATTTTGCAAACATAGGCACTTTGAATTTCAGAGGAATCACAATCCCCGACACTAGTCCGAATTCCTCAAAGTCTAAGCCCGACACCTTTTGTATTTCCATCGCGCTTAAATGCTCTTCGAGATGTCTGTACTTGTCATCAGCTAGAGGATACTGTTCCTCAGGGTAGTCTTCCTCTTCTTCCTCTTCTTCTTCCGATTCTGACGGGACATCTATTTCCTTGCCTTTCCCTTCTCCTTCACCGGATGTTGTTGCAAAATTCAAAGTCCTTCTTGTCTGCCCCTGAAATCTTCTCCCCATGTTTAAGAATCCAGTTACCTTTTTTGTTTTCTTTTTCCTCTCTTCAGCTAGCAGAGTCTTCAATTCTTCTTTCCCCTTGGCTAGGGTCATGAGCAATTGTTGAAACTGCGTATTCTGGGCTTGGAGATCTTTCACTGTTGGCTCGAGATCCATCTTACTGAAATAAATAGTAGAGAGACGAGGAGACTTTTTGCAAAAGACCTATTTATGCTATGATGAATGATATGTGTATATGCGATGTTTTCAAGGATTTCAAAGATTCAAGTTTGTTTTAGACAAAAAGAAACACACGTTATATTAATAAGATAAAGTTTGAGTACATCAATGCCCCTTGGACAAAATAATACAAAACTTTAAGATAAAAAGGTAGTGCGCATCCTCTTTGGTGCAATGTAGGCATTTAGAGTCTTCTCCTCATGAAGTAGCCTAGTGAATTCCAAAACCTTTTTCTCGCTTGCGTAGAATTGGGCTTCAAAAGTATCTCGCTCTACTTTGAGTTATATCTAATCCCTTTGTAGGTCTTTAAGAGATGCGGGCATGCCAGGATGTAGGATAGTGTATGGAATATCTCCCTCCTTGACAGGCTCAATGATTACTGGGAGAATGAAGGGGTAAGGCATCATAAGACTCTGAGCACGAGTTCGTATCCATTTGAGGTAAAGCTCAAGAGGGATGGAATTCTTGTGCCCCAAAGTCTTTCTATCCACCTTGTTTAGCATCCTCCAAGCTCGGATAAATCTCAGGTGAAGACCTTGATCGTCATTGTCATAGTCGAATACTAAACCTTGAATCAGCATCTCGTGCGGGCCATCCCTTCGGGCATAACCAAACTGTCTTAAGGCTAAAGATGGGTTGTAGGTGATGCCTCCCCTAATACCAAGTAGAGGCACATTAGGGAATTCTCCACAATGGTCAACAATGATAACATTCTCTTTGGGTCGGGAGCACCAATGAATTTCTGAATGTTTGAGCGTCATTAACCTTTGTAACCACCTTGAACCTTGCTCATTCTTTAAGACTGATTGGGGAAGATGAGAAATAAATCATCTTTCCAGGAGAGGGGTGCAACACATAAGGACACCTCTTTTCCTTATTGTGTGGGTGTGAAAAGAGTGTAGGATATCCCCTAGCAATGTAGGCACCGAGTTGCGTGACATGAAGATTTTGACGGTGTTCACATCTATGAGTTGGTCAGGATTTGGAAACAAAACCATCCCATAGATGAGAAGAGCCACGATTTCCTCAAAGGCTTGCAAGTCTAAGGAATTTCAACAACTTTGGGCTTTCTCAAACATGAACTTTACTAAGAAGCCTTTGACATCACTCCTAGTTTCCCAATGAGTTGTGACATCAGATGAGTGCAAGTGTAAAGCTTTAGCAATCTCTTCTGGCTTTGGATCTCTTTCCGTACCATTGAAAGGTAGTTGATTGAGAATGGGAATCCTCAAGAGTTTGGAGAATTCTTCCAAAGTAGGCATAAGTTGATAGTCGGGAAATGTGAAGCAATGGTGCAAAGGATCAAAGAACTGAAAGAGCACCTTCATCATATCCCCATCTGTGTTGGAGGTGACCAAGTTGAGTATACATCCATGTCTTTCGGTGAATGAAGAGTTCTCAGGAATCTTTGAAGCTAACTCCTTAAGTTGTGGAGGAATTCTTACAAGGTTGACTTGAATAGTTTTCCTGCGAAGTGAATACATATCCTACAAAACAAGAACAAAGATGAATCCCCAAAATCCTTGAAATGGTTAGTGGATGTATATGATGTTCATGATGTCCATGATGTTATGTACAAGTATGCATATACAAGCAAAGAAAACAAGTCCTTAGTTCAGGCTTGCATGGAGTTTTATAGGTAAGTATCCTCTTGAAGTTTAGTTGGCTTAAACCTGTCCTAGTAATAGTAACCGGATTCTAAGGAGCTCAATATCACTGGATTGTTTCCTTGGTCAATGTTTCAGCTCAAGCCTCTTTAATGGCGACCGAAATATCCCAAGAAACCAAACCTCAATGAGTATAGTATCGAGTATCTACCAACTTTGGACTGTACCAAAGCTGGTCATTTCACTACATCCTAAAGGCCAAGTTGGTCAAGTAAAGGTTCTAAAAGTTCATTAGTGCTTCACGACATCACTCAACTGCCCCGTATTCTCTTTGATTAACTCAAAGGCTACCGGTACCTATAAATATATTGCACTAACGTAGCTATTGCTTAGACCATGTTGGTATACCCCGCACAGTTTCCACAATGTATTGCTACTTACCTATAATGTATCCCAAATCTGGGTAGAGGATTCAAACCCAAACAAAGAACCATAATGTAAAACATACAAGTAAAACAATGTAAGCAAGTAAATATGATCTATCCCTAAGGTAGCCCCACTTTTAGAATTTTCCCCAGCAGAGTCGCCAGTTATGTGATACGGTGGGAGAGCTGACTTGATTGTTTTGCGTTTTATCGCAAATGTTGCGGTTAGCAAGAGTCGCCACCGATTTTTCTTTTATCCAAAAGGAAAGGTGAAAAAGCACAGAAAAGACCTTTAAGATTGTTTCTTGAGTTCGGGGCGTAGATTATGAAAAGGGAAGATATTAGCACCCTTTTCATCAATGGTTTTCCATGGGCTCTTAGTTACTTGCTAGATCACTTGCTTTTGTTTGAAATTGTGCTTTGTGTAGTTTTTGAAAGTATTTTGTAAAGAGGCCATTGTTTAGGCAATCTTTGTAATAATTCTCGTTCGTAAGAATGTATACAAAGATGTTGATCTTTTGAAAATGTTTTCAAGTTTGTAAGATGTTTTGAATGTGTAGGTGCTTGTTTTTTTTTAAAATGGCAAGGATGTTTTGTTTGAAATTGAGCAAGTAATTAGGAGTAATCTACCTACTCAAATGTATTTCTTATTCATTTTCTTTTCCTTTGACATTATTGTCTTACCATTGATTTGGTAAGAAACCCTATCTTTGGATGTAAATGGGACGGGCGTAGGTCATCGTATAACCATGATTAGCAATTTTACAAAGTATCTTAGCATTCTCCTTTAGGGACTAAGATCATTTGAAAGACAACTCAGATAGCGTCATCGAGGGACTATGATCTTATATTTGCTTGTTTTTGCTAAGATACTTCACATGAGTAATATGACCATTTTATAAGGCAACCAAGTGGAGAACCCTAGGGATGCTTGTGTGCAAGTGTATTATTTCATGCTTGTTTATTTGTCTTGAATTAGGGTTTTCTAAGTTAGTTTTAGTCTTTTCATACAGAACCCTAATTACTAGCAATTGTATATAAAGCGATAAATGGCGAAATTTAAAGTTACTACGTTATTACAACATTTGTGGGAGGCGGTGTGCAAATTACAAATGGGGATTGAGAGAATTAAAAACCTAATTATCTATTACAACTATATTGAATTCGAATAAATAATGTACAAAAATGTGAATGAGTATAATGCACAAGTAATGATATAATATATTAAAAAAATTGAAGTAAACAAAATACAAGAATGTAAAGATATAATGTATAAGGTATTGAATGAAAAAAGAAATGAATTATTTTATTTTTTGTTTAAGAACAGGTTTCTATCTTAACCTAATAAGCTAAAAAGAGAATGATTTAAAAAATAAAGGAAATAAGTTAGCTTAATTAAAAAAATATTTTTTAATATTTTTATGAAAAGCTTTTAATATTAATTAAGATAGTATAAAAAATAATTAAAAGAAAACCTAGGTTCTACATTTAATTAATAAATTAAACCCTAATCTAATTAAATTTGTATAAAAAATATATTTTGGCCCTTTTTTTATTGAAAGCAAAATAAAATAAATATATTAAAGTATAAGTATTAAAATAAGATATTTTTGGGATTTTGGTTAATAGAAATAATAATAATAAAAATAATATGAAAGAAAAATAAAATAAATAAAGAAATAAGTTAGGGGGTGTAATTTGGATTTGGGGTGTTTTTTAAAAGAAAACAGTTTTGGTTAGGGTCAGGCCCAAATGGCAGTTTTTTGTATATGCAGCAAAAGAATAAAAAAAAAGGTCTTGGGCCTGGTGTTATTGGTTTGTTAACGGGGGGGGGGGGGGGGGGGGGGGGGGAGTATGTACGAAAATTGAGGGGTGGTGCTTGGCAAAGGAAGATTGGGCCTGGCTTGAAGGGAATGAAGGCCCGATTGTTTTAACAAAACAACCAGGTTATGAGACAATGTCTCATTTGGGCCAAAACGTTTCTCTCTCTTCCTTCTGATTTTCTCTCGTCCTCTCAAATGCTCTCTTCACCGGAGAAGAAACAGAAGTCGTGCCGGAAATCGCCTCACAGTGGTAACGACGGAGGCTGGGTTCAAAACTCTATTTATTTTTACATTATCTACTTCGTCTCCTCCTTCTGATCACTAATCCGGTAATTGATTTTGCAGAAAACGCATGATTTGGCCTAGATCTACAAGGGGATGACCGTAACCCTAGGGGTTCAGATTTGTTTTCTTCTACATGATTTTGGTGAGATTTTTCCTTATCTCTCTATTTCCTTGTTATTTCTGAAGGGTTTGGGTTTTCTGGAAAATGATGATGATAAACTATTTTAGAGTTTTGTATGTTCAAGGGTTTTGGTTCTATCTGTTGCGATTCTGGCTTTGTATATTTTGTATAAAAAGAACTTTAAATGACTTTGAGGGTTTTGACAGTTTTGTGTTGTTTGTATGAACTGTATAATGATTTTGAGGGTTTTGACAGTTTTGTGTTTGTTTGTATGAACTGTATAATAATTTTGAGGGTTTTGTTTGTGTGATGGCTCGATTTCTTTTTGTGTTGAACAAAGTTTGTTTTTTGTTGATTATATCTTGACTTAGTTTGTTGGAAAAAGAATTGAAAGAGGGTTAGGGCATGGTTTGTGTATGTTCTTTTTCTGGAAAAATTAGAAAGGGTTAGGGCACTGTGTTTTTTCTTTGATATCAAAAGAAATTGTTTATTCTGTATATTTGGGAAAAAATGATGTTTTGGCCTTTTGAAATAATGAGTTTTACTGATTGTTTGGGGTTTGGAATCTCTGTATGTTTTTTTTCTGTAAAACTAAAAAGAAGATGATGTTATTGCTGATCCCTTTTTTAAAAGATGAATGATGATGGCTTTGTGTTTCTGTTTTCTTATGGATATTTAGATGGACTGTGGGATGGGTTCTACAATCTATGAAATGACCTTAAACTAATATATTGTAAAAGAAAGTTAAGAAAAAAGTTCCACAAAGTTTGTATATTTCTATGAAAAGAATTTGGAAATGGTTTGAGAAATTACCTCTTTACTTGGTTGCTGTATTTGGATATCCTGTGGCTTGGTTGGATGTTTGTTCTTTATCTTTTTCTTGCTGGCCAAAAAACTCCTCCCTTATGTGCACAGTATTGCTGCCATTTATATTGGTTGATTTCTGATAAAAAATGATTAAAAATGATAAAATATTGTTGGCTTTGTTGCTTGTACTTTCTTTTTGATAAATCAACTTTGCTAGTTAACTTTGCTTGCTGCTGGTACAGTGTCTACTGTACTGTCTTTGCTTTTCTTGTACTTGTTGTATATTTTCTGACCTTGGCTTCTCTTGTGATCCAAGACTTAAATGCTTGAGATTTTGTACAGCTAGGCCCCCTCTTTTGAGTTTGCTTCTTTACTGATATGTCAAATGCTGACTTTGTGATTTTCTGTATTGCTTCTTTTCAAACTTGTATTTGCCGATGGCTTTTGTATTTTGTCACTTGTGGACTTTTGCTATGAACCAAACAATTTTGCTTTGAGATTTGTGGTAAAGTACCCTAGGCCTATGACATGACTTTACAAATTTTAAGGCTCTTTGATTGTTGATTGCACTGGTTTTCTTGTTGAGACTATTTTCTGATTTGAAGCAACATGAGGCTTTTGCTTATTGATTTGATATTTTCTGATTTCCTATTTATCTTTTGTGAACCAAGATTTTAGATTTGCAAGAGACTAACCCTAGCCAATGATGTATGATCTTGATTTTCTGTTGCTGGCTGTACTGGTTTTTTCTGAATTAGACCTGCACTTGTTGCTTGATGAATTCTGGTTTGCACCTTTTAGTTTATTGTGAAACAATTCTTTTGAGATTTGCAATATAATTTTAGCCTATGATAAAACTGAAATTGTATGAGGCTTTTTTTAGTTGTTTTAAATCATGTTGGGCTGAAATCTGTTGGACTTGTACTTGTGTTCGACTTGAAACTCTGTTTGCACTATCGTGAACCAATTCTTTTGAGATTTGCAATATAATTTTAACCTATGATAAAGCTGAAATTGTTTGAGACCTTAGAACACAAAACCTTCTTTTTCTGAACTCTGGTATTTTGTTGCCTTTAGATTCTGCACAGGTTTTGTTCTGGAAGCTTGCACTGTGCCCTGTTGTTGGTTACAATTTGCTTATGTTGCAGTATTGATATCTTGCTGCCTGTTATGCAGCTTGCCCTGCTGTTTGTTGCAGTTTGCTTGCATTGTTTGTGAACCAAGCTTGCACCTTGTGATTTGCAAACCATAAACTCTTAGGCCAATGATTAAACAAGAATTGTATGAGGCCTTAGAACATAAAACCCTTCTTTTCTGATTCAAAAACCACCCTAATGATGAATTAGAATACTTTGTATATTTTTTGTTCATTTCTGGATGTTTAAGTTACTAACAAACTTCTCCCTCTTTTTTTCATGAACATGAGGCATGGATGGCCAGTGAAGGTTGGAGTAGCTGCTTGAAGATGAAGACTTTGAAGAAATAAAATTTCTCTTTTTTTTAATCAAATCTTTGTAATTTATTGCATTTGTAGACAAAATAATTTTGTAAATTCAAACTTGTAATGTAATGAATACAATGCCTCTGAATAAATTTTGTATGAAATGGAAATATTGTACCAATCCTAACTTTGAAATTCTTACTTGAATGTTCTGAGCAAAACACCTTGTTTTGGGTAACTTGTATTTCAAGCAACCACCGAATATGATCAAGCAAAAATAAACACTTTGTACTCCAATCAAACTTCTAAAACAAAATAAATGTTTAAGAATTTTAATTCCACTTGATTAACTTAAATCCAAAGACTTATGGTCAAAAGTCTTAATCTTCAACCTTTGTCCAATGGCTAACAGGTAATCAAAATGAGTTCGCATGTCATTCTTGATTCAAACGGGATTTCATCATCTACCAAACATGTTTTAAGAACAATCGTCAGTCTTGTAGAATTAACAAACTTCAGTGAATTGTGTTTAAGAATATTTGAAAATTTGAAGACTCAATTATCCCTGAGAAATCCCAAACCCTAATTATTGATTTTCCGTCTAGGAAGAGAATCTGTCTGATCGACCCTTAAGCTAATTGAGTGTACAATAAACCCTAGGATAGCATCTCATATGAAAATTTAGAGGGAAAATTTTGGGGTACAACAATATCTTTTCCAACTTATATGGACCAAGGAAACGTGTCACACAACGTGCAAGACTGAAACCTCAAACCTATTTCTTTGACATCCTCTTCACATTTCAGGTACGTGAGATATTTCCACCTTTCATGTTATGAGTTATGTTGTTGAGACGGTAAATCCTTATAGGTTATATTTTATTTATATTTTGTTTGGTTATTTCGTAGTTTTTGTTGAGTTTGTGAGATACTAATTCCATCATGATCCTAAGAGACTCTTTCGAAGAAACTAGAGAGAAAGTTGAAGATGAGAAAAACAAAAGAAGGAGTTGAATTGTATTGACTATTTCTTCTTTTTCTCTTGAAATACTCTTGTCAGATTTTGAATACAAGATCAGAATCTGAGTCAAAGTCTGACGAAAAGAAGTGGATTAAATAGTTAAGAGTCAGAGAAGAGAGAAAGAGAGAACACAAGCAATTATCCTGGTTCCTCTAAAAAATTAGGAGTAGTCCAGTCCCCTTGCACTTCCAAGGGATTTCCACTATAACAAAATTTAATTAAAAATTGCTCAAGCACACAAGGAAGAGACTTATAATGCTCAAACACAGAAGTAAGATACTTTAATTCTCAATCACACAATCAAGATACTTCTAAATTCTCAAGCGCATAGGCAGAGACTCCCAATTCTCAAGCACACAAGTAAAAGACTTTTGACTCTATAACAAACAATTAAGAGAATGTGATAAACTACACTTGACATACAATCAGAGGTGTAGACATAATAAAATACAAAAAGACTTTAAGACTTAATAACTTCTAAGAATATACAAGTGTTAATAAGTTCTAAGTTAAGCCTATGCAATAGATTTGACATATTAAGAACTCTTTGTTTGTCAAGGCACAATGTTGTTTTTTTCTCTCCAAGTCTTTAGCTCTTTTTATAGAGAACCATAAGAGAATCGCTGGAGAAACGTTATTTCATAAGAGAGTCTTGAGAGAAGAAACTAGAGAGACATTAAAGAGCTTCCTGATATAGTTAATTTCGTTTCAATTCCATTTTAAACTCCTTTGCTACAAAAAGAATTATCAATTGAAATCCTTCAGTCTTATGAATAATTATGCTAAGTCTTCATGTGACCAGACTTGGTACTTGAGATTTGATTGGCTTTAGGTTCTGATCCTTCAGAGTCTAAGTCTTAGCTTTTGATCCTTCAAACTTTGGGTCTTTAGAGGTTGACTTTGATCTTCAGAAGTTGACCTAATCAGAGTATAGGATCTTCAGGTTATGACTATCAGAAGATGATCTGATCAAAAGCTAATTCTTCAAAGTTCGATCTTCAGAATCTTCATCATTATAACTTCTACTTAGATGTTCAGTGCAATATAAGAACTAACTTCAAATTAGAATATTACTCTCTGTACCTACACACTTGAACTCACGTTAGTATAACTAATTGTTCTTTAATTAATTTTTCATCATAAAAACCCAAGGAATATGGTATAAACCAAAAATTTCCAACAATCTCCCTTTTTTATGATGACAAACACAAGTATTTAAGAAAAATGGTTGTTGATTTAATTAACAAGTTAACTTCAGAGTCTGAGGTTTATAAGCTCCCTATGAGTCTAATAACCAGACAACTGAGGTTTGTAATCTCTCCCTAAGTCCTATCTAAGTTCATTAAATGTATCATTTAAAGCACAATAACAAATCTTCAAAGTTTAAGCAATAAAATAATTAATCAATCAGATACTTAAATACTTATCCTCCTACTCTACCTTTTGTCATCAACAAAAAGAAGTAAATGGAATAATCACAATAAGAACCAAATCCATAGATTAATATGTTTGGGATATTATATTAAATTTGAATAAAAATGATCAAAATCAGTATTTGCTTGCCTTGAAAAAATTGAAAGAAAAAAAATGAGTTTTAAAGACTTTGAAAAATGGCTAAAGTAGTTTAGAAAAGTTCAGAAATCAAATCTATCTAACAAAACACCCATGAACCAACCAACTGATGATACCCATACCTCAAATCTATCTTAATAAAAACTTTTGCACCAACCAAATGATCCATAAAATCCTCAATCCTCGAAAGTGGATACTTATTCTTGATAGTCACCTTGTTCAGTTGTCTATAATCCACACATAACCTCATAGTACATTCTTTCTTCTTGACCAATAAAACTGGTGCACCCCATGGTGACACACTAGGACGAGTGAATCTCTTATCAAGCAAATCCTCAAGTTGACTCTTCAACCCTTTGAATTCATATGCTAACATCCAATATTGAGCCATCGATACCAAACTAGTTCCAGGAACTAATTCGATCGTAAACTCCACCTTACACTTTGGTGGAGTTTATGAATAAAAATGATCAAAATCAGTATTTGCTTGCCTTGAAAAAATTGAAAGAAAAAAATGAGTTTCAAAGACTTTTAAAAATGGCTAAAGTAGTTTAGAAGTTCAGAAATCAAATCTATCTAACAAAACACCCATGAACCAACCAACTGATGATACCCATACCTCAAATCTATCTTACTAAACACTTTTTCACCAACCAAATGATCCATAAAATCTTCAATCCTCGGAAGTGGATACTTATTCTTGATAGTCACCTTGTTCAGTTGTCTATAATCCACACATAACCTCATAGTACATTCTTTCTTCTTGACCAACAAAACTGGTGCACCCCATGGTGACACACTAGGACGAGTGAATCTCTTCTCAAGAAAATCCTCAAGTTGACTCTTCAACTCTTTGAATTCAGATGCTAACATCTGATATTGAGCCATCAATACCAAACTAGTTCCAGGAACTAAGTCGATCGTAAACTCCACCTTACACTTTGGTGGAGTTTACGAATTAAAATGATCAAAATCAGTCTTTGCTTGCCTTGAAAAAATTGAAAAAAAAAATGAGTTTCAAAGACTTTGAAAAATGGCTAAAGTAGTTTAGAAAAGTTCAGAAATAAAATCTATCTAACAAAACACCCATGAACCAACCAACTAATGATACCCATACCTCAAAACTATCTTACTAAACACTTTTACACCAACCAAATGATCCATAAAATCTTCAATCCTCGGAAGTGGATACTTATTCTTGATATTCACCTTGTTCAGTTGTCTATAATCCACAAATAACCCCATAGTACATTCTTTCTTCTTGACCAGCAAAACTGGTGCACCCCATGGTGACACACTAGGACGAGTGAATCTCTTATTAAGAAAATCCTCAAGTTGACTCTTCAACTCTTTGAATTCAGATGCTAACATCCGATATTGAGCCATCGATACCAAACTAGTTCCAGGAACTAAGTCGATCGTAAACTCCACCTTACACTTTGGCGATAAATCACTTAAATCTTCAGGAAATAACTCAGGAAAATAATGAACTATTTCTAATTCACCCATGTCTCTCGATTCAGAAATATCCAATATTTCCATTAATGGTAACAACACAACTCTATCCTACATCGACTCAATCACTTTACATATTATCAAGTTGGCAAGACAAGCCTATCCCATCCAATATGATCCCTTCTACTATCAACAAGAGATTAAGGGTGATCAGTTCCTCAATTTGTCAATAGGTAGCCGACAATGGTGATGGTGGCATAAACCATTGTTACCCAACTACAATAGCATCCTATATCTCATACTCAAAGTTACCTAAGCATAATGTCACACGTAGCAACAACTTCTCCCCCACTTGTTTCAATCTCTCTCCTGTAAACAAGTGATCAGAAAAACAAGAAAGTACCAATAGTGTTTCACACACATGTCGCGTACTAAGGGAATAAACACATTAATAACCTGGCCAACTGGCCGACCATGCTCTGATACCACTAATGTAACGCCCCTTAAACCCCCGTGTAATAATATGGCATAAACATAGTAAATATTATCACGCATATTAAAAGAGGGTGTCACATGTACTTCAAATCGAATACAAATACACTGGTCATGCTCATAACACACATTTAAAATCATGTTCCATATACTAACACATATGCATATCGCAGCAGAATAATTCTCTTATCAAAATGATACCAATAATTGAATCTCATAAATAGAAATAATGTATTAAAACATTAGGCACTAAAGGCCACTCATCACATAATCTCAATACAACATAAAATAAAAGAGAGTATATCAAACATCTCTTAATAACAACATGATTTCAAATGTTTCCCCATGTTACATAGCCAGAGCATGACTCACTACCTAAATACAAATAAACAAGGAACTAGATCCTCCAACTAATCCCCGTAAGAAGAACCACTATCTTTGGTACCTGAGCGATGTCGTGTAAAAAATAATTTCAATAGAAGGGTGAGAATTCACATCTATTGTACCCCAAAATTTGCCCTCCCATTTTCTTCAAAACATGTTCACAAAGGTCTCAAATACTCAAAACCACTCAAGAATTACTGGTCAAAACCACCTCCTAAGCAAGTGTCTTCAACTAGGGTTTGGTGCTTATCAAAGAAAATTGGTATGCAAGGGTATAAATTGAATTTAATGGTTCACCATAGGTCCTTAATAATGCTTATGTCAAGTTTCAAGTGTTGCATCACATGATTGCTCAGTCAACGATTCAGAAGATTGAAAATCAACCATGTTGAGTAAAAAGTCAATTGTGGTCAACATACAGTCAAACTTCAAGATTATTTTGTCAACATCAACATTTTGAGGTGATATTCATCATTTGATCAAGGGTTGATCATGATTCCTCAATGAAAGCCTTCAAATCATCAAAGGTCAAAAAATTGCCAAATTAGGGTTTTGATTGAAGATGACTAATCATTGACTTTTGGCCTAATGTATGACCTAATGGCTTGAAGCATGATCTCAAGGGATCAAATAAAACATCTTAACCTAATTACATGGTTCAATACATTTCCAAAAATGCAAGTAATTGACAGTTGGATAATTGAACCAATTGAACGAAAAGTCAACAGTAACTCAAAAGTCAAACTTTGACTTTTTGGTCAACATTGGAATTCAAAAAATCAAGAATCATCAAAACATTCAAAACTATCAAACTTGATCATCAAGAATCAATAAAGTCAACAAAAAGTCAAAATTTGGAAAATTTTCCAACACTTAGAAAAAATTCTAAGTGTTTTGTTCTTAACAAAGTCACTACTTCATGGACATTTTTCACTAAGATGAAAGTTGATTCAAAGAAAACTTTCAACATGAAATTTGTAGGGATTGATGAGTTCTACAACTTTGTTAATGTGGGATGATCCTCAAAAAGTTCTTAATTTAAGAGATATGAGCCCATGAGGTTGTGATATTTTTTATCCAACACTTAGAAAAAATTTCAACAAGTTTTGGTCAGTTTTTTATTCCAACTTCTTGGCCAATTTTTACCAAGTTCCCATTTGATTTAGACAAAATGTTAAACATGAAAGTTAAAGATCATGTTTAAGGCTTTACAAAAATACTAAGAGCACAAATTTATCATGCTTGAGCTAGAAGATTCGAAGAGATGAAGATGGCATGTCAAACTTGAATTATAGGTCATTTTTATGATGAACTCATAATCAAATATCATAGCCATTCCTTGTAATCTCCCTTTGCAGGCCTTTAAACTTGTAAATCTATCTCTAATCAGAAGATTACACAAATGTTTGAGTTATGGTCCATTTGCTTCAAGCTTTGTCCAATGCATCATTCCATTTTTGGGAAAAAGATCACACTTCCATTCTAGTAAAGCATGCTTTAAGCAATTGTTAACTCTCCTTGAGCCTCTAACTTATTTCATCTGCACAAACTGAACCTAAATACTCATAAGAAACATCTCAAAGCCTATCAACCACCCTAGAGGAGTTGTGTCAAGCCTTAGCACCATAATTTTGCAAGAAACTTCAAAGTTCACTTCCAACCAAGCCATAACTTGTTATCTCAAGATTCTATTTACTTCAAGCTGTCAAACCTCTTGCCTATAAACAAAGAGGTCATTTTCAAGCCAAAACACGATTTAACAAGCCCTCAAACACCCTCAGATTCTCCCAAACTCAAAATCATCAAGAAACCACCATTGTTGCACATTTGAAGCTTCCTACAACCAACTTGAAATCCACTCATGTGTTTGCCACTTTTATCATCTTAATGCTTAATAAACATCATATATAACTCATACAAACACCTGTTACACTTTTGTAACACCATCTTCATCATCCCCTAAACTCCATATTTGAAGCTTGCACATTGATTTGGTTGGATTGATTCAACAACTTTCAAAGAAAAGTATTTATCCCATTAGCTCAAGGAAGGTCCCAACAAGCTTAATCCATCATCACATTGCTTATGGAAGTCGCGTAAAGGGCATTGTATTTTCACTTTAAGAGGTAAGGTTTCCAAACTGTCATATCTTGATACAAGCATCTTTAGTGCATACATACAAAGCAAAAATGCAGATATCAATGCCCTGAAGCTAACCATTTGATTATTTTTCGTTTATATTGCTTGTGTGATGGGAATTTTAGCTCTGACCAGTTAGGTTTTTGTTTTGGTACCAACATAAATTCCTTTTAATCTTTGAGTGTTAATTAAATTAAATGACATGGTTGAATTCGTAGTGAAATTTAGAACAAGTTTTGTGTTTACAGTTTTTGAAATGGTTGAGAAATGAATGTGTTAAAAAATTCAAAAATGTTGATGATGGTGTTGTCCATGCGAAGAAGATTAAGTTCATCTTCAAATTTTCAAAAAAATAAGTTTACTTTATATTTATTGCAACATGTTTTATCACCGGATGTAACAGCCACCCCAGTGGCAAGCATGTGTGAGTGTAAGGCCTTGGTGTGCCGGGAAGGGGTTCGATCCCTGCCTCTGGCATTTTGTTTTCTAACATTCTCATTGTAGATTCAGTTCAAGCCAGACATATGCGCGCATCATGCATCCTCATATCCTGGCCATCAGATCTCAAGATTCCAGATCCAACGCTCTAGACAGCCAGACCTATGATGCACCTTCTGGAAGCTATCCCCACTGGATCTCAAACAGGCGCCTGGGCTCCTCTGTTTTGGGCCTAACATTTTTTTTTCTTCTCACCCCCATCATTACTTGTTTACACCCAGGCCCATTTTTGCTTCTTTTTTTTAATTTTAATTATCTTTTTATTTTCTAAATCATTTTTATTTAATCGGAAAAAATGATAAAATCACAAAAAATTTAGATTTAGGTTTTAATTAATTAATTTAAATTTTCATAAATAAAAATTAATTTAATTTAATCACTTTGTTTTATTTTGTTAATTAATTTGTAAAATAATTAGAATTAGGTTTTGTTATTATTTTACACTATCAAATATTTTTTTCTAACAAAAATAACAAAATATTTTCTTAAACACTCGAAAATATTTTAGGGTTTCTTAAACATCTCTCCCCTTTTCACCACCTTCGTTCACTTTATTTTCGCATTAATATTTTCTAAAATTTGTAACTGCTAATAGTCTGTAATAACTTTAATTAGGGTTTACTTTACTCGTCATCCCCATTCATAAATTTATACCCCAATTTCCCGAAGCGTTGTAATAGCATAGGACATTTAATTTCCGCAATTTATTGCTTTCCTTATTATTGTTAGTTTAATAGGATTGTATGGAAAGACCTAAAACAAAACATTAGAAAACCTAATCTCAAGATAAATACCTGAAATCAAAACACTTTGCACACACGCACCTCTAGGGTGAACCTCACTTGTTGCCTCGGATTTAAACAGTCATGTCCCTCAAACATGGAATGCTTTAGCAAAGACCCTAAGTTAAAAGATCGTAGTCCCTTGATGACCCTTTGATGCTACCTTCGGTAAATGATCTTAGTCCCTTACGAAAATTGCTAAAGCATCCTACAAGTTGCCTTCTATGACTGTACGATGACCCACACCTGTCCCTCACATCCAAATGATAGGGATTCCTACTAACTAATGGTAGGATAGCACTATCTAAAGGAGGAGGAAAAGAACAAAGACTTTTTGAGTAGGTAGATCACTCGTAATCGCTTGCTCACAAACTAAAACAATCTTTACACTTCACACTTTCAAAACAACTACTTTAAAAATACTTTATAAAAACTCTTGAAGACTGATACAAGGATTATTATAAAGCAAACTGCCCTACATTGGCATTTTCAAAACACTTTCCAAAACAACACTTTCTTTCACAATATTTTCAAAACAAACATTTTGTATACATTCTCAACGGTACGAGAATCATTACAAAATTGTCATACTTAGGCATTTTCAAAAATATTTACAAACATACACAAACACAAAGCATTTTTTAAAGTTAACTAGCAATTAAGAGTCCTTAGATAACTACGAATGAAAAGGGTTCTAACACCTTCCCTTTTCATAACCTACCCCCCGAACTCAGAAAATTCTCAAAGTTCTTTCCTGTTATTTTCACCCTTTCCTTTATTGGATAAAAGAAAAGTCAGTGGCGACTCTTGCTATCCTCAACATTTACGATAAAACACAAAACCAAAAATTTATTTCTCCCACCGTATTACAGAATCGGCGACTCTGTCGGGAAACTGAACTAAAAATGGAGTTACCTTAGGGTTAGTTCACCTTTATTGCTTTACTTGTTTGCCTTGTATGCTTTATATTTCAGAATATGCTTGGTGTTGTACCCCAAAATTTTCCCTCTCATTTATCAAATATTTTCTCACAAGATCTCCTTTGGTTCAAGACTGCAAAAAGTTTGATCAGCTAAAGACACCTCCTTAAGCATTGATGACTAAAATTAGGGTTTGAGATTGCACAAGGATAATTTAACTTTCAATGTTTCATATGACTTTCATAGATCATTATGGACCTCCAAGATTACTCATGTCAAGTTTCAAGCCTTGAATCACATTTTTGCTCAGTCAATTGAGCAGTTGACCTAAAAATCAACTGTATTAGGGAAAAGTCAATTGTTGCCAATTTACAGTCAAACTTCATAATTTTTGATCCATATCAACATTATAAACTCATATGTATAATTTGATCAAGTTTGGACCATAATTCCTCAAGAAATTTGATCAAATCATCAAAAGGGCAAAATGGTCAAAATTAGGGTTTTGATTGAGAAAGGGCAATCTCTAATTTTTGACCTAGAAAATGGTTAATTGGTTTGAGGCATAATATCAAGGGTTCAATTGAATCATTTTTACCTAATGGCATGACTCAAAACATTTCTCAATATCAATTGGATTGATAGTGGAGTTTCAGTCAATTATACACTAAAAAGTCAAACTTTGACTTTTTGGTCAAAATCAAGTGTCAAAGATCACAATTCATCAAAACATGTTAAAATATGAAACTTATTCATCAAGAAATCAAAAAGTCAAGATTTCATTTTGAAAAGTCAAAGTTTTCAAACTTAGAAATTTTTCTAAATGTTGAAAACTTCATGTTTTTTCACAACTTTGAGCCAATGTTTCACCATGATGCAAGATGATTCAAAAGAAAATTTAAAAAATGAAAGTTATAGATCTCCATGATATCTAAAATATTGCTTTACACAACTTCTCCTAGAAATGCTTGGATCTCAAGTTATTAATCCATGAAGTCATGGTCTTGCAACTAAACACTTAGTGAAATTTTGAACATTTTTGGTATAAAACTCCTTGAGATCATTTGTGAGCAAAGAGAATCGAAGGTCAGAAGTTGGGGTTTCAAGTTGTTTTACAAGGCAAATTTTGTGATGAACAAAATTCAAATCTCAAACCTATGTTGTATAATCTTTGCTTTGCAGACCTCAAACTTGTTAGGCACTCCATAATTAAATGCTTACACAGATGTTAGAGGCCTCAACTCAAGCATTCAATGCAATGCCATGCGTTATATCCATTTTAGGAAGAAAGTGCACTATGCCATTTTGAAAAAGCAGCTTTATGCACAAAACTTGTTCTTGAGCCTTGCAATTGTTTTCTTCTGATCATACACGTCCTATAACTCAAGAGAAGTTTGTCTCAAGCCTTACAATCACCCAGCCCATGCTTGTACTTCATCTTGGAACCATACTTTCACTTTTCTTCAAAATCAAGAAACCTAGCCATAACTCTATAACTCAGAAATCCTTTGTGAAAAACCTCTCCAACCTTTTGCTCATAGATACACAAGTCATTTGCAAGAAAAGACACGCATGCTAAAGCCCTGAAACTCTCTAAAACAGAGAATCACCAAAAACACCTCAAAACTTGCCATTTCTGAGTTTTGAATCCAATCTCCAAATTTGCTCGTGCATTTCTTGGCATTTTACTTTAAAAAGCTTCTAAATAACATACACAAACATTTCTAACACCTATAACACAACTTTAACATCTCCATCATCATCCACCATTTTCAAAAATAGCACCTTGCATCTTGACTTTTCCAGAACTCCTCATGCACTTTCAGCATAAGCTAAGCATCACATTAGCTTTCTGGGAACTTGAGGAAGCTAATCCAATCATTGGAACTCATTGAAAGTTGCTCAAACTCAAAACACGATACCCTCTTGCAAGGTGAGTTTTCTGACTTTTAAACTCTTCATACAAGCATCATTAATGGTTTATTTGTGAATGAAAAATGTAGATATCATTGTCCTAAAGCTAACTATGTCCATAGTTTTTATTTATGTTGCTTGAGCTTAGAGAATTTTAAGATTTAAATTTCTAGAAAAGTTAGGGTTCAAATTAGGACCATTAAAATTGATGTTTGTCTTTGAGCTATAGTTTTAATGCTTTACATTTCTGAAATCGTGAGGAAATTTGCCACAAGATTCATGTTTACACTTTTGCGAATGCATGAGAAATGAGTAAGATGGAGGTGGTCTGGCCAGGCGCGAGGTTGAAGATGAAGTTTGCCTTCAGGAAGCATTTTCTAATATATATTTATGGTTTGACATAAGTTAACAGATGTATCACCACCCCGGTGGTTAAAGCGCGCGCCTGTCACTCTTAGGTCCTGGGTTCAAGCCATAGCGTGACCTTTTTGCATTTTTCACTTTTTTTGACATTTTCTATGTTTTTGCAGTGCTGGGCCTCACCCCCTTTTGGGCTTTATTTTTTTACTTCTGACCCCCCTGCCTTGTTATTCACACCTCTGGCCCATTATTTTATTTCCATTTTATTTATTTTCCCTTCATTTTATTTTTATCTCATATTTTATTTATTATTTATATTATTACTATTATTATTATTATTATTATTATTATTATTATTATTATTATTATTATTTATTAATAAAAAATCCAAAAATATTTTATTTATTTATTTGCATATTTAAAAAATACTTATTTAGTTTATTCTTTTTTACAAAAACAAAAAAACAAAAACATTTCTTTAATTAATTTATTTATTTTAATACTTAAATAATTTAATTTAATTTATTATTATATTATTTTGTAAATTAAAATCAATTTATAATTTAGGTTTTTTTTATTTAATTATTTTTATTAAATTCACCAAAACCCTAAAAAACTTGTTTTCTTTAAATTAATTTATTTTACTAACTTGATATTAATTTTCTTTTTTAGTTAATTATTTTATTTTAATTAATTAGGTCAAAAAACCCTTTTCATGAAAAAACCAAACAAAAAAATCACATTTCTCCTTACATTTCATATTTTTGCATTTTATCCTTATTTTGTACATTTATTAAAATTCAATATGGTTGTAATAATTATTTAGATTTAATTTCTTGCAATATTCCCCAATTGTAATTTGTATCCCCCATCCCCAATTGATATAATAACGTAGTAATTTTAATTTCCGCAATTTATCGCTTTATATACAAATGCTAGTAATTAGGATTTTGTATGGAAAGACTAAAACCAACAAATAGCAAACCCTAATCAAGACAAAACAATGCATGTAAATCAATACACTTGCAGACAAACACCCTTAGGGTAAATCCACTTTGTTGTCTTACAAAAATGGCCATATTATGCATGTGAGGTATCTTAGCAAAAACACTTTTCTAAACAATTCACTTAGACTTAGGTTTTTCTTCAATAAAATTAATTACAAAACCTTTTTTCTACAAAAAAACCCTAAAAAGAAATTTCTCTCACTTTACATCTTCTTGCATATTTTATTATTTTTGCATTATAAAATATTTAACTGTAAAAGTCTTGTAATAGTAATTAGGGTTTACTTTACTTGTCATCCCCATTTGTAAATTTATATCCCCCATCCTCAACTGATGTAATAGCGTAGTAATTTTATTTTCCGCAATTTATCGCTTTCATATAATGTTAGTAATTAGGGTTTGTATGGAAAGATAAAACCAACAAGTAGATAACCCTAATTCAAGATAAACAATCATGAAAATAACACACGTGCACACAAGCACCCTTAGGGTTACTCCACTTGGTTGCCTTATGCAAAAATGGCCATATTACGCATGCGAAGTATCTTGGCAAAACAAACAAGTATAAGATCATAGTCCCTCGATGATGCTATTCAAAGTTGCCTTACAAAATGATCTTGGTCCCTCAAAAATTGCTAAGATACTTTGCAACATTTCTAATCATGGTTATACGATGACTCGCGCCCCTCCCGTTTACATCCAAAGATAGGGTTGCTTACCAAATCAATGGTAAGACAACAATATCAAAGGAAAAGAAAATGAACAAGAAATACATTTTGAGTAGGTAGATTAATTTTGGTTACTTGATCAATTTCAAACAAACATCCTTGCTATTTTCAAAACAAACACCTACACTTTCAAACATCTTACAAACTTGAAAACATTTTCAAAAGATCAACATCTTTGTATACATTCTTACGAACGAGAATCATTACAAAGATTGCCTAAACAACGGCCTCTTTACAAAATACTTTCAAAAACCACACAAAGCACATTTTCAAATAAAAAGCACGTGATCTAGCAAGTAACTAAGAGCCCATGGATAACCATGGATGAAAAGGGTGCTAATACCTTTCCTTTTCATAATCTACCCCCCGAACTCAAGAAACAGTCTCAAAGGTCTTTCCTGTGCTTTTTCACCTTTCCTTTTTTGGATAAAAGAAAAGTCGATGGCGACTCTTGCTAACTGCAACATTTACGATCAAACGCAAATCCTCAAGTCAGTTCTCCCACCGTATCACAGTTGTCCTCATCATCCTCCACTGCGTTGACTCCATGGTTGCTGATCTTCAAGGGTGGTCCCCCGGCACGAGCACGACGTATAGCTTTCTGGGCTCCTTCTTCGATCACTGTCTTGGCATCTTTCAGAGAAGACATCTTTAGCGGAGGTCTTGTAATCTTCGGGACTTGGGAAACAATCTTTGTTACTGCCACGGTTTGTGGGACTTCCTCGAAATGCTGAAACGGAGTTTCAATGAATTCACCATCTAATTCCACGTATCTGAAGGAGTTCAAGTGACTAACCATATATTCCTCTTCTCTATGGACAATAATGATTTTCCCCTTGGTTGGGTATTTCAGCATTTGATGTAATGTAGAGGTGACAGCACCAGCATTGTGAATCCATGGTCGGCCCAATAAGCAGGAATATGAAGGGTGAATGTCCATCACGTAAAAAGTTGAATCAAAGGTTTGAGTTCCAACTTTTATGGGGATATCCACCTCCCCATGCACCATTCTCTTTGAACCGTCGAAGGCCCTTACCACTATGTTGTTGGGTTTTAAGGTCAAACCTTCACAGTCGAGTCTATCAAGAGCCTTCTTAGGTAGCACATTCAAAGACGAATCGGTATCAACCAAGACACGGGACAAAGTTTTGCCCCTGCATTCGACAGAGACATGTAATGCCTCATTATGCTTCCTCCCCCTAGGTGTCAAGTCAGCATCAGAAAAGCCTAAACCATTGTCAGCGATTAAACTATCCACGCAGTCTTGGAACTGATCAGCAGAGGTTTCTTGTGGTACATGGGTTGTTTTAAGAAATTTCACCAAGGCCTTCGCATGAGCCTCAGAGCACAATAATAAATCCAACATGGAAATATTTTACGGAGTCTGCCCTAGCTATTCGACTACGTCGTAGTTGCTTCTCTTTATAATTTTCAGAATTTCTTCCATCTCCTTTTAGGAGGCCTCCAGAATAGATACTTATTGCGCCTTCATCCGGACAGGCTCAACCAGAATTCCTTTGCCCCGAGTCTCGGTCGACCCGGTGGTGGGAGTGTCAGTAGGGGTAACCATATGGATTGTAGTAGTAGTGTCAACAAGAATAGAAACAGGGATGATCACAGGACTGATAATAGTCTTTAGAGGAGCGATCTCGGGAGAGAATACTCTGTCTCTTCGGGTTATCTTGTTGGTTCCTGCAATATTGCTGATGTCGGGGTCAGCCTTCTCAAAAATTGAGTCTTCATCAGCCAACCAATCTTGCTTGACGCCGTGATAGTAGACGTCGCCCCCATAATTCCATGGGATAGTTTTATCTGATGAGTACGGGATTGGTCCAGGCATAATAATTATCAGTGGAGCTACTTTAGGAACTGATGTAATCCTAACGGGTCTTTTGGTGGAGACCCTGGAAGGATTGGAGGAAATGGTTACTATTGAAACATCATTGTAAGAAATGGTTGGAATGGGAGTCTTTTCAAACAAAATCTCTTTGTCATCCATCAAGTGCTGAACACCTGCTTTCAGTAAATGGAAACCAGTTGGTAGGGATAAGAAAAGGTGGCAACTTGCGTCACATCCCGGAAATAAACCGACATTCAACAGGTTCCTCTTGATAGACAGGAGAGGAGTAACAAGTTCATCCATATCAGTAACAAACATATCATCTTCATAGTGTTAACATCACGACCATTCTTGGGCATAGGAGCAGTGATAACATTTAGGATCTCAGGAGCATCGAATTCGATTTATTTTGCTTCGAGAAGGTCTTGCACCTTGTTTTTCAAAGCCCAACAGTTGTTAGTATCATGGCCTGGACTTTCTGAATGGTATGCACAACGAGCATTAGGATGGTAATGAGGAGAGGTTATGTTAGGATTCTTCGGAGCTTCCTTCAAAGTTACCAGATTAGATCTCAACAAATGTGGCAGGACTTGAGATAGTGTCATATTAATCTAGGTAAATTGTCTTATTGGTCTTTCTGTTCTAGTATGATTGCTTCTTTATTGAGCGGGTGCAGGCTTGGGGATCATGACAGCCCCTACCATTGGTCGGTGTTCAGTTCTATCTTGATTTCTTTGAGGATACACAACACCAACTTATTTCTTCCCAATAAATGGTTTTCTTACAGCAGCGTAGGATGCGTCTTTTTGAATCTTCTCACTCTTAATCCCAGCTTCCACTCTTTCTCCGGTCAAGATTAATTCAGTGAAGCCTGCTGAGTAGCTTCCAATTAGATGATTAAAGAAAAGACCGGACAGGGTACCCAGAAACATGTCTACTAACTCTCTTTTGGACAGGGGAGGCTGGACTCTTCCTGCTAAGTCCCTCCATTTCTGAGTGTAGTCTTTAAAACCTTCACTTGAAACCATAGCCATACTCTGGAGTTGAGTACGGGTGGGAGCAAGATCTGCATTATACTGATATTGCTTATAGAAAGCAGTGACAAGGTCTTCCCAATTATGAATATTGGCTCTTTCTAGTTGATAGAACTAATCAAGTTGAGTCCCTGATAGACTGTCTTGAAATAAGTGGACCCACAAATCTCTGTCAGTAGTGTGAGGCAGTATCTTCCTCACGTAAGATCGGAGGTGCATCTTGGGACACGAAACCCCATCGTACTTAGCAAATACTGGTGCTTTGAACTTTGGTGGAATAAAAATCCCAGACACCAAACCCAGCTCTTCAAAGTCCAGCCCGAACACTTTCTAAATTTCCATTGCACTTAGAAGCTCTTCCAGATGTTTGTATTTATCGTCGGTCGGGGGATACTGCTCTTCAGAGTAATCCTCTTCTTCTTCCTCTTTAGATTCTTGCTGGGTAGTTTCTTCCTTTCCTTTCCCCTCTTGATTGTCTTTTTCACCAGATGATGTTGCAAAGTCTAAGATCTTTATGGCTGCCCCTGGGAACCTCCTTCCTAGATTCAGAACATTGGTTTCTTTCGTTGCTTTCTTCTTCTTTTCTTCAATCAGCAAAGTTTTCAAATCCTCTTGTCCTTTGGCTAGAGTCAAGAACTTCTGTTGAAATTGAGCATTCTGCACCTGGAGGTCTTTTACTGTCTGCTCGAGATCCATCTTACTGAAATAAACAGTAGAAAGATGAGGAGACTTGTTGTAAGAAACCTGCTTATGTTATGATGAATGGTAGATGCATATGCAATGATTTCAAGGAAATTAGAGATTTAAATTTGCTTTAGACCAAAAAGGAGCACATGTTATATTAATCAATCAAAGCTTGAGTACATCATGCCTCTTTTGGGATTACAAATAAATACAAAAACTTTAAGATAAAAAAGTTGTACGCATCCTCTTTGGTGCGATGTAGGCTTTCAGGCTCCGCTCCTCATGAAGTTTCTTAGTGAGTTCCAAAACCTTCTTCTCACTGGTGTAGAATTGGGCCTCGAAAGTGTCTCGCTCCCCCTTAAGCTGTATCCAATCCCTTTGTAAGTCTTCAAAAGAGGTGGGCATGTCAGGATGCAGGATAGTGTATGGAACATATCCTTCTACAACAGGCTCTATGATAACCGGGAGAAGGGGTAAGGCATTATAATACTTTGAGCACGAGCTCGTACCCATTTGAGGCAAGGCTCAAGAGGGATGGAATTCTTATGCCCCAATGTCTTGCTATCTACCTTGTTCAACATCCTCCAAGCTCGGATAAATCTCTGGCGGTGACCTTGATCGTCGTTTTCGTAGTCAAATACCAAACCTTGAATGAGCATCTCATATGGGTCATCCCTTTGGGCGTAACCAAACTGTCTTAAGGCTAAACAGGGGTTGTAGGTGATACCTCCTCTAACACCAAGTAAAGGGACATTAGGGAATTCTCCATAATGGTCAACAATAGTAACATTCTCTATAGATCGGGAACACCAATGAATTTCTGAATGGTTGAGTGTCATCAACCTATGTGACCACCTTGAACCTTGCTCGTTCTTAAATAAAGATCTAGGAAGATGCGAAATAAACCATCTTTCCAAAAGAGGAGTACAACACATAAGGATACCTCTTTTTCTTATAGTGCGAGTGTGAAAAGAATGTAGGATATCCCCTAGCAAGGTAGGCACCGGGTTACGAGACATGAAGATTTTGATGGTGTTTACATCTATGAGTTGGTCAGGATTTGGAAACAAAACCATCCCATAGATGAGAAGAGCCACAATTTCCTCAAAAGCTTGCAAATCCAAAGAGTTCCAACAGTTTTGGGCTTTCTCAAACAAGAACTTTGCTAAGAAACCTTTGACACCACTCCTTGTTTCCCAATTAGTTGTGATATCAGATGGTTGCAAGTGTAGACCTTGAGCAATCTCTTCTGGCTTTGGATCTCTTTCCGTACTGTTGAAAGGTAGTTGATTGAGAATGGGAATCCTCAAGAGTTGGGAGAATTCTTCCAAAGTTGGCACAAGTTGATAATCGAGAAATGTGAAGCAATGGTGTAGAGGATCAAAGAACTAGAAGAGCACCTTCATCATGTCCTCATCAATGTTGTAGGTAACCAAGTTTAGTAGGCGACCATTTATTTTGGTAAATGGAGAATTTTCCGGAATTCTTGATGATAGCTCTTTAAGTTGAGGAGGGATCCTTACAAGATTGACTTGAATGGTTTTCCTACGAATAGAATCCATGTCCTACAAAACAGAACAAAGATAAATCCCAAGATCCTTGAAATAGTTAGTGAATATGAGTATGATGTTATGATGTTTATGATGTTATGTACAAGTAAATATATACAAACAAATCAACAAGTCCTTAGGTTTAGGCTTGCATGGAGTCTCATAGGTAAGTATCCTCTTGAAGTTTAGTTGGCTCAAACCTGTCCTAGTAATAGTAACCAGGTTCTAAGGGGACCAATATCACTGGTTTGTTTCCTTGGGCATTGTTTCAGCGTCAGCCTCTTTAATTGCGACCGAAATATCCCAAAAAACCAAACCTCAATGAGTGTAGTATCGAGTATCTACCAACTTCGGACTGCACGAAAGTCGGTCATCTCACTACGTCCTAATGGTCAAGTTGGTCAAGTAAAGGTTCTAAAAGTTCGTTAGTGCTTCATGACATCACTCAATGGCCCCGTATTCTCCTTGACTACTCAAGGGATACCGGTACCCACAAATATGTCGCACTAACGTAGCTATTTTTTAGAACATGTCGGTATACCCTGCACAGTTTCTACAACGTATTGCTACTTACCTATAAGGTATCCCAAATTCGGGTAGAGGATTCAAACCCAAAAAAAGAACCATAATGTAAAGCATACAAGTCAAACAATGAAATCTAATAAATGTGATCTAACCCTAAGGTAACCCCACTTTAAGAATTTTCCCCAGCAGAGTCGCCAGTTCTGTGATACGGTGGGAGAATTGACTTGAGGGTTTGCATTTGATCGTAATTGTTGCGGTTATCAAGAGTCGCCACCGACTTTTATTTTACCCAAAAGGAAAGGTGAAAAAGCACAGGAAAGACCTTTGAGACTGTTTCTTGAGTTCGGGGGATAGATTATGAAAAGGGAAGGTATTAGCACCCTTTTCATCCATGGTTATCCATGGGCTCTTAGTTACTTGCTAGATCACTTGCTTTTTGTTGGAAAATATGCTTTGTGTGGTTTTTGAAAGTATTTTGTAAAGAGGCCGTTGTTTAGGCAATCTTTGTAATGATTCTCGTTCGTAAGAATGTATACAAAGATGTTGATCTTTTGAAAATGTTTTCAAGTTTGAAAGGTGTTTTGAAAGTGTAGGTGTTTGTTTTGAAAATAGCAAGGATGTTTGTTTGAAATTGAGCAAATAACCAAAAGTAATCTACCTACTCAAAATGTCTTTCTTGTTCATTTTCTTTTCCTTTGATATTGTTGTCTTACCATTGATTTGGTAAGCAACCCTATCTTTGGATGTAAACGGGATGGGCGCGGGTCATCGTATAACCATGATTAGCAATGTTGTGAAGTATCTTAGCATTTTTTGAGGGACCAAGATCATTTTGTAAGGTAACTTTGAATAGCATCATCGAGGGACTATGATCTTATACTTGTTTGTTTTGCCAAGATACTTCGCATGCGTAATATGGCCATTTTTGCATAAGGCAACCAAGTGGAGTAACCCTAAGGGTGCTTGTGTGCAAGTGTGTTGTTTTCATGCTTGTTTATCTTGAATTAGGGTTATCTACTTGTTGGTTTTATCTTTCCATACAAACCCTAATTACTAACATTATATGAAAGCGATAAATTGCAGAAAGTAAAATTACTACGCTATTACATCAATTGAGGATGGGGGATATAAATTTACAAATGGGGATGACAAGTAAAGTAAACCCTAATTACTATTACAAGGCTTTTACAATTACATAATTTATAATGCAAAAATAATAAAATATGCAAGAAGATGTAAAGTGAGAGAAATTGCTTTTTAGGGTTTTTTTGTAGAAAAAAGGTTTTGCAATTAATTTCATTGAAGAAAAACATAAGTCTAATTTAATTGTTTATGTTGTACCCTAAAATTTTCCCTCTCATTTCTTCAACATTTTCTCATCACAAGACTCTTGGAGTTCAAGATCAAGCTAGGGTTTGCTCTGCTCAAGACCCCTCCTTGCACTGTTAACCCAAATTAGGGTTTGAGTTTGCACAAGGATATTTTGACTTAAAATGCCCAAAGTGACTTTCATACTCCATGTTGGACTCACAAGTTTTCCCATACCAAGTTTCAAGCCTTGATTCAAATTTTTGCCCAGTCAATTGGACAGTTGACCTAGAAATCAATTGTATTGGGGAAAAAGTCAATTGTGGCCAATTGACAGTCAAACCTCGTGAAATTTGTCCCACATCAACATTATGAACTCATATGGACCATTTGATCAAGTTTGGATCACAATTCCACAAGAAATTTGATCAGATCATCAAAAGGGCAAAATGGTCATTTTTAGGGTTTTGACTACACAAAGGCAATTTTTGACTGTTTGACCTAACCAATGGCAAATCAAGCTCACACATGGACTCAAGGACTCAATGGCATTGTCTTGACCCATTCAACAAGTTCAAAAGATCTCAAATGCATAGGATTGACAGATGAATTTTTCAGTCAACTGATCAAAATTTGACTGTACACTGAAAAGTCAAACTTTGACTTTTTGGTCAAAAATCAAGTGCCAAGAGTTATTTTTCATCAAGACATGTCAAATTATGAAACTTGTTCATCAAGAAACCCAAAAATGCAAATTAGGGTTTAAAATGGAAAATTTTCATAACTTAGAATTTTTCTAAGTTATAAAATTTTCTTATTTTTTCCTAACTTTGTCCCATTTTTTCATCAAGATGAAAATGGATTCAAACAAAACTTGCAACATGAAAGTTATAGTCCATTGCAAAATCTACAACTTTGATTCACAACGTTTCCTCAAAAGAAGCTTGTATATCAAGTTATGATTTTTGGAATAAGGGTCCATAAACTTTTTAACTTAGTGAAATTTTGCCCTATTTTAGGCAGGATTTTGACCTAACTTCATGGCAACTTTTCACCTAGTTACAAGAGGAATTTCAAGATGCATTACATAGATGTATTGTATTACATGTTCCAAGCTTTCCAAATTGTCGAAGAACTCCTCAAACACCCTTGTGGTTAGAGAGAATCGAATTCACAAAGTTGGCCAAAACTCACTTTTGTTCATGACCAATACATGTTCATAGCAATTGGCATTTTCAAATCAGCTTGGTTAATGCTAGCTTGCAGGCCTCAAAACCCACTTACACTCCATAGTTTAATGCCTAACCATTGTGTTAAGGTGTTATTTCATCCATTTGGGCATTACATGCTAAATTAATCCCTAACTAGAAAAAGCAAAGTTCCCATTTTTGGCTTAATGTCACTTTATGTCAAAAGTGAATCCTTGAGGCATGGGGCCAGATCTTTGAGGCCAGATAGAGTCCATAAATTCCAGTTACCAAGAGCTTTGTTTGCAGCATACATTAGGCATTGTGCAGGCTTGTATCATAACACACACTATCTTTGCTTACAATAGAAGAAACCTTGCAAACTCAAGCCAACTTCCACTTCCTGTTAAGAGAGCCAAGAACAAACCTTGTGAACAACTTCCATACACCCAAACAGACCTAAGGCACAATTCATTGAGCCCTCATACCTCCTAACACCCCAAATTACAGTTTTGCTGCAAAAATAGGGCATCCCTGCAGATTGAGTTGCACAACTCAGTTTGCTCGTGCGTTTTGGCCAAAACAAGTTCAAACACATTCCTTTCCATCCACTCAAACTATTCCAAGCCCTAAACACAAGCTGTAACACCTCTAACCTCACTTTCCATTTTCACTTTTCAGTTTTGCAGGTGGACTTCTATAGCACGATATAGGGTGATTCAAAGCAAGCTAGGTGTGGGAAAAGCTTCCTTGGACCTCAGGCAAGCTATACAGAAGCTCAAACTCCATTGAAGTTGGCCACATTGCTCTGCACGATTCAAGCTGAAACAGGTAATCCATGGACTTCTATCTCTCAATCTAGGAAGAGTTAAGCTTAGGTTTGTGAATGAAACATGTCCTACTCATAGCCCTGAAGCCATACATGTGATCACTTTTCATTTATGTTAAGCGTGCTGTAAGAATTTTAGCCATGAACATGAGGAAAAAATTAGGTTAAAAATTAGGGCCAGAGAAATTCTCTCTGGCCTTTGAGAGTTAATCCAAGTTTTTTACATGTTTGAATTCGTCTTTTGATGCTCTATAATGTTTGTGTTATGAGTTTTGCATAAAAATCAAAGAATCAGGAGTTAATGTTAGACAAGGAAGGGCGCGCGTTTTCTGTTTCAAATGGCTGGAGGTTGAAGAAGGTGGTGGCTTGGGCTGGGCCTGAGTCACCCTTATTGTTTGCACCCCCCTTTTCAATTTACACCCCCCTGGCCCAAATAATTAAATACTTGTTATTTTTGACTTTTTATTTTTTATTCTGATTTCATATTTTTTTGCTTAAACATAAAAAACACCAAAAATATTTTTCCACATTTTTTTTCATATTTATTTGATATTTGTTTCATTTTATTAGCATATGTATATAAATAGTCCAAATATTTTTTTTATTAAAACCCTAAAAAATAATATATAAAATATATTTATTTTTTCAGTTATTATTTTATTTATACCTTGAAAATATTTTCTTAAACATACATTTTTTTTATATACATAAATAATTAATATTTTATCTTTGTATATTTAATAGGTTTAATAAATAAATATACATATATATATACTTGTATATTTTAGATACTTAGGACAAATATATGAAAATAATACATTTTTATTTTTATTAATATATGACACTAAAAATACTTTTTTTTACAATATACTTTTTATTTTTTGTATAAACTAATATATATTGTATATAATTAATAAATATTACTATTTATTTAAAAATTAGGGTTTTGCCCTAAATGACAAAAATATTCAAATTTGACCTTTTTATTTTTTGTTTATATTTCACATTGAAAAATACTTTCACATACATGAAAAATCTTTTTGGCATAATACATTTTTATTTGATATTTATTTATTTGTACTTATTTAAATATTAAATATTGCCTTGTATATTCAATATGGATGTAATAGCTTAGAATTTGATTTCCTTGTCAAATATCCCCAAATTCAAACTTGTACCCCCATCCCCATAATCATTGTTGTAATAGCTTAGCATTTAAATTTCCGCACTTAAAAGCTTTCAATTATGCCATGTTTAGAGAATTAGGGTTTGTATGCCAAAATCAAATTAACAAGTAGCTTGACCTAATCCAAGATAAATGCATGAAAAGACAAACACAATGCACACTTGCACCCTTAGGGTTACTCCACTTGTTGCCTTCAAAAATGGGCTATGGTTGCATGTTGAGTTTCTTTGGCAAAACAAAAACAAATCAAATGATCATAGTCCCTCGATGACGCTATCAAGTTGCCTAAACAAATAAAATGATCAAGTCCCTTAAGAAAAATTGCCAAAGATACTTGACACTATTGCCTCCATGGTCTATACGATGACCCGCGCCCGTCCCGTTAACATCCTAACACAAGGTTGTTCACCAAATACAATGGTGAAACAACACTGTTAAAAGGGTTAAAACATGAGAAAGATCTTTGAGAAATTTAGGGTAGATAGCTCTTGGTTACTTGATCAATCTTGCAAAACAATCCTTACCATTTTTCAAAACACACATCACAACACAACTTCAAAACAAACTTTCAAAAAACATTGAAACATCTTTTCAAAAAGACAAACACCTTTGTAAAACATTCAAACAAGAATTGTTACAATGGTTGCCTAGAAAAGGTATCTTTTTCATAACATTTTCAAAACCACACACACAAAGCACCATTTCAAACAATTGAAAAGCAAAGGAAAGTGATCTAAGCATGTAACTAAGAGCCCATGGATAACCATGGATAAAAAGGGTGCTAATACCTTCCCTTTCTATAATCTAATCCCCGAACCCAAGAAAACATCTCAAAGGTCGTTCCTGTGCTTTTTGACCTTTCCTTAGGATAAAATAACAAGTCGGTGGCGACTCTTGCTAAACTGAACATTTGCGAATACAAACGCAAAACCCAAGTCAGTTCTCCCACCGTATCACAGAACTGGCGACTCTGCTGGGGAATTCTTTAAAAGTGGAGTAACCTTAGGGCTTAGATCACCCTTTTGCATGACTAATTGTTTGCTTTGATTGCTTTACCTTTTTGGTTCTCTTGTTTGGGCTTGAAATCCTACACCCGGATTTGGGAAATATTCATAGATAGCAATACGTTATGGAAACTGTGCGGGGTATACCGACATGGTTGAAGCAATAGCTATATTAGTGCGACATATTTGTGAGTACCGGTAACCCTTGAGTTCAATCAAGGAGAGTACGGGGCCGCTGAGTGATGTCACTAAGCACTAATGACCTAGAACCTTACTTGACCATCTTGGCCTTTTATTAGGGGTAGTGAGATGACCGGCTTTGGTGCAGTCCGAAGTTGGTAGATACTCGATACTACACTCATTGAGGGTTGTTTTCTTGGAATATTTTGGTCGCTAGTTAAGTGGCTAAACCAAAACAATGAACATAGAAAACAATCCAATGATATTGAGCTCCTTAGAACCCGGTTACTATTTAGGACAGGTTTTAAGCCAACTAAACTCAAGAGGGTACTTACCTATGATACCCCATGCAAGCCTGAAACTAGGGTTTTGTGTGACTTGCTTGAACATGTGCTTGTGCATACATCATGAACATCATAAAGCATCATATGCATTCACTAACCATTTCAAGGGTTTGGATCTTCATCTTTGTTCTTGTTTTGTAGGTCATGGAATCTCTTCGCAGGAAAACCATTCAAGTCAACCTTGTGAGAATCCCTCCTCAACTTAAGGAGCTTACATCCAGAATTCCAGAAAACTCTCTCTTCAGTGAAAGACATGGTAGACCTCTCAACCTAGTCAACACCAGCATTGAAGAAGACATGGTGAAAGTGTTGTTCCAATTCTTTGACCCCCTTCACCACTGTTTCACATTTCCCGACTACCAATTGGTGCCTACTTTGGAGGAATTTTCTCAACTCCTGAGAATTCCTATTCTTAATCAACTACCCTACAACAGTACGGAAAAAGAACCAAAACCTGAAGATGTTGCTCAAGCACTACACTTGCAACCATCTGACATCAAGGGGCATTGGGAAACCAGAAGTGGTGTCAAGGGCTTCCTGGCAAAGTTCTTGTTTGAGAAGGCACAAGAGTGTTGGAATTCCTTGGATCTGCAAGCCTTTGAAGAGATTGTGGCACTCCTTATTTATGGGTTGGTCTTGTTCCCAAATCCTGACCAACTTATAGATGTGAATGCTGTCAAGATTTTCATATCCAGGAATCCCATACCTACATTGCTTGGGGACATCCTCCACTCATTTTACACATGAACAATGAGGAAGAGAGGTGTTCTCATGTGCTGTACTCCTCTCCTTGCAAGGTGGTTTATTTCTCACCTTCCACAATCAGTTTTGAAGAATGAACAAGGCTTGAGGTGGTCGCAACGATTGATGACCCTCACACATTCTGATGTACATTGGTGTTCTCGGTCCAGAGAAAATGTCATCATCATCGATCATTGTGGTGAGTTCCCTAATGTCCCATTACTTGGAATTAGAGGAGGCATTACCTACAACCCTTGTCTAGCTTTGAGACAATTTGGATATGCTCGGAGGGATGGCCCTCATGACATGCTGATTCCTGACCTAGTGTTTGACTTCGACAACAATGCGCAAGGACTTCGACAAAGGTTCATCAGAGCTTGGAGGATGCCTAACAAGGTAGATAGTAAGACACTGGGGCACAAGAATTCTATCCCCCTTGAGCCTTACCTCAAGTGGGTACGAACCCGCTCTCAGAATCTTATGATGCCATATCCTCACATTCTCCCCTTGATTAAAGAGCATGTTAAGGAAGGAGAGGTTCCATACACCATCCTGTATCCTAGCATGCCAACATCATGGGAGGAGATGCAAAAGAGTTGGATCCAACTCAAGGAAGAACGGGATACTTTTGAAGCCAGTGAGAAGAATGTTTTATAGCTCACCCTCCGACTCCACGAGGAAGAGACTCTCAACACCTACATCGCACCAAAGAGGATGTGCAACGTCTTTTTACCTTAAGAAGTTTTGTAATATTTGGCCCATGGGGCATTTATGTACTAACAAAATTTCTTCTTATTAATATGACGTGTGTTCTTTTTGTCTGCAATAACTTTGAATTTATAAATCCTTGAATGCATTGAATGAATAAACATATCATTCATCATATGCACAAACAGGTATTCAAGCCAGGTCTCCTTATCTTTCTGCTGTTTATTTCAGTAAGATGGATTTGGAGCAAACAATGAAGGACCTACAGGCCCAAAATTAACAATTTCAACAACTCCTCATGACCTTAGCAAAGGGTCAGGAGGATCTCAAAGATCTGCTAGGGAAGAGTAAAGAGAAGAAAAAGAAAAAGAGACCGGGGGTAGTTACTTTCGGAAGAAGATTTGAGGGTGATGCTAGAAGGGCTCTTGAGTTTACATCAACATCCGACGAGGGGATTGGCAAGGGGAAAGGAGTTACTGTACCTTCCGAATCTGAAGTAGAAGAGGAGGAAGAGGAAGCAGACGAAGACTATTCAGAACAACAGTATCCACCAGCGGATGACAAGTACAAGAACCTTGAAGACAGATTGGCAGCTATGGAGTTGCAGAGGGTGCCCGGATTAGATTTTGAGGAGCTGGGGCTTGTGGATGGGATTGTTATCCCTCCTAAATTCAAGGTCCCAACATTCGCCAAATACGAAGGTCTGTCTTGCCCTAAGATGCACTTGAGGTCGTATGTTAGGAAGATCCAGCCACATTCATCCGACAAAGACCTTTGGGTGCATTTTTTCCAAGACAGCTTGTCTGGTACTCAGTTAGATTGGTTCTACCAGCTCGAAAGGTCAGAGGTCCATAATTGGGAAGACTTGGCAGCCGCTTTCTATCGTCAGTATCAGTACAACGCTGATTTGGCGCCAACCCGTACTCAGCTACAAAGTATGGGAATGGCTCCAAATGAGGGGTTCAAGGAGTACGCCCAAAAGTGGCGCGACCTGGCTGGAAGGGTGCAGCCACCGCTATCAGATAGGGAATTAGTTGACATGTTCTTGGGGACCCTGTCTGGCCCTTTCTTTAACCATCTAATCAGAAGCTCTTCGGCAGGATTTACTGAGTTGATTTTGACTGGCGAGAGGGTGGAAGCCGGTATCAAAAGTGGAAAAATTGAAAAGGGTGCTTCTGCATCCACAGCTGCTAGAAAACCTTTCCCAGCCAAGAAAGAAGCATCTGCCGTGTACACTCAGAAAAATCGGGAAATAGGGGAACGTTGGTCAACAGTGGGGGCTGTATTAATCCAGAAGTCTACGTCAGATCAACCTAGAAGCAACCAACCAAGGAATGATCAGCCCAGAACTTATCAGCAAAGGCCACTACGGCAGTTTACTCCAGTAAATATGACACCTGCTCAAATCCTTCCACATCTCCTGAAGTTGAAACTTACCTACATTAAAGAAGTGCCAAAGAATGTGAATACCACTTCCCCACATTATCATCCCAATGCAAAGTGCGCTTATCATTCCGACAATATTGGGCACGATACTAATAATTGCTGGGCACTCAAGAACAAAATTCAGGATTTAATTGATGCCAAAGAGGTCGAGTTTGACGCTCCTGAAAAGCCAAATGTTATATCCGCGCCAATTCCCAAGCATGGTCACAATGTGCATGCTGTTTTGGAAAATCTCCATGTTACCGACGTTGTCGATCTGTTGACTCCATTGTTAGTGGTAAAAGAAAATCTGTTGAGAGCCGGGATCTTTTCTGGTTGTGACGAAGATTGCTAATTTTGTGTGAATATTCAAGATGACTGTCCAATGTTGAAGTCAGGTGTCCAACGCCTGATGGATACTCAAGAAATACTTTTTCAGAAAACTCCTGCTAACACTTTCAATCCAATTGCTCCTGATACTTGTGATACCTCAACCAATGACATTGCTATCATTACCATTTCTGACAATCCTCCCAAGGCTTGCAAAAGGCATGTCAGGATTACACCCAGTTCCGAATGTGTACCTCTCAAGATCACCATGCTGGGACCTCTCCCATACAAGTCAAGTAAAATGATACCGTGGAATTATGGGGGAGAAATCTTCTACCACGGCATCAAGCAAATCGAAACAGCCCAGGAAATCTATGAAGAAGACTCTGACATAGGAAACATCGCGGGTACTAGCAAGATCACCCGCAGTGGCCGGATCTTTTCTCCGGAGATTGCTACTCCCCGAGCAATTTTCGGACCCTTAAAAGTTTCTGCACCTGTTGGACCTTCGGGACAAGGCCCAGTGATTAAAGAGTTAAATGCTCCTGAAGAAAGATCATCCGCTGATAACAACGACAAATGTAAGGGGATAATGAATGAGCCTGTCAGGACGAAGGCTCATGCTGTAGCTATACCCGAAACCACTCAAAAGGAGATGGATGAGATCCTAAAAATAATTCGCAAAATTGACTACGATGTGGTAGAACAACTGGGGCAAACCCCCTCCAAAATCTCAATGTTAGCCCTCTTGCTCTGTTCAGAGGCCCACGCTAAAGCTCTAATTAAATTCTTGAAAACAGCACATGTCCCCCAAGAGACCTCAGCTGATCAATTTCAAAATTATGTGGCCAACCTTACTGCTGACAACGGCCTGGGTTTTTCCGACGCTGACCTGACTCCTAAGGGAAGGAACCACAATGATGCATTGCATGTTTCAGTTGAGTGCCGAGGGACCACTCTCTCCCATGTCTTGGTCGACACTGGTTCTTCCCTAAATGTGCTGCCAAAGAAGGCCTTAGACCGTCTGGGTTGTGAAGGTTTGACCCTCAAGCCTAGCAACATTATCGTCAGAGCTTTCGATGGCTCAAAAAGAATGGTCCATGGGGAGGTTGATCTTCCCATCAAGGTAGGCACCGAAGTGTTCAACTCTACTTTCTACGTGATGGACATCCGTTCGTCATACTCTTGCTTGCTGGGAAGACCATGGATTCATTATGCTGGAGCAGTCACCTCCTCTTTACATCAGATGCTGAAGTACCCTGTTAAGGGTAAAATCATAACTGTGCATGGCGAAGAGGAATACATGATCAGTCATCTTAACTCCTTTCGATATGTGGAAGTAGAAGGCGAGTTCATTGTAACACCTTTTCAGCATTTCGAAGAAGTTTCTCCCGAGGTTGCGGTGGCGAAGACAGCAGTTGAGGTACCTATCACTCCCAAGCATGTGGCTAAGATGGCGTCTCTCAAAGATGCGGAGGCTGTGATTAAGGAGGGGAAGAGCACAAGGTGGGGACAATTGCCTGACTTTACCCATAAAACATACAAGTTTGGTTTAGGGTTTACTGCGGCGGGACAGAAGGCCATGCGTCGTTCCAAAATTGAAAAGACACCCGTCAAGATTTCTCTCCGGGGAATCAATGTTATAGAAGATGAAGCTGAGGAAAGCCACTTTGAAGATTGGATCTTTCCAACGGTCGAAGGGGGTTTGAGCAATTGGGAGGCGAAGGATTTTGTCCCTATCACCTTTATTCATCAGTAATCTTTATCTTTGAACAATTTCCAGTTTTTTATGGTCTGTAATAATTGATACAATTCGTACACTGTTTTTCACCTCATGCCTTGCCCGGGGCATGTAGGTCCATTTGTAAGGGTTTGATTCTCTTCATAATCATATGTCATATTTTAATGAATCATTGGACGATTTTTCATTTATAAACTGTTGTGTTCATTTTCTTTCCTTTTTCATTTTTGTTTGTTTAAGGATGGCTATCCCTTACACACACCCACACTCACAAATGCAGGTACTCGTCCACTCTGGATTCCATGGGTGATTATTCTGCCGTATCCTTCGACAACTCTGAAGATTTGGTCAATCAAGCTGAATACGAGGATGACGAAGATTGTGAAGTACCGGGGGAGTTAGCCAGACTTCTACAACAAGAAGAGAGGGCCATCTTGCCTCATGAAGAGTTGTTGGAAACCATCAACTTAGGGACAGAGGAAGATAGGAAGGAATTAAGAGTGGGTGCCAACCTGGAACCAAGTGTCAAGGAGCGCTTAATACAGTTGTTGAATGAAAACGTTGAAATCTTCGCCTGGTCTTATGAAGACATGCCAGGGTTAGACACAGATATTGTGGTTCATCGTCTCCCCACAAGATAAGATTGTCCACCAATCAAGCAAAAGGTTCGCCGAATGAGGCCTTACATGTCTGAAAAAATTAAGGCTGAAGTAATGAAACAATTCAACGATGGCTTTCTGGCTGTTACATCCTATCCACAATGGGTTGCTAACATCGTGCCTATACCTAAAAAAGACGGCAAGGTCAGAATGTGTGTAGACTATCGGGATTTGAACAGGGCTAGCCCTAAAGATGATTTTACGCTGCCACATATCGACATCTTGGTTGACAACACAGCTCAACACAAGGTGTTCTCCTTCATGGACGGATTCTCGGGTTACAACCAAATTAAAATGGCCCCCGAGGACATGGAGAAAACTACCTTTGTTACACAATGGGGTACCTTCTGCTACAAGGTGATGCCGTTCGGACTGAAGAACGCAGGGGAAACTTATCAACGCGCCATGGTAGCTTTATTTCATGATATGATACATCATGAGATCGAAGTTTACGTAGACGATATGATAGCTCAATCACAAACAGAAGAAGAACACCTTGAACATTTGCAGAAGCTGTTTGCCAGGTTGAAGGAGTACAAACTCAGACTGAATCCAAGCAAGTGCACTTTTGGAGTTAGGTCTGGTAAACTTCTGGGATTTATTGTCAGCAATAAGGGCATCGAAGTCGATCCAGCAAAAGTAAAAGCTATACAAGAAATGCCTGCTCCCCGTACTGAAAAGGAGGTTAGAGGATTCTTGGGACGCTTGAACTATATCGCCAGGTTCATCTCTCACCTGACATCTACCTGTGAGCCAATTTTCAAACTATTAAAGAAGGATCAGGTAGTTAAATGGAACGACGATTGTCAAGTTGCTTTTGATAAAATCAAGGAGTACTTATTGGAACCTCCTATTCTGATGCCACCTGTCGAAGGAAGACCGTTGATCATGTATCTGACTTTTTTGGACAACTCAATGGGGTGCGTGCTGGGCCAACATGACGAGTTTGGTCGAAAAGAGCATGCCATTTATTACCTTAGCAAAAAGTTTACCGACTGTGAGACTCGCTACTCACTGCTCGAGAAAACTTGTTGCGCTTTGGTATGGGCTGCTCGCCGACTAAGGCAGTATATGTTGACTCATACCACTTTGTTGATTTCCAAAATGGACCATATCAAGTATATCTTCGAGAAGCCTGCTTTATCTGGAAGAATCGTTAGATGGAAAATGATCCTGACTGAGTATGATATCCAGTATACTACCCAAAAAGCTATAAAAGGGAGTGTACTAGCAGACCATCTAGCTCATCAAGCCGTCGAAGATTACCAATCCATGAGATTCGACTTCCCAGACGAGGACATCATGACTTTAGACAACATCGAAGGTAACAGACCGTATGACAGACCTGAAAATGGATCCCGATGGACCCTGTACTTTGATGGTGCTTCAAATGCACTCGGCAACGGTATCGGTGCGGTACTCATTTCTCCAGAAGGTTGCCATACACATTTCACGGCCCGACTTTGTTTCAGCTGTACCAACAACATGGCCGAATATGAACCTTGCATCTTTGGTCTCAAGGCTGCTATAGACCTGGGGATCAAATCTTTGGTTGTATTTGGGGACTCGGCTTTGGTTATCAGTCAAGTCAAAGGAGAGTGGGACACCAAACATCCTAATCTTATCCCATACAAAGAACATGTCTTGACATTGCTGCCTCATTTCGAGCAGATTACTTTCGAGCATTTCCCGTGAGAAGAGAATCAGCTAGCAGATGCTCTGGCTACAATGTCTTCCATGTTTAAACTCAACTTGGATAACGAGGCTCCCCAAATTACCATCGAGCGAATGGACGAACCTGCGCACTGTCACGAGATTAATATCGAAGAAGTAGTGGAACAACCCTGGTTTCATGAAATCAAAAGGTATCTCCAGACTAGAGAATATCCTGAAGGAGCTTTCGTCAATGACAAAAAGTGCTTAAGGAGATTTGCTGCAAAGTTCTTCCTAAGAAATGGCATCCTTTATAAGCGCAGCCATGATTGTGTTTTACTCCGATGTGTAGACAAAGCTGAAGCAGAGTTGATCATGACTGAGATACACAGTGGTACATTCGGCACCCATTTGAGCGGGCATAAGATGGCTAAGAAGATTCTAAGGGCAGGCTATTACTGGTCTACTATGGAAGCTGTTTTCTATCAACATTCCCGTACTTTCCATAAATGCCAAATCTACGCCGACAAGGTGCATATTCCTCCTGTTCCTCTCAATGTTCTGACAGCTCGTTGGCCATTCGCAATGTGGGGAATTGACATGATTGGAGAGATCAAGCCCACAGCATCCAATGGGCATTGCTTCATCTTGGTTGCTATTGATTATTTTACCAAGTGGGTCGAAGAAGCTTCCTTTGCCTCTGTTACAAAGAATGTGGTTGCCCGCTTCATCAAGCAAAACCTCATATGCCGGTATGGTGTCCCCGACAGGATCATCACTGACAACGGTACAAACCTGAACAATACTATGATCACCGCTCTATGCGAACAGTTCAAGATTTATCATCACAATTCATCTCCCTATCGGCCGAAGATGAACGGTGCTGTTGAAGCCGCGAACAAAAACATCAAGAAGATCATTCAGAAAATGACAGTTACCTACAAAGACTAGCATGAGATGTTACCGTTCGCTCTGCATGGATATCGTACCACGACACGTACTTCAACAGGGGAAACCCCATTTTCTTTGGTGTATGGCATGGAAGTTGTTCTACCCATGGAGGTTCAGATTCCTTCTTTAAGGATTATGAAAGACGCTGGTTTGAGTGAAGACGATTGGATTCATACCCTACTTGATCAACTTAATTTGATCAATGAGAAACAACTTACTACTGTTTGCCATGGTCAGACTTATCAGAAACGGATGATCAAGGCCTTCAACAAGAAAGTCAGACGTCAGGTATATCAAGTCGGAGATCTGGTAATCAAGCGGATCATCTTACCGCAAAGTGATCCCAGGGGAAAATGGACTCCTACTTACGAAGGACCATTTGTGATCAAGAGCATCTTTTCTGGTGGGGCAATGATTTTGACCACCATGGACGATGACGATTTGCCACACCCTACAAACGCAAACATAGTCAAAAGATACTACGCATAAAAGGACCCGACAAGTTGAAAACCCGAAAGGGCGACTTGGGCAAAAATGGGCATCCCGATGAACCGAAAACCCGAAAGGGCGGTTCAAGCAAAAATTAGGGATAAAAACAAAAAATTTGTACACCCGGCAAGTTGAAAACCCGAAAGGGCGGCTTGGGCAAAAAAGGGTTTCCCGATGGATCGAAAACCCGAAAGGGCGATTCAGGCAAAAGTTAGGGAATTCAAGCGTATGACTATGTCTCGTCGGATCACTTAAAGACGATCTCTTCACCAACAAGATCCAAGCTTCTGATCAATCCAGTCATCGGCGAACGAAGCAGCGAATGGACGAGTATTCAGAGTTATGAAGGCTATGGCAGAATGGGAATCCCATGGAATTATTACACAATAGCCATCTTTCTTTTGTATAAATTTTTTCAATTTTTACGACAACATCCTGTTACTAGGATGTTTGTCTCCTTTGTACAAAGATACTCATAAAAAGTTAATACAAATACACTTCCAAGTACAGAAATTTGCTTTGCCTTTTCTTTTTTACACTTATGTTTTATTTGAAAAAACGTCCAATGTTTTGTTAAATAGGCATATGCATTTGAATATAATCATTTCTTATAAATAAGAATCGAAAAGAGATGATTGCTGATAGGTTAAAGGTATAGGTAGATATCTTGATGCCCTTTCAGAAGAAATCCCCAGCGGAATTAAACTTCAAGATCCTCAACAGAGTTAAAATTCGGAATATATTTCCCCAACACAGTTGAACTTCAGGATCCTCAGCAGAGCAAAAGCTTTCTAAAGCTGGATTCCCCAGCTAAATTCTAGAACATAATTCCCCTCAGAGTCAAGTTTCAAGATCCCCAGTGGAGCCCCAAAACCCTGAAGATCCTATCCCCAGCAGAACCAGATTAAGGATCATTCTCCCCACAAAGATACTTCCCAACAGATTGAAGATTCTCAGTCCCATTTTTCCAGCATAAGTCTCCCAGGTTTTAAACTTCCCAGTAGAGATTTTCAAAGCTTTCTTTGTTCCCCAAGCAGTCAGCAGTCAGCAAGGATTTCTCATCTTCAGCAATCAAAGGCTATGGCATTCCCCTGCAGAAGCCAAGGATGCACTTTCCCCGACAACAGTCAAAGAATCCTTTATTTCCAGCTATCCGGAATTCATCTATCCTCAGCCAGACAGCTCATCAGCTTACATGCGCATTCATTACATCCATATATCATAAACATTGATATAACATATATATTGCATCATACATTTCATGCAACATAACTTTGTGTTTCAGCTAATATTTTACCCTTTTCAGGATAAGATTAATAAGCTTCAACTTCTGAAAACAGTTTACGGGTTCTCCAGATACGGATGTTAACCTATTGCTTATTCAATTTCCAGACTTCTGAAAACAGTTCACGGATTCTCCAAATACGGATGTTAATCTATCACTTGTTCAGACTCAACTTTTGAAAACAGTTTACGAACGCTTCCCAACATGGATGTTGATCTATCGCTTATTCAACTTCAAGACCTCTGAAAAAAGTTTACGGGTTCTCCAGATACGGATGTTAACCTATCGCTTGTTCAGATTCCAGACTTCTGAAAACAGTTCACGGATTCTCCAAATACGGATGTTAATCTATCGCTTGTTCAAACTCAACTTTTGAAAACAGTTTACGGGTTCTCCAAATACGGATGTTAACCTATCGCTTATTCAATTTCAAGACCTTTGAAAACAGTTTACGGGTTCTCCAGATACAGATGTTAACCTATCGCTTGTTCAGATCCAAGACCTCTGAAAACAGTTTACGGGTTCTCCAGATACGGATGTTAACCTATCGCTTGTTCAGATCCAAGACCTCTGAAAATAGTTCACGGATTCTCCAAATACGGTGTTAATCTATCGCTTATTCAGACTCAACTTTTGAAAACAGTTTATAGATTCTCCAAACACGGATGTCAATCTATTGATTATTCAGAACCCCCAGTCCAGAGATGTTCCAAACATGGATACCTTTCTGATACTCACTTACTCACCAACGACATACAGTTCAACAAACAATCTCCAGATGGCATCTTTAAGCCCATCCCCGACAAGATTCTGTCACCTCTCCAGATGGCATCTTTAAGCCCATCTCCAGCAAGATTCTACCACCTCCAAATGGCATCTTTAAGCCCATTTCCTCAGCTATACTTTTTGACGAGTGCAAATTTACGGGCATTCTAGTGTCCAATCTCCTTTTACCTTCGAGACGCGAAAGGCAAACTTGCCAATCTAACTCTTCAGATTCAAGAAGATTGAACAGGGGAAACTGTTGTACCCCAAAATTTGGCCTCTCATTTCTTCAACATTTTCTCATCACAAGACTCTTGGAGTTCAAGATCAAGCAGGGTTTGCTCTACTCAAGACCCCTCCTTGCACTGTTGACCCAAATTAGGGTATGAGTTTGCACAAGGATATTTTGACTTAAAATACCCAAAGTTACTTTCATACTCCATGTTGGACTCACAAGTTTGCCCATACCAAGTTTCAAGCCTTGATTCAAATTTTTGCCCAGTCAATTGGACAGTTGACCTAGAAATCAGCTGTATTGGAGAAAAAGTCAACTGTGGCCAATTGACAGTCAAACCTCATGAAATTTGACCCACATCAACATTATGAACTCATATGGACCATTTGATCAAGTTTGGATCACAATTCCACAAGAAATTTGATCAGATCATCAAAAGGGCAAAATGGTCATTTTTAGGGTTTTGACTGCACAAAGGCAATTTTTGACTGTTTGACCTAACCAATGGCAAATAAATCTCACACATGGACTCAAGGCCCAATGGCATTGTCTTGACCCATTCAACAAGTTCAAAAGATCTCAAATGCATAGGATTGACAGATGAATTTTTCAGTCAACTGATCAAAATTTGACTGTACACTGAAAAGTCAAACTTTGACTTTTTAGTCAAAAATCAAGTGCCAAGAGTTATTTTTCATCAAGACATGTCAAATTATGAAACTTGTTCATCAAGAAACCCAAAAATGCAAATTAGGGTTTAAAATGGAAAATTTTCACAACTTAGAATTTTTCTAAGTTATGAAATTTTCTTATTTTTTCCTAACTTTGTCCCATTTTTTAATCAAGATGCAAATGAATTCAAACAAAACTTGCAACATGAAAGTTATAGTCCATTGAAAAATCTACAACTTTGATTCACAAAGTTTCCTCAAAAGAAGCTTGTATCTCAAGTTATGATTTTTGGAATAAGGGTCCATAAACTTTTTAACTTAGTGAAATTTTGCCCTATTTTAGGCAGGATTTTGACCTAACTTCATGGAAACTTTTCACCTAGTTCCAAGAGGAATTTCAATATGCATTACAAAGATGGATTGTAGTACATGTTCCAAGCTTTCCAAATTGTCCAAGAACTCCTCAAACACCCTTGTGGTTAGAGAGAATCGAATTCACAAAGTTGGCCAAAACTCACTTTTGTTCATGACCAATACATGTTCATAGCAATTGGAATTTCCAAATCAGCTTGGTTTATGCTAGCTTGCAGGCCTCAAAACCCACTTACACTCCATAATTTAATGCCTAACCATTGTGTTAAGGTGTTATTTCTTCCATTTGGGCATTACATGCTAAACTAATCCCTAACTAGAAAAAGCAAAGTTCCCATTTTTGGCTTAATGTCACTTTATGTCAAAAGTGAATCCTTGAGGCATGGGGCCAGATCTTTGAGGCCAGATAGAGTCCATAAATTCCAGTTACCAAGAGCTTTGTTTGCAGCATACATTAGGCATTATGCAGGCTTGTATCATAACACATACTATCTTTGCTTACAATAGAAGAAACCTTGCAAACTCAAGCCAACTTCCACTTCCTGTCAAGAGAGCCAAGAACAAACCTTGTGAACAACTTCCATACACCCAAACAGACCTAAGGCACGATTCATTGAGCCTTCATACCTCCTAACACCCCAAATCACAGTTTTGCTGCAAAAACAGGGCATCCTTACAGATTGAGTTGCACAACTCAATTTGCTCGTGCGTTTTGGCCAAAACAAGTTCAAACACATTCCTTTCCACCCACTCAAACTATTCCAAGCCCTAAACACAAGCTGTAACACCTCTAACCTCACTTGCCATTTTCACTTTTCAGTTTTGCAGGTGGACTTCTATAGCACGATACAGGGTGATTCAAAGCAAGCTAGGTGTGGGAAAAGCTTCCCTGGACCTCAGGCAAGCTATACAGAAGCTCAAACTCCATTGAAGTTGGCCACATTGCTCTGCACGATTCAAGCTGAAACAGGTAATCCATGGACTTATATCTCTCAATCTAGGAAGAGTTAAGCTTAGGTTTATGAATGAAACATGTCCTACTCATAGCCCTGAAGCCATACATGTGATCACTTTTCATTTATGTTAAGCGTGCTGTGAGAATTTTAGCCATGAACATGAGGAAAAAATTAGGTTAAAAATTAGGGCCAGAGAAATTCTCTCTGGCCTTTGAGAGTTAATCCAAGTTTTTTACATGTTTGAATTCGTCTTTTGATGCTCTATAATGTTTGTGTTATGAGTTTTGCATAAAAATCAAAGAATTAGGAGTTAGTGTTGGACAAGGAAGGGCGCGCGTTTTCTGTTTCAAATGGCTGGAGGTTGAAGAAGGTGGTGGCTTGGGCTGGGCCTGAGTCACCCTTACTGTTTGCACCCCCCTTTTCAATTTACACCCCCCTGGCCCAAATAATTAAATACTTGTTATTTTTGACTTTTTATTTTTTATTCTGATTTCATATTTTTTTGCTTAAACATAAAAAACACCAAAAATATTTTTCCACATTTTTTTTTCATATTTATTTGATATTTGTTTCATTTTATTAGCATATGTATATAAATAGTCCAAATCTTTTATTTTATTAAAACCCTAAAAAATAATATATAAAATATATTTATTTTTTCAGTTATTATTTTATTTATACCTTGAAAATATTTTCTTAAACATACATTTTTTTATATACATAAATAATTAATATTTTATCTTTGTATATTTAATAGGTTTAATAAATAAATATACATATATATACTTGTATATTTTAGATACTTAGGACAAAAATATGAAAATAATACATTTTTATTTTTATTAATATATGACACTAAAAATACTTTTTTTTTAGAATATACTTTTTATTTTTTGTATAAACTAATATATATTGTATATAATTAATAAATATTACTATTTATTTAAAAATTAGGGTTTTGCCCTAAATGACAAAAATATTCAAATTTGACCTTTTTATTTTTTGTTTATATTTCACATTGAAAAATACTTTCACATACATGAAAAATCTTTTTGGCATAATACATTTTTATTTGATATTTATTTATTTGTACTTATTTAAATATTAAATATTGCCTTGTATATTCAATATGGATGTAATAGCTTAGAATTTAATTTCCTTGTCAAATATCCCCAAATTCAAACTTGTACCCCCATCCCCATAATCATTGTTGTAATAGCTTAGCATTTAAATTTCCGCACTTAAAAGCTTTCAATTATGCCATGTTTAGAGAATTAGGGTTTGTATGCCAAAATCAAATTAACAAGTAGCTTGACCTAATCCAAGATAAATGCATGAAAAGACAAACATAATGCACACTTGCACCCTTAGGGTTACTCCACTTGTTGCCTTCAAAAATGGGCTATGGTTGCATGTTGAGTTTCTTTGGCAAAACAAAAACAAATCAAATGATCATAGTCCCTCGATGACGCTATCAAGTTGCCTAAACAAATAAAATGATCAAGTCCCTTAAGAAAAATTGCCAAAGATACTTGACACTATTGCCTCTATGGTCTATACGATGACCCGCGCCCGTCCCGTTAACATCCTAACACAAGGTTGTTCACTAAATACAATGGTGAAACAACACTGTTAAAAGGGTTAAAACATGAGAAAGATCTTTGAGAAATTTAGGGTAGATAGCTCTTGGTTACTTGATCAATCTTGCAAAATGATCCTTGCCATTTTTCAAAACACACATCACAACACAACTTCAAAACAAACTTTCAAAAAACATTGAAACATCTTTTCAAAAAGACAAACACCTTTGTAAAAAATTCAAACAAGAATTGTTACAATGGTTGCCTAGACAAGGTATCTTTTTCAAAACATTTTCAAAACCACACACACAAAGCACCATTTCAAACAATTGAAAAGCAAAGGCAAGTGATCTAAGCAAGTAACTAAGAGCCCATGGATAACCATGGATAGAAAGGGTGCTAATACCTTCCCTTTCTATAATCTACTCCCCGAACCCAAGAAAACATCTCAAAGGTCTTTCCTGTGCTTTTTGACCTTTCCTTAGGATAAAATAAAAAGTCGGTGGCGACTCTTGCTAAACCGAACATTTGCGAATACGAACGCAAAACCCAAGTCAGTTCTCCAACCGTATCACAGTTTAGAAAAGTGCTTTTGAGGTTTCATTTGAACAAAAAGGTTTTATAAATTTAGGTCACTTCTAAGCAATGCAATATGTCCAAAAGAACCTAAAAAATCTCTTAAAATCAAGAAATTTGGTGCCCGAGTTGACACGGGCCGTGTCGGGGGACACGGGCACCCGTGTCAGGACCTGTCCATGACTTTTATGCATTTTTTGGGTCCAGCCATCCTGACACAACCGTGTCACCTAACACGGGCGCCTGTGTCAGCCCCTGTTCATATTTTTTTGGTCGTGTCTGAACCAGTAACTCTGACACGGGCCGTGTCGATTGACACAGGCACCCATGTCAGCCTCTGTACCTGCATTTTACTATGTTTTTCAACCTAAATAAGCTGACACGGGCACCCGTGTCAACCTCTTGTCTGGCTTTTTGTTAGTTTTTTCTCTTTGATCTATCTTGTTATAGCTTTTGAGCGTAAAAGCAAATGATGTATGAACAATGAGATCACAGTTTGAGAAAGTTTACCTCTCAGAGTGGAAGCTTTAGGACACGTATGGATGTTTCCGAGTTTAAAGTGGTGATTGTTCGAGCTCCTTTGAACCTTCTTGAAGTAACTCCAACCTTCCTTTTGTACTGAAAATGGTTGAACCGCTCCAACCAAGTCAAGTTGCAATGTATGTTTTTTGATTAGGAAGATGGTGATAGTGATGTTACATAAGTTATTATTATGTTTGAACAACTTCTATATGGTGTATGTGAAGTGTTTAGATGGTTTGTTTGGAGAAAACATGCAAGGTATGAGATTCAAAGATTTGAACTTCAAAGCTCAAAAATGGAGGTTTTGTGGAAAAATCTGGTTTTTGACAGCAAAAATGATTTTGAATATTAGTTTCTCCTTCTATTTTTTTTGGCCTCTCTCTATTTTTTCTAACCTCTCTCTATTTTTTCTAACCTCCCTCTCTTGTGATTGGCATCTCTATTTATAGATAAGGTTTGAGACTTGAAACAAAACTCAAATTTTGAATCACATGTTATGGCTAGGTTAGATTGTACATGAAGCAAGCTTGAAGATTATAGTTCCAATGCTTTGTACTTTGTTGCATAGAGTTGTTGAACACTTTAAGCATGCCTTTATGATTTTGTATGTTAAGTGTGTGTAGAAGGCATAAGTTAGAGACTCAAGGAGAGCTGACTTTGTGATTAAAGCTACTTTGCAAGAATGGCAATGTCAACTTTGTGCCAAAAATGAAAAGATCACTTGGACAATGCTTAAACTAAATAGACCATAGCTCAAAAGTTTGTGTAAACATTAAATTAGGGTAAGATTTGCAAGTCACAAGGCCTGTAAAGTAAGATTATTCAGCACATCATGCCAATTGGATTATGTGTTCTTCAACAAAAATGGCTTGCAATTCAAGAATAAATGTCAAACTTCAGGCCCTTGAATCTCCTAGCTCAAATATGATAAATTCATACTCTTGGATGTTTTGGAATGATTGAAACACCCTCTAAAACTTTCATGTTGACCACTTTTGTTAAATCAAACTGGAACTTGATGAAAATTGGCCAAGAATTTGGGATAAAAACCTGACCAAAACTGCTGAAAATTTCTCTAAGTGTTTATTCAAAAATGCCATGACTTCATGAATTTATAACTTAAAATCCAAGCATTTATAGGAGAAGTTGTGTAAAGCAATGTTGTAGATCTCATGGATATCTATAATTTTCATGTTGAAAGTTTCTTTTGAATCATCTTGCATCATGTTGAAAATTTGGCATAAAGTTGTGAAAAAACATGAATTTTCCAACACTTAGAAAAATTTCTAAGTTTGAAATTTTGACTTTTCAAAGATGAAATTTGAATTTTTTGATTTCTTGATGAGCAAGTTTCATATTCTTGAATGTCTTGATGAAATTTGATCTTTGGAATGTAATATTTACCAAAAAGTCAAAGTTTGACTTTCCAGTATGCAATTGACCATTTTGCCCTTGGGCCAATTCCAAACCTAAATTGATGCATCACTACTGCAAACTTGACGTCATAAAAGATCTTATGAGAGAATCTTTGAAAAATGAGAGAGAAAATTTTGGGGTACAACAACTGCCCCTGTTCAATCTTCTTAAACCTGAAGAGTTAGATTGGCGGATCCGCCATTCGTGACTTAAAGGTGGAAGATGATTGGACACTAGAGTGCCCAGAAATTTGCACTCGATGATGTGGTGGTTGTTTGTGTAGGGAATGGGCTTAAAAGATTCCATTTGGAGAGATGATGGAAAGTTGTCGGAGATGGGCTTGTAGATGCCATCCAGAATGATTGCAGGTAGGAATATAAGAAGTATCAGAATAAATCTCTGGTTGATTTACATTGGAATAGTGGATGTGTTGGATTGAGTATTGGAATAATATCCATAAATGGATTGTATCTAACTCGTATATGAGAGTTGAATCTGAATGAGTATCAGGATGGCATCCGTATATGGAGTGTGTCTAAATTGTATCTGAAAGCTGAATCTGAATGAGTATCAGGATGGCATCCGTATCTCGAGCATATTTGAACTGTATTCGAAAGCTGAATCAGAATGAGTACCAGGATGGCATCCGTATCTAAAGCATATCTGAACTGTATCAAAATGTTGAATCTGAATGAGTATCAGGATGGCATCTGTATCTGGAGCGTATCTGAAAGATGAATCTGAATGAGTATAAGGATGGAATCTGTATCTGGAGCGTATCTGAACTATATTTGAAAGTTGGATCTGAATGAGTATCAGGATGGCATCCGTATCTGGAGCGCATCTGAACTGTATCTGAAAGATGAATCTGAATGAGTATCAGGATGGTGTTTGTATCTGGAGCGTATTTGAACTGTATCAAGAGGTTGAATCTGAATGAGTATCAGAATGGCATCCATGTCTGGAGCGTATCCATACTGTATCTGATTGCATATTATTAATGGTAGTTGTTAATCTCATCCTGAAAAGGGTAAAATGTTAGCTAAAACACAAAGTTATATTGCATGAAATGTATGATGCAATGTATTTGCTTTATCAATGTTTATGATATATGGATGCAATGTATGCGCATGTAAGCTAATTTGCTGTATTGCTGTTTGATTGAGGAAAATAAATCCTTGAAAGCGGCTGAGGATATGTTGAACTTTCATGTCTTGGAGTTGAAGTATTGTCGAACTCTTGTTCGAGAGAAGTAAATTCTATTGTGAGGGCAATGCCATGTACTGCTTGTAAGATTTGTTTGGGGAATTTTGAGAAATTTGACGATTTCTACTGGGAATTAATAATTTGAAGTTTAGTTCCGCTGGGGATTCAAATGACGTACTGTGGGGATTACTTATGGAATAGCCTAGAGACGTTTTCCTATCCTTTCAACCAATCAGTAATTGTCTTTCTCATTTTGTTTATTTGTAAACAGTAATTATGTTCAAATGCATATGTTTATCCATGAATCATTGGACGTTTTTGCAAACAAAACACAAAAGTAAAGAAAAGACAAATATTTTTTTTTGCACTTTCAAAGGAGTATCTTTGTATTGACTTTGAATAAGTATTTTTTGTACAAATGGGACAAACATTCTAGTAAGAGAATGATGCCATAAAATAAGAAAAATTTATACAAAGAAAGATAGCTATGTGTAATAATCCCATGGGGTTCCCATTCTGCTATAGCTTTCATATCTCTGAATATCTTGTCTATTTGCCTTGTCCGAAGATGATTGAATTGATCAGAAACTCCGAGTTTGTTAGTGAAGGTCAAAGGTTATCCGTGAGTGATCCGACGAGACATAGTCATACGCTTTAATTCCCTAACTTTTTCCTGGACCGTGCTTTCGAGTTTTCAGTCCACCGGGAAACCTTTTTTTTCCCAAGTCACCCTTTCGGGTTTTCAACTTGTCGGGTGTACAGATTTTTTTTATTTTATCCCTAATTTTTGCCCGAAACTTTTTGGTTCGCCGGGATGCCTTTGTTTTGCCTAGGTGTGTCTGTAGCGATAAAAAATGTAGCGGGGTAAATCGGAGATCGAACTATTAATTAATCCGTCTCACAAAAGCAAGAGTCGCCACCGCGCTTTATTATTTCCGAGGGAAAAGGGAAAAGGGAAAAGAGCGAAATAAAAACCTAAAATATGCAATGTAAAATAATACTTTAAAAGTAATGAAAATACAAGGCGTTTTTGAAAAGAGGTCTAGAGTTCGGGGGTTGGTTATACAATGGGAAGGTATTAGCACCCAATGTATCTATAGTATTCTATAAGAACCTTTTGAAATATCTGTTTTTGGTTAATATTGTTTGTTTGATTAAAATGGTTCATTTGGCTAAAAATAGGTGTGGGCGAGAGTTTGAAGATACGACGACCTAACGTCGAAGTTTTGACTTAAAAGGTGTGAGTTTTGAAAAATTGAATATTTGGGAAAATTATCTTAAGTTTTTAACGAAATAATAAACGGAGGATGAATGAGGGTATTCGCACGATGTTTTTTTTTATGACATGAAGTCGACAAAAATTAAACAATTCCCTTGGATTTTGCAAGCAACATGAAGATTAAAATTAAAAGTATAAACACTCCAAGATTTTAAAAGAAAACCAAGAGAGAAGCCATGGAATTAAATCGAAATTATCACCAACTCAACCAACATGTATCATGGGAGGGACATCATAAGGGGCAATAAATTCAAAGAGATAACTTACAAACTTATCAATAAAAGGCTAGTTAAAAAAAAATTAACAAAATTAACTAAAATGTTGACTAAACTAAAAATGAAATATCAAGATTTAAATAAATTATAAAACTAAACTAATTAATTGGGTTTTATCTAAAACTATGTGATTATTTATTAAAAAAAACCTTTTAACAATAAAACTTAAAGAAACTAATTAGTTAAAACAAAAGGTGGTGCAAGAATTAAGAACAAGGTGTGAAATAAGGGATCATGGGCGCTGAGGCCCAAATCAGTTAAGTCCAAAGGTGTTTTTTTTTTGTTTAGGTTACCAAAAAAAGGGGTTATGGCCCGGGTTGAGGCTCATTCAAATCTGTCCAAGGGATTAAAGAAACCCTAGAGTCATTTTGGAGATTAGAACGGCTGTAGGTGGACATTTGTGCTATTTGTCTGTTAGTTCCCAATAAAACCTAATTGAATACTGATTATCCTTTTTAATTAACAAATCCAAATGGAAAGAAGAAAACGTGTAGTTCCTTTCTTTCGAACTCTCTCTTTCTCTCTTCTAAATCGAAATCGAACAACGCCAACAACGAATCCTGCTCCCTCTTTCGAACTCCTTTTCCCTCTAAATCGAAATCGAATAACAACACTGCTTCTGGTTTCGAACTCTTTCTCCCCCTAAATCGAAATCGAACAACAACACTGATTCTGGTTTCAAACTCTTTCTCCCCCTAAATCGAAATCGAACAACAACACTGCTTCTGGTTTCGAACTCTTTTTTTTCTCTCTTCGATCTCTCTCTCGAACTCTCTCTTTCGAACTCTTTTTTTCTCTCTTCGATCTCTCTTTCGTACTCTCTCTTTCGAACTCTTCTTTTCTCTCTTTCAAACTCTCTCTTTCGAACTCTTTTTTTTCTCTCTTCGATCTCTCTTTCGAACTCTTCTTTTCTCTCTTTCATACTCTCTCTTTCGAACTCTTTTTTTCTCTCTCTTCGATCTCTCTCTCGAACTCTCTCTTTTTCTCTTGATTAATCCTCTTCTTTCAATTCTCTCAAAATTCCAAAAAAAAACTATAAAACCTTCTTCTCATCTCTTTGTTCTTGCCTTAATCTTCTCAAGAATTCCCTTAATCTTTATTCAACGCTCATGATTCCACGGCTTCCTCACAGGATTCTCTGGTTTATCTCTCAACCTTTGTTTCTTACCTCTCGCGTGACAACAGTAATACAAACCTCAACAAGTTCAACGAAGCAACATCAACAATAATAACATAAAGCTCATGGTTTACGTTAGTTTCAAATTTATAGTTATTCAACAAAACAAAATCAACACACGGAATCGTCAAATAGCAACAACAACTTCAGACAAGGATTTACAGGTATGCAAATGAAAGCAACAAACATAGATTCAGTTTTCATACATCAAGAACAAGGATAAATTGAACAAAATGATGTAAATGTACCAAATCGGAGTTCCTCCGACGGGTCTTCGAGTTCTTCAGGTACAAATTTCGATTTCTCTTCTTCTACTTCCGAAATTCTTCGCTTCTATTTCTGGAAATTGTTTGCGCTTGTTGATGATGTGTGGAACGGAAATTAAGCAGAGAGTGAAAACAAGGTATGGTGGCTATTGTGTTGTTGAACAGGGCGTGTGAGCAGTTGAGGTTTGAAGGGAAACTGATGTAGATGATGGTGGTATGGAGGATCGACGATGATATTGGATATTGGAAGGAAGACAGAGCTTGAGTTATGCAGGCTATCCCGCTTGCAGTTTGAAACGGGTTTTGAGTTATGCAGGCTATCCTGCTTCTGCAAGTTTGAAACGGGTTTTGAGTTATGCAGGCTATCCTGCTTCTGCAAGTTTGTGTTTTTCTCTTTGTGAACTCTGCCTCCTTCGATTGTTTTTAAAATCCCTATTATATAGTAAAGATCCCTGCAATTTGAGGGGGAAAATTTGGTGAGTTTGAACAAATGTGGTGATCTGATTTATGGCTTTTTGATACAGGTTTTGATGTGTGTTATTTGATGCAATTCTTGGACTGATGTGCTGGTCTTATAACAGGGCAGCAAAGATTATGACTGTTTTTCTTGGCATTATTTGTGCAGGTTTTAGAGCAGCTATAACTCTGTTTTGTTTTTCTGGACTGGTTTTAGAGCAGGACAGATTTGTGGGTTTGGACTGGTTTTTGAAACATGTTTAGGACACTTTTCACAAAGAGACAAAAATAGCATAATAATTATAATACTAATAATAATAGTAATGACACAAATAATACAATAAAAATGTTAGTAAAAACTAAACTGAAAATATAAAAGTGAAATAAAAGAGATATTAAAATTGGTTCTAAAATCTATTAATAATTCAACTTAAAAATATTTCAAATGGAATTATAATCAGAATTTACACCCAAATTAATCATAAAAGGAATAAAAATAAATGAAAAATCAAACCATATATTTTCAAATTTTTGAATTGCAACTAAAGAAACACATAATAGACTTACATACTCAAAAAAAAGTAAAAAGCAAAAGAACTTATATGTATTTTGAGATTTTCCGAATTATCAATAAAAATATAAAATTAAATGAAACTAACAAAACTATACATTTTTTTTATATTTTGGATAAATTAAAACTGACATGAACTAAATATATTTTGGGGATTTTCTTTTTATGAAAAATAAGAATAAAAGAAAGATGAAAAAAAAGAGAGAAAAATCATGATTTAATAAAGTCGGACAAAAACCAGTTAAATTTCACTAAATTCACAACAATTTCTAACGTTTCTATTTTTTGGTGGATTTTCAAAGCATAATCATCTCTTGACTTGTAAAGAAAAGTTGTAGTTGTTGCAGAGGAGAATCATATGTAAAAGAACCACTAAAAAATTGTCGAAATTTGAAGAAGTTATAAATTTTTGAAATCTGACTCGAGAATTGGCAAAAATAGGTCGAATCGCTTGTGAATGCTTACTATGTAATAATGCAGATGGGAGGTGGTATCTTAGGTCAAAATTTGGGATATGACAGCTTCCCCTATTTAAGTTTCTTCTATCCGGAGATATGAAGATTAAAATCTTCGTCTCGACGAGATTGAAGGTACTTAAATACATAATACGCAATTTTTGCCCTAAGATACCACCATTATGTTTGTGATATGAATGTAGTATTTAAATTCACAGAGAATGATATTGTATGAGACAAGATAATGCTGGAGAAACCAACACCAACAAAACACAGGAACATAGATTATACACTACTGGGGAAATGAGCCATCGACTTCAAATGATAGACTCTTGACGGTGAATAAAAATTTGAGAGAATACGACCTCTGACCCTAACAAAGAAGGCATCTTGCATAGGCCACAAAAACAGATTATTGACCCAAAATAACAGTGAGTTCACAACTCAAGGTCAAAGATAGACAAAAGATGTACCAAATTTGCTGATAATGGATTTCCGACTTCTGAAGGTAAAGATTCATAACAAACTTCTCTACGAGATTACCGGAGAGATACCAATTAATGCTGAAATAATAGTATGGTTGTAGATACACAAGTTGTTCAAATAAAGAAGCTGCCATTTGCTGTCGTTCAAAGATGTCAATAACATACAAGCTGCTCAAATAAAGAAGCCGCCACTTGCTGTCTTCCAAAAATACTATGACATACAAGTTGCTCAAATAAAGAAGCTGCCACTTGCTGTCTTCCAAAAATACTATGACATACAAGTTGCTCAAATAAAGAAGCTGCCACTTGCTGTCTTCCAAAAATACTATGACATACAAGTTGCTCAAATAAAGAAGCTACCACTTGCTGTCTTCCAAAAAATAATAACGTACAAGTTGCTCATGAAGAGACCGCCGCTTGTCGTTTTCCAAAAAATAATAACGTACAAGTTGCTCATGAAGAGACCGCCGCTTGCCGTTTTCCAAAAAATAATAACGTACAAGTTGCTCATGAAGAGACCGTCGCTTGCCGTTTTCCAAACAATAATAACGTACAAGTTGCTCATGAAGAGACCGCCGCTTTCCATTTTCCAAACAATAATAACGTACAAGTTGCTCATGAAGAGACTGCCACTTGTCGTTTTCCAAACAATAATAATGTACAAGTTGCTCATGAAGAGACCGCCGCTTGCCGTTTTTCCCAAAAAATAATAACGTACAAGTTGCTCATGAAGAGACCGCCGCTTGTCGTTTTCCAAAGAATAATTCAGAAGAAAATTGCGATAACACTGCCAGAGAATAAAATCTTCGTCAAAGGGAACCATGAATAGATCCTTCCCGAGGAGATCAAATACTTAAATGCACAAAATAAATGCACCATTCGTCTAGGTTGCCTAGCTTGGAGAAAACCACGAGATAGCCTATGCAAGAGACAACAACTCCCTCCAGGAATAAACCAGAGAGAAAACAGTCAAACAAGACTCCACCAAATGAGAAAATAACTTGATTGGGGATTCATCCTATCCAGAAATGGACAAGGAAGGCTAAATCAAAAAAATCATCCACGAGGATTAGCTCAGTTGGGGAATTTAGAAAGGAAGCACCCTTTTACCTAAGTTAACATTCTACTTGGAAAGAACATGTACATTGTCTAAATAAACATAAACAAGGTATACGACCCAAAATCAACGACAAATGTGAATATGCATGCGTGATATAAGTGTAAATGAATGAATGAATGTTATGCTAACGAAACAGGAAGACGAAATATCTTGAAGATGATGAGATCACGAAATAATAGATACTCGGCCAATCTTAAAAAGACGGAAAATAACTGGAACTGGAACCAAAAAGCAACGTCAGAGCGTATCACACTACAAGGCTCAAATATTTTGGGGAGAAAAGTATTCGAATCCAATCTTCTAACACCGATAGACTACTGGCATGAGACAAAGCGTACCACACTTCAGAAATCTGCTCAAATAAAGATAACCAAAACAACGCTTAACTGGAAATGCTGGGGAGTCACCAAACTTAGTACCACTAGGAACAAAAGTTTACACAACCAACACCTCATGACGATTTTGAAAGAAAACATGTTCATCATGCAAGGATAAATTACTGTATTGTTTTTCATTTCATGGCTTGACCATCCTCGGAATAACTGTTAATATTCCTTTCATTGTTCACGACACATTTTAAAATAAGAATACTTTAAATAACTTTGTTTCAAATATTGCCGTAAAAATTAAAATTTTGCCCACAAAAGGTAAATGCTCAAATTTCATTAATAAGATGGTAGTTTGCTAACAACGCGACTCCAACAGTTTACAAAAGTTTGGGAAATAGTACATGAAAGAAAGGGTTACACAAAAACAATGATCACTATTCTCCCTAACAACTTCGAATTCCGAAATGTGCTCAAATGCCAAAGCCGGTCTGACCAAAATCCTGCCTAAGCCGCCCCTTCGGGATTTCAACTTAGCGAACTGTCAACTCAAAACTAGGCGTAATACTTCTTGACTGCGTCGGCGTTCACGGAGCGCGGGAGCTCTTCACCGTCCATATTTGTGAGAATCATGGCACCTCCAAATAAAACTTTCTTAACGACATATGGTCCTTCATAATTCGGAGCCCACTTGCCCCTAGAATCAGGTTGGAAAGATAATATCTTTTTGAGCACAAGGTCACCTTCTCTGAACTCGCATGGTCGAACCTTCTTATCAAAAGCCTTCTTCATTCTTTGCTGATATAATTGACCGTGACACAATGCTGTCAATCTCTTTTCTTCAATTAAATTCAACTGATCATATCTACTTTGACACCATTCAGCCTCAGAAAGTTTAGCTTCCATCAAAACTCTCATAGACGGAATCTCAACCTCCACGGGGAGTACTGCTTCCATACCATAAACTAGGGAAAATGGGGTTGCACCTGTTGAAGTTCGAACTGAAGTACAATATCCATGTAAAGCAAACGGAAGCATTTCATGCCAATCTTTATAAGTTACCACCATCTTCTGGACAATCTTTTTGATGTTCTTGTTAGCAGCTTCAACAGCCCCATTCATCTTCGGCCTGTAGGGAGAAGAGTTATGATATTCGATCTTGAACTCTTCACAAAGCTATTTGTTGTACCCCAAAATTTGCCCTCCCATATTTCTCAAAACATCTCAAGAAAAATTCACAAGTCCAACCCGGCGCATCATATTCAGGTGTTCTTTCACCAAGATATCTCTGATAACGTATTCTCAAATTCAGGTTCGGCTCAAAAGTCAATTCTTTAAAGAAGGTATCCGAATGTGTGAGTTTTCTTGAAGAAATATGGTGAAAAAGTGTGCTGAAAGTGCAGTTTTTACGCGCTAAAAAATTCATAACTTGAAGATCGTGACTCGTTTTGAACCCGTTCCGGTGGCCAAAATTCCGTCTTGACATTATCTATGTTTTCATCTCTCACGACTGGAAGCCAATTTCGATCAGAAGGTCTTCAAAAATGTGGATTTATCAAGTATTTTCGTACAGAAAATTTGTGACAGAAGTTTATTTGCGTCATGTTCAGAAAATTATAACTTGGTCGATTTTCATCGTATCGAGCTGGTTCCGGCGCTAAAATTTTACAAATTGAGTTGGCTACATTTTCACAGGAGGTATCGAGTTCGAACAGTGTTCAAAAGGCCTTCATTTTTTGCTCAGAGTGTGTGACACGCTGAAAATCCTGAATGCTGAATATTATTTCATCTGGGCCGAAACTTCGAAAATTCATAACTCGGTCAATTTTTATCGGATTGGACTCATATTTTTACACAAGGTCACTGACTCATAGATCTACAACTTTGCTTCAAAAGTCGAGACCAAATTATGCACCGATCAATACCAGTTTTTATTGAAGAACGTGTCAGAGTCGACACTGGAGCCCAAAATAAGTTTGTCTGAGCTGAAACTTCAAAAATTCATAACTAATTCACCATTTATCCGATTCAGTCGATTTTCGGACAAGAGTTAGTTCTCGATGCTGGCTACATTTTGTTTTCACACTTCAACTTCAAAAATTGCACTTAAGTCCCTGCGATTTAGCCTGGAAAGTGACGAACTCAAGTGAACATTGGAGGCCCAATTGCATATTCAAAGCCCATTTTCTTTACCCTAATTTCCATTATATAATCACCTTCTTTTCACACAAACCAGAGAGGAGAAAGAGGAGGAAAAGAGAGAAAAAAACATTGCCACAACATTGTTAGAATATCAAATTCTTTCAAGAACCCTAAAACCTTGAAATCCTTATTACAAATCCCTCTCTCACTACAAACAAGCCATCACAGTTACAAACCAACACCTCACTACTTCTTCAGTAAGGATAAGGCTGGCTTGATCTCCATGATCCAAAGGGCATAAAAGCATTCAGGTCACTAATTTTCCAGTAAGGATTTAGACAGGATCCCATGCAGGTTCATTAAGGAACGTTGAGGCCAAAAGTCAAATGGCCAAAAGCCAAAAGCCAAATGGCCAAAAGCCAAAAGCCAAAAGCCAAAAGTCAAATGGCCAAAAGAACAACTTATGCATGACACCAATACATGGCGCGACAGACATCCTGAGAAGATTAAGGAACGTTGAGGCCAGAACACAAATGGCCAACAGCCAGAACACAAATGGCCATAAAACCCAATCCAATGGCCAAAGAATGCAGACCACGGTACTCAGGAGTCAATGAACACGCACGTGATGCCAGAAAGTCAAACAAGACTTTTTGTCTAATGGGCCAGAATACTTCAAAAAAACCTCCCCTTGGGCCTGAAACCCCCCTTGGTTTGCATCCTTTTTAATTTTATTTTCTTTTCTTTTCTAATTCTTTTTTAATTGTTTTAATTGTTTTTTTCACCATAAAATAATTTTCACAACAATAAATCAGAAACTAGAAAAAATGTTTATTTTTATTAATATTAATTTAACTATTATTATTTTTGTAAATAAATGTTAAATAATTAAATTAGCATAAATTAGGTTAAAACTTCAATCTTTTTCTTAATAAATTAAAATATGTAGAAATTAGGGTTTTTGGCCTTTTCCTCATTTTTTTTAATGAATAATCTTCTATCATTATCATTATTATTAATTACTAATTTATTTTGTAAATAAACATGTACATAAATTCTTTAGTAAATTAGGGTAAACTTGAATATTTTTTCATTAATAATTAAAAATAACTTAGAATTAGGGTTTCTTTTAATTTTAATTTTCTCTATTTCATAAATACAAAAAACCTAAAAAACACTTATTTTCTTTTATTAAATAATTAATTAACTTTAATTCAATTTAATTTCAAAAGGGTCCAACACCCTCGAACATTCTATTTTTATTCTTTTCGCACGTTATTTTATTTTCTTGTGAATATTATGTAACTGCTCAAGCCATGTAATAGTAATTAGGAATTTATTTACTTTCCGCATCTTTATCAAAAACGGGTCTTTGTAATTTGGCGATGTATAGACCCGCGCCTTGTAATAGTGTAGGACTTTTACTTTCCGCATTTAAATTTCCGCACTTTTAAATTATAATCGCATGAAAGAATGTATGGCCTAAAATAAAAACAAGCGTAGCTCACCATAATGCATGATCAAAGATAATGGTTAAACTGAAAACAATACACAAATTCACACACCACTCTTAGGGTACGCCTCACTGTTGCCTTGCCCTCGAAACGTGGTCGTCGAGTATAGGACGTTTTAGTAAGTCCTTATGTCCATGACATGATCCAGTTGCCTCGAAACGGTTTCCTCGGAATTAAAAAGGATCAATGGCATAAGGGTAGCTTCTAAGGTGTCCTACTGTTGCTCTGGTGACCACACCGTCCCTATAAACGAATTGACCCGAACACCTCCAACGGTGGTGCTACCTACCTCTCAATGGTGGGATGGCACTACCTTAAGGATATTTACACAGCCTAATTCCTTAGGGTAGGTAGATGACTCATAGATACTTGCTCTAAAAAACAAATCAAAACTCTCTTCACACCGACACTTTCAAAAAAGCTTTCAAAACAATTTTTCAAACACTCTTGAGGACTGATACAAGAGTCGGTCTGAAATCTTTAAAATGAAACTTTTTCAAACTCATTCACAATTGAAAAGCAAACACTTTTGAAAACACAAATGAGCAAGTACCTAAGAGCCCGTGGATAACCACAGATAGAAAGGGTGCTAACACCTTCCCTTTCTATAAATCTACCTCCCGAACCGAGAAACTATCTCATAAGGAATTTTGCTGTGCTTTTGTCCTGTCCATGTTGGAGAAAATAAAAGACGGTGGCGACTCTTGCTTCCGCGACATTTCGCGAACCAGCGTTAAACAGTCAGTTCCAGATCCACCGATCACAGAACTGGCGACTCTGCTGGGGACTCTTTTAAAATGAGGTGTACCTTAGGACTAAGATCACTTGTGTTTTCAATTGTTGTGCTTGTTTGCTTTATTATTGTGGGCTGCATCGGAGTTACATAGATCCTAACCCGGATCTGGGGATACCCTGTTAGGTAGCATAAGCTGTGAGGGACCTGTCCGGCGTAGACCGACACGGGTGAAACAGTGGCTACGTTGGTGTGGCGCCTTGGTCTGTACCGATATCCCTTGTGTTGCAACGAGGAGAATATGGGTCTTCTGAGGAGTCATTAAGCACCAACCGACCTTAGAACCTTAAATGACCCAACTTGGCCAATAGAACAGTAGCAGTATGCTACGCCCATTGAGGCTAAACTCTCGTGATGGTTCTGGCCGCAAGAAAAGATTGTGATGCTGGAGTTATGACCGATTGAGGGTAGTCAGTGATATTGGGATCCTCTAGAACCCGGTTATTTCTGATAGGACAGGTCTTAACCAACAAACTGAAAGAGGGTAATACCTAAACCCCATGCTGGCCTAAACTCTAAGGGCTCTTTTGTGTGACTTGTGTGCCTTAAAACTTGACTATTTGCATACTTGTTATCTGACACTTGAGTTTCTTGCAGGTTTTGTTTATAGTCCTTAATCGGGACTCATAATAGGGTTTACCTACATTACCCCATGCATAGCATAACATCATACCATTGCATGCATCCTACATAAAGACTAACCCATTTCAAGGATCTCAAAGGCTTGTGATGCAGGTCACGATGAACCAGAATGTCTAGCAAGGGGCAAAGGGGATTTATTTTCCTCTAGCCAGGTTTATGATCAGAGTCAGGGGCTATGACCCACTCGATATGGTGAGCCTTGACTCTTGAAGAAGGACTCTCAACAATAGGAAGTTCCTTCAATCAAGCTACCGGATCCCAGCTCTAACAAATTTCTTGTTTACCCCGCGAGATCCTTGAAAACATTGCATGCATACATACATATCATTGCATTACAGGTACCCTTTTTACAGGTCACTTACCTTCTCCGCTGTTTATTTCAGCAATGGCTTCCCAACAAGATAACCAGGATCTTCAGGCTCAAGAGATTCAGTTCAGGGAGATCTTCCTAAGCCTATCCAAGGGGCAAGAGGAGTTAAGGACACTCCTCATGGGGAATCTGGCCAAGAAAAGTCCCGAATATGACAAGGACGAACGGCTGAAACGTCTACAAACTGAAGTAGATACAATGAAAACCCAGATGCTGGGGCAAAGGGCTCTCATCCAAGGTTTAGCTCGGGAGCAAGAAGAGTTGAGGACCATGATCAGTCAACTCCACCAAGACAGATCCAATATGAAGCAACCAGTCCGAGTCAGGGACCGGGTCTTTGATCAGCTTCCAAGAGGAAAAGAATCTGGTATGGTAAAGAATATAACTCTCCAAATTGCTACCACTTCACAAGCCCAGCATCAACCTTGCCCAGAGCAACAGGTTGATCAGAGTAAGCCAAGCAGGTCCAAAAGGCAATTCACCCAGCTCAATATGTCGCTGTTTCAAGCCTTACAACACCTGTTGAGACTGAATCTGATTACACTAAGGGCTCCTCCCCGGAACCCCAACATCTCTGCTCCTAAATATCATCCCAACAAAAGGTGTGCATATCACTCTGATAGTCCTGGACACGACACTGCCGACTGCTAGGCTCTGAAGAACAAGGTCCAGGATTTGATCAATGAAGGAGCAGTGGATTTCACCCAAGTGGGTCAGGCTAAGTGTTTCTACCAGCCCTACAGGATTCACCATTTGAAGTAACAAGTCTTGAGACGAGAAGACTTTTTTGTTCATTAGGATCTTTCAAGTTGTAATTTTCTTTTGATTGTTCAAACATTTTATTCATATCAAACGTTGTTATTTCATTAATGCATCGCACATGTCTGTTTTGAAGTAATTATTTCGTATTCACTATATTGCAAATTGCTTTCATTTTTCTGTGATGATTAGCTCTCAATTAAAAAAAACTCTAAGCCTCTTGAGGGAGGATGACGAAAATGATACCACGATCCTTACAGTATGCTTTTGAACAGGCCCCGCTGATGAGGTATAGGCATTGTTTCAATCCCTAAACACTGGAGTCATAAGGAAGATAATCCCTCGTCAACCCCTCTGAGCCAAAGAAGTAGGAGTTTTTCTTTTTGAAAATTAAAACCCTTTATCATAACCTGGGGCAGGGTAGTTCTCTCAGTTGATCCAAGTGCATAACAAATGGCATCAAAGAGGTCCTTACAAAAAAAAAAGAAGACAGTGATGATTCCGAATAATCATAAGGATAGGCAGTCATTATATCTCAAAAATAAAAACCCAATAAGTCAAAACCTATGAAGGAGACTTACAAAACTGGGGCATCCCGCTGACTGTAATCACAAAAGAAACAGTTCAGGCAAAATTTAGGGATAGCGAAATCAAAAAGAAAGAGGTCATACAAACCCTCAACAAAAACAAAAAATGACTGCCTATTCAGAATAAATCATCAATATCTGAACCATCATTGGAACATCAGGACAAAAACTCAAATAAGGTCTAACGCACGATCAGCTGAGTTTAGGATTGAAGAACATCACGAAGAGCGGGTGGGTACAAATAAAATTTGAGCCTTTATCCTTTGTTTCTTAAACCGTGAACCAGGCCACGTTACAACCTTAAAAAGTCCTAGCTGAAGCATGGGTTAGTTCGAAAGGATACTGTTACAAAGGTATCCTGACTCCTTAAGGCTCGCAGTAAAATAACGAGTTTGACATCACAGTTTACAAAAGAACTCACTTGTTTTATTAAAAAACTGCATTTCCAAAAACTTCGAAACAGACATAAGCTTTGCATTTTTAACATAACTTTGTTTGCATACGACTATTTGTTTGAACATCATAGAAGCTCGCACGACGAATATCGGATGAACAAAAGCACTCCCAAACAAGGGGCATGACATGATCATTGTCCGTCATCTGGGGCAGTTAAGTCAAGATTCAGAGAATCTCTCAAATGCCAAATAGCCTGGGGCAAATCTCCGTCTAAGTCACTTGGGGCATTGGACGATCAAACGAAGATCTTCTGGTGGCACGGCAACACAACAACAGGGGCACCTCCCTACATTCTGAGAACATGGACATAGTCGAAAAAATACTACGCAAAATCAAAGACCCGCTAGGTTGACACACCTAGGCAAAAATAAGGGCTTCCCGGCGAACCAAAAGGTTTCGGGCAAATATAAGGGATGAAATGAAAAAAATTTGTACACCTGGCAAGTCGAAAACCTGAAAAGGCGGCTTGGGCAAAAATGGGTATCCCGGTGGACTGAAAACCCGAAAGGGCGGTCCAGGCAAAAATTAGGGATCAAAGCGTACGACTATGTCCTGGTATCTCGTCACTTGCCTACCAGAAGAAGATTTGTCAAATGGCAGTCCTCAAACACCTTCATAGGTACCTTCTTCTCCAACAGAAACTGGGGCAATAATGAGTTGTCTAAATGATCCGGTTGCCCTGTCCACCGAGGTGCCAAGGTAAGTTCAGCTGAAGAATGCGACCAAGATACCTTCACTCCCTGCAGAGCAAACGCGTCTCCCCGGTTTTATTCAAAGATTATTTCTCCACCAGAGCTTATAACTGGATTATCCTCAGCTAAAAGCCACGGAAAGATCGTCCTCGGCAAAGTTCTTCTTATTCCCCAGCAGAGTTCATCAAAACTTCCAACAGAGCACAACAACGGTATCTCCAGTGGAGTTATCCTCATCAACCTCAGCAAAGTACCTCTCTTTCCCCACAGAGTTACCTCCCCGCAAAGTAATCTATTCGCCAAGTTTATTTCCCAACGGAGTCATCTTCTCCTACTGGTATTCTTGCAATCATCATCCCCAACGGAAACGAAGAATCTCACTCTTCAACATCAGCCCAGGATTTGACTTCCCGGCATCCGTCAAGGATCTATTTTCCCAGACGAAGATACATTCATAAACATCACATTGTTATACATCATGATACATTCATATACGCATCATATCATACAATCTCATGTGTTGAGAACATCATTGCTTGATTCATATCATGCATTGCATATGACTGACCTTTACCTTTCAGGAAGGATACAGTTAAATGATCAGCTATGTAGACGAATACAGTCAAAAGAGACCAACCCAGTCAAAGAATACAAATCCAGTTAAATCAATGCCTAAAGATTTCTTTGAGACACTCGTCGTTATAGACACTCGTCGTTATAGACACCCGTCATTATAGACACTCGTCGTTATAGACACTCGTCGTTATAGACACTCGTCGTTATAGACACTCGTCGTCACAGACACTCGTCGTCACAGACACTCGTCGTTATAGACACTAGTCGTTATAGACACTCGTCGTTATAGACACTCGTCGTCATAGACACTCGTCGTCATAGACACTCGTCGTCATAGACACTCGTCGTCATAGACACTCGTCGTTATAGACACTCGTCGTTATAGACACTCGTCGTTATAGACACCCGTCGTTATAGACACTCGTCGTTATAGACACCCGTCGTTATAGACACTCGTCGTTATAGACACTCGTCGTTATAGACACTCGTCGTTATAGACACTCGTCGTTATAGACACTCGTCGTTATAGACACTCGTCGTCATAGACAATCGTCGTTATAGACACCCGTCGTCATAGACACTCGTCGTCATAGACACTCGTCGTCATAGACACTCGTCGTTATAGACACTCGTCGTTATAGACACTCGTCGTTATAGACACTCGTCGTTATAGACACCCGTCGTTATGGACACTCGTCGTTATAGACACCCGTCGTTATAGACACTCGTCGGTATAGACACTCGTCGGTATAGACACTCGTCGTTATAGACACTCGTCGTTATAGACACTCGTCGTTATAGACACCCGTCGTCATAGACACCCGTCGTCATACACACCCGTCGTCATAGACACTCGTCGTTATAGACACTCGTCGTTATAGACACTCGTCGTTATAGACACTCGTCGTTATAGACACTCATCGTTATAGACACTCGTCGTTATAGACACTCGTCGTTATAGACACTCGTCGTTAAAGACCACTCGTCCATGAGGATAACCTGTCAGTAGAGACAACTCACCAACCTAACATTACCAGACTCGATTCCTGTATCTTGCCAGGACACGTCTGAAGAGTTTGAAGATCCGATTCCTGTATCTTGCCAGGGTGTATCTGTTGACGACTAACATTACCAGACTCGATTCCTGTATCTTGCCAGGGCACGTCTGAAGAGTTCGAAGATCTGATTCCTGTATCTCGCCAAGGTGTATCTGTTGACGACTATATTCCCCGGACTCGATTCCTGTATCTTGCCAGGGCACGTCTGAAGAGTTTAAAGATTCGGTTCCTGTAACCAGCCAGGGCACATCTACATAAAGAAATTGAAGATCAACTCCTGTAACAGGCCAGGTAATTATCTTTCTTTTCTCAGGTACGCAAGTTCTCGCTAAGGAATCTCTTATGCGATCGACACCTAGATGGCATCTGTAAGCCCATCCACATACCAACAGCCTCCGAATGGCGTCTATAAGTCCATTCCCGACAAGGTTCTGTCACACTTCCAGATGGCATCTATAAGCCCATCCTCCTATCCATCATCTTTCCAAATGGCATCTGTAAGCCCATTCCCGACATCACATTGCTGATACTCCACTATGCGAGTGCAAATTTATGGGCACTCTAGTGTTTAATTATCTTCCACCTTCGGATCACGAAAGGCCCGAAAGCCAATCTATATCCTCAGGTTTAAGAAGATTGAACTGGGGCAACTGTTGTACCCCAAAATTTCCCCTCCCATATTTCTCAAAACATCTCAAGAAAAATTCACAAGTCCAACCCGGCGCATCATATTCAGGTGTTCTTTCACCAAGATATCTCTGATAACATATTCTCAAATTCAGGTTCGGCTCAAGAGTCAATTCTTTAAAGAAAGTATCCGAATGTGTGAGTTTTCTTGAAGAAATATGGTGAAAAAGTGTGCTGAAAGTGCAGTTTTTACGCGCTAAAAAATTCATAACTTGAAGATCGTGACTCGTTTTGAACCCGTTCCGGTGGCCAAAATTCCGTCTTGACATTATCTATGTTTTCATCTCTCACGACTGGAAGCCAATTTCGATCAGAAGGTCTTCAAAAATGTGGATTTATCAAGTATTTTCGTACAGAAAATTTGTGACAGAAGTTTATTTGCGTCATGTTCAGAAAATCATAACTTGGTCGATTTTCATCGTATCGAGCTGGTTCCGGCGCTAAAATTTCACAAATTGAGTTGACTACATTTTCACAGGAGGTATCGAGTTCGAACGGTGTTCAAAAGGCCTTCATTTTTTGCTCAGAGTGTGTGACACGCTGAAAATCCTGAATGCTGAATATTATTTCATCTGGGTCGAAACTTCGAAAATTCATAACTCGGTCAATTTTTATCGGATTGGACTCATATTTTTACACAAGGTCACTGACTCATAGATCTACAACTTTGCTTCAAAAGTCGAGACCAAATTATGCACCGATCAATACCAGTTTTTTATTGAAGAACGTGTCAGAGTCGACACTGGAGCCGAAAATAAGTTTGTCTAAGCTGAAACTTCAAAAATTCATAACTAATTCACCGTTTATCCGATTGAGCCGATTTTCGGACAGGAGTTAGTTCTCGATGCCGGCTACATTTTGTTTTCACACTTCAACTTCAAAAATTGCACTTAAGTCCCTGCGATTTAGCCTGGAAAGTGACGAACTCAAGTGAACATTGGAGGCCCAATTGCACATTCAAAGCCCATTTTCTTTACCCTAATTTCCATTATATAATCACCTTCTTTTCACACAAACCAGAGAGGAGAAAGAGGAGGAAAAGAGAGAAAAAAACTTTGCCACAATATTGTTAGAATATCAAATTCTTTCAAGAACCCTAAAACCTTGAAATCCTTATTACAAATCTCTCTCTCACTACAAACAAGCCATCACAGTTACAAACCAACACCTCACTACTTCTTCAGTAAGGATAAGGCTGGCTTGATCTCCATGATCCAAAGGGCATAAAAGCATTCAGGTCACTAATTTTCCAGTAAGGATTTAGACAGGATCCCATGCAGGTTCATTAAGGAACGTTGAGGCCAAAAGTCAAATGGCCAAAACCCAAAAGTCAAATGGCCAAAAGCCAAAAGCCAAAAGCCAAAAGTCAAATGGCCAAAAGAACAACTTATGCATGACACCAATACATGGCGAGACAGACATCCTGAGAAGATTAAGGAACGTTGAGGCCAGAACACAAATGACCAACAACCAGAACACAAATGGCCATGAAACCCAATCCAATGGCCAAAGAATGCAGACCACGGTACTCAGGAGTCAATAAACACGCACGTGATGCCAGAAAGTCAAACAAGACTTTTTGTCTAATGGGCCAAAATACTTCAAAAAAACCTCCCCTTGGGCCTGAAACCCCCCTTGGTTTGCATCCTTTTTAATTTTATTTTCTTTTCTTTTCTAATTCTTTTTTAATTGTTTTAATTGTTTTTTTCACCATAAAATAATTTTCACAATAATAAATCAGAAACTAGAAAAAATGTTTATTTTTATTAATATTAATTTCACTATTATTATTTTTGTAAATAAATGTTAAATAATTAAATTAGCATAAATTAGGTTAAAACTTCCATCTTTTTCTTAATAAATTAAAATATGTAGAAATTAGGGTTTTTGGCCTTTTCCTCATTTTTTTTAATGAATAATCTTCTATCATTATCATTATTATTAATTACTAATTTATTTTGTAAATAAACATGTACATAAATTCTTTAGTAAATTAGGGTAAACTTGAATATTTTTTCATTAATAATTAAAAATAACTTAGAATTAGGGTTTCTTTTAATTTTAATTTTCTCTATTTCATAAATACAAAAAACCTAAAAAACACTTATTTTCTTTTATTAAATAATTAATTAACTTTAATTCAATTTAATTTCAAAAGGGTCCAACGCCCTCGAACATTCTATTTTTATTCTTTTCGCACGTTATTTTATTTTCTTGTGAATATTATGTAACTGCTCAAGCCATGTAATAGTAATTAGGAATTTATTTACTTTCTGCATCTTTATCAAAAACGGGTCTTTGTAATTTGGCGATGTATAGACCCGCGCCTTGTAATAGTGTAGGACTTTTACTTTCCGCATTTAAATTTCCACACTTTTAAATTATAATCGCATGAAAGAATGTATGGCCTAAAATAAAAACAAGCGTAGCTCACCATAATGCATGATCAAAGATAATGGTTAAACTGAAAACAATACACAAATTCACACACCACTCTTAGGGTACGCCTCACTGTTGCCTTGCCCTCGAAACGTGGTCGTCGAGTATAGGACGTTTTAATAAGTCCTTATGTCCATGACATGATCCAGTTGCCTCGAAACGGTTGCCTCGGAATTAAAAAGGATCAATGGCATAAGGGTAGCTTCTAAGGTGTCCTACTGTTGCTCTGGTGACCACACCGTCCCTACAAACGAATTGACCCGAACACCTCCAACGGTGGTGCTACCTACCTCTCAATGGTGGGATGGGACTACCTTAAGGACATTTACACAGCCTAATTCCTTAGGGTAGGTAGATGACTCATAGATACTTGCTCTAAAAAACAAATCAAAACTCTCTTCACACCGACACTTTCAAAAAAGCTTTCAAAACAATTTTTCAAACACTCTTGAGGACTGATACAAGAGTCGATCTGAAATCTTTAAAACGAAACTTTTTCAAACTCATTCACAATTGAAAAGCAAACACTTTTGAAAACACAAATGAGCAAGTACCTAAGAGCCCGTGGATAACCACGGATAGAAAGGGTGCTAACACCTTCCCTTTCTATAAATCTACCTCCCGAACCGAGAAACTATCTCATAAGGAATTTTGCTGTGCTTTTGTCCTGTCCATGTTGGAGAAAATAAAAGACGGTGGCGACTCTTGCTTCCATGACATTTCGCAAACCAGCGTTAAACAGTCAGTTCCAGATCCACCGATCACACTATTTCATCTTCTTGTTATTCAAATTCGAACCATTATCAGTGATGATCTTGCTTGGGATGCCGTATCGACAAATGATCTAATTCTTGATAAATCTTACTACCACCTGTCTGGTTACATTAGCATAAGATGCTGCTTCCACCCATTTAGTAAAATAATCGATCGCTACCAAGATGAAACGATGACCATTTGAAGCTTTGGGTTCAATCATTCCAATCATATCAATGCCCCACATAGAGAAAGGCCAAGGTGAAGAGATAACATTGAGTAGGGTCGGCGGCACATGTATCTTGTCAGCATAAATCTGGCATTTATGACATTTCTTCACATATTTGCAGCAATCAGATTCCATTTTCATCCAATAGTAACCAGCTCTCAACATCTTTTTAGCCATTGCATGTCTGTTGGCATGAGTACCAAAGGATCCTTCATGTACTTCTTGCATCAGCATATCTGCTTCATGTTTGTCTACGCACCTGAGTAGGACCATGTCGTAATTCCTCTTATATAACACTTCTTCATTTAGGAAGAAACTGCTTGCCAATCTCCTCAACGTCTTCCTATCTTTATTGGATGCCCCAGGCGGGTACTCTTGAGTTTGAAGAACACGTTTAATGTTATAGAACCACGGTTTGTCGTCGGTGACCTCTTCTACTGAGAACACATGAGCAGGTCTATCGAGGCGCATAACTCTGATTGTAGGCACATCGTTCCAACCATTCACTTGAAACATTAAAGACAAAGTAGCTAAAGCATCAGCCATTTGGTTTTCATCTCTAGGGATATGATGTAATTCCACTTTGTTGAAGAAGGTTAACAATCTTCTAGCATAATCTCTGTAAGGGATCAAATCAGGATGACGAGTCTCCCATTCTCCTTTGATTTGATTAATTACCAATGCCGAGTCTCCGTAAATATCAAGAATCTCAATCCTTAGATCCACTGCTTCTTCGAGACCCATAGTACATACCTCATATTCAGCCATGTTGTTCGTACAGTCGAACTTCAATCTCGCCGTGAACGGGATATGAGTACCTCGGGAAGTGACGATGATTGCCCCAATTCCATTTCCATAAGAATTCACAGCTCCGTCAAATATCAAACCCCAACGGGATTCGGGATCAGGTCCTTCTTCAGGTAACGGCTCTTCACAATCTTTAGATTTCAAGTACATAACATCTTCATCCGAGAAGTCAAACTTGATGGATTGATAATCTTCAATTGCTTGGTGAGCCAAATGATCGGCTAAAATACTCCCTTTGATTGCTTTCTGAGTGTGATACTCGATGTTGTATTCAGATAACAACATCTTCCAACGGGCTATTCTTCCAGATAAGGCGGGCTTCTCAAAGATATACTTGATCGGATCCATTTTGGAGATCAACCAAGTGATATGGTTAATCATATACTGGCGCAGACGGCGAGCAGCCCAAGCTAAAGCACAACAGGTTTTCTCTAACATTGAGTATCGAGACTCACAGTCTGTGAATTTCTTACTCAGATAATATATGGCATGTTCCTTTCTTCCAGTCTCATCTTGTTGACCAAGCACACATCCCATGGAATCTTCCAATATAGTCAGGTACATAATCAAAGGTCTTCCTTCCACTAGAGGAATCAATATGGGAGGTTCAAGTAAATATTCTTTGATGCTATCAAAAGCTCTCTGACAATCTTCTGTCCACACACATCCTTGGTTCTTTCGGAGAAGCTTGAAAATCGGCCCACAGGTAGCAGTCATATGAGATATAAATCTAGAAATATAGTTCAGTCTCCCAAGGAATCCTCTTACTTGTTTTTCCGTATTGGGTGCGGGCATTTCCCGAATAGCTTTGACTTTATCAGGATCTACCTCAACACCTTTCTGACTGACAACGAAACCCAGAAGTCTTCCAGAACGAACACCAAAAGTGCACTTGTTGGGATTCAGACGGAGTTTATAATTTCTCAAACGCTGGAACAACTTCAATAAATGTTCCAAATGATCCTCTTCAGTTTGCGATTTGGCAATCATGTCATCTACATACACTTCTATCTCTTTATGCATCATATCATGGAACAAAGCAGTCATGGCCCTTTGGTATGTTGCACCAGCATTCTTCAAACCAAACGACATTACCCGATAACAAAATGTTCCCCAAGGTGTAATGAAAGTTATCTTATCCATATCTTCTGGTGCCATCTTGATTTGATTATAACCAGAGAAACCATTCATGAAAGAAAATACTTTGAACTTTGTAGTACTGTCGACCAATACATCAATGTGTGGTAAAGGAAAATCATCCTTTGGGCTAGCTCTATTCAGATCTCTATAATCTACACACATCTGAACTTTGCCATCCTTCTTAGCAACAGGCACTATATTGGCTAACCATTGAGGATAGACCGATGTAACAAGGAAACCTGCATTGATTTACTTTTGAACTTCTTCTTTGATCTTGTCAGCCATATCGGGACAAGTCCTTCTCAACTTCTGCTTAATCGGCGGACATTCAGGTCTCAACGGCAAACGATGCTCCATAATATTGTTATCCAAACCTGGCATATCTTGGTAGGACCAAGAAAACACATCAACATACTCTCTGAGAAGCTCCAACATTTTCTCTTTGACCTCTGGGATAAGCAATGCTCCGACCTTAACTTCCTTTTTATCTTCTTCATCACCTAAATTGATCATCTCTATAGGCTCTTCAAACGGCTGAATAGTTTTTTCATCATGCTCAAGTAAACGGGAAATTTTATCAGGAACTTCTTCACTATCTTCTTCCTCGGCTCTAAACACAGGGAATTCAAAGTTGGGAGGGGGTATAGGATCATTGTTTTCAATGGTTAAGTCATGGATTAATCTACACATATGATTATGCTTTATTTTAGAAATCGACTTGTACAAATAAAACAAAAAGTTATTATATTTTTCTATTACTACCAATTAATTTTCATTACTATTTCCCAGAAAAAGTGAAAAAACAGTAGTGGACAAAATAACATTTTTATTCATGATTGGCAATACTTGAAACAAAGAGCCCAGACATTTTCTCTTTTGCCTTGGGAAGAGCAAAAGGATTTATTTTCAACATAGCCCGACACAAATACTCTTCGCCTCGGGCAGAGCGAATTTTTTTTTTCAAAAATAAAACAAAACATTACTCAGAAATGTGCATCACAATAGGAACATCAACAACGATCCAGTTCTGGAAAACCACTCCATGCGTTACAAAATCGGGTAAATCCTCTTCAGAATCGTCTCATATTATAGCATCAACCTCAGGAGGAGTTGGATGGATAAAACCTGCGCTTCGGAAAACCTCTTGTATCAGACGGATAACTGTTTCCTGCTTGACTCTTGTAGACACGAGATGAAAACCAAGACCTTCTCCAGACTTGTTCTCAGGCAAAGTCAACACCTGGTCCCAACCTTCAGCCGAACCACCTTCAACCACTCGTCGCGCATCCTCAAAAGAAGAAATAGATGTCCCTTGCTTCTTCACTTCATTATTAGCAACAGATAGAGCTTAGAATTGGGTTCCAACATCCTCATCAGCATCAATAAAAGAGAAAGATGACAAATGGCTTACCACCATAGCCTGCTCTCCACCAATCATTACCAGCTTTCCATGCCTTACAAACTTCAATCTCTGATGAAGCGTGGAAGTGACTGCCCCTGCATCATGGATCCATGGACGACCCAATAGGCAACTGTAAGCGGCACGAATATCCATTACTTGAAAAGTGATCTGAAAAGTATAAGGACCAATTATTATAGGAAGATCCACTTCACCAATGACAGTCTTCCTAGAACCATCAAACGCTTTGACAATTACCCCACTAGGTCTCATGGGAGCACCTTGATATGAAAGTCGAGATAATGTAGTTTTGGGCATTACATTTAACGACGAACATGTATCTACCAGCACACTTGATAAAGTATCATTTCCACAACTTATTGAGATATGCAAAGCCATATTATGGTTCCTTCCCTCCTCCGGAAGCTCTTCATCACTGAAACCAAGATTGTTACACGAAGTAATATTTCCCACAATTCCATCAAATTGGTCAACCGTCACATCATGATCCACGAATGCCTGGTCCAAGACCTTCATCAAAGCTTCTCTATGGGCACCAGAATCTCTCAGAAAAGCAAGCAAAGAAATCTTGGAAGGAGTTTGCAAAAGTTGGTCCACAATCTTGTATTCACTTCTCTTGATGAGCTTCAGAATCTCATCATCATCGAGGTGTGGGATAGGTTCATTGGATCGGCCTACCTCATCCCTGGGTTCAACATTTCTCGCTGGAATTTCTGCCGGTATGGGCCTCCTGACTTGAACTTCTGGTCTCTTCAAAGGTACTGCTGCAAAGACACGTCCGCTTCTCGTAACTCTGCTCACATCAGCGATGTTAACAAAAGATGGCACTGTTGGTATAGGGACTTCTACCCCATTCTCAATCATTGTGGCATTATACTTGTAGGGTATAGCTTGGTCTGAGTTGTAAGGCACAGGACCAGGTGGATAAATGATCAAAGGAGAAACAGGTGCAGTCTGACTGTCGTAAACGATCTCTACTGGTTCAGACAAGTTGAATTGTGGTATTATAACATTCACTTCATCCACCATATCTCTGTCATGTGTAATAGTGATAACCCTCTGGTCTAACAATTTTTGAATATCCTCCTTCACAATAGGGCAATCAACTTCTCTTGAACAAAATTCACAAACATCATAATCATGATGATGCCTAAAAAAAGCAAGTCTTCTTAAGCTCTGATGTAACCTGATCAACAAATCTCTTATGTGTTCAACTTGAAAAACTCGAAACTTTCCCGGACAACCTTCCACCATATTCACTGATGCTGCCCCATGTCGAGGCAAAGGATTATCTCTAACATTCGGGTTAACATCCTTGAAAGACAAGATGTCGTTCTTAATCAATCTCTGCACATCCGCCTTTAGAGCAAAGCAATTTTCAATGTTGTGCCCCGGCGACCCTTGATGATATTCACAGAACTGGTCTGCCATGTACCACAGAGAAGTACTATTCGGTGCGACAGGAGGAGGCTTCGTCTTTATGAGGTTCTTTCTGATCAGAGCAGGGAAAAATTCAGTGTAAGTCATGGGAATGGCATCAAATTGCGGTTTCCTTGGTGAACGATTCTGGTTATTAAATTGATAAGCCTGTTGTCGAGGCTGCTGTTGAAATGGCCGTTGCTGAATTGGTGGGGTTTGATGAGTTGGGGTCACTAATGTTGGGCGGACAGCCGGAGTGACTGCCGCAACATGTGAATAGCCTCTCCTTGGTCTTCCAGGGAAAATTACACTGACATCTTGTTCTTTCCTTTTAGGGAAAACACTTCCAAACTTCTTGATACTGCTAGATGGACTTCCTTCCTTAACCAAACGTCCCTCACGAATCCCTTCTTCCAACCGCATGCCCATACTTACCATCTCGGTGAAGTCACTGGGTGAGATGGAAATCATTCTTTCATAATAAAAGGAACCTAAAGTCTTCAGGAATATCTTTGTCATTTCTTTCTCCTCAAGAGGGGGATAAATCTGAGCAGCAATCTCGCGCCACCTCTGGGCATATTCTTTAAAGGACTCTCTGTCTCTCTGGGACATCTCCCGAAGTTGATCTCTATCTAGCGCCATGTCGACGTTGTACTTATACTGGCGAACAAAAGCTTCACTAAGATCGTTGAAATTACGGATCCGAGTGCTGTCCAAACCCATATACCACTTTAGAGCGGCACCAGTCAAACTATCTTGAAAGTAGTGAATTAACAAGTTATGATCATCAGAATATGTAGACATCTTTCTCACATACATAGTTAAATGACTCAGCGGACACGAATCACCTTTATACCTTTCAAAGTCTGGCACTTTGAATTTGGCTGGAATCTTTACATTTGGAACTAAACACAGGGTCATGAGCATTCTTTCCAAACAAATATTTCCCCTTTAACGCTCTGATCTCCCTCTGCATCTCTTGAAACTGGTCTTGAAATTCTTCCATTCTATCGAAAAGACCCAGACTTTCAGCAGGCTCGGCATGATAAGCAGGTTCATTCATGTATGGCATAGAATGAACCACAGGAGCGACAGTTGTCATCACTGGTTGAGGGAAAGGTGCCACAGACGGGATTACAGGCGGCATAGTAGTTGTCTCCGGTTGAGGAAAAGACACGGTAGGTTGAACCAAAGGCTGTACGACAGGCTGATATCCTTCTGGCACAAAGTTATAAGGCATTCCCCACGGAAAACCTTTTGGCATCTGATGTTGAAGCGGAGAGTTAATTTGAGTCACAGATGTTGGAACAGTGACAATCTCAGAAACCACAGTAGTCGAAGTCTGAATCTCAGCAGCTGCAGTCGATGGCTGATTCTGAGCAGCCATCAAACTTTCCACCAGCGCAGTTAGTTTCTCCATGCCGACACGAAGGGTAGCTACCTCCTCACGAAGCTCGTGGTTTTCCTGTTCCAGATCTTCCATCTTCCTCTGACGGTTGGCTCGGGTATCGTATCGATGAGACAGCTTGGCAATCTACCGGAGTGGAAAAAGAAACAAGGATAAGACTCTAGAAAACATGTGAAGTGGAATGTTGGATGATGCATGATATGCGATGCAAATGATCATTCATTTTGACAGTTTTTCAAGGAACTTCAATAATTTTGCACACATCAATGGTAAAGGAATTTGGAACAACAAAAACTCATTTCATTAATCAAAAGCGGTAAATTACAACTTATAACCTTGGAAAAACAAAACAATAAATTACAACCTTGGGACGACAACCCAATAATAAAAAGCAAAAATTACAACTTTGGAACATGAAGCCCTTAATAAAAGCAGTAAATTACAACTTCGGAACATGAAGCCCTTTTACAGAGTTTTACAAAATAACATCAGTAATAAAAACTATAAACTAAAGGTCACTCAGAGTCAACTTCGAGTGTTTCTTTTTCCAAACTCCATAATAATAGTACTTGAGATATCTGCAAAAATCATTCTTAAGTTCCTTGAAAAACAAGTTTTTTATAAAAAATGTTGATGGATGCATGGATGAATGATAATGCAATAGTTACACACAAGTTCATAAATATGGGGTTCAAAGGTTCAACGTTTCGAGCATGGAGTAAAAGGTAAAGCTCACCCCAGGGTATGTACTAACGGTTTAATCACACCTGTAAGACAAGGTTCTAAGAGCTCCCAGAGTCTACATTCCTCCTTCGGATATTACCAACGTCTTGATTACTCAATAATTAGCAATATTCTCAAGAGAAACTCGTCCGAGCGTAGTATCGCGTAACAACTACTTCCAAATTACTCCGTTATAATCTCCGCGCTACACCTAAAAGGCCAAGATGGGTTAGGGTTCTACGGTTCTCAGCTTCTCTGGCTCCCAGGTCGAAAATAATAATGTCTTCCCGATTACTCGGTAAACAAATATTACGTTCAAAAGGGCCTTCCACTGAGTGGGGGATTTCATGCCTTCTTCTTCGGGATTACTCCCTCAAAGTTAACATGACCATACCGCCCGTCTTATTCTTAAGTGTAACTTAATCCGGGTATAAGATTCGTCCTTTGCAAAAAAAACCAAACAACCCCAATATAAACACATAATCAAACAAATCAAATAATAATAAAACAGATAAAACAAACTAGGCTTAACCCACTTAAGGATGGACCAGCAAGAGGTCAATCTCTCCCCAGCAGAGTCGCCAATTCTGTAGCGATAAAAAATGTAGCGGGGTAAATCCGAGATCGAACTATTAATTAATTCGTCTCATAAAAGCAAGAGTCGCCACCGTGCTTTATTATTTCCGAGGGAAAAGGGAAAAGAGCGAAATAAAACCCTAAAATATGCAATGTAAAATAATACTTTAAAAGTAATGAAAATACAAGGCGTTTTTGAAAAGAGGTCTAGAGTTCGGGGGTTGGTTATACAATGGGAAGGTATTAGCACCCAATGTATCTATAGTATTCTATAGGAACCTTTTGAAATATTTGTTTTTGGTTAAAATTGTTTGTTTGATTAAAATGGTTCATTTGGCTAAAAATAGGTGTGGGCGAGAGTTTGAAGATACAACGACCTAATGTCGAAGTTTTGACTTAAAAGGTGTGAGTTTTGAAAAATTGAATATTTAGGAAAATTATCTTAAGCTTTTAACGAAATAATAAACGGAGGATGAATGAGGGTATTCGCACGATGTTTTTTTTTTATGACATGAAGTCGACAAAAATTAAACAATTCCCTTGGATTTTGCAAGCAACATGAAGATTAAAATTAAAAGTATAAACACTCCAAGATTTTAAAAGAAAACCAAGAGAGAAGCCATGGAATTAAATCGAAATTATCACCAACTCAACCAACATGTATCATGGGAGGAACATCATAAGGGGCAATAAATTCAAAGAGATAACTTACAAACTTATCAATAAAAGGCTAGTTAAAAAAAATTAACAAAATTAACTAAAATGTTGACTAAACTAAAAATGAAATATCAAGATTTAAATAAATTATAAAACTAAACTAATTAATTGGGTTTTATCTAAAACTATGTGATTATTTATTAAAAAAAACTATTAACAATAAAACTTAAAGAAACTAATTAGTTAAAACAAAAGGTGGTGCAAGAATTAAGAACAAGGTGTGAAATAAGGGATCATGGGCGCTGAGGCCCAAATCAGTTAAGTCCAAAGGTGTTTTTTTTTAGGTTACCAAAAAAAGGGGTTATGGCCCGGGTTGAGGCTCATTCAAATCTGTCCAAGGGATTAAAGAAACCCTAGAGTCATTTTGGAGATTAGAACGGCTGTAGGTGGACATTTGTGCTATTTGTCTGTTAGTTCCCAATAAAACCTAATTGAATACTGATTATCCTTTTTAATTAACAAATCCAAATGGAAAGAAGAAAACGTGTAGTTCCTTTCTTTCGAACTCTCTCTTTCTCTCTTCTAAATTGAAATCGAACAACGCCAACAACGAATCTTGCTCCCTCTTTCGAACTCCTTCTCCCTCTAAATCGAAATCGAACAACAACACTGCTTCTGGTTTCGAACTCTTTCTCCCCCTAAATCGAAATCGAACAACAACACTGCTTCTGGTTTCAAACTCTTTCTCCCCTTAAATCGAAATCGAACAACAACACTGCTTCTGGTTTCGAACTCTTTTTTCTCTCTCTTCGATCTCTCTCTCGAACTCTCTCTTTCGAACTCTTTTTTTCTCTCTTCGATCTCTCTTTCGAAATCTCTCTTTCAAACTCTTTTTCTCTCTCTTTCGAACTCTCTCTTTCGAACTCTTTTTTTTCTCTCTTCGATCTCTCTTTCGAACTCTCTCTTTTGAACTCTTCTTTTCTCTCTTTCAAACTCTCTCTTTCGAACTCTTTTTTTTTCTCTCTTCGATCTCTCTCTCAAACTCTCTCTTTTTCTCTTGATTAATCCTCTTCTTTCAATTCTCTCAAAATTCAAAAAAAAAACCATAAAACCTTCTTCTCATCTCTCTGTTCTTTCCTTAATCTTCTCAAGAATTCCCTTAATCTCTATTCAATGCTCATGATTCCACGACTTCCTCACAGGATTCTCTGGTTTACCTCTCAACCTTTGTTTCTTACCTCTCGCGTGACAACAGTAATACAAACCTCAACAAGTTCAACAAAGCAACATCAACAATAATAACATAAAGCTCATGGTTTACGTTAGTTTCAAATTTATAGTTATTCAACAAAACAAAATCAACACACGGAATCGTCAAATAGCAACAACAACTTCAGACAAGGATTTACAGGTATGTAAATGAAAGCAACAAACATAGATTCAGTTTTCATGCATCAAGAACAAGGATAAATCGAACAAAATGATATAAATGTACCAAATCGGAGTTCCTCCGATGGGTCTTCGAGTTCTTCAGGTACAAATTCTGATTTCTCTTCTTCTACTTCTGAAATTCTTCGCTTCTGTTTCTGGAAATTGTTTGTGCTTGTTGATGATGTGTGGAACGGAAATTAAGCAGAGAGTGAAAACAAGGTATGGTGGCTATTGTGTTAATGAACAGAGTGTGAGCAGTTGAGGTTTGAAGGGAAACTGATGTAGATGATGGTGGTCTGGAGGATCGACGGTGATATTGGATATTGGAAGGAAGACAGAGCTTGAGTTATGCAGGCTATCTTGGTTGCTGTTTGAAACGGGTTTTGAGTTATGCAGGCTATCCTGCTTCTGCAAGTTTGAAACGGGTTTTGAGTTATGCAGGCTATCCTTCTTCTGCAAGTTTGTGTTTTTCTCTTTGTGAACTCTGCCTCCTTCGATTGTTTCTAAAATCCCTCTTATATAATAAAGATCCCTGCAGTTTGAGGGGGAAAATTTGGTGAGTTTGAACAAATGTGGTGATCTGATTTATGGCTTTTTGATACAGGTTTTGGTGTGTGTTATTTGATGCAATTCTTAGACTGATGTGCTGGTCTTATAACAGGGCCACAAAGATTATGACTGTTTTTCTTGGCATTATTTGTGCAGGTTTTGGAGCAGCTATAACTCTGTTTTGTTTCTCTGGACTGGTTTTAGAGCAGGACATATTTGTGGGTTTGGACTGATTTTTGAAACATGTTTAGGACACTTTTCACAAAGAGACAAAAATAGCATAATAATTATAATACTAATAATAATAGTAATGACACAAATGATACAATAAAAATGTTAGTAAAAACTAAACTGAAAATATAAAAGTGAAAGAAAAGAGATATTAAAATTGGTTCTAAAATCTATTAATAATTCAACTTAAAAATATTTCAAATGGAATTATAATCAGAATTTACACCCAAATTAATCATAAAAGGAATAAAAATAAATGAAAAATCAAACCATATATTTTCAAATTTTTGAATTGCAACTAAAGAAACACATAATAGACTTACATACTCAAAAAAAAGTAAAAAGCAAAAGAACTTATATGTATTTTGAGATTTTCCGAATTATCAATAAAAATATAAAATTAAATGAAACTAACAAAATTATACATTTTTTTTTTATATTTTGGATAAAGTAAAACTGATATGAACTAAATATATTTTGGGGATTTTCTTTTTATGAAAAATAAGAATAAAAGAAAGATGAAAAAAAGAGAGAAAAATCATGATTTAATAAAGTCGGACAAAAACCAGTTAAATTTCACTAAATTCACAACAATTTCTAACGTTTCTATTTTTTGGTGGATTTTCAAAGCATAATCATCTCTTGACTTGTAAAGAAAAGTTGTAGTTGTTGCAGAGGAGAATCATATGTAAAAGAACCACTAAAAATTGTCGAAATTTGAAGAAGTTATGAATTTTTGAAATCTGACTCGAGAATTGGCAAAAATAGGTCGAATCGCTTGTGAACGCTTGTTATGTAATAATGCAGATGGGAGGTGGTATCTTAGGTCAAAATTTGGGGTATGATAGTGTCAACCTAGCAGGTCTCTTATGCATAGTATCTTTTGACCACGTCCGCGTTCGCAGGGTGTGACAGGTCGTCACCGTCCATGGTGGTCAAGATCATTGCCCCACCGGAGAATATGTTCTTGATTACAAATGGTCCTTCATAGGTAGGAGTCCATTTTCCCCTGGGATCACTTTGTGGCAAAATGATATGTTTGACCACTAGATCCCCAACTTGATATACTCGGCGTCTGACTTTCTTGTTGAAAGCCTTGATCATCCGTTTTTGATACATCTGACCATGGCAAACAACAATAAGTCTCTTTTCATCAATCAAATTCAGTTGATCAAGTCGAGTCTGGATCCAATCGTCTTCACTCAAACCTGCGTCCTTCATAATCCTTAGGGAGGGGATTTGAACCTCAATAGGTAAGACAACCTCCATGCCATATACCAAAGAATAGGGTGTTGCCCCAGTTGATGTGCGAGCCGTGGTACGATACCCGTGGAGAGCGAATGGTAGCATCTCATGCCAGTCTTTGTATGTGACTATCATTTTCTGTATGATCTTTTTGATGTTCTTATTTGCAGCCTCGACAGCACCATTCATTTTTGGCCGATAGAGGGAAGAAATGTGATGCCGAATCTTGAATTGCTCGCACAAGGCGGTGATCATAATATTGTTAAGATTTGTACCATTGTCAGTGATGATCTTTTCTGGGATACCGTACCGACAAATGAGATTTTGTTTGATGAAGCGGGAAATAACATTCTTAGTAACGGAAGCGAAGGAAGCTGCTTCGACCCACTTTGTAAAATAGTCAATGGCCACCAGGATGAAGCGGTGTCCATTGGAGACTGTAGGCTTTATCTCTCCAATCATATCAATTCCCCACATAGCAAAGGGCCAAGGATCCGTCAAGACATTCAGAGGAACTGGAGGTACGTGCACCTTGTCAGCATAAATTTGACACTTATGACAAGTTCGAGAGTGTTGATAGTAATCTGCTTCCATGTTAGACCAATAATAGCCTACCTGTAGGATTTTCTTTGCCATCGTATGCCCACTAGAGTGGGTGCCAAAAGTACCTTCATGTAATTCAGCCATGATCTTTTCAGCTTTAACCTTATCCGTGCACCGAAGCAAAATGGAGTCATGATTGCGTTTGTACAGGATGCAATTACTAAGGTAGAACTTAGCAGAGAATCTCCTTAAGAACTTCTTATCATTGATTAAAGCTCCTTCTGGATATTCTTGAACCTCGAGATACCTCTTGACTTCATGAAACCAAGGCTGGTCCACTATCTCTTCAGTATTAATCTCGTGACAATGTGTTGGTTCATCCATTCATTTGATGGTGATCTGGGGAGCCTCGTTATCCCAATTAAGTTTAAACATAGATGACATTGTGGCTAGAGCATCCGCTAGCTGATTTTCTTCTCGCGGAAAATGCTCGAAGGTAATCTCCTCAAAATGTGGCAGCAATGTCAAAACATGTTCTTTGTAAGGGATAAGGTTTGGATGTTTAGTGTCCCATTCCCCTTTGATATGACTGATGACCAAAGTTGAATCTTCAAACATATCTAAAGACTTGATTCCCAAATCTATGGAAGCCTTAAGACCAAAGATGCATGCTTCGTACTCCGCCATGTTGTTTGTACAATTGAAGCAAAGTCTAGCGGTAAAAGGAGTATGACACCCTTCTGGAGATATGAGTACAACGCTGATACCATTACCAAGTGCATTGGATTCCCCATCAAAGAACAGAGTCCATCGGGATCCTTGTTCAGGTCCGTCGTATGGCCTGATTCCTTCACAATTGTCTAATGTCATAATGTCTTCATCTGGGAATTCAAACTTCATGGACTGATAATCTTCTACAACTTGATGAGCAAGATGATCAGCCAATACACTGCCCTTTATAACTTTCTAGGTAGTATATTGTATGTCATATTCTGTTAGGATCATCTGCCATCTAGCTATCCTCCCAGACAGAGCAGGTTTTTCGAAGATGTACTTCATCGGATCCATATTAGATATCAAAAAAGTAGTATGAGTTAGCATATACTGTCTTAGCCGGCGAGCAGCCCATGCCAGAGCGGGGCAAGTTTTCTTGAGCAGTGAATATCTAATTTCACAGTCGGTAAACTTTTTGCTCAGGTAGAAAATAGCGTGCTCTTTTCGGCCAAACTCGTCATGCTGCCCCAATACACACCCCATTGAGTTTTCTAAAATGGTCAGATACATAATCAGTGGTCTTCCCTCGACTGGTGGCATCAAAATAGGAGGATCTTGTAAGTACTCTTTGATCTTGTCAAAAGCAACCTGGCATTCATCATTCCATCTGACTACTTGATCTTTCTTCAATAGTTTGAAGATTGGCTCACAAGTAGCTGTTAGGTGAGAAATGAATATGGCAATATAGTTCAGGCGTCCCAAGAATCCTCTGACTTCCTTCTCAGTATGAGGAGCAGGCATTTCTTTTATTGCTTTAACCTTGGCATGATCGACCTCAATGCCTTTGTTACTGACGACAAAACCTAAAAGTTTACCAGACCGTACTCCGAATGTGCACTTGTTTGGGTTTAACCTTAGTTTATACTTCTTCAACCTCTCAAACAACTTTTGCAAGTGGTCAAGGTGTTCTTCTTCTGTTTGTGACCGGGCTATCATATTGTCTATGTAGACCTCTATTTCATGATGTATCATGTCATGAAACAAAGCTACCATGGCGCGCTGATAGGTTGCCCCAGCATTCTTCTGTCCGAATGGCATCACCTTGTAGCAGAATGTGCCCCACTGTGTGACAGATGTAGTTTTCTCCATGTCCTCAGGTTCCATTTTGATTTGGTTGTAACCTGAGAATCCGTCCATGAAGGAAAACACTTTGTGTTGGGCTGTATTGTCAACCAGGATATCTATGTGGGGAAGCGGAAAATCATCTTTAGGGCTGGCCCTATTCAAATATCTATAGTCCTTGCACATTCGTACTTTGCCGTCCTTTTTAGGCACGGGAACAATGTTAGCAACCCATTGAGGATAGGAAGTGACAGCCAAGAATCCAACATTAAATTGTTTCATGACTTATGCTTTGATCTTCTCCTACATGTCAGGTCTCATGCGGCGGACTTTTTGTTTTACTGGTGAACAGTCTTCTCTTGTTGGCAGACGATGTACCACAATGTCTGCATCAAGTCTTGGCATGTCTTCATATGACCAGGCAAAGATCTCAACATAATTATGCAACAGATGAATCAGACGCTCCTTAACACTATGCTCCAGATTGGCACCCACCTTGACCTCATTTATATCCTCCTTGGTACCCAAGTTGATTGTATCCACTGGTTCCTCGTGAGGTTGAATAGCTATTTCCTCTTGTTTTAGTAGCCTGGCCAGTTCCCCTGGTACTTCACAATCTTCCTCACCTTCGTCTTCGGCTTAGTAGATTAGATCCTCAGAGTCACAAAAGGCCATAACAGTATCGTTACCCATGGGATCCGGAATGGAGGGGTACCTGCATTTGTGAGTGTGGGTGTGTGTAAGGGTATAACCATCCTTTAAAGAATAAAATGTAAAAGAAAGAAAATGAGCACAAAAAGTTTGTATGTGAAAAACGTCCATGATTCATTGAATGTCATATGAAGATGAAATAAAAACCCTTACAAATGGACCATTGTGCCTCGAGCAAGACACAAGGTTTTAAATGTGCGAATTGTTTGTGAATATTACAAGTCCAACAGAAATGTAAAAGATAAATTACTGAGGGATGAAAGTTATTGGGACAAAGTCTTTGGCTTCCCAATTGCGAATTCTTCCGTTGACAGTAGGAAAGATCCAATCCTCCAAGATGCAATCCTCTTCACCATCTTCCACTGCATTGACCTCTCGGTTGCTAATCTTCAGGGATGGCCCTCCAGCACGGGCACGGTGCACAACCTTTTGAGCACTTGAAGTAAACCCTAAGCCAAACTTGTCAGATTTATACAGAATATCCGGAAGTTGCCCCCAGATGGTGCATCCACCCTCCTCTACTACTGCCTTGGCGTCCTTCAGAGATGACATCCGAAGCGGAGGTCTTGTGATCTTGGGGATCTGGGACACTGTCTTGGTTACTGCTACCTCTTGAGAGACTTCTTCGAAATTTTGAAAAGGAGTTTCAATGAACTCGCCGTCCAATTCTACATACCGGAAAGAATTGAGGTGGCTAATCATATACTCTTCCTCTCTGTGGATAGTGATAATCTTTCCATGGACCGGGTATTTCAGCATCTGGTGCAGTGTGGAGGTGACAGCACCGGCATTATGGATCCAGGGCCGTCCTAGCAGACAGGAGTAAGAGGGGCGGATGTCCATTACATAGAAAGTTGAGTTGAAAGTTTGAGTCCCAACCTTTATGGGGATGTCCACCTCCCCGTGAACCATCCTCTTTGAGCCATCAAATACCCTTACGACTATGTTACTGGGTTTCAACGTCAATCCTTCACAGTCTAGTATGTCGAGAGCTTTCTTCGGTAAAACATTCAAAGATGAGCCAGTGTCCACCAAGACATGGGCCAGAGTTGTTCCTCTACATTCCACGGAGACATGTAATGCCTCGTTGTGCTTCCTTCCCCCTTGGTGTCAGATCAGCATCTGAGAAGCCTAGGCCATTATCAGTTGTCAGGTTGGCCACACAATCTTGAAATTGGTCAGCAGACGTCTCTTGAGGCACATGAGCTGTCTTGAGGAACTTCACCAGGGATTTCGCATGTGCCTCAGAACATAGCAACAATGCTAGCATGGAGATCTTGGATGGAGTTTGCCCCAACTTTTCAACTACGTCGGAATCGTTCTTCTTTATTATTCTCAAGATCTCCTCCATTTCCTTCTTGGAGGTTTCGGGGATAGTCAGTGGTTGAGCCTTCGTCCGGACAGGCTCTTCTTGAATACTTTTTCCTCGAATTTCAGCAGTATGAGTGTTGGTAGGGATAACAACAGGGGTTGTGTCGTCTTTGTCATTAGGAGCACTTGCAGATATGATTATTGGTACGGAGGTAACCTTTGGAATAACCACGGGTCCAAAAACTGCCTTTGGAGGGGCAATTTCTGGAGAGAATATTCTACCGCTTCGGGTAATCTTACTGGTTCCGAAAATATTGCTAATGTCGAAGTATTCTTCTTCGGAGCTCATTTCTTCGGCGCCGACCTATCTTGTTTGATACCATGGTAGTAGATGTCTCCACCGTAATTCCACGACACTGTTTTGTCTGATTTATACGGGACTGGCCCAAGCATTGTGATTATAAGAGGTGTATTTTTTGGAACTGATGTAATCCTAACGGGTCTTTTAGGGACCCTGGAAGGATTGCAGGAGATGGTTATGATTGAAACGTCTTCAACAGGAACAGGTGAAACATGAGCACTTTCAAACAGAATCTCTTGGTTGTCTATCAAGCGTTGAATGCCTGTCTTCAACAAAGGGCAAACAGTTGGTGAGGATAAGCAAAGATGGCAGTCTTCATTACAACCTAGGAATACGCCAACTTTCAACAAGCTTACCTTAATGATTGGGAGTGGAGTCAAGAGTTCACCAACTGTGGTAGCAAGCAAATCTTCTTCGATAGCATTGGTGTTGTGACCATGCCTAGGCATATGAGAAGAAATGACGTTTGGCTTCTCAGGTGCATCAAACTCAATCTCTTTTGCATCTATAAGGTCTTTAGTTTTGTTTTTCAGGGCCCAACAGTTGTTAGTGTCGTGACCCGGACTTTCGGAATGATATGCGCATCTGGAATTTGGGTGATAATGAGGGGACACAGTGTTGGGGTTCTTTGGAGCCTCCTTCAGAGTTGTCACATTAGATTTCAGAAGATGTGGTAAAACCTGGGCTAGAGTCATATTAATTATGGTGAATTGCCGGACTGGCCTTTCCACCCTTGGTTAGTTACTTCTTAGTTGATCAGATGTAGGCTTCGGGATCATAACGGCTCCTACCATTGGTCGGCGCTCAACTCTCCCTTGGTTCCTTTGTGGATAAACAACAGATACCTTCTTCTTCCCAGTGAAAGGCTTTCTCACAGCTGTAGAGGTAGATGAATCCTTCTGAATATTTCCACTTTTTATGCCAGCTTCCACCCTCTCTCCGGTTAGTATTAACTCAGTAAATCCTGCAGATGAGCTTCCAATCAGATGGTTGAAGAAAGGGCCTGATAGAGTGCTTAAGAACATATCCACCAACTCCCTTTCAAACAGAGGGGGTTTAACTCTTCCAACTAGATCTCTCCACTTCTGCGCGTAATCCTTGAAACCCTCATTGGAAGCCATGGCCATACTCTGATGTTGAGTACGGGTAGGCGCCAAATATGCATTATATTGGTATTTCTTATAGAAAGCTACGACAAGATCTTCCTAGTTGTGTACGTTGGCCCTTTCCAATTGGTAAAACCAATCGAGTTGTGTTCCAGATAGGCTATCTTGGAAAAAATGTACCTATAGATCTTTATCAGTGGAGTGCGGCTGGATCTTTCTCACATATGACCGGAGGTGCATCTTAGGACATGACACCCCATCATATTTTGCAAACAATGGCACTTTGAACTTCGGTGGAATCACAATTCCTGACACTAGTCCCAATTCTTCAAAGTCTAGACCTGGTACCCTTTGTATTTCCATAGTGTTCAAATGCTCTTCAAGATGTCTGTACTTATCGTCAGCTGGCGGATACTATTCTTCGGAGTAGTCTTCCTCTTCTTCCTCCTCTTCAGATTCTGACGGAACCACTGTTTCCTTTCCTTTTCCTTCATCAGAGTTTTTTCAGAAATTCAAGGTTCTTCTAGTCTTTCCTTGAAACCTTCTCCCCATGATTACAACCGGTTGGTTTTTTCTCTTTCTTCTTCTTCTCTTTGGCCAACAAAGTTTTCAATTCCTCCCGTCCTTTGGCTAGGGTCATGAGTAACTGTCGAAACTGCGTGTTTTGAACTTGAAGATCTTTGATTGTCTGTTTGAGATCCATCTTACTGAAATAAACAATAGAGAGATAAGGAAACTCGTTGCAAAAGACTTGTTTATGTTATGATGAATAAAGATGCAATATGCAAATGATTCCAAGGAAAATTAGAGATTTAAATTTGTTCAAACCAAAAATGAACACACGTCATATTAAAAATCCAAGTTTGAATACATCATGCCTCCTTGGGCTTATAATGAAAGAAACAAAATACAACCGAACTCCTAAGACAAAAAGAATGAACGCATCCTCTTTGGAGCAATGTAGACATTTAGGTTTTTCTCTTCATGAAGCAGTTTGGTGAGCTCCAGAACCTTCTTCTCACTTGCGTAATACTGGGCTTCAAAGGTGTCTCGCTATTCCTTCAACTGAACCCAAGCTTTCTGCAGTTCTTCGAGAGAGGTAGGCATGTCGGGATGAAGAACGGTGTATGGGACATCTCCTTCAATAACAGGCTCAATGATGGAAGGAAAGATGGGAGGGTAAGGCATCAAGAGACTCTGGGCACGATTACGTATCCACTTAACGTAAGGCTCGAGAGGAATAGAGTTTTTATGTCCCAAAGTCCTACTGTCCACCTTGTTCACCATTCCCCAAGCATGTGTAAACCCCTGGCGGTAACCTTGGTCTTCTTTGTCGTAGTCGAACACCAGACCTTGGATGAGCATCTCATGAGGGCCGTCTCTTCGGGCATACCCAAACTGTCGAAGAGCTAAGCATGGGTTGTAGGTGATACCTTCCCTAATACCAAGTAGAGGTACGTTAGGGAACTCCCCACAACGGTCAATGATAGAGACATTTTCCAAGGATCTCGAACACCAACGAACATTAGAGTGGGTGAGAGACATCATCCTTTGAGACCAAGTCAGTCTTTGCTCATTCTTCAATGCTGACTGAGGCAGGTGCGAAGTGAACTACTTAGAGAGTAGGGGGACACAACACAAAAGAGTACCTCTTTTCTTCATGGTGCAGGTATGAAGGCAATGCAATATATCTCATAGTAAGGTAGGTATAGGATTGTGAGAGAGAAAGACTTTGATGGTGTTGACGTCTATGAATTGGTCTGAATTGGGAAACAGAACCAAACCATAAATGAGAAGAGCCAGGACGTCTTCGAAAGCTTGGAAATCTATGTCATTCCAGAATGAACGAGCCTTTTCCAATAAAAACTTAGCTAGAAAGCCTTTAACCTCGCTTCTTGTCTCCCAATTGGTTATGATGTCGGACCTCTTCATATGCAAAGCTTCAGCGATGACCTCAGGTTTTGGAATCCCTTCTAGACTGGTGAACGGTATTTGATCAAGCACAGGCACCCCTAAGAGTAGAGAGAACTCTTCCAGTGTAGGTACCAATTGATAGTCCGGGAAAGTGAAACAATGATGTACGGGATCAAAGAATTGGAATAGTACACTCATCATCTCTTCTTGGAAGTTGGATGTAGCCAAACTGAGGAGTCGACCATATTTCTTGGTAAAAAGAGAATCCCCGAGCACTCTTGAGGCTAGATCTTGAAGTTGAGGATGTGCTTTTACAAAGCTGATTCGGATGGTGTTTCTTCGGAGGGAATTCATGTCCTACAAAAAAAACAATTTTTTTTTCTAAATCCTTGAAATGGTTAGTGAGCATGCATATGATATTCATTATGTTTATGATGTTTATGTACAAGTTAATATATACACACCACAAACAAGTCCCTATGTTTTAGGCTTGCATGAGTTTTGTAGGTAAGTACCCTCTTGAAGTATAGTTGGCTCAACCTTTCCTAGCAATAGAGATCAGGTTCTAAAGGATCTCAATATCATCGACCTTTCTCTTAGGCATTGTCTCAGGACAACAATCTTTTCTTGCGGCCGAGATATCCCAAAAGTCTAGCCTCAATGAGTGTAGTATCGAGTATCAACCAATTTTCAGCTCTACACCGAAACCGGCTATCTCATTACATCCTAATTGCTAAGTTTATTCAATTAGGGTTCTAAATTCAATTAGTGCTTCATGACGCCACTCAGCGGCCCCGTATTCTCCTCGATTCACCACGAGGGATACCGGTACCCACAAATGCGTCACACTAACATAGCCATTATTTCAACCATATCGGTCCACACCGTACAATCTATTGCTATTTACCTAAAAATGTGTTCTAGATCCGGATGGAGGATCAAAGCAAACCCAATATAAAGAACTGAATACAAAGCACACAAATAAAATAATGAAAGAGAGTAAAGGTGATCTAACCCTAAGGTAACCCCACTTTTATATTTATCCCCGACAGAGTCGCCAGTTCTGTGATACAGTGGGAGAACTGACTTGAGGGTTTTTGTTTGATCACAAATGTTGCGGTTAGCAAGAGACGCCATTGACTTTTCTTTCATCCAAAAAAGGAAAGGTGAAAAAGCACAGGAAAGACCTTTGAGATTGTTTCTTGAGTTCGGGGGGTAGATTATGAAAAGGGAAGGTATTAACACCCTTTTCATCCATGGGCTCTTAGTTACTTGCTAGATCACTTGCTTTTTGTTTTAAAATGTGCTTTGTATGGTTTTTGAAAGTATTTTTTAAAGAGGCTATTGTTTAGGCAATCTTTGTAATGATTCTCGTTCGTAAGAATGTATACAAAGATGTTGATCTTTTGAAAATGTTTTCAAGTTTGTAAGATGTTTGAAAGTGTAGGTGTTTGTTTTGAAAATAGCAAGGATGTTTGTTTGAAATTGAACAAGTAACCAAAAGTAATCTACCTACTCAAAATGTCTTTCTTGTTCATTTTCTTTTCCTTTGATATTGTTGTCTTACCATTGATTTGGTAAGCAACCCTATCTTTGGATGTAAATGGGACGGGCACGGGTCATCGTATAACCATGATTAGCAATGTTGCAAAGTATCTTATCATTTTTTGAGGGACCAAGATCATTTTGTAAGGCAACTTTTAATAGCGTCATCGAGGGAATATGATCTTATACTTGTTTGTTTTGCCAAGATGCTTCGCATGCGTAATATGGCCATTTTTGCATAAGGCAACCAAGTGGAGTAACCCTAAGGGTTCTTGTGTGCAAGTGTGTTATTTTCATGCTTGTTTATCTTGAATTAGGGTTATCTACTTGTTGATTTTATCTTTCCATACAAACCCTAATTACTAACATTATATGAAAGCGATAAATTGCGGAAAGTAAAATTACTACGCTATTACATCACTTGAGGATAGGGGATATAAATTTACAAATGGGGATGACAAGTAAAGTAAACTCTAATTACTATTACAAGGCTTTGACAATTACATAATTTATAATGCAAAAATAATAAAATATGTAAGAAGATGTAAAGTGAGAGAAATTGCTTTTTAGGGTTTGTTTGTAGAAAAAAGGTTTTGTAATTAATTTCATCGAAGAAAAACCTAAGTCTAAGTTAATTGTTTAGAAAAGTGTTTTTGAGGTTTCATTTGAACAAAAAGGTTTTATAAATTTAGGTCACTTCCAAGCAATGCAATATCTCCAAAAGAACCTAAAAAACTCCAAAAATCAAGAAATTTGGTGCCCGAGCTGACATGGGCCGTGTCAGGACCTGTCCATGACTTTTATGCATTTTTTTGGGTCCAGCCATCCTGACACTGCCGTGTCACCTGACACGGGCGCCTGTGTCAGCCCCTGTTCATCTTTTTTTGGTCGTGTCTAAACCAGTAACTCTTACACGGGCCATGTCGATTGACACGGGCACCCGTGTCAGCCTCTGTACCTGCATTTCACTATGTTTTTCAACCCAAATAAGCTGACACGGGCCGTGTCATATGACACGGGCACCCGTGTCAACCTCTGGTCTGGCTTTTTGTTAGTTCTTTCTCTTTGATCTATCTTGTTATATCTTTTGAGCGCAAAAGAAAATTATGTATGAACAATGAGATCACAGTTTAAGAAAGTTTACCTCTCGAAGCAGAAGCTTTAGGACACGTACAGATGTTTCTGAGTTTAAAGTGGTGATTAATCTAGCTCCTTTGAACCTTCTTGAAGTAACTCTAACCTTCCTTTTGTACTGAAAATGGTTGAACCGCTCCAACCAAGTCAAGTTGCAATGTATGTTTTTTGAATTAGGAAGATGGTGATAGTGATGTTACAGAAGTTATTCTTATGTTTGAACAACTTCTATATGGTGTATGTGAAGTGTTTGGATGGTTTATTTGGAGAAAACTTGCAAGGTATGAGATTCAAAGATTTGAACTTCAAAGCTCAAAAATGGAGGTTTTGTGGAAAAATCTGGTTTTTGACAGCAAAAATGATTTTGAGTATTAGTTTCTCCTTCTATTTTTTATGGCCTCTCTCTCTTTTTTCTAACCTCTCTCTCTTTTTTCTAACTTCTCTCTCTTATGATTGGCATCTTTATTTATAGAGAAGGTTTGAGACTTGAAACAAAACTCAGATTTTGAATCACATGTTATGGCTAGATTAGATTTTACATGAAGCAAGCTTGAAAATTATAGTTCAAATGCTTTGTACTTTGATGCATAGAGTTGTTGGACACTTTAAGCATACCTTTCTGATTTTGTATGTTGAGTGTGTGTAGAAGGCATAAGTTAGAGACTCAAGGAGAGCTGACTTTGTGATTAAAGCTACTTTGCAAGAATGGCAATGTCAACTTTGTGCCAAAAATGGAAAGATCACTTGGACAATGCTTAAACCAAATGGACCATAGCTCAAAAGTTTGTGTAAAAATTAAATTAGGGTAAGATTTTCAAGTCACAAGGCCTGAAAATTAAGATTATGCAGCACATCATGCCAATTGGATTATGTGTTCTTCAACAAAAATGGCTTGCAATTCAAGAATAAATGTCCAACTTCAGGCCCTTGAATCTCCTAGATCAAATATGATAAATTCATACTCTTAGATGTTTTGGAAAGATTGAAACACCCTCTACAACTTTCATGTTGACCACTTTTGTTAAATCAAACTGGAACTTGATGAAAATTGGCCAAGAATTTGGGATAAAAACCTGACCAAAACTGCTGAAAATTTCTCTAAGTGTTTATTCAAAAATGCCATGACTTCATGAATTTATAACTTAAAATCCAAGCATTTATAGGAGAAGTTGTGTAAAGCAATGTTGTAGATCTCATGGAGATCTATAATTTTCATGTTGAAAGTTTCTTTTGAATCATCTTGCATCATGTTGAAAATTTGGCATAAAGTTGTGAAAAAACATGAATTTTCCAACACTTAGAAAAATTTCTAAGTTTGAAATTTTGACTTTTCAAAGATGAAATTTGAATTTTTTGATTTCTTGATGAACAAGTTTCATATTCTTGAATGTCTTGATTAAATTTGATCTTTGGAATGTAATGTTGACCACAAATTCAAAGTTTGACTTTCCAGTATGCAATTGACCATTTTGCCCTTGGGCCAATTCCAAACCTAAATTGATGCATCACTGTTGCAAACTTGACGTCATAGAAGATCTTATGAGAGAATCTTTGAAAAATGAGAGGGCAAATTTTGGGGTACAACAACAGCTATGACCTGGAGGAATGGATTTTCCCAACTGTCAACGGAGGACTCGGCAACTGGGAAGCTAAAGACTTTGTCCCAATTACTTTTATCCAACAGTAATTGTCTTTAAATTTTTGCTGGACCTGTAATAATTAAACAATTCAGACTTTTTAAACCTTGTGTCTTACCCGAGGCACAGCGGTCCATTTGTAAGGGTTGTTACCTCATTTTCATATGTCATCAATGAATCATGGACGTTTTTGCATACAAACTTTGTGCTCTTTGTCTTTCTCTTTTACATTTTTATTTCTTTCAAATATAGCTATACTCTTACACACACTCACATTCAAAATGCATATCTACATCCATTCGGGATCCCATGGGTAACAATTCTGCTACGGCCTTTTGTGACTCTGAAAATATAATCTACCAAGCCGAAGACGAAGGTGAGGAAGATTGTGAAGTGCTAGGGGAACTAGCCAGGTTACTACAACAAGAAGAAAGGACCATGCAACCCCACAAAGAACCAGTGGACACAGTTAACCTAGTGTGATACGGTGGGAGAACTGACTTGAGGTTTTGCGTTTGTATTCGCAAATGTTGCGGTTAGCAAGAGTCGCCACCGACTTTTTATTTTATCCTAAGGAAAGGTTAAAAAGCACAGCAAAAACCTTTTGAGATGTTTTCTTGGGTTCGGGGAGTAGATTATAGAAAGGGAAGGTATTAGCACCCTTTCTATCCATGGTTATCCATGGGCTCTTAGTTACTTGCTTAGATCACTTGCCTTTTGTTTTCAATTGTTTTAAATGGTGCTTGAGTGTGTGGGTTTGAAAATGTTTTGAAAAGATGCCAATGTGGTGGCAACCCTTGTAATGATCCATGTGGGGATGTATACAAAGATGTATGTCTTTTGAAAAGGTTTTCATTTGTTTTTGAAAGTTATTTTGAAAGTGTAGTGATGTGTGATTTTGAATTTAGGCAAGTGTTTTGTTTTGCAAGTTTGATTCAAGTAACTAAGAGGTTATCTACTCCTAAATTTCTCAAAAGATTATTGCTATGTTTTAACCCTTTTAACAAGCTTGTTCCACCATTGTATTTGGTGGACAACCTTATGTTAGGATGTGAAAGGGACAGGCGCGGGTCATCGTTTGGACCATAATTGCAACAGCGTTAAATGTCTTTGGGCAACTTTCTTTAAGGGACTTGATCATTTGTTTTTGTTTGTTTTGAAAAGTTTTATCGAGGGACTATGATCATTCAAATTGTTTGCTTTGCCCAAAGAAGTTCAACATACAATATGGCCCATTTATTTGAAGGCAACAAGTGGAAAACCCTAGGGGGTGCAAGTGTGATTTGTGTGTCCATTTTCATGCTTGTTTATCTTGTATTAGGTCAAACTATTTTTTATCGTTTTTTCGCATACAAACCCTAATTCTAACATGTTATCATTAGAAAGCAATAAAGTACGAAATTAAAATTACTAAGCTATTACAAAACCAAATATGGGAAGGGGGGTACAAATGTTCAAATGGGGATATTGACAAGAATTTAAATCTACATTATTACATCATTTTGAATATTTGCAATTTAAATGATGTACAAAAATTAAATAAAAATGCAAGATGCACAAAAATGTTTTGTATATGTATGAAAAATATTATTTATGTAAAAGAGAAAAGAAAATAAAAAATGTATTATTTTTTGGAGTATTTTGAATTTAGGGTAAAAACCCTAATTTTAAAAGAAAATGGATATTATCTAATTTAATACAACTATTTATTTATTATTTATAAAAATAAAATAAAATGAAGTATATTATGGAGAAAGGTATTTTTGTATCAAATATTAATAAAAATAAAAATTCAAGTATTTTTATATTTTTAACTTAAATATATTGATAACCATATATATTTATATATATATTAAACCTTAAATATGTATTATACACAAAACAAATATTTATTTAATATTTTAATAAAATAAATAAAAAGAGTATTTTTTATGTGAAATATTTTCAGAAGGTAAAAAATAATAAAGAATGTATTTACACTATTTTTCTATTTATTCTAATAGTAGTATATATATATATTTATGCATAAATAAAGAAACAAATCAAATAAATATGCCATAAATTCAGAAAATGATGGAAAAAATATTTTTAATTTTTTAATGCCATGAGAAAAAATAAACAAAGTCAGCCAAAAAAGAAAAAGTCAAAAATGTTAAGAAATGAACAAATGGGCTCAGGGGGGTGTGAATCAAAAAAGATGGTGTGAAAAGCAAAATAACACAGGCCCAGCCCACTTCACTCCTTCTTCAACCTCCAGCACAGATATTTGAAAAAAAACACGCGCCCCTGTTCTTCAATGTCTAACTCCTGATTCTTGGCTTTTCAGCAAAAACTCATAACACAAGAAATGTTCAGCATGAAGAGACGGTTTCAACCATATAAATAACTTGACCTATCTCTCTAAGATGAGGGCGAATTTCTCCTCCCCCAATTTCTGACCTAACTTTTCATCAATGTTCAGACATGAAATTCTCTAAGCACACGAAACATAAATGAAATCTAATCATATGAGCGTGTTCATGGCTATGATTGTGACATGTTTTCTTCAAAAACCTAAAGCTAACAATGCCTAATAAGAGAGATAGAACTCCATGAATATACCTGTTCAGTTGGAATCGAGCTTGGCAATGGAGGATGTTTCAGAGTGAAATGATGACTTGTATAGCTTCCTTGAAGTGTAAGGATGCTTTTCCAAGTCCTACTTTATCTTGAAACTCCTTGAATCGAGCTAGTGAACTCCAACTGCAAAACAGAAATTTAAAAATGGTGAAGTGGCTTGGAGGTGTTACAGGTCAGGTTTAAGGACAGGGTTAGCTTGCATATGTTGTAAGGAAGGTAGAGGAACAAGTTTGGACAAGAATGCTCGAAGGGATTGAGAGATAGCACTCAATCTGCAGGGCTTCCCCTGTTTGTGCAGTTTCAAGGTGATTTTGAGATGGAGGATGCTTGGGAGGTTCAGGACTCGTGCCAAAGCTTGGGTATGTTCTATGGAATGTGTTTGATAGCTTTTGTGTTGTGTGTTTTTGCTGAAGAGAGAGTTAGCATAAGTTATGGACCTTTCTTCACACTTAAGCTACAAAATGCCACTTTGCTTCCTAGGTCAGTACAGGCCCTCCCACTATGCTGCTATCCCTTGCCTTGATCAGTGCAATTTGCTCACAAACTTGTGCCAAGAAGATCTTGATTGTACCACTTGGATTGCAAACTTGACATAAAGTTCTTCTTTTCAAGAATGGAAATAATGCTTTTTCTAGTTTAGGCTTAGTTCCTTGTGTAATGACCAAAGGCTTAGAATAACAACTTGGTTCAATGGTTTTGCATTAAATTAAGGAGTGTAATTTGGTTTAGGGACCTGTAAAGTAGCACAAACTATGCTGAGTTCAAATTTGCAAAGTTTATGAACATGTTTTGATGAAGAACAAAAGTGAATTCTTGCCAACTTGTGAAATTCGAATCTCTCAAGTTATGAGGTTGTTTGATGAGTTCTTGGACATTTTGGAAAGCTTGGAATGTGTACTACAATCCATCTTTGAAATGCAAATCAAAATTCCAAGTGGAAGGGTATGAAAAGTGGTCTTGAAGTGGGGTAGAAAACCTTGTCAAAATAGGTTAAATTTCACTAAGTTAAAAATGGTTTAGTGCCCTTATTCAAAAAAAAATAACTTGAGATACAAGCTTCAAATGAGAAAACTTTGTGAATCAAAGTTGTAGATTATGCAACAAGATACAACTTTCATGTTTTGACTTTTGTTTGAATCCAAATGGATCTTGGTGAAAAGATGGGGCAAAGTTGGGGAAAAATTAGGGTTTTTCATAACTTAGAAAAATTCTAAGTTATGAAAAATTCCATTTTCAAACCCTAATTTGCATTTTGTGATTTCTTGATGAACAAGTTTCATGATTTGGCATGTTTTGATGAAAAATGAATCTTGACTCTTGATTTTGACCAAAAAGTCAAAGTTTGACTTTTCAGTATACAGTCAAAATTGATCAATTGACTGGGAAATTCAACTGTCAATCTTGTGTACTTGGGATCTTTTGAGCTTGATGAACATGTCAAGATAATTCCATGGGGTCCTTGAGTCCATATGTGAGCTTGGTTTGCCATTGGCTAGGTCAAACAGTCAAAAATTGCCTTTGTGCAGTCAAAACCCTAAAAATGACCATTTTGCCCTTTTGGTGATCTGATCAAATTTCTTGTGGAATTGTGATCCAAACTTGATCAAATGGTCCATATGAGTTCAATATGTTGATGTGGATCAAATTTCATGAGATTTGACTGTCAATTGGCCACAGTTGACTTTTTCCCCAATACAGTTGATTTCTAGGTCAACTGTCCAATTGACTGGGCAAAACTTGGAATCAAGACTTGAAACTTGGTATAGGTAAACTTGGGAGTTCAACATGAAGCATGAAAGTCATCTTAGGCATTTTAGGTCAAAACATCCTTAGGCAAACACAAACCCTAATTTGAGTCCACAGTGCAAGGGGAAGTCTTGAGCAGAGGGAACCCTAACTGAATCCTAATCTTCAAAGGTCTTGTGATGAGAAAATGTTGAGGAAATGGGAGGGCAAATTTTGGGGTACAACAGTTGCCCCTGTTCAATCTTCTTGAACCTGAAGAGTTAGATTGGCAAGTTTGCCTTTCGTGACTCAAAGGTAAAAGGAGATTGGACACTAGAGTGCCCGGAAATTTGCACTCGCATGCTGGAGTCTCAACAGTGTGATGTCGGGAATGGGCTTATAGATGCCATTTGGAAAGATGGTAGATAGGGAGATGGGCTTATAGATGCCATCTGGAGATATGACAGAACCTTGTCGGGAATGGACTTATAAATGCCATTTGGAAGTGTCGACCGCATAAGAGATTCCTTAGCGAGAACTTGTGTATTTGAGAAAGACAGATGTTTTCCTGGCTTGTTACAGGTGTTTGATCTTCAATCTCCTCATGCAGATATGCCCCGGCTAGATACGGGTGTCGAATCTACAATCGGTTGCTCACAGATGTGCCCTGGCTGGATACAGGAGTCGAATCCGGAAATAGTTGTCAATAGATGTGCCCTGGCTGGATACAGGAATCGAATCTTCGAACTCCTCAGACGTGCCCTGGCTAGATACAGGAATCGAGTCTGGAAACGTGGTCAGCAGATATGCCCTGGCTGGATACAGGAATCGAATCTGGAGATGTTGTAGTTGATAGATGTGCCCTGGCCGGATACAGGAATCGAATCTTCGAACTCTTCAGACGTGCCCTGGCTAGATACAGGAATCGAGTCTGGAAACTGATCACTATCAGATGTGCCCTGGCTAGATACAGGTATCGAATCTGGAATTGTGACAGTTAAAGGTAGTTGTCTTTGGGATTGTCTTTTTCCCTGAAAAGGCAAAAACATAAGTTGTATGCAATGTCATGATGTATGATATGCATGATGATGTTCAACATGAGACAGTGTTGTATGCACTTTATCATGTATGTAAGCAAGATGTATGAAAATGTGAAATGTTTATGGATGTAATTTCGCCTTAGGAAAATAAATCCTTGACGATCGGCCGGAGAATTGCTCTGTGGAAGAGATACTTGGCCGAAGTTTTGCTGAGAGGCCTATTGAGGACTTTAAAGATGGATTCCGCTGGGGATAATGATGATAAACTCCGTTGGGGATTGAAGGAACTTTTCCGAGGGCGGTCTTCCGTGGCTTTTAGCTGAGGATAACCCAGTTATAAGTCCTTGTGAGGAAATAACTCTAAATAAAACTCGGGTGAGACGTCCGTGCTTCGTAGGGGATAAGCTTGCAGAATCTACTGGGGATGAGCTTTAAGACCTGCCGGGGAATGTTGTGCCTTTTCAGGATCGACGGGGAACCAACTCCGCTTGGGGAAAGTATTGTCGCATCCTATTTTACTCTGCGGGGAATTGAGATGATTTGGCCACATTCTTCAGTTGAACCTACCTTGGTGCCTTGGCGGACAAAACAACCAGACTGCATTAGACAACTCCACATTGCCCCTGTCTTTGATGTCACCTGTAATTAATCTCTTGTTTTATATGCAAATATTTATGAATCAGCAATTTAATGTCAAATGCATATATCAATAATGAACATTGGACGTTCTTCGCAAAACAGAAAAAGAAAACAATGGTAATTTGTATGGACAAGTGAATCTGTATTGATTTAAACTTTGCCTGTGAATAGGCGTTTTTGTACAAGAGGCTGACATCCTAGTAAGAGGACATCGCCAAATAGTATAGAGTTTACAATTTGAAAAAGGAAACAAAACAGCTATGTGAACAATCCCACTGGGTTCCAACTCTGCTATTGCCTTTATGTCTTCGAACGTCTCATCGCTTTGCTACCTAGTTGAAGATGAAGCTAATTGGTCAATGCCGAAATCTGGAGCCAGATAGTCGATGCCGAATTCTGGATGCGAAGTGATCCAATGAGACATAGTGTTACGCTTTTATCCCTAACTTTTGCCTGGACCGCCCTTTTGGGTTTTCAGTCCACCGGGATACCCATTTTTGCCCAAGCCGCCTTTTCAGGTTTTCGACTTGTCGGGTGTACAGATTTTTATTCATTTCATCCCTTATTTTTGCCCGAACCCTTTTGGTTCGCCGGGAAGCCCTTATTTTTGCCTAGGTATGTCAACCTAGCGGGTCTTTTATTTATGCGTAGTATTTTTTCACTATGTCTGCATTGGCGGGGTGAGGAAGGTCGTCACCATCCATGGTGGTTAGGATCATGGCTCCTCCTGAGAACACACGTTTAACCACAAATGGCCCTTCGTAAGTAGGGGTCCATTTGCCCCGGGGATCACTTTGAGGAAGGATGATGCGTTTGATTACCAGGTCCCCAACTTGATACCCTTGCGGTCTGACTTTCTTGTTAAATGCCCTGATCATCCGTTTCTGATACGTTTGACCATGACAGATAGCAGTGAGCCTCTTTTCGTCAATCAGATTTAATTGATCAAGTCGAGTCTGGATCCAATCATCTTCATTCAAGTCTGCATCCTTCATTATCCGGAGAGAGGGTATCTGGATTTCAATTGGCAAAACTGCCTCCATGCCATAGACTAAGGAGAAAGGAGTTGCCCCGGTTGATGTCCTTGCTGAGGTGCGGTACCCATGAAGAGCGAACGGTAACATCTCGTGCCAATCTTTATAGGTCACTGTCATCTTCTGCACAATTTTCTTGATATTTTTATTGGCTGCCTCTACAGCCCCATTCATCTTCGGCCGGTAGGGAGAAGAATTGTGGTGCTGTATCTTGAATTGTTCACAGAGTTCAGCGATCATTTTGTTATTGAGATTGGTACCATTATCCGTAATGATTCTTTCTGGGACGCCGTACCGACAGATCAGATTATGCCGGATGAAACGTGCCACGACGCTCTTGGTTACTGTGGCATAGGAAGCTGCCTCAACCCATTTCGTGAAGTAATCGATCGCCACCAAGATGAAGCGATGCCCATTGGATGCCGTTGTTCGGATCTCACCGATCATATCGATGCCCCACATTGCGAAAGGCCAAGGTGCCGTCAGGACATTCAAAGGAACCGAAGGGATATGCACCTTGTCAGCATAGATCTGACATTTATGACAAGTTCGGGAGTGTTGGTAACAATCGGCTTCCATTGTGGACCAGAAATATCCTGCCCGAAGGATTTTCTTAGCCATGGTGTGTCCACTGGAATGGGTTCCAAACGTACCTTCATGAAGTTCTATCATGATTTTCTCTGCTTCAGCCTTATCCACACAACGTAGCAGAGTTGAATCATGATTCCGTTTGTAGAGAATGTCGTTGCTGAGGAAGAATTTTGCAGCAAATCTCCTCATGAACTTCTTATCATTGACAGATGCACCTTCAGGGTATTCCTGAACTTCCAAGTACCTCTTTACCTCGTGATACCAGGGTTTTTCAGTCACCTTCTCAGCCTCGAGCTCGCAGCAGTATGCCGGCTCGTCCAACTTCCAGATTATGATTCGGGGAGCCTCATTGTCCCATTTAACTTTGAACATTGAAGACATCGTGGCTAGTGCGTCCGCTAGCTGATTCTCCTCTCTGGGGAAATGCTCAAAAGTTATCTCTTCAAAGTGAGGGAGCAAGGTCGACACATACTCCTTGTAAGGAATAAGATTCGGGTGTTTCGTATCCCACTCGCCTTTGATCTGATTGATAACGAGAGCGGAATCTCCGAAGACACTTAGAAATTTTATCCTTAAGTCGATTGCAGCTTGTAAACCCATGATACATGCCTCGTATTCTGCCATATTGTTGGTGCAGCCGAAACATAATCGGGCGGTGAGGGGAGTATGAGTTCCTTTGGGAGATATGATTACAGCGCCGACGCCGTTACCCAAAGCATTGGAGGCTCCATCAAAATGCATAGACCATCGGGATCCTTCCTCAGGTCCTTCATCCGGTCCAGGTACTTCATAGTCAGTTACCACCATGATGTCTTCATCCGGAAAATCAAAGTTTAATGATTGGTAATCGTCCACAGGCTGGTGTGCCAAATGATCCGCCAGTACACTTCCCTTAATTGCTTTCTGAGTTGTATACTGGATATCATATTCTGTTAAGATCATTTGCCATCTCGCTATTCTTCCAGACAGAGCGGGCTTTTCAAATATGTACTTGATGGGATCCATCTTTGAAATCAATAAAGTAGTGTGAGTCAGCATATACTGTCTCAGCCGGCGAGCAGCCCATACAAGAGCGCAGCAAGTTTTCTCAAGCAGTGAGTAACGAGACTCACAGTCGGTAAACTTTTTGCTCAAGTAATAAATAGCGTGCTCTTTTCGGCCAGACTCGTCATGCTGCCCCAGCACACACCCCATTGAATTATCAAGCACTGTTAAGTATAGTATCAGAGGTCTTCCTTCCACTGGTGGCATAAGAATGGGCGGCTCTTGGAGATATTCTTTTATCTTTTCAAAGGCGGCCTGACATTCATCATTCCAGCGTACTACTTGATCTTTCTTCAGTAATTTGAAGATTGGCTCACAAGTAGCAGTCAGATGTGAGATGAATCGGGCAATGTAATTCAGTCGTCCTAGGAAACCTCTGACTTCTTTCTCTGTTTTTGGAGTCGGCATCTCTTGTATGGCTTTTACCTTGGCAGGGTCCACCTGAATACCTTTAACACTTACAATGAAACCTAGCAATTTTCCGGATCTTACCCCAAAGGTGCATTTGTTGGGATTCAACCTTAGCTTGTATAACTTGAGTCGGTCAAACAACTTCCTCAGATGGTCAAGGTGCTCCTCCTCAGTTTGAGACCTCGCAATCATGTCATCAACGTATACTTCAATCTCATGATGGATCATATCATGAAATAAAGCAACCATGGCACGTTGATAGGTTGCCCCAACATTTTTCAATCCGAATGGCATGACCTTATAACAGAAGGTGCCCCACTGAGTCACAAAGGTAGTCTTCTCCATATCCTCTGGAGCCATCTTAATCTGATTATACCCCGAAAAACCATCCATGAAGGAGAACACCTTGTGTTGAGCTGTATTGTCAACAAGGACATCAATGTGAGGTAGGGGAAAGTCATCCTTGGGGCTGGCCCTGTTCAAATCCCTGTAGTCGACACACATTCTGACTTTACCGTCCTTCTTCGGTACTGGCACCACATTGGCAACCCACTGGGGGTAGGAAGTCACTGCAAGGAACCCGGCATCAAACTGCTTCATAACCTCGGCCTTGATCTTTTCAGACATCTCTGGACGCATCCGTCAGACTTTTTGCTTTACCGGAGGGCAATCCTCCTTGGTTGGCAGATGGTGAACTACAATGTCGGCATCCAAACCAGGCATATCTTCATAGGACCAAGCAAAAATCTCCATGTAGTCTTGTAACATTTGGATCAATCGTTGCTTCACGCTGAGCTCTAGATTGGCACCAATCTTGACCTCTTTCCTATCTGTCTCAGTACCCAAGTTAATTGTTTCTACAGGCTCTTCATGTGGTTGAATAGCCCTCTCTTCCTGGAGTAGCAGTCTTGCGAGTTCACCAGGCACTTCGCAATCATCTTCACCTTCGTCTTCGGCCAAGTTGATCGGATTTTCAAAGTCATAACTGGCGGTAGCAGAGCTGTTACCAGTGAGATCCAGAGTGGATTGAAACCTGTATAAGTGAGTGTGTGTAAATATAGCTGTTTTGCAATATATATAACACAGAAAGGAAAAGAGCGCAAGATTTGAAATGCAACAAACGTCCAATGTTTTGATTGATGATATATGAAAATGTCATACAAAAAGCCCTCACAAATGGAGCTACGATGCCCCGGGTAGGACACCGAGCCAACAAAGTTTTAACATATTGTTTGTTACAAATTGGAAATCAAAAGAAATCAATTACTGCGTGACAAATGTGATAGGGGTAAAATCCTTTGCCGTCCAATTGCTTGGTCCGTTGCTGGTAGTTGGGTAGATCCAACTTTCAAATTTTGCTTCCTCCACATCCTCCTCGATAGCATTCACCCTTGAGCTGGAGATAAACATCGGAGCCTTTCTGATCTTCTCTTTGCGCACCGCCTTCTGAGCCTCTGCAGTAAAGCCTAGCCCAAACTTGTCGTTCTTCTGAGTGAAGTCAGGAAGCTGACCCCAGTGTGCACAATTGCCTTTCTGAACCACAGCCCGGGCATCCCTTAGGGAAGTCATCTTCAAGGAAACATTCTCTTCGGCTATTGTCTCTGCAGCTGCTGAAATCGGATGCACCTCCTCGAAATGCTGGAAGGGGGTTTCAATAAACTCCCCGTCCATCTCAATGTACCTGAAGGAATTCAAATGGCTCACCATATACTCCTCTTCTCCTTGCACAGTGACAATTTTCCCTCTGACAGGGTATTTCAGCTTCTGGTGCAAGGTAGAGGTCACTGCCCCAGCTTTATGGATCCAAGGTCGACCCAGCAGACAAGAGTACGATGGACGTATATCCATCACGTAAAAGGTAGAGTCAAACACTTGAGAGCCCACACGAATAGGGATGTTAACCTCTCCATGAACCATCCTTTTTGAACCGTCAAAGGCCCTGACGATGATATTGCTGGGCTTCAGTTCTAGGCCTTCATAATCCAAACGATCCAAAGCCTTCTTCAGTAGGACATTCAAGGAAGAACCAGTATCCACCAATACATGCGCCAGAGTAGTGCCCCTGCATTCGATAGAGACATGCAGGGCATCATTGTGATCTCTTCCCTTCGCAGTCAGGTCAGCATCTGAGAAACCCAAGCCATTGTCTGCTGTCAGATTTGCTATGCAATCAGTGAATTGGACTGCAGACGTCTCCTGCGGCACATGGGCCGTCTTGAGAAATGAGATCAAGGCCTTAGCATGGGCCTCGGAGCATAGCAATAAGGAGAGCAGGGAGATCTTGGAGGGCGTATGCCCCAGCTGCTCGACAACATTGAAATCACTTTTCTTTATTATTTTCAGAATCTCCTCCATTTCTTGTCGGGAGGCCTCAGCATTTACGGGTATTGGTGCCTCCATTCGGGCAGGCTCTTCTTCAATCCCTTTGCCCCGAGCATTTGATGACTCGGCAGTAGGGGAAACAACTTGATCAGCAACAGGGACAGGTAAACTTGCAGGTTTTATAAGGAGGGGTTTTCGAATAGTGGGCGGTGCAATGTCAGGCGAGAAGAGCCTGCCACTGCGGGTGACCTTGGCTGGACCAGTGATATCGCAGATACTGGCGCCAGTGTCGAATTCTTGTTTGATTCCATTTACATACACGTCTGCCCCATAATGCCAGGGGACAGCTTTATCAGATATGTAGGAGAGAGGCCCCGGGACGGTAATAATCACAGGTGCAACAGTCATGATTTGAACAGGCTTCTTTGGGAGAGCCTTGATTGGATTTTTGAAGATGGTAATCACAGAAACTTCTTTCATCGGAACCAATTGAACAGCAGTCTTTTTGAATAGAATTTCCTTGCTATCCATTAGGCCTTGGATGCCTAACCTCAGCAAGGGACAATCAGATAGGGAAATAGCACAGAACAGGCAACCTTCACCGCAACCCGGAAATAAACCGGCCCGCAGTAGGTTCTTCTTAACAGTCTTCAGAGGGGTGACAACTTCATCTACCGAAACAGCGTACATTTCTTCCTCAATGGCATTTACCCTATGCTGGGGCATAGGAGCCATTACAACATTTGGTCTTTCTGGTGCTTCAAACTGAATTTCCTTTGCGTCGATCAGATCTTGCACTTTGTTTCTCAAGGCCCAGCAATCATCAGTAGTGTGCCCGGGACTATCGGAATGATAAACACACTGGGCATTTAGGTTATACTTAGGTGACGCAGTGTTGACGACCTTAGGAGCTTCTTTGAGGGTCACCAAATTGGTGGATAACAGTTGGGGTAAAATTTGAGATAAGGTCATACTCAGCCGAGTATACTGCCTCTTGGGCCTTTCGCTTCTTTGTTGATTATACTGCTGAGGAGCAGCAATAGGTTTCGAGATGACCAAAGCATTGACGGCTTGGCGATTTTCGGGCTTTACTTGTCTTCTAGGACCATAGACAACACTTGCTTCTTTCTTAAACGACCTCTTCTCAACACTTGTAGAGGCAGCCTTCTGTATCTTGCCTGACCTGATGCCAGCTTCAATTCTTTCTCCCGTCAATATCAAATCTGTAAACCCAGCGGAGGAGTTACCAACCAAATGATTGAAAAACGGACCAGACAAAGTCCCAAGGAACATATCAACCAGCTCTCGATCAGTCAATGGAGGCTGCACCCTGCCAGCCAAATCTCTCCATTTTTGAGCGTACTCTTTGAACCCTTCACCCGTTCCTAGAGACATACCCTGAAGTTGGGTACGCGTGGGAGCGAGATCAGAATTGTATTGGTATTGTCTGTAGAATGCGGTTGCCAAATCTTCCCAGTGTCGGATGCTAGCTCCATCCAATTGGTAGAACCATTCAAGCTGTGACCCCGAGAGGCTATCTTGGAAGAAGTGAATCCAGAGGTTCTTATCCGCCGTGTAAGGTTGGATTTTCCTTACGTACGACCTTAGATGTAGCTTTGGACAGGAGACCCCATCATACTTGGCGAAGGCAGGCGCCTTAAACTTGTGTGGAATTACTACCCCAGAAGATAATCCCAAATCTCCGAAATCCAGTCCCGGTACATTCTGAATTTCCATGGCGCTCAAGCGGTCCTCCAATTGCTTGTATCTGTCAGCAGCAGGTGGGTATTGTTCGTCGTTATAGTTCGTCTCGTTGTCGGAGACTGCGGGACTAGGAGCTCCTCCCCCTTGGGGACTGTTCTTCTCAGCAGAAGAAGTGGTTGGATCAGCTTCATTATGGAGTGTGTTCCCAAATCTGCGTCCGGTGTTGAACAATGCAGTCCTCTTTTTCTTCTTCTTCTTCATGAGTAGAGTCTTCAACTCTTGCTGACCTTGGGCTAGGCTTAGGACCATCTCTTGGAACTGTGCACTTTGGGCCTGAAGGGCCTTGATTGCTTGCTCACTGGATGAGTCTGGATTCATGATGACTGTTCACACAAACAGCGAAGAAAATTAAGCAACCTGTGAAATAGGGTACCTGCTATGCATATGGTGCAATGGAATGCGTATGTTTTATGTTTTCAAAGACAAACAAGATTCAACTTTGTAGACAAAAAGGGAAACACACTTCATTAGATTAAAATTTTCAATTGTTCAACAATTTGCCCTTAGGCATTACAGGAATGAAAAATAATGGAAAGGGAATAAACTATAAAAGGAAACATCCAAAGCTTATCAATGCTCCCATGGCCTCCTCTTTTCAGTGCTGATGTAGTTGTTCAGGACCCGTTCTTCCTCCAATTGCTTAGTCAGCCTCTGGATCTTCCTTTCCTGCTCGTTGAACTTCTCCCGATAGAAATCCCGTTCTTCCTTTAACTGCGCCCAAGATCTCTTCATGGTGTCAAAATCAGTAGGTATCTGAGGAGGGAGGACAGTTGGAGAAGCCCCATCTTCAACAGGAGACTCAAGGATGAGAGGTCTAACAGCTTCGTAGGGCATACCCAACTTCTGAGCACGGATGCGGACCCATTTGCAATAGGGCTCCATTGGTAGAGAAGTCTTTGGTCCCAACTCATGTGGGTCAGCTTTGTGGATTCTGTCCCAAGCCCTAATGAATCCCTGGCGTAGTTTGTCACTGTCTGTCTGAAACTCAAAATGGAAGTGAGGAACCAGCATTTCATGAGGTCCATCTCCTCTGACTCTTCCAAACTGACGGAGAGCTAAGCACGGATTGTAAGAGATTCCTCCTTGGACACCAATTAACGGAACATTAGGGTATTCTCCGCAACGGTCAATTAGGGTATTCTCCGCAACGGTCATCCAAGCCTCTGAGAGTCCAGGTGATGTCATTATTAGTGAGAGACATTAACCTTTGAGCCCAACCTTTTCCTTCTTCATTCTTCAGCACGAACTTAGGAAGGTGCGAAATAAACCACCTTACTAGCAAAGGAGCACAACACCACGGAGTTCCCCGTTTTCGAGCAGTACGAGCATAGAGTTGTTGTAGAATATCACCCAAAAGAGTGGGTACCGGATTCCGAGACATGAAGATCCTTATGACATGGATACTGATAAAGGTGTCAGGGTTGGGAAACAATACCAGACCATAGATCAAAAGAGCCAGAATATCCTCGTATGCCTTGAAGTCCAAGTCATTCCAGAAATCATTAGCCTTGCCAACCAGAAATTTGACCAAAAAGCCCTTGATCCCATTCCTAGTTTCCTAGTTGGACAATACCTCTTCTTTGGTCAAGGGGAGAATTGCAGCAATCTCTTCAGGCCTAGGATTCTTTTCCAAACCAGTGAATGGAGTTTGTTCCAAGACAGGGATCCCAAGAAAATAAGAGAACTCTTCCAGGGTAGGAACCAGCTGGAAGTCTTGAAAGGTGAAACAATGGTACAGAGGGTCATAAAACTGGGTCAGAACACTTATCAGTTGTTGGTCCCATTTTTCAGTGATCAAGCCAAGGAGAGAACCATGTCTGTTGATGAAGGAGGTAGTGTTTGGAATCCTCCCAACCAAATCCTTGAGTAAAACTGGTGGTTGAACAAAGTTGAGACGGACAATATTTCTACGCACGGGCAACATGATGTCCTACAAAACAGAGCAAAGATGAAACCTTTTTTTGTCTTTGAAATGGGTTAGCCCTTTATACAGGATGCATGCAATGGTATGATGGAATGATGCTATGATGAAGCACACCACAAATATTCACATAGACAGATAAGGCACACAAGTCACACAAGACACCCTTAGGTTTCAGGCCAGCATGAGTTTCAGGTATTACCCTCTTTTGGTTTTGTTGGTTAAAACCTGTCCTATCAGAAGTAATCGGGTTCTAGAGGATCTCAAATCATTGGCTACCCTCAATCGGTCATAACTCCAGCATCGCAATCTTTTCTCGCGGCCAGAACCATCTCGAGAGTTTAGCCTCAATGAGTGTAGCATACTGCCACTGTCATAATAGCCAAGTTGGTCAATTTAGGGTTCTAAGGTTGGTTGGTGTTTAATGACCCCTTAGAAGACCTATATTCTCCCCGTTACAACACAAGGGATATAGGTACAGACTAAGATGCCACACCAACGTAGCCACTGCTTCACCCATGTCGGTCTACGCCGGACAGGTCCCTCACAGATTATGCTACCTAAAAAGGGTATATCCCAGATCCGGGTTAGGATCTATGAACTCCGATGCAAAGCCCACCAATATAAAAGCAAACAAAGCAAACAATTGAAAACAAAGGTGATCTAAGCCCTAAGGTTACTCCACTTTTAAAAGTCTTTCCCCAGCAGAGTCGCCAGTTCTGTGATACGGTGGGAGAACTGACTTGAGGTTTTGCGTTTGTATTCGCAAATGTTGCGGTTAGCAAGAGTCGCCACCGACTTTTTATTTTATCCTAAGGAAAGGTTAAAAAGCACAGCAAAAACCTTTTGAGATGTTTTCTTGGGTTCGGGGAGTAGATTATAGAAAGGGAAGGTATTAGCACCCTTTCTATCCATGGTTATCCATGGGCTCTTAGTTACTTGCTTAGATCACTTGCCTTTTGTTTTCAATTGTTTTAAATGGTGCTTGAGTGTGTGGGTTTGAAAATGTTTTGAAAAGATGCCAATGTGGTGGCAACCCTTGTAATGATCCATGTGGGGATGTATACAAAGATGTATGTCTTTTGAAAAGGTTTTCATTTGTTTTTGAAAGTTATTTTCAAAGTGTAGTGATGTGTGATTTTGAATTTAGGCAAGTGTTTTGTTTTGCAAGTTTGATTCAAGTAACTAAGAGGTTATCTACTCCTAAATTTCTCAAAAGATTATTGCTATGTTTTAACCCTTTTAACAAGCTTGTTCCACCATTGTATTTTGTGGACAACCTTATGTTAGGATGTGAAAGGGACAGGCGCGGGTCATCGTTTGGACCATAATTGCAACGGCGTTAAATGTCTTTGGGCAACTTTCTTTAAGGGACTTGATCATTTGTTTTTGTTTGTTTTGAAAAGTTTTATCGAGGGACTATGATCATTCAAATTGTTTGCTTTGCCCAAAGAAGTTCAACATACAATATGACCCATTTATTTGAAGGCAACAAGTGGAAAACCCTAGGGGGTGCAAGTGTGATTTGTGTGTCCATTTTCATGCTTGTTTATCTTGTATTAGGTCAAACTATTTTTTATCGTTTTTTCGCATACAAACCCTAATTCTAACATGTTATCATTAGAAAGCAATAAAGTACGAAATTAAAATTACTAAGCTATTACAAAACCAAATATGGGAAGGGGGGTACAAATGTTCAAATGGGGATATTGACAAGAATTTAAATCTACATTATTACATCATTTTGAATATTTGCAATTTAAATGATGTACAAAAATTAAATAAAAATGCAAGATGCACAAAAATGTTTTGTATATGTATGAAAAATATTATTTATGTAAAAGAGAAAAGAAAATAAAAAATGTATTATTTTTTGGAGTATTTTGAATTTAGGGTAAAAACCCTAATTTTAAAAGAAAATGGATATTATCTAATTTAATACAACTATTTATTTATTATTTATAAAAATAAAATAAAATGAAGTATATTATGGAGAAAGGTATTTTTGTATCAAATATTAATAAAAATAAAAATTCAAGTATTTTTATATTTTTAACTTAAATATATTGATAACCATATATATTTATATATATATTAAACCTTAAATATGTATTATACACAAAACAAATATTTATTTAATATTTTAATAAAATAAATAAAAAGAGTATTTTTTATGTGAAATATTTTCAGAAGGTAAAAAATAATAAAGAATGTATTTACACTATTTTTCTATTTATTCTAATAGTAGTATATATATATATTTATGCATAAATAAAGAAACAAATCAAATAAATATGCCATAAATTCAGAAAATGATGGAAAAAATATTTTTAATTTTTTAATGCCATGAGAAAAAATAAACAAAGTCAGCCAAAAAAGAAAAAGTCAAAAATGTTAAGAAATGAACAAATGGGCTCAGGGGGGTGTGAATCAAAAAAAATGGTGTGAAAAGCAAAATAACACAGGCCCAGCCCACTTCACTCCTTCTTCAACCTCCAGCACAGATATTTGAAAAAAAACGCGCGCCCCTGTTCTTCAATGTCTAACTCCTGATTCTTGGCTTTTCAGCAAAAACTCATAACACAAGAAATGTTCAGCATGAAGAGACGGTTTCAACCATATAAATAACTTGACCTATCTCTCTAAGATGAGGGAGAATTTCTCCTCCCCCAATTTCTGACCTAACTTTTCATCAATGTTCAGACATGAAATTCTCTAAGCACACGAAACATAAATGAAATCTAATCATATGAGCGTGTTCAGGGCTATGATTGTGACATGTTTTCTTCAAAAACCTAAAGCTAACAATGCCTAATAAGAGAGATAGAACTCCATGAATATACCTGTTCAGTTGGAATCGAGCTTGGCAATGGAGGATGTTTCAGAGTGAAATGATGACTTGTATAGCTTCCTTGAAGTGTAAGGATGCTTTTCCAAGTCCTACTTTATCTTGAAACTCCCTGAATCGAGCTAGTGAACTCCAACTGCAAAACAGAAATTTAAAAATGGTGAAGTGGCTTGGAGGTGTTACAGGTCAGGTTTAAGGACAGGGTTAGCTTGCATATGTTGTAAGGAAGGTAGAGGAACAAGTTTGGACAAGAATGCTCGAAGGGATTGAGAGATAGCACTCAATCTGCAGGGCTTCCCCTGTTTGTGCAGTTTCAAGGTGATTTTGAGATGGAGGATGCTTGGGAGGTTCAGGACTCGTGCCAAAGCTTGGGTATGTTCTATGGAATGTGTTTGATAGCTTTTGTGTTGTGTGTTTTTGCTGAAGAGAGAGTTAGCATAAGTTATGGACCTTTCTTCACACTTAAGCTACAAAATGCCACTTTGCTTCCTAGGTCAGTACAGGCCCTCCCACTATGCTGCTATCCCTTGCCTTGATCAGTGCAATTTGCTCACAAACTTGTGCCAAGAAGATCTTGATTGTACCACTTGGATTGCAAACTTGACATAAGTTCTTCTTTTCAAGAATGGAAATAATGCTTTTTCTAGTTTAGGCTTAGTTCCTTGTGTAATGACCAAAGGCTTAGAATAACAACTTGGTTCAATGGTTTTGCATTAAATTAAGGAGTTTAATTTGGTTTAGGGACCTGTAAAGTAGCACAAACTATGCTGAGTTCAAATTTGCAAAGTTTATGAACATGTTTTGATGAAGAACAAAAGTGAATTCTTACCAACTTGTGAAATTCGAATCTCTCAAGTTATGAGGTTGTTTGATGAGTTCTTGGACATTTTGGAAAGCTTGGAATGTGTACTACAATCCATCTTTGAAATGAAAATCAAAATTCCAAGTGGAAGGGTATGAAAAGTGGTCTTGAAGTGGGGTAGAAAACCTTGTCAAAATAGGTTAAATTTCACTAAGTTAAAAATGGTTTAGTGCCCTTATTCAAAAAAAAATAACTTGAGATACAAGCTTCAAATGAGAAAACTTTGTGAATCAAAGTTGTAGATTATGCAACAAGATACAACTTTCATGTTTTGACTTTTGTTTGAATCCAAATGGATCTTGGTGAAAAGATGGGGCAAAGTTGGGAAAAAATTAGGGTTTTTCATAACTTAGAAAAATTCTAAGTTATGAAAAATTCCATTTTCAAACCCTAATTTGCATTTTGTGATTTCTTGATGAACAAGTTTCATGATTTGGCATGTTTTGATGAAAAATGAATCTTGACTCTTGATTTTGACCAAAAAGTCAAAGTTTGACTTTTCAGTATACAGTCAAAATTGATCAATTGACTGGGAAATTCAACTGTCAATCTTGTGTACTTGGGATCTTTTGAGCTTGATGAACATGTCAAGATAATTCCATGGGGTCCTTGAGTCCATATGTGAGCTTGGTTTGCCATTGGCTAGGTCAAACAGTCAAAAATTGCCTTTGTGCAGTCAAAACCCTAAAAATGACCATTTTGCCCTTTTGGTGATCTGATCAAATTTCTTGTGGAATTGTGATCCAAACTTGATCAAATGGTCCATATGAGTTCAATATGTTGATGTGGATCAAATTTCATGAGATTTGACTGTCAATTGGCCACAGTTGACTTTTTCCCCAATACAGTTGATTTCTAGGTCAACTGTCCAATTGACTGGGCAAAACTTGGAATCAAGACTTGAAACTTGGTATAGGTAAACTTGGGAGTTCAACATGAAGCATGAAAGTCATCTTAGGCATTTTAGGTCAAAACATCCTTAGGCAAACACAAACCCTAATTTGAGTCCACAGTGCAAGGGGAAGTCTTGAGCAGAGGGAACCCTAACTGAATCCTAATCTTCAAAGGTCTTGTGATGAGAAAATGTTGAGGAAATGGGAGGGCAAATTTTGGGGTACAACACCTAGGTACCGAAGAGGATAAGAAAGAAGTCAATATGGGTGCCAATCTGGAACCCAGTGTCAAGAAGCGTCTGACTCAGTTGCTACATGATTATGTTGAGGTATTTGCATGGTCGTACCAAGACATGCCAAGACTTGATGCTGATATCATGGTCTATCGTCTACCAACAAAAGAAGATTACCCTCCGGTAAAATAGAAAGTTTGTCGCATGCGACCAGACATGTCAAAGAAGATTAAGGTTGAAGTCATGAAACAATTCAATGCCAGGTTCTTGGCCGTCACCTCATATCCACAATAGGTCGCCAATGTTGTTCCAGTTCCTAAAAAGGACGGTAAAGTACGTATGTGTGTGGACTATAGAGATTTGAATAGGGTAAGCCCTAAGGATGATTTCCCACTTCCCCACATCGACATTCTGGTCGACAATACCGCACAGCATAAAGTATTCTTATTTATGGATGGTTTCTCAGGCTACAATCAAATCAAAATGGCCCCTGAGGACATGGAGAAAACAACCTTCGTCATACAGTGGGGAACATTCTGTTACAAGGTTATGCCATTTGGGTTGAAGAATGCTGGGGAAACCTATCAGCGTGCCATGGTAGCTCTATTTGACGACATGATACATCACGAAATAGAGGTCTATGTGGACGACATGATATCCAGATCTCAAATGAAAGAGGAACATCTTGACCATTTGCAGAAACTGTTTGAGAGACTAAAGAAATACAAGCTGAGGTTGAACCCGAATAAATGCACATTTGGGTTGAGGTCCGGTAAACTCCTAGGCTTTGTCGTCAACGGTAAAGGTATCAAAGTGGATCCTGCCAAGGTGAAAAAAACACAAGAAATGCCTGCTCCTCGTACTGAGAAGGAAGTCAGAGGATTCTTAGGACGGATAAACTACATTGCTAGATTCATTTCTCACTTAACCGCTACTTATGAACCAATCTTCAAGTTACTGAAGAAAGATCAAGTAGTCAAATGGAATGATGAGTTCCAAACTGCCTTCGACAAGATCAAAGAGTACCTGCTAGATCCTCCTGTTTTAATGCAACCAGTCGAGGGAAGACCCTTGATCATGCATCTAACTGTTTTGGAAAATTCAATGGGGTGCGTGTTGGGGAAGCATGATGAGTCTGGCCGAAAAGAGCATGCTATTTATTACCTGAGCAAAAAGTTTACTGAATGTGAAATAAGATATTCACTGCTCGAGAAAACTTGTTGCGCTCTGGCATGGGCTGCTCACTGGCTAAGACAGTATATGCTGACCCAAACTACCTTATTGATATCCAAGATGGATCCAATAAAATACATATTTGAGAAGCCCGCACTCTCTGGGAGAATAGCAAGGTGGAAGATGATCCTGACGGAATATGACATTCAGTACACTACCCAAAAAGAAATAAAGGGCAGTGTGCTAGTCGATCACCTTGCTCATCAAGCTGTGGATGACTATCAGTCCATGAAGTTTGAATTCTCGGATGAAGACATCATAATGGTAAACAACTGTGAAGAATTCATACCATATGACGAACCTGAACAAGGATCCCAATGGACCCTGGTTTTTGATGGGGCGTCCAACGCACTCGGCAATGGCATAGATGTTGTACTCATATCCCTGGAAGGATGTCACACTACCTTCACTGCAAGACTCTGCTTCAACTGTACAAATAACATGGAAGAGTATGAAGCATGTATTTTTGGTCTCAAAGCTGCCATAGATTTGGGAATGAAGTTCTTAAGTGTGTCTGGAGATTCAGCCTTAGTCATCAGCTAGATCAAAGGATAATGGAACACTAAACACCGTAACCTTATCCCCTACAAAGAACATGTGTTGACATTAATCCCACATTTTGAGAAGATTACCTTCGAGCATTTTGCGTGAGAAGAAAATCAACTAGAGGATGCGCTAGCCAGAATGTCATCCATGTTTAAACTCAAGTGGGGTAACGAGGCTCCCCATATCACCATTGAACGGATGGATGAACCAGCTTATTGTCACGAGATCAACACTAAAGAAGTAGTGGACCAGCCTTGGTTCCATGAAGTAAAGAGGTACCTCGAGGCTCAAGAGTATCCGGAAGGAGCTTCAGTTAATGATAAGAAGTTCTTAAGGAGATTCTCTGCTAAGTTCCTCATCAGTAATGGCATCCTCTACAAATGCAACCACGACTCTGTATTGCTTCGTTACGTAGACAAGGTTGAGGCATAAAAGATCATGGATGATCTACGTGAAGGCACTTTTGGCACCCATTCTAGTGGGCATACGATGGCTAAGAAAATCCTACGGGTAGGGTATTACTGGTCTACCATGGAAGCAGATTGCTATCAACATTCACGAACCTGTCATAAGTGTCAGATCTATGCTAACAAAGTGCATGTACCTCTAATTCCTCTGAATGTCCTGACTGCTCCCAGGCCATTCGCGATGTGGGGCATCGATATGATTGGAGAAGTCAAACCTACAGCTTCCAATGGACACCGCTTCATCTTGGTGGACATTGACTATTTCATAAAGTGGGTTGAGGAAACTTCTTTCGCTTCTGTTACCAAGAATGTCGTGGCCCGTTTCATCAAACAGAATCTCATCTGTCAGTACGGTATCCCAGAGAGGATCATCACAGAAAATGGTACGAATCTCAACAATACTATGATCACCGCACTGTGCACACAATTCAAGATCCAACACCATAATTCTTCCCCTTACCGGCCAAAGATGAATGTCACCGTCGAAGCCGCAAATAAGAACATCAAAAAGATCATACAGAAAATGACAGTAACCTACAAGGACTGGCATGAGATGCTACTATTCTCTCTCCACGGTTATCGTACCACGACGCGCACATCAACCGGGGCAACACCTTACTCTCTGGTATACGACATGGAAGTTGTCTTGCCTATTGAGGTCCAGATCCCTTCTCTGAGAATCATGAAGGATGCAGGGTTGAATGAAGATGACTGGATCCAAACTCGACTTGATAACTTGAACTTGATTGATGAGAAAAGGCTTACTGCTGTCTGTCATGGTCAAATGTATAAAAAACGAATGATCAAGGCTTTCAACAAAAAGGTCAGATACCAAGTGTATCAAGTCGGGGATCTAGTGATCAAGCGCATCCTAATGCCACAAGGTGATCCCAGGGGTAAGTGGACTCCTACATATGAGGGACCATTTGTGATCAAAAGCATATTCTCTGGTGGAGCAATGATCTTAACCACTATGGATGGCGATGACCTGCCACACCCTGTGAACGCGGACATAGTCAAAAGATACTATGCATAAGAGACCCGCTAGGTTGACACACCTAGGAAAAACAAGGGAATCCCGGCGAACCAAAAGGTTCGGGCAAAAATTATGGATAAAACAAAAATCTGTACACCCGACAAGTTGAAAACCCGAAAGGGTGACTTGAGCGAAAAAGGGTATCCCAGTGGACTGAAAACCCGAAAGGGAGGTCCAGGAAAAAGTTAGGGAATTAAAGCGTATGACCATGTCCCATTGGATCACCTTACAGATAACCTTTAGCTTCAACTGACAAACTCAGTGGTTCTGATCAATCCAATCAACTTCCAATAAGGCATCAAGTGGACAAGACGCTCACAGACACGAAGGCTATAGCAGAATGGGAACCCCATGGGATTATTGTACACAACTATCTTTTCTTTGTATCAAATTTTAATTTTTTACGACGACATTCTCTTACTAGAATGTTTGTCTCATTATACAAAAAATACTTATTCAAGTTAATATAAAGATATCCCTTTGAAAGTGTAAAGCTATATGTTTTTTCTTTATTTCTGTGTTTTGTTTACAAAAACGTCCAATGATTTATTTTTGAACATATGCATTTGAACGTAACTACTGTTTACAAATAAACAAAAAGGAACAGAAAATAGAAAGACAATCACTAATGGCTTTAAGAAATAAGATAATATCTTTAGACTATTCCATAAAATCCCCCACAGTGTGCAGCTTAATGGTATCAAGCTCTCTCACATCCCTGGTGGAACAAAACTTCCAGTTATCACTCCCCGATAGAAGTCGCCAAATTTCTCAGATTTCCCCAACAGGATTTCATAAGCAATACACGACATTTCCCTTACAACAAGCTTATTTCTCTAACAAATAGAAGCTCATCAACTCATCAGCGCTTCAAAACATGAAGACTTACACTCCACATCCCCAGCAGTCGTCCGAGATTTATTTTCCTAAAGTATTACAATAGAATAACTTACATGCCCATACATCGCATCCATATATCATAAAAATTGACAACACGAATACATACAACATAATCTCATTCATTTTTCGAGAACATCATTGTACAATGCATTTCATACATCATGAAATTCCATACAACTAATATTTCATCTCTTCAAGAAATATCAGTCAGCAGATGGCTATCATAAACAATTTGCAAAAGGTCGTAGATTAATACCAGAAAAAAGCCAAGACAATCATCTACATGACCAACTGAAGCAATCTTGCAAGGGTTTCTTTTGATTCAACTTTCAGATACAGTTTAGATGCGCTCCAGATACTGACGCCATTCTGATACTCATTCAGATTCAACTTTCAGATACAGTTCAGATACGCTCTAGATACGGACACCATTCTGATACTCATTCAGATTCAACTTTCAGATACAGTTCAGATACGCTCCAGATATGGACGCCATTCTGATACTCATTCAGATTCAACTTTCAAATACAGTTCAGGTACGCTCCAAATACGGACGCCATTCTGATACTAATTCAGATTCAACTTTCAGATACAATTCAGATACACTTCAGACACGGACGCCATTCTGATACTCATTCAGATTCAACTTTCAGATACAGTTCAGATACGCTCCAGATACGGATTCCATTCTGATACTCATTCAGATTCAACTTTCAGATACAGTTCAGATATGCTCTAGATATGGACGCCATTCTGATACTCATTCAGATTCAACTTTCAGATAAAGTTCAGATGCGCTCCAGATACGAACGCCATTCTGATACTCATTCAGATTCAACTTTCAGATATAGTTCAGGTACACTCCAGATACAAACGTCATTCTGATACTCATTCAGATTCAACTTTCACATACAGTTCAGATACGCTCCAGATATAGACGTCATTCTGATACTCATTCAGATTCAGCTTTCATATACAGTTCAGATACACTCCAGATATGGACGCCATTCTGATACTCATTCAGTTTCAACTTTCAGATACACTTAAGATACACTCCAAATACGGACGCCATTCTGATACTCTTTCAGGTTTCAGCTTTCAGATACGAGTCAAATACAATCCATCTATGGATATTATTCTGCCCATCTCCAACAAATTTCCATCATCTCTCCAAATGGCATCTTTAATCCCATTCCCTATACCATCAACCACCACATCATCGAGTGTAAATTTCTGGGCACTCTAGTGTCCAATCATCTTTCACCTTCAAGTCATGAATGGCGGATCTGCCAATCTAACTCTTCAGGTTTAAGAAGATTGAACAGAAGAAGCTGTTGTACCCCAAAAATTTCCCTCTCATTTATCAAATATTTTCTCACAAGATCTCCATTAGTTCAAGACTGCACAAGGATTGATCAGCTCAAGACACCTCCTTAAGCATTGATGACTAAAATTAGGGTTTGAGATTGCACAAGGATAATTGATTTTTCAATGTTTCATATGACTTTCATATATAATTATGGACCCCCAAGATTACTCATGTCAAGTTTCAAGCCTTGAATCACATTTTTGCTCAGTCAATTGAGCAGTTGACCTAAAAATCAATTGTATTGGGGAAAAGGTCAACTATGGCCAATTTACAGTCAAACTTTATAATTTTTTATCCATATCAACATTATAAACTCAAATGTATCATTTTATCAAGTTTGTACCATAATTCCTCAAGAAATTTGATCAAATCATCAAAAGGGCAAAATGGTTAAAATTAGAGTTTTGACTGAGAAAGGGAAATCTCTGATTTTTGACCTAGCAAATGGTTAATTGGTTTGAGGCATAATCTCAAGAGCTAAATTGCATCATTTTTACCTAATGGCATGACTCAAAATATTTCTCAATATCAATTGGATTGATAGTGGATTTTCAGTCAACTGATCAAAAATCAACTATACACTGAAAAGTCAAACTTTGACTTTTTGGTCAAAATCAAGTGTCAAAGATCACAATTCATCAAAACATGTCAAAATATGAAACTTATTCATCAAAAAATTAAAAAGTCAAGATTTCATTTTGACAAGTCAAAGTTTTCAAACTTAGAAATTTTTCTAAATGTTGAAAACTTCATGTTTTTTCACAACTTTTAGCCAAATTTTCACAATGATGCAAGATTATTCAAAAGAAACTTTAAACATGAAAGTTGTAGATCTCCATGATATCTACAACATTTCTTTACAAAACTTCTCCTAGAAATGCTTGTATCTCGTTACTAATCCATGAAGTCATGGTCTTAAAACTAAATACTTAGTGAAATTTTGAACATTTTTTGTCAGGATTTTGACCTAGCTTGTGACCCAATTTTCACCTAGTTCCATTTGGATTTTGAAAAAGTGATTCAAATAGGGATTGTAGATAACATTACAAGATTTCAAAAATGTCCAAGAACTCCTTGAGATCATTTGTGAGCAAAGAGAATCGAAGGTCAGAAGTTGGGGTTTCAAGTTGTTTTATAGGGCAAATTTTGTGATGAACAAAATTCAAATCTCAAACCTATGCTGCATAATCTTTGCTTTGCAGGACTGAAACTTGTTAGGCACTCCATAATTAAATGCTTACACAGATGTTAGAGGCCTCAACTCAAGCATTCAATGCAATGCCATGCTTTATATCCATTTTAGGAAGAAAGTGCACTATGCCATTTTGAAAAAGTAGCTTTATGCACAAAACTTGTTCTTGAGCCTTGCAATTGTTTTCTTCTGATCATACATGTCCTATAACTCAAGAGAAGTTTGTCTCAAGCTTTACAATCACTCAACCCATTCTTGTACTTCATCTTGGAACCATACTTTCACTTTTCTTCAAAATCAAGCAACCTAGCCATAACTCTATAACTCAGAAATACTTTGTGCAAAACCTCTCCAACCTTTTGCTTATAGATACACAAGTCATTTGCAAGAAAAGACACGCATGCTAAAGCCCTGAAACTCTCTAAAACACAGAATCACCAAAAACACCTCAAAACTTTCCATTTCTGAGTTTTGAATCCAATCTCCAAATTTGCTCGTGCGTTTCTTGGCCTTTTACTTTCAAAAGCTTCTAAATAACATACACAAACATTTCCAACACCTGCAACACAACTATAACACCTCCATCATCATCCACCATTTTCAAAAACAACACCTTGCATCTTGACTACTCCATAACTCCTCAGGCACTTTCAGCACAAGCTAAGCATCACATTAGCTTCCTGGGAACTTTAGGAAGCTAATCCAATCATTGGAACTCATTGAAAGCTGCTCAAACTTAAAACACGATACCCTCTTGCAAGGTGAGTTTTCTAACTTTTGAACTCTTCATACAAGCATCATTAATGGTTTATTTATGAATGAAAATGTAGATATCATTTCCTTGAAGCTAACCATGTCCATAGTTTTCATTTATGTTGCTTGAGCTTAGAGAATTTTAAGATTGAAATTTCTGGAAAAGTTAGGGTTCAGATTAGGGCCATTAAAATTCATACAAACACCTGTTACACTTCTGTAACACCATCTTCATCATCCTCTAAACTCCATATTTGAGGCTTGTACATTGACTTAGTTGGATTGATTCAGCAACTTTCAAATAAAAGTAGTTATCCCATTAGCTCAAGGAAGGTCCCAAAAAGCTTAATCCATCATCACATTGCTTTTGGAAGTCGTGTAAAGGGAATTGGATTTTCACTTCAAGAGGTAAGTTTTCCAAACTGTCGTATCTTGATACAAGCATCTTTAGTGCATGCATACAAAAGCAAAAATGAAGATATCAATGCCCTGAAGCTAACCATTTGATTATTTTTCGTTTATATTGCTTGTGTGATGGGAATTTTAGCTCTGACCAGTTAGGTTTTTGTTTTGGTACCAACATAAATTCCTTTTAATCTTTGAGTGTTAATTAAAGTAAATGGCATGGTTGAATTCGTGGTGAAATTTAGAACAAGTTTGGTGTTTACAGTTTTTGAAATGGTTGAGAAATGAAGGTGTTACAAAATTCAAAAATGTTGATGATGGTGTTGTCCTTGCGAAGAAGATTAAGTTCATCTTCAAATTTTCAAAAAAATGAGTTTACTTTATATTCATTGCAACATGTTTTATAACCGGATGTAACAGCCACCTCAGTGTCAAGCGTGTGTGAGTGTAAGGCCTTGGTGTACCGTGGCAGGGGTTCGATCCCTTCCTCTGGAATTTTGTTTTTTAACATTCTCATTGTAGATTCAGTACAAGCCAGGAATATGCGCGCATCATGCATCCTCATATCCTGGCCATCAAATCTCAAGATTTCAGATCCAACGCTCTAGACAACCAGACCTGTGATGAACCTTCTGGAAGCTATCCCCATTGGATCTCAAACAGGCGTCTGGGCTCCTCTGTTTTGGGCCTAACATTTTTGCTTCTTCTCACCCCCATCATTAATTGTTTACACCCAGGCTCATTTTTACTTCTTTTTTTTTTAATTTTAATTACCTTTTTCTTTTCTAAATCATTTTTATTTAATCGGAAAAAATAATAAAATCACAAAAAAATTTAGATTTAGGTTTTAATTAATTAATTTAAATTTTCATAAACAAAAATTAATTTAATTTAATCACTTTGTTTTATTTTGTTAATTAATTTGTAAAATAATTAGAATTAGGTTTTGTTATTATTTTACACTATCAAGTATTTTTCTTAAACACTCGGAAATATTTTAGGGTTTCTTAAACATCTCTCCCCTTTTCACCACCTTCGTGCAATTTATTTACGCATTAATATTTTCCAATATTTGTAACTGCTAATAGTCTGTAATAACTTTAATTAGGGTTTACTTTACTCGTCATCCCCATTCATAAATTTGTACCCCCATTTCCCGAAGCGTTGTAATAGCATAGGACATTTAATTTCCATAATTTACTACTTTCCTTATTATTGTTAGTTTAATAGGATTGTATGGCAAGACCTAAAACAAAACATTAGAAAACCTAATCTCAAGATAAATACCTGAAATCAAAACACTTTGCATACACGCACCTCTAGGGTGACCCTCACTTGTTGCCTCGGATTTAAACAGTCATGTCCCTCGAACGTGGGATGCTTTAGCAAAGACCCTCAGTTAAAAGATCGTAGTCCCTCGATGACCCTTTGATGCTGCCTTCGGTAAACGATCTTAGTCCCTTACGAAAATTACTAAAGCGTCCCACAAGTTGCCTTCTATGACTGTACGATGACCCACACCTGTCTCTCACATCCAAATGATAGGGATTCCTACTAACTAATGGTAAGATAACACTATCTAAAGGAGGAGGAAAAGAACAAAGACTTTTTGAGTAGGTAGATCACTCGTAATCGCTTGCTCATAAGCTAAAACAATCTTTACACTTCAAACTTTTAAAACAACTACTTTAAAAATACTTTATAAACACTCTTGAAGACTGATACAAGGGTTATTATAAAGCAAACTGCCTTACATTGGCATTTTCAAAACACTTTCCAAAACAACACTTTCTTTCACAATATTTTCAAAACAAACATTTTGTATACATTCTCAACGGTACGATAATCATTACGAAATTGTCGTACTTAGGCATTTTTAAAAATATTTACAAACATACACAAACACAAAGAATTTTTTTAAAGTGAACTAGCAATTAAGAGTCCCTAGATAACTACGAATGAAAAGGGTGCTAACACCTTCCCTTTTCATAACCTACCCCCCGAACTCAGAAAATTATCAAAGTTCTTTCCTGTTCTTTTCACCCTTTCCTTTAGATAAAAGAAAAGTCGGTGGAGACTCTTGCTATCCTCAACATATGCGATAAACCACAAAAACAAAAATTCAGTTCTCTCACTGTATTACAGAACCGGCGACTCTGCTGGGGAAACTAAACTAAAAGTGGGGTTACCTTAGGGCTAGTTCACCCTTATTGCTTTAATTGTTTGCCTTGTATGATTTATATTTCATAATATGCTTGGTGTTGTACCCCAAAATTTTCCCTTTCATTTATCAAATATTTTCTCACAAGATCTCCTTTGGTTCAAGACTGCACAAGGATTGATCAGCTCAAGACACCTCCTTAAACACTAATGACTAAAATTAGGGTTTGAGATTGCACAAGGATAATTTAACTTTCAATGTTTCATATGAATTTAATAGATCATTATGGACCCCCAAGATTACTCATGTCAAGTTTCAGCCTTGAATCACATTTTTGCTCGGTCAATTAAGCAATTGACCTAAAAATCAGTTGTATTAGGGAAAAAGTTAACTGTGGCCAATTTACAGTAAAACTTCATAATTTTTTATCCATATCAACATTATAAACTCATATGTATCATTTGATCAAGTTTGGACCATAATTCCTCAATAAATTTGATCAAATCATCAAAATGGTCAAAATTAGGGTTTTGACTGAGAAAGAGCAGTCTCTGATTTTTGACCTAGCAAATGGTTAATTGGTTTGAGGCATAATCTCAAGAGTTCAATTGCATAATTTTGACCTAATGGCATGACTCAAAACATTGCTCAATATCAATTGGATTGATAGTGGATTTCAGTCAACTGATCAAAAGTCAACTATATAGTGAAAAGTCAAACTTCGACTTTTTGGTCAAAATCAAGTGTCAAAGATCACAATTCATCAAAACATGTCAAAATATGAAAATTATTCATCAAGAAATCAAAAGGTCCAGATTTCATTTTGAAAAGTCAAAGTTTTCAAACTTAGAAATTTTTCTAAGTGTTGAAAACTTCATGTTTTTTCACAACTTTGAGCCAATTTTTCACCATGATGCAAGATGATTCAAAAGAAACTTTAAACATGGAAGTTGTAGATATCCATGATATCTACATCATTTATTTACACAACTTCTCCTAGAAATTCTTGGATCTCAAGTTATTAATCCATGAAGTCATGGTCTTGAAACTAAACACTTAGTGAAATTTTGAACATTTTTGGTCAGGATTTTGACCTAACTTTTGACCCAAGTTTCACCTAGTTCCATTTGGATTTTGAAAAAGTGATTCAAATAGGGGTTGTAGAGAACATTACAAGCTTTCCAAAATTTCCAAGAACTCCTTGAGATCATTTGTGAGCAAAGAGAATCGAAGGTCAGAAGTTGGGGTTTCAAGTTGTTTTACAAGGCAAATTTTGTGATGAACAAAATTCAAATCTCAAACCTATGATGCATAATCTTTGCTTTACAAGACTGAAACTTGTTAGGAACTCCATAATTAAATTCTTGCATAGCTTTTAGAGGCCTCAACTCAAGCATTCAATGCAATGCCATGCTTTATATCCATTTTAGGAAGAAAGTGCACTATGCCATTTTGAAAAAGTAGCTTTATGCACAAAACTTGTTCTTGAGCCTTGCAATTGTTTTCTTCTGATCATACACGTCCTATAACTCAAGAGAAGTTTTTCTCAAGCCTTACAATCAATCAGCCCATGCTTGTACTTCATCTTAGAACCATACTTTCACTTTTCTTCAAAATCAAGCAACCTAGCCATAACTCTATAACTCAGAAATCCTTTGTGCAAAACATCTCCAAACTTTTGCTTATAGATACACAAGTCATTTGCAAGAAAAGACACGCATGCTAAAGCCCTGAAACTCTCTAAAACACATAATCACCAAAAACACCTCAAAACTTGCCATTTCTTAGTTTTGAATCCAATCTCCAAATTTGCTCGTGCGTTTCTTGGCCTTTTACTTTCAAAATATTCTAAATAACATACACAAACATTTCCAACACCTGCAACACAACTGTAACACCTCCATCATCATCCACCATTTTCAAAAACAACACCTTGCATCTTGACTTCTCCAGAACTCCTTGTTGTACCCCAAAATTTTCCCTCTCATTTATCAAGATTTTCCTCACAAGACCCTTTGGACTCGAGACAAGATTAGGGTTTGGTCAGCTCAAGACATCCCCTTGCACTGATAACCTGAAATTAGGGTTTGAGTTTGCACAAGGATTTTTGGATCATCAATTCTTCATGTGACTTTCATACACATCTTGGACCCCTAAGATTTCTCATACCAAGTTTCAAGCCTTGACTCACATTTTTGCCCAGTCAACTGGACAGTTTACCTAAAAATCAGCTATATTGGGGAAAAAGTCAACTATGGCTAATTTACAGTCAAACTTCATAATTTTTGATCCACAACCACATTTTAGACTCATATGTACCATTTTATCATGTTTGGATCACAATTCCTCAAGAAATTTGATCAGATCATCAAAAGGGCAAAATGGTCAAAATTAGGGTTTTTGACTGAGAAAGGGCAATTTCTGATTCTTAACCTAACAAATGACCAATTGAGTTCAAGCATGATTTCAAGGACTCAATAGCATCATCTTGACCTAATCACATGGTTCAAAAGATCTCAAGTACATAGGATTGACAGATGAATTTTGCAGTCAACTGATCAAAAGTCAAATGTACACTGAAAAGTCAGACTTTGACTTTTTGGTCAAAATCAAGTGACAAGGGTCATAATTAATCAAGATATGTCAAAATATGAAAATTGTTGATCAATAAAACTAAATTTGCAAATTAGGGTTTTAATTTGAAAAATTTTCATAACTTAGAATTTTTCTAAGTATGGAAATTTTCTTATTTTTTCCCAACTTTTTCACCATGATGCAATTGGATTCAAAGAAAATTTCCAAAATTAAAGTTGTATTCCTCCGTGAAATATACAACTTTGATTCACAAAGTTTTCCCAAAATATGCTTGGATCTCAAGATATAAATTTGTGAATAGGGGTCCATGAATTAAAAGACTTAGTGAAAATTTGCCCTAATTTAGGCAGGTTTTTGACCCAACTTCATGGGCATTTTTCACCTAGTTCCAAGAGGTATCTCAAAATGCATTTCAAAGATGCATTATATATCATGTTGCAAACTTTCTAAAATGTCCAAGAACTCTCCAAGATCATTTGTGGTTAGGGAGAATCGAAGAAGAGAAAATGACATTTTGTCACTTTTGTTCAAGCCATTTTCACAATGCGCCAATTTGCAAATATGATCAAGCATGCTTGTACCTTGCATTACAGGTCCTAAATCCATTCTAAACTCCATAATGAAATGCTATCTCAGTGGTTAATGTCTTTATTTTGACCTTTGGAGCATTGTACAAAGAATAAATCCATAAATGGCATAAAGGGCACAATACCATTTTGATAAAGCAAGTTTTTCCAACTTTATCAGCCTTGAGCCTTGGACTTGTTCCTTGGATGCAGGCATTTTCCACAGATAACAAGCAACTTATACCAACTCTCTGCAGCTAGCAAGTGATCGGGACTTTATGAGTCTGTCGGGATACTAACTGCAAGTATACAGTTCAGTCGTTCTAGTTTTAAAAGATTATCGAACCCACAGAGACTGAGGATCAATCACATACGATCTAATGCTACAGTTTGTCTAACTAAGCGATGAATATTAGAATTTTTAGGGAAACAGTTTAATTAAAAATAATAATAATAGTTATACCGGTATGTGATAATCGGACTTCGGGAATTCGGTGAATCGCTTGGCCTATAAAGTATTTCGGTAAAAGCTAATTGTTCAAAAACCTGAGCCATACACTCTCGTGTTCATGAAATAAGTTATGCTACTAAACCTAGTGGATTCACTTTAAATTTAATAACACTTTTTGAAAACAATTTGAATTTAATTAATTTATTAAAACACTCTCGTGTATTTAAAAATCAATGTTTCATTACCACTATCTGGGTTGAACCCCAACCTCGCATGCAGGTTCTTGCCTTAATTAATTTCCCACTCGCGTGGCAAAATCGTGTTAATTAACCTCTCACTCTCGTGACAAGGATGTAAGTCTCATAGTGCCTAAGAGGGGGGGGGTGAATTAGGTCTTATAAAAAATTATTCGGTTTTATGAGAATGCTTGGTAGTAATTTTGGTTAAGTGTTTGAAGGTTTTGTTTATATCTTTATCTTTTCCTGATTATGGTGATGAAAGCGATAAATGCGGAAAAGTAAAGAACACGGTGATATATCCTGGTTCCCCTCACAATCCGAGAGTAGTCCAGTCCCCTTTCCAACACGAAAGAGATTTCACTATAGTTAGAATGATTGTACAGCCTATGCTTACTATCTAACCTATAGGGTGATCAAAGGTTCTTAACACCTTTAAGACCAAACAAACACTAATGTGAATGAAGAACAATCCTCTTCAAATCACAACACTTACTTCCAACAATCCTGGATAGTAAGGAAAAACCTTTAAGTAATACAATGATTAATTTGAAGTATATGGAGAGCTTTATCAATCTTCAATTGATCTTCTTCTTCAAGATAAAAACAATTCTCAAAAATGTATATAAATGTTCACAATGTATGAATGAAACTTGTAATGATAATGAAAGTGTATATGGAAAGTTTCACAAAATTATGAACACATGAAAGTTTGAATTCAAATTTTAATGAATGAGAAAATTGTTTTATGAAGAAGGTTTATTGTTAATTTGAAAATTGAAGAGTTGTTTTATATATATTTGAAATAAGAAAATCTGCAGCAATTTATAAGTTACAAGAACCTCTTCATTCATGCCAATTCATATGAAAAGTTGCAATGCATTCATGAAAAGATACCACTTGAAAAATGTTTGAAAAACAAAAGAAAAGCTGCACTGGTTCGCTAGGAACCGGTTCCGACACTGACAGAACCCGGTTCTGAGTGAACGTTATAAGTTGGAATTCAAAATTATCACGCAGGAACCGGTTCCCCTATTGGTACAACCCGGTTCCTGGTACAAAAACCAGGGACATGATTTTTGAGAAATTCTGGAACCCGGTTCCCTGTTAGGGAGGAACCGGTTCCTAAAGGGTTATTTTCAAAAACACTTTTTGAAAGATATTTCAAACAAAGTTTTCTTGATGGTAAAGTTATGGAATATGTACATGTTGATGAATGCATATTGTGAACATCTATATTCAAGATTTTAAGAATTATTTATACCATATTTGACATTTGATGATTCTTCAATAATTCTTCAATAATCTTCAAGACTTTTATTTGATGTTGATAAGCTTTTTGCACATCCTTTGAATGTTGATGTCCATGTTGTCTTCATCAAAACACGTGCTTTAAATATGACTTGAGAAGCTTGAAATTACAAAGGATAGTTAAATTAATTTGGAAATTGGAAACCAGAAATTGTTTTATAAATATTTTTGGCCAAGGTATCACTGAATTCTTTCGGTTCTTACGGTCACATACCGGTATTAATAATTTAGCCAGACATAATTAAATTAACAGCAATACAATTCGGAATATAATTCATATTGATAATTGGCATAATATAAAAACTGAATGAATAATAATTGCAATAAAAAACCTGGAATCAAAGTGGCTATGGTAATCTTGAAGTATTACAATAATCCAATTCTTGAGCTTGACTTGCAGTAAATAATTCGTGTTAATTCTTGGAAGAAGAATTAACACTTAAAACTAAAAACTAAGACTTTGAATGAAAATTACAAGAACGTGAAAAACAATATTCCAAAACAAGGAAAATGGAAAGTAACTGCAAAAAGAAAATAATATTTGTTCTGAGGAAATTTATTCGACCCTCATCCCTTTGCACTACCACACATATATATAGCAGAGGAAATAGCAGTTGAAAGTGTCTTGAGAAGAGGCTTGAGTGGCGTGAAAATAGGATACATGGTTACTGAGTGGAGGATATATTGGAGAAGGATTCTGCATCACGTTGCCCACGTCTCCACCAAGCATAACATTCCTCTTTACGCGCGTGACGGTCGTCACAGGTGGGTAACAGTCGTAATGCGCTTAAATAGCGCATTACGCTCATCAACAATGTGTTACGAGCGTTATTTCTAGTTGGGGAGGCGTGACGGTCGTCACAGGGTGTGACGGTCGTCACAGGTGCAAAAATCCAAACTTTGTATTTTTAGTTCTTTTTCTCTTTGTCTATTGTCTAGCCTTCTTCATGTTGTCCTTTTCCATTGGTTTGAGTTGACAAATGTTATACCTATAAAAAGACAAATAAACTCGGGATAATCGGGGGTTAGATGACTTAATGTAATATAAAATCGGTAAAAAGCGTAGTAATTATATGATACATTTTCTCGTTATCAGCAAGCAAGCAGTACAAGCATTTTGGCTTAAGTCACTTCAACTTTCTTCAAATGCAAGAAAAGAGGCAAAAGGGATCAGAACTTGTACAACTGCTAAAGAGTGTACTTTGTATCACTACATACATATTCACAAACATATCTCAAGCTAAGACACAAATTCATAGCATCTGAAACTCTCCCAAACACAAAAGACACAAATTTCTGCCCAAACAGGGCAGCTTCTGCAAAACTCTTACCAACTCAATATTAGCTCGTGCGTTTCTTGATTCAACACTTCAAACACCTTCCATACATCATATCTAAACTATCCAAGCCCTTGTCCTGGTTCTGTAAGCCCTATTTCAGACATCACCATTTTCATTTTGGAAGGTTGCAGCTTGACTTCTACAGGGAGTTTCATCTATCCACAAGGCAAGCTAAGCATTGGAATAGCTTGAGGGAACTTCAAGGAAGCTCACACGATCCTCAGGCCTCACTCAAAGTCCCCACATTGCCATATCCAAATCCAGCTGAAGGAGGTATTTTTCAAAACTTTATCTCTCTATTTAAGCATCCTCAAGCCACGATTTGTGAAGCAACAATGTAGTCTCTAGCATGGTGAAGCTGTACATATGCATAGTTGTCATTTATATTAACTGAGCTAAGAGAATTTGAATGTTGAACATGCTGAAAAAATTAGGTCAGGAATTAGGGCCACTGAAATTCTCCCTGATCTTTTAGAGTTAGTTTACAAATTTTATATCATTGGAATCGTGAGATTACAAGCTACATGTTTTATGTTATGAGTTTTTGATTTTATGCAAGCTAGAGCAAGATACAGGTTTGAAGCAAAAATGCGCATGTTTGGGAGAGGCTGGAGGACATGGATGAAGTCCTGGGCCTGGCGCGCCTTGGGTCTCATGTTTTGACTTTTCACACCCCCCTGATCCACTATCCACACCCCCTTTGCATATTTTGTTTATTTTTCATATTTTCTTTTCATTTTTATATTTATTGCTTTTATTTATTTTTATGAACATAAAAAAATCATGAAAAATATTTTCTTTATTTTTTTCATTTTATTTTATTTTTTATCTTATTTTTTGCATAAAATATTGATTATTTAGAATAAATAGAAACTATTTTCTTAAAATAAATAGTAAACACATTTAAAAATATCATACATTTTAATTTTTATTATTCATACACATAAAATATTATTTTTATGCATATTTTAATTTTTAATATTTATTAATAATATTATTTATTATTTCTTGTATAAAAATAGACAAAATACAATAAATATAGAATATATATTTCTTTTAAATCAAAAACTAGGCTTTTTCACCCTTTCAAAAATAACAATGTTATTTTATTTTTAGGACTTAAATAATCTTATTTTCTCATACATAAAACAATTACAAAACATTTTTGCATAAATACATTTTATTTGCATATTTAAATATTTGTATATTTATTTATCTTGTACAATAATTCAATTGAGTTGTAATAGTATTTTAGGGTTTTATTTTGTGCAAATATCCCCATTCAAAAAACTTGTATCCCCCCTCCCATAATAATTGTTGTAATAGCTTAGATTTATTTTACGCAATTTATCGCATTATACCATGTTTAGTAAAACTAGGGTTTGCATGATAAGACAAAATCAAACAAATACAAGACCTAACACAAGACAAAATGCATGTAAAATGACACACATCGCACACAAGCACCTCTAGGGTTTCACCCACTTGGTTGCCTTACAAAATGGCCATGGTATGCATGCAAAGTATCTTGGAAAAATCAAACAAAACAAAAAGATCATAGTCCCTCCATGACGCTATCAAAAAGGTTGCCTAAACAAATGATCTTAGTCCCTCAAAATACTAAAGATACTTGACAACATTGCTATCATAGTCATACGATGACCCACGCCCGTCCCGTTTAACATCCAAAGATAGGGTTTTTTACCAAATCAATGGTAAATCAACAATGTCAAAGGAACAAAAATGCATAGGAAAGACATTTGAGTAGGGTAGATAGTTCTAAGCTACTTGCTCTCTTCCAAACAATCCTTTCTATTTTCAAACAAACACACACATTTTCAAAACATTTCCAAACAACTTTCAAAAACATTGAAACATTTTTCAAAAGACAAACATCTTTGTATACATTCTTACAAACGAGAATCATTACAAAGATTGCCTAAAAGATGGCCTCTTTTCAAAATACTTTCAAAACCACACAAAGCACCATTTCAAACAATTGCAAAATCAAAACAAGTGATCTAAACAAGTAACTAAGAGCCCATGGAAAACCATGGATGAAAAGGGTGCTAGCACCTTCTCTTTTCATAATCTACCCCCCGAACTCAAGAAAACATCTCAAAGGTCTTTCCTGTTCTTTTTTACCTTTCCTTTTGGATAAAATAAAAGTCGATGGCGACTCTTGCTAAACCGAAACATTTGCAAACACAAACGCAAAACCTAAAGTCATTTCTCCCACCGTATTACAGAACTGGCGACTCTGCGGGGGACTCTTATAAAAGTGGGGTTACCTTAGGGTTTAGATCACCTTTATTTGCTTACAATTGCTTGACTTGTTTGCTTTACACTTTGGTTCTATTGTTTGGGTTTGAATCCTCCACCCGGATTTGGGAAACATTCATAGGTAAATAATAATACGTTGTGGAAGCTGTGTGGGGTATACCAACACGGTCTAAGAAATAGCTATGTTAGTGTGACATATTTGTGGGTATAGGTAGCCTTTGAGTCAATCAAAAAGAATACGGGGCCGCTGAGTAATGTCATGAAGCACTAACGAACTTCTAGAACCTTTACTTGACCAACTTGGCCTTTTAGGATGTAGTGAGATGACCGACTTTGGTGCAGTCCAAAGTTGGTAGATACTCGATACTACACTCATTGAGGGTTGGTTCCTTGGAATATATTGAAACAATGAACAAGGAAACAATCCAGTGATATTGAGCTCCTTAGAACCCGGTTACTATTTCTAGGACAGGTTGAGCCAACTAAACTTCAAGAGGACACTTACCTATTAAACCCCATGCAAGCCTAAACTAGGAACTTGTGTGACTTGTTTGTACATATATACGTGTGCATAACATCATGGACATCATGAACATCATATGCATCCACTAACCATTTCAAGGATTTTAGAAATTCATCTTTGTTCCTGTTTTGTAGGTTATGGATTCACTTTGCAGGAAAACTATCCAAGTCAACCTTGTAAGAACTTCTCCACAACTCAAGGAGCTAGCTTCAAGGATTCCTGAGAACTCTCCATTCATCGAGAGACATGGTCTCCTTCTCAACTTAGTCACTTCCAACACATAGGAAGACATGATGAAAGTTCTTTTCCAGTTCTTTGACCCTTTACATCACTGCTTCACATTTCCTGACTACCAGCTTGTGCCCACTTTGGAGGAATTTTCTCAACTCTTGAGGATTCCTATTCTCAATCAACTACCTTTCAACGGTACGAAAAGAGATCCAAAGCCAGAAGATATTTCTCAAGCTCTACACTTGCACTCATCTGATGTCACAACCCATTGGGAAACTAGAAGTGGTGTCAAAGGCTTCCTGGCAAAGTTTCTGTTTGAGAAGGCCCAAAGCTGCTGGAACTCCTTGGACTTACAAGCTTTTAAGGAGATTGTAGCTCTTCTCATCTATGGGATGGTCTTGTTCCCTAACCCCGATCAACTCATAGATGTGAGTGCTGTCAAAATCTTCATGGCTCGCAACCCGGTGCCTACTTTGCTTGGAGATATCTTGCACTCTTTTCACACTCGTACAATGAGGAAAAGAGGTGTTCTCATGTGTTGCACTCCTCTCCTGGAAAGATGGTTTATTTCTCATCTTCTCTAATCAGTCTTGAAGAATGAACAGGGTTTGAGGTGGTCACAAAGGTTGATGACTCTTACACATTCAGATATTCATTGGTGTTATCGATCAAGAGAAAATGTTATCATCATCGACCATTGTGGGGAATTCCCTAATGTCCCTCTACTTGGCATTAGGGGAGGCATCACCTACAACCCCTGCTTGGCTCTAAGATATTTTGGTTATGCCCGAAGGGATGGCCCACATGATATTCTAGTTCAAGGCTTAGTTTTTAACTTCGACAACAACAATCAAAGACTTCGACAAAGGTTCATCCGAGCTTGGAGGATGCCAAACAAGGTAGACAGTAAGACCTTGGGACACAAGAATTCCATCCCCCTTGAGCCTTACCTCAAGTGGGTACGAACCTGTGCCCAAAGTCTTATGATGCCTTACCCATCTATTCTCCCAGTGATTATAGAGCCTGTTAAGGAAGGAGAGGTTCCATACACCCTCCTACATCCTGACATGCCAACATCACTCGAAGATCTGCAAAGGAGTTGGATACCGCTCAAGGGAGCATGCGATACTTTTGAAGCCCAATTCTACGCAAGCGAGAAGAAGGTTTTAGAACTCACTCGACTACTCCATGAAGAGCAGACTCTCAACACCTACATTGCACCAAAGAGGATGCGCAACGTCTTTTTATCTTAGAATTTTGTACTATTTTGCCCTAGGGGCATTGATGTAAACAAATTCTATTTTACTAATATAACGTTTGTTCCTTTTTGTTTGACACAAATTTGAATTTCTAAATCCTTGAAAACATTGCATGAATACATATCATTCATCATATGCATAAGCAGGTCTTCACACCAAGTTTCCTCATCTCTCTGCTGTTTATTTCAGCAAGATGGATATTGAACAAACGGTCAAAGACTTGCAAGCTCAGAATTCACAATTTCAACAGTTACTCCTGACCTTGGCCAAGGGGCAGGAGGAGCTCAAGACTCTGCTAGAGAAAGAAAAAGAGAAAAAGAAGAAGAAGAGAGCTGGGGTGGTTCTTATGGGCAGAAGGTTTGAAGGACAAGCCAGACGGACCTTGGAATTTCCATCAACCTCTGAGGAAGGAGAGAGAAAAGGTAAAGAGACTGCAGTACCATCTGAATCTGAAGCTGAAGAAGAGGAAGAAGAGGACTACTCCGAACAACAATACCCTCCGGCCGATGACAAATACATGAACTTGGAAGAGCGTCTAGCTGCTATGGAAATACAGAGAGTATCGGGGTTAGACTTTGAAGAGTTAGGGTTGGTATCTGGAATAGTAATCCCTCCGAAGTTTAAGGTGCCACTATTTTCCAAATACGATGGGGTGTCTTTTCCCAAGATGCACCTACGATCTTATGTCAGGAAAATTCAGCCACATTCTGTTGACAAAGATTTGTGGGTCAACTTTTTCCAGGACAGTTTATCGGGGACGCAACTGGATTGGTTCTACCAGTTGGAGAGGTCTGATGTGCATAATTGGGAAGACTTGGCAGCCGCCTTCTATAAACAGTATCAATACAACACCGACTTGGCACCAACCCGTACTCAACTCCAGAGTATGGCCATGATGTCCAATGAGGGTTTCAAAGACTATGCCCAAAAGTGGAGGGATTTGGCCGGTAGGGTGCAACCACCTTTATCTGAAAGAGAACTAGTGGACATGTTCTTGGGGACTCTGTCAGGTCCTTTCTTTAATCACCTGATTGGAAGCTCCTCTGCAGGTTTCACTGAGTTGATTCTAACTGGCGAGAGGGTGGAAGCCGGTATTAGAAGCGGGAAAATTCAGAAAGACGCATCTACCTCTACTGCTGTAAAAAAGCCCTTCACTAGAAAGAAGGAAGTGTCTGCTGTCTATGCACAGAGGAATCAGGGAAGAACCGAACGACGGCCAACAGTGGGGGCCGTTATGATTCAAAAGTCTGCATCAGACCAGCCAAGAAACAACCCGCTGAGAAATGATCAGCCGAGAAATAACCAGCAAAGGGTGGAAAGGCCTGTAAGGCAATTCACCAAAATAAACATGACTCCTGCTCAAGTCCTACCACATCTCCTGAAGTTGAATCTAGCAATGTTGAAAGAGGCCCCTAAAAATCCCAATACTGCATCTCCGCACTACCATCCGAATGCCAGGTGCGCTTACCATTCAGAAAGTCTAGGGCACGACACCAACAACTGTTGGGATATGAAGAACAAGATTCAAGATCTGATTGATGCAAAGGAAGTTGAATTTGAAGCTCCTGAGAAACCGAATGTTATATCCGCTCCAATGCCTAGGCATGGACACAATGCCAATGCTATTGAGGAAGACCTATTTGTTGACACTGTGGATGAACTGTTAACTCCTATCCTAACCATCAAGTTGAATTTGTTGAAAGCTGGGGTGTTCCCAGGTTTTGACCAAGATCGCCATACTTGTCTATCCTCATCATTTGACTGTCCTCTATTGAAGAAAAGTATCTAACAATTGATTGATAACCAGGAAATTTTGTTTGAAAAAGCTCCTATTTTACCCATTCCAGTTCCAGAAGTTTCAAAAATAACCATATACACCAATCCTTCCAGGGTTCCTAAAAAACCCGTTAGGATTACATCCGCTCCTATGACTACTCCATTGAAGATAACAATGCCCGGGCCTGCCCCATACAAATTAGATAAAATGGTACCATGGAACTATGGTGGAGAAATCTACTACCATGGTGTCAAACAGATTGAACAGACTGCCGATGAAGAGAGTTCTGAAAAAGACAATTCCGACATCAGTAACATTGCTGGAACAAGAAAAATTACTCGTAGTGGAAGAATTTTCTCTCCAGAGATTGCACCTCCAAAGGAAGTCTCTGGACCCGTGGCCATTCCGAAGATTACAGTTGTACCAGTGATTACACCTGCAAGTGTACCCGCCAACAATGACAATTCAATTCCTACCCCCACTTCCTCTGTTGAGAATAAAGGAAAGAATGTTCAAGAGGAGCCTGTCCTGACGAAGGCTCAGTCACTAGCTATTCCTGAGACATCCAAGAAGGAGATGGAAGAAATCCTGAGGATCATTAAGAAAAGTGATTATGATGTGGTAGAACAACTGGGGTATACCCCCTCTAAATCTCTATGTTAGCCCTGCTGCTGTGCTCTAAGGCACATGCTAAAGCTTTGGTCAAGTTTCTGAAGACAACGCATGTACCGCAAGAGACGTATACGGATCAATTCCAAGAGTGTGTAGCCAGTCTGTGATACGGTGGGAAGAACTGACTATTTTTTGGAATGCTGGTTTAAATTTTGCGTTTGTTTTCGCAAAATGTTGCGGTAAGCAAGAGTCGCCACCGACTTTTATTTCATCCAACAAGGAAAGGAAAAAAGCACAGAAAAATTCATTTTTCAAGATTATTTCTCGGGTTCGGGGGGTAGATTATAGAAAGGGAAGGTATTAGCACCCTTTCTATACGTGGTTATCCACGGGCTCTTAGGTACTTTCTCATATTGTTTTCAAAATATTGCTTTCATTATGCTTGTGGGTTTGAAAAAAGTTTTTGCTTGAAAACTTCGATTTAACTCTTGCTTCTGTCCTCAAGAGCGTATGAAGTGTTTTTGAAAACTTTGTTCAAAAAGTGTAAGTGTGAAGAGTTTTTGTTTTTTTTGAAAGAGAAAGTATCTAAGAACCATATACCTACTCGAAAAAGGAATCGTTCTATGCTAATGTCCTTTATACAATGCTATCCTACTATTGATGAGTAGGTAGCATCGTTGTTGGAGTTTTAGGGTCAATTCGAGTGAGGGACTTACGGTCACCAAAGCAATGTTAGGATGCCTTAGCGGTAACCCTAATGTCTTAGATTATTTGTTTGAGACAACAATATCCGAGGCAACCATTTTGAGGCGACTATGATCTTTTAGACAAGAGGGCGACCTCTAAAACAACCTATACTCAATGACCGTGTACGAAGGCAACCAAATGGGGTGTACCCTAAGAGTGCGCATGTGCAAGTGTGTCGTTTTCAGTTTATTTTTATCTTTGTACATGTTAAAGGTGATCTAAGTTGATTTTAGGTTAAACATTAAGTCTTGTCATGCCATCCTATTATCAAACATCTAACAGTTATATTTTGCGGAAAATAAATTGCGGAATTTAAATTACAAGGCGTCAGGTATTTACATCGCCAAAGACAAACCCTTTAAAAATAAATGAAGCGATAAAAAATAAATAAAGGTCCTATTAACTATTACAAACTGGAGCAAATACATTATTGGATAAAATAAATAAATCGCGTGCGAGAAATTAAATCGAGCGCAAGTTTAGGGTTTTGACCCTTTTTTGAAAGAAAATATCTTATTTTTTGTTGTTTTTATTTTATGAAAGAAATTAACCTAAATTAATTACTAACTTAAATTAAATAAATAAATTAATAAAAATAAATTATTTTTGGGTTTTTGGTATTTTAAGAAAGAAATAAAAATTAATTGAATTAGTAAAAACCTAATTAAGTCTAATTTAATTTCAATTATTTACAAAAATATGTTAAAGTTATTCTAATTAAAACCTAAGTTAATTTAATAGTATTTATTAATAAATAATAAAAGTTAAAATTTAATTTGATAAAAAGTATTTTTGTGATTTTATTTTATGAAAAGGCTGAATTTTAATTGGTTAGTAATTTAAATAGAAATAATAAAAACAAATAATTAAAATAAAATAAATAAGATGAAAAGAAAGGGGTTTGGGCCTGATTATGGGAGTTTGAGAAGCAATTCTAAGGCCCATTACACACTGGCCTTGTTGACTTTTGAGATCAGGTGTGCATGTGTTGACTTGGATCATAGTAGACCTTCAGATCTTGGCCACCAGATCTGGCCTTTGGCCATCTGGCCACTGGATGCTTGATGGACTATGGTGGGTTGCGCGCTTGGACTACACACACAATTGCCTGAAAGAAAAAATCAAATAGAAATTTGGGGGACCTGGGATTCGAACCCAGGTCCTGTAGGATATTGGATGTACATGCTCACCACTAGGCTGCTTGGCTTTGTTGGTTAATAATATACAAATAATATATAATAAAAGAAAACAAGCCAAAGGCCAGAAAAATTATTAAAAAAAGCGCGCGCCATTTGAACGGGCCAATGGGCGACTGCCAACTCTTCATCCCTGTCCTTCCACTATTGTAATTTTACCTGCGGATTTGAATCCGCGTCTAAAAACGCAGCTCGATCCAAAAATCACTTACAGGCAATAAGAATGACTTTCAAGGGCATGGTTGGGTTCGTCTTCTCCTCCTGAGTGCAATCATGCCCATTATATGGACCAATTTCACCTGAAATAAGAATCCCTAAAAAACAAAACACAACCCTAGCTATGGTGTTTTGGAGTTACAGCGCCTATAAATGGAATTGGCTATTACAGAAGGTTAGCAAATGATATGGTGATCATGAATATGCAGTTAATTTTTTTTATAGATGCAAGAATAGATCAAACCGAATTCAAGAACCAAGGTGATTATCGTGACACTTACAACGCTTGTGAAGGTCTGAGAATGACTGCCTTTGATCCCGATCGCTTGTGTGGACACCCAGGAAACGATTGAGATATGTCTTGGCTTCTGAAAGTGCCTCTAACTATGGATTCGATTTCAAGATTTTTGGTGCTTTTTTCAATTTCTGTTCTGCCTCTTTCTGCAGCCTCCAACCCTTGTCTCGATCCCTCTGGCTTCTTCATGTATGGTACAATGTGCTAGGGTAACAAACTTGGCTCCAATCTTCCCCCATCAATGCTTGCCAATTTGATTTGATTCACTCTTTAAACCTTTCCAATTTTGCCAAATCTCAATCTTTTTGCACATGGTTTTTCTTGATACGAAATTGATGATGTTAATAATGATAATTACAACCTGAAACAGCTAAAAAATCTCATGTAATCAAAGCTTTGGATTTTTTATGATTTAATTTGATTTAAAATGAATAAATTTAATAAAAAATCAAATAAAATAATAAAAATAAGATATGGGCTCATGGCTGAAGCTAGGACACGTGGAAAATGATGCAAGCTCAAATCAAGTGGAAAAGAATGGGCCCATTTGACAAAATTTGAAGCTTTGAGGATAGTTGACTTTTGGCAATTTTGCAAAAAAGTCCAACTTCAACAATGCATAACTTCTTCAATTTTGAACTTTTGGAGGTGTTTTGGGACTTTTTAGAAAGCTTGAGATGTCCTCTAACCAACCCTTTTGGTATCATCTCATTTTTATATTCCATGATCAAGTTATAAGCTTTGGAAAAAAAGATGTTTTTGTTGACTTTCAAAAATGACCTATAATGTCCAAATTTATAACTTCTTGTGAGTTCATTTTCGGATATTGGGGTATGAAGATGGATTGTAGGAAATTTAATCCTATTCAAAATGAGCTTTGGATGGGTCATTTATCATAAAGTATAAGAAAGTTATGCTTGGTCAAAGTTGAGTTGACTTTTCCTACAAAACCCTAATTTAGCAACTTTTGAGTCTTGATGAATTTTGAGCAATCCTTGATGAATCATGATCAACCCTTGATAAAATTATGAAACATCCTTAAAAATGAGAATGTTGACAAAAGATATTGAAGTTTGACTGTATTTGGGTCACAGTTGACTTTTGCCCTAACACAGTCGATTTTTGGACCCTTTGAGCAATTGACTGAGCAAACTTCCTCTGCAAGGCTTGAAATTTGACATGGATGATCTTGAGAGCATATTAGGAAATTGGGGAGAACTTTAGGACATTTGGACTCAAAGATCTTGATGCAACATAAAACCCTAAATTGGGATTGACTGCCTTAGGAGATAGCTTGTTTGTCCAATTCTTGAGCAAACTTGAGCAACTTGGAGATTTTTATTGCAAAGTTTTGAGAAATATGAGAGGGAAAATTTTGGGGTACAACAGCTGACCCTTTTCAATCTTCTTAAACCTGAGGATGTAGATTGGATTTCGTGCCTTTCTTGATCCAAAGGTGGAAGATGATTGAACACTAGAGTGCCCAGAAATTTGCACTCGCATGAAGTAGTATCAACCTTGTGATGTCGGGAATGGGCTTACAAATGCCATTTGGAGACTTCTGGCGGGAGGATGGGCTTACAGATGCCATATGTAGGAGTGTCGATCGCATAAGAGATTCCTTAGCAAGAACTTGCATACCTGTTGTTGTAGAAGATTCCGCTTGGGGAAGTCTGATCTTTGTTGAGATTTAGGAACTTGCTTGTACCTTAGCTGAGAGAACATCTCTGCTGAGTTTTAAGAACTTGTCCATAATTCAACTGGGGGAAAACCTATCGAGATTTAGAACCTTATCTGTAATTCAACCGAGGATAATTCAGTTGAGATTTAAGAACCGGTCAGTTCTTCGACTGAGGGAAACATCTTCATCAAGATCTAGGACTGTCTGTTACTTCAACGAAGGATAATTCTGTTGAGATTTAAGAACTCGTCCACACTACGACAGAGGAAAATTGTCGAAATTTAGAACCTTATCTGTAATTCAACCGAGAATAATTCAGTTGAGATTTAAGAGCCGGTCAGGTCTTCGACTGAGGGAAACATCTTCATCAAGATCTAGGACTGTCAATTTACTTCAACAGAGAATAATTCTGTTGAGATTTAAGAAATCGTCCACACTTCGAAGGAGGAAAATTGTCGAGATTTAGAACCTTATCTGAAATTCAACTGAGGATAATTCAGTTGAGATTTAAGAACCGGTCTGTTCTTCGACTGAGGGAAACATCTTCATCAAGATCTAGGACTGTCTGTTTACTTCAATGGAGAATAATTCTGTTGAGATTTAAGAACTCGTCCATACTTCCACGGAGGAAAATTGTCGAGATTTAGAACCTTATCTGTAATTCAACCGAGAATAATTCAGTTGAGATTTAAGAACTGGTCAGGTCTTCGACTGAGGGAAACATCTTCATCAAGATCTAGGACTGTCTGTTACTTCAACGGAGAATAATTCCATTGAGATTTAAGAACTCGTCCACACTACGACGGAGGAAAATTGTCGAGATTTAGAACCTTATCTGTAATTCAACCGAGAATAATTTAGTTGAGATTTAAGAGCTGGTCAGGTCTTCGACTGAGGGAAACATCTTCATCAAGATCTAGGACTGTCTTTTTACTTCAACGGAGAATAATTCTGTTGAGATTTAAGAACTAGCCCACACTTCGACGGGGGAAAATTGTCGAGATTTAGAACCTTATCTGTAATTCAACCGAGAATAATTCAGTTGAGATTTAAGAACTGGTCAGTTCTTCGACTGATGGAAACATCTTCATCAAGATCTAGGATTGTCTGTTACTTCAACGGAGAATAATTCTGTTGAGATTTAAGAACTCGTCCACACTTCAACGGAGGAAAATTGTCGAGATTTAGAACCTTATCTGTAATTCAACCGATAATAATTCAGTTGAGATTTAAGAACCGGTCAGTTCTTCGACATAGCTGAGAACTTAACTGCATCTTTCCTGAAATTTAAAGGTCAGTCGTATGCAATGCATGACACATATCAAGCAATGATGTTCTCAAAATAAATGAGATTGTGTTGTATGATGCATATATGCATGTATCATGATGTATGGAGATGTAATGTTTTTTAGCTGGGGAAAATAAATCCCGGATAGCTGCTGGAGAAAAAGAGTTGAATTCTTCGTTTCCGCTGGGGATGGCGAACGAAGATGACTGTGAGAATAAACTTGCAGGAGAGGACAACTCCGTTGGGGAATAAACTAATGAGGAGATTACTCTGTGGGGCAGAGATGTTCTGCTGAGGATTCCACCGATAAATTCCGCTGGGGATGAATTACCGTTACTGGTGATATTGAATCCTGTTGGGGATTGAATTCTTGTTTGTGAAAGGAAAGAACTCCACTGGCGATGATCTTTCAGTTGCGGCTTCACTGGGGATAACCTTTTAGACTCTGATGGGGATAACCCTTTGAGCTCTGCTGGGGACAATCTTCCGAAGTCTACTGGGGATGATTCTCCAAATTCCACTGGGGAAGCTTTTTCAGATTGTATTGGGAAAATTTTCAGACTCCACTGGGGATATCTTGTACTCTGCCGGGGAATATTCTTATACTCCGCTGGGGAATATTAAGACTGCCGGGGAAATTAAACCTTTTCAGTGTTGATGGTAGGTAAACTCTGCTTGGGGGAGAATATTACCGATTCATTTACAGTTGCAAGTCTCAGTTGGGGCGAGCTATCATTATTGTCTTCTCTTTACTCTGCGGGGAGTGAATGTACCTTGGTCATATTCTTGAATTGAATCTACCTTGTACCTGGTGGACAACGCAACTGTACAGTTTGGACAATTCTCATTGCCCCTATTTCTGATATTACCAGTAATCGTCTTTTGTTTCGCATGTAAATATTCATTAGTAGCAATTAATGTCAAATGCATATATAAAAAATGAACATTGGATGTTCTTTGCAAAACAAAACAAAAGAAAGAAAAACAGTTTGAAGTTTGTCTGAAAATGAATTTGTATTGATTTTAAAGTTTGGCCTATAAATAGGCGTTTTTGTACAAGAGGCTGACGTCCTAGTAAGAGAACGCCACCGAACAAATAGAATTTATTCAATTTGTGAAAAGAAAACAAAATAGCTATGTGAACAATCCCATTGGGATCCAACTCTGCTATTGTCTTTAAGTCCTTGAGCATCTCATCACTTTGCTACTTGGTTGAAGGTAGATCAGATTGATTAGTGTCGTCCGAGCTTGATAGTTGATACCGAAGTCTAGATGCAAGGTGATCCAATGAGACATAGTGTTACGCTTTGGTCCCTAATTTTTGCCTGGACCACCCTTTCGGGTTTTCAGTCCACTAGGATACCCTTTTTTCCCAAGCCGCCTTTTCAGGTTTTCGACTTGCCAGGTGTACAGATTTTTTCATTTTCATCCCTTATTTTTGCCCGAACCCTTTTGGTTCGCCGGGAAGCCCTTATTTTTTCCTAGGCCATTCAACCTAGCGGGTCTTTGATTATGCGTAGTATCTTTTCACTATGTCTACATTGACGGGGCGAGGAAGGTCGTCACCATCCGTGGTGGTTAGAATCATAGCTCCTCCTGAGAAAATGTTCTTAACCACAAATGGCCCTTCGTAGGTAGGGGTCCATTTTCCCCTGGGATCACCTTGAGGTAGTATGATGCGCTTGATAACCAGGTCCCCAACTAGATACTCTGGTCGTCTGACTTTCTTGTTAAACGCCTTGATCATCCGTTTTTGATATGTTTGACCATGACAAATAGCAGTAAGTCTTTTTTCGTCTATTAAGTTTAGCTGATCAAGTCGGGTCTGGATCCAGTCGTCATCGCTCAAACCTGCATCCTTCATAATCCGAAGAGAGGGTATCTAAACTTCAATGGGCAAGACTGCCTCCATGCCATATACCAAGGAATATGGTGTTGCCCCTATCGACGTCCGCGCTGAGGTACGGTACCCATGAAGAGAAAATAGTAACATCTCGTGCTAGTCTTTGTACGTCACTGTCATCTTCTGCACAATCTTCTTAATGTTCTTATTAGCCGCTTCGACAGGCCCATTCATCTTCGGTTGGATCCATTTGAATACCTTTATCGCTTACGACGAAACCCAACAGCTTACCAGATCTCACCCCGAAGGTGCACTTGTTCGGGTTTAACCTCAGCTTTTACAACTTCAATCTGTCAAATAACTTCTGAAGGTGGTCCAGATGTTCTTCTTCAGTCTGAGATCTTGCAATTATATCGTCGATGTATACCTCAATCTCATAATGGATCATGTCGTGGAACAAAGCGACCATGGCGCGCTGATACGTTGCCCCATCATTTTTCAATCCAAAAGGCATGACCTTGTAGCAAAAGGTACCCCATTGAGTAACAAAGGTTGTCTTCTCCATGTATTCAGAAGCCATTTTAATCTGATTATAACCGGAGAAACCATCCATAAAGGAGAAGACCTTATGTGCGGTGTTGTCGACCAGAACATCGATATGAGGCAGAGGGAAATCATCCTTGGGGCTTTCCCTGTTCAGATCCCTATAGTCAACACACATTTGAACCTTACCATCCTTCTTCGGCACTGAAACCACGTTGGCAACCCACTGTGGGTAAGAAGTAACTGCTAGAAAACCGGCATCAAATTGTTTCATAACTTCAGCCTTGATTTTCTCAGACATATCCGGGCGCATTCAGCGGACTTTCTGTTTCACTGGAGGACAATCTTCCTTGGTAGGCAATCGGTGAACCACAATATCAGTATCCAACCCAGGCATATCTTCATAAGACCAGGCAAAGATCTCAACATAGTCACGCAGCATCTGAATCAGTCGTTTCTTAACACCAGCTTCCAGATTTTCACCGATCTTGACCTCTTTCTTGTCTATCTCTGTACCCAGATTCGCTGATTCCACCGACTCTTCGTGCGGCTGAATAGCCCTCTCTTCCTGGAGTAGCAGTCTAGCAAGTTCACCAGGCACTTCACAATCATCTTCACCTTCGTCTTCGACTAAGTTGATCGGACTTTCGAAGTCATAACTGGCAGTAGCAGAGTCGTTACCAGTGAGATCCAGAGTGGATGTAGACCTGTATATGTGAGTGTGTGTAAAATAGTTGTTTTGCAATATATAACAAAAGAAAAACAAGGAGCGCAAAATTTGAAATGTAAGAAACGTCCAATGCTTTTATTAATGATATATGTAGATGACACACATAAAGCCCTCACAAATGAAGCCACGGTGCCCCGGGTAAGACACTGAGCCATAAAGTTTAAAACATTGTCTGTTACAAATTCAAAACAAAAGTCTCATTACTGGGTAACAAAAGAAATTGGGATGAAGTCATTTGTTGTCCAGTTGCTTAGTCCACCATCAGTAGTAGGATAGATCCAACTGTCGAACTCAGACTCTTCAACATCGTCTTCAATGGCATTCACTCCAGAATTGCTGATGAACAGGGGAGGTCTTCCGATCCGTGCATTCCGAACAGCCTTTTGAGCTTTTGCAGTGAAACCCAAACCAAACTTGTTAGTCTTATGTGCGAAATCAGGGAGCTGGCCCCATTTTTCACACCCACCTTTCTCGACAACAGCCCGGGCATCCTTGAAGGAAGCCATCTTCATAGGAGGATCTTCAACAATAGTCTCAGTCGATGCCAGCGTCTGGGGAACCTCTTAAAAGTGTTGGAACGGGGTCTCAATGAACTCCTCATCCATCTCTACATATCGTAAAGAGTTGAGGTGGCTCACCATGTACTCCTCCTCTCCTTGTACTGTCACAATTTTCCCTTTCCCTAGGTACTTTAGCTTCTGGTGGAGCGTAGACGTCACTGCCCCAGCTTTGTGGATCCATGGACGACCCAGCAAACATGAATAAGATGGCCGAATATCCATCACATAGAATGTAGATGCAAAAACCTGAGAACCAACCTTAATTGGAATATCCACTTCTCCGTGTACCATCCTCTTGGACCCGTCAAAGGCCCTGACTATAATGTTGCTAGGTTTTAACTCCAACCCTTCACAGTCTAACCGGTCTAGAGCTTTCTTGGGTAACACATTCAACGAAGATCCAGTATCTACCAATACGTGAGCAAGAGTAGTGCCACTGCATTCAATGGAGACATGCAGGGCGTCATTGTAATTCTTCCCCTTAGCAGTCAAGTCGGCATCAGAGAACCCCAACCCATTATCAGCAGTCAGACTAGCCACGCAATCTTTAAACTGATCAGATGATGTTTCTTGCGGTACGTGTGCAGTCTTCAGGAAAGCAATCAGAGCCTTGGCATGGGCTTCTGAGCATAGCAATAGAGACAACATAGATATTTTGGATGGGGTTTGCCCCAGCTGCTCGACTACATTGTAGTCGCTCTTTTTGATGATTTTCAAAATTTCTTCCATCTCTTTCCTAGAGGCTTCAACAGTGATCTTCTTCGGTGCCTCCGTCTGGGCAGGCTCATCGGTGGTCCCTTTTCCCCGAGCATCAGAGGACTCGGCAACAGGGGTAAGAATGGGAACTTGAACAGGAATAGTAGCAGGTACACTGGCATGTGAAATAACAACAAGCTTATGAATAGCTGGTGGAGAGATATCAGGGGATAAAAGTCTTCTGCTGCGGGTGACTTTGGCAGGTCCAACAATATTGTTGACGTCAGTATTAGCATCCAAATCTTGCTTAACTCCGTGATAATATACGTCAGCCCCATAATGCCACGGGACAGCTTTATTGGATGTATAGGGGATAGGCCTAGGAACAGTGATGATCAATGGTGCGATTCTTGGAACAGATGTAATTCTAACAGGCTTTCTCGAGGAAGCCTTGGAAGAATTGTCGAAAATGGTGATTATAGCAACTTCTTCAGTAGGAACCAAAGGAGCAACAGTCTTCTCAAACATAATTTCTTTATTATCCATCAGGCGTTGGACATATGGCTTCAAAAGATGGCAACTGGTAGGTAGGACAGAACACATACGGCAACCTTCGTCACAGCCCGGAAATAAACCGGCTAACAAAAGGTTCTTCTTCACAGTCATCAATGGAGTAACAATGTCTTTCACAGAAACCACAAATGAGTCTTCATCTATAGCATTCACTCCATTCTTGGGCATAGGAGCTGTCACAACATTAGGTCTTTCAGGTGCTTCGAACTCGATCTCCTTAGCATCAATCAAGTCCTATACTTTGTTCTTCAAGACCCAGCAGTCATTCGTATCATTCCCGGGGCTATCAGAGTGAAAAGCATAGCGGGCATTAGGGTTGTACTTTGGTGATGTTATATTTGGATTCTTGGGGGATTCCCTTGGAATCAGTAAATTGGTTTTCAATAACTGTCGTAGAATCTGAGATAAAGTCATGTTGAGCTGAGTGAATTGCCTTCGCGGTCTCTCGGCCCTTGACTAATTGTTGCGTTGAGGAGCACCAGCAGGTTTTGATATAACCACCACATTAACATCTTGGCGGCGTTCAGGTATATTCTGACTTTTTGAACTATAAACAGCACTGGACTCCTTCTTAAAAGGTTTTTTCTCGGTGCCGGATGAAGCACCCTTCTATATCTTACTGGATTTGATACCAGCCTCAATCCTCTCCCCGGTCATAATCAGCTCTGTAAACACAGATGACGAACTTCTAATCAGATGGTTGAAATATGGACCAGACAAGGTCCCCAGAAACATATCTACTAGCTCCCTATCAACCAAGGTTGGTTGCACTCTTCCAGCGAGGTCCCTCCACTTCTGAGCATAATCTTTGAAACCTTCGCCCGCACCCATTGACATACCCTGGAGTTGGGTACGCGTGGGAGCGAGGTCAGCATTGTATTGGTACTGCTTGTAGAAAGCAGCAGCCAAGTCCTCCCAATTACGAATACTAGCTCCTTCTAACTGGTAAAACCATTCAAGCTGAGTCCCTGAGAGACTGTCTTGAAAGAAGTGGATCCAGAGGTTCTTGTCAGCGGTGTATGGCTGAATCTTCCTAACATACGAACGGAGGTGCAGTTTCGGGCAAGAAACTCCGTCGTACTTAGCAAAGGCTGGTGCTTTGAACTTGTAGGGAATTACCACCCCAGATGACAGACCTAGATCACCGAAGTCCAACCCAGGGACCTTATGAATCTCCATCGCACTTAACTGGTCTTTAAGCTGTTTATATCTATCCTCAGCAGGAGGATACTGGTCTTCATCAAAGTCGGTCTCGTTGTCTGAAACCACGGGGCTAGGAGTCCTCCTTTCTTCCTGATTATCTCCCCCTCCAGATGAGTGGGTCAAATCAACCTCTTCTCGCAAATCGTTTCCGAATCTGCGACCCATATTAAACAGGACCGTCTTCTTCTTCTTCTTCTCTTTCAGGATAAGGGTCTTCAGATCTTGTGGTCCCTTAGCCAAACTCATGAACAACTCTTAGAACTGGGCGTTTTGAGCCTGTAGAGCCTTGATTGCTTGTTCAGTTGAAGTTTCAGAAGACATGATGCTGAAATAAACAGCGAAGAAGATGAGAAAACCTGTAAGGGTACCTGTTATGAGGTGCATGGGAATGATATGCGTATGATATGATTTCAAAGACGTCGAGAGATTCAAATTCGTAAGCAAGAAATGAAACACACTTTTATTAGATAAACTTGAAATCAATTGTTCAACAGATGCCTTTAAGGCGTTACAGGAAAGAAAAACTGAAAAGTAAATCAAAGCTAGAAATAATCAAAAGACAATCAGTGCTCCCATGGTCATTTCTTGTCGGTGCAGACATAGTCATTGAGGATTCACTCGTTCTCCAGCTGCCTGGTCAACTTTTGAATCTTCTGCTCTTGCTCGTGATACTTTTCTCGGTAAGTATCTCGCTCTTCTCTCAGCTGCATCCATGATCTCTTTAATTCCCCCATGTCAGTAGGCATGTATGGATGAAGGATGGTAGGAGGAACCCCTTCTTCATCAGCAACCTTAACAATGATAGGCAAGACGGCTTCATACGGCATTCCCAGCTTTTGGGCACAAATTCGAACCCATCGGAGATATGGCTCCATTGGAAGAGAAGTCTTCGCACCTAGCTCGTGCGGATCAGACCTGTGTACTCTATCCCAAGCTCTTATGAATCTGCGGCGTTGCTCGTCACTATCCCCTTGGAAGTTAAAGACAATACTAGGCATTAACAACTCGTAAGGTCCTTCCCTTCTAGCTCACCCAAACTGACGTAAGGCCAAGCACGGATTATAAGTGATCCCTCCATTGGTTCCTATCAGTGGAACATTGGGGTATTCCCCACAGCGATCAATAATAGCCACCTCGTCCATACCCTTAATAGTCCAAATGATGTTATTGTGAGAGAGAGACATAATCCTATAGGCCCAGCCCATGCCTTCTTTGTTCTTCAAAACTGATTTGGGGAGGTGAGAAATAAACCACCTCACCAATAACGGCGCATAGCACATAAGGGTTCCCCGTTTCCGAGCAGTACAAGCATACAGAGAATGAAGAATGTCACCCAAGAGAGTGGACACAGGATTACCGGATATGAAGATCTTCACCGCATTTACGTCGATGAAGGAATCCGAGTTAGGAAACAACACCAAACCATATATAAGAAGAGCCAAAATGTCTTCAAATGCCTGGAAGTCTAGATTGTCCCAAAAATGATTAGCTTTACCAACCAAGAACTTAGCCAAAAAGCCCTTTGCTCCACTACGAGTTTCCCAATTAGACATTACCTCAGCCTTTGTCAAATGGAGGGCTGAAGCAATCACTTCCGACCTAAGGATCTTCTCCCAACCTGTGAACGGGGTCTGCTCCATAATAGAGATACCAAGCAGACCAGAGAACTCGTCCAATTTGGAAGTGACCAAACCAAGGAGGTGCCCATGTCTTCTGATGAAGGAGGTAGTATCTGAAATCTTTGCAACCAATTCCTTAAGTTGAGTGGAAATCTGGACAAAGTTAATCCGGATGGTGTTTCTACGCATGGGTGCCATGACCTACAAAACAGAACAAAGATGAATCCCTCTGGTATTTGAAATAGGTTAGCCTAATGTAGAGTGTGTGGTCAGTGGGAATAGAACTGACTGTTTTGGAATGATGGTTCGCGTTTGCATTTGTTTTTGCAAAATGTCGCGGTAAGCAAGAGTCGCCACCGTCTTTTATTTTATCCAACAAGGAAAGGACAAAAGCACAGAAAAATTCCTTTTGAGATGTTTCTCGGGTTCGGGAGGTAGATTTATAGAAAGGGAAGGTGTTAGCACCCTTTCTATCCGTGGTTATCCACGGGCTCTTAGGTACTTGCTCACTATGTTTTCAAAAATTTGCTTTTCTTTGTGTTTGTGGGTTTGAAAAGAGTTTTTGTTTTAAAAGGGGTATAAGTGCGAAAAGTTTTGTTTTTGTTTTCAAAAGAGCAAGTACTTAAGAACATCTACCTACTCAAAAAGGAATTAAACTGTGCAAATGTCCTTTATACAATGCTATCCCACTATTGAGGAGTAGTTAGCACCGTCGTTGGAGTTTTCGGGTCAATTCGGTTTAAGGGACGTGTGGTCACTAAAGCAACGTTAGGACGCCTTAGCGGTAACCCTAATGTCTTAGATCATTTTTTCGAGGCAACCGTTTCGAGGCAACTATGATCTTTAGACAAGAGGGCGGCCTCTAAAACATCCTATACTCAATGACCACGTTCGAGGCAACCAAGTGAGGCGTACCCTAAGAGTGGCATGTGCGAGTGTATTGTTTTTCAGTTATATTATCTTTGTACATGTTATGGTGAGCTACGGTTGATTTTAAATTAAAGGTTAATCTTGTCATGCATAGCCTGTTATTCAAACATCTAGCAGTTAATGGTTGCAGAAAATAAATTGCGGAAAATAAAACTAAGCTATCACAAGGCGTCGGGTATTTACATCGCCAAAAACAAACCCTTGAAAATTAAATTGCGAAAAAGTAAATAAAAGCGATAAATAAAAGTCCTAAGTTAAAACTATTACATCCTCGGAGCAATTACACAAATATAGATCAAAAATAAAATGCGCGCGAGAAAATTGAATCGGAACGTCCTAGGGTTTATACCCCTTTTTTCATTAAATAAAGCATATTTTTGGTCTTTTTTGAATTAAGAATTAAGTCTAAATTAAGATTAATTAATTAAAAAGAAAGTATTTTTCTAGTTTTATTTTATTTAAGGAAATAAAATCAGAAAAGGTAAAAATATCAAAACCCTAATTCTAAACCTATTTTAATTTAATGCAAAATATGTTAAGATTAAACCTAATTAAAAAAAACTAAATTAACTGGTTAATGGTTTATTTACAAAAATAATAAAATAATGAAATTAAAAAATATTATTTTTTGGGGTTTTCTGATTTTATGAAAAAAGGGTTAATTTGTTAATTGGTTAAAAAATAAAAATAATGCAAAATTAAACAAAAGAAATATAGAAAAGAGAAAGAATAAACCAAAAGGGTTTGGGCCTAGAAGGGAGGTTGATTCAGCAATTCCAGGCCCAGATTCAATCAGCCTTGTTTGACTTTCAAATTGCCTGGGTGTTTGTGGACCAAGGTTCATGGTGAACCTCCATCCTTAGCCATTGGATTTGCCTTGGTAACCACTTGGCACATTGAGATCTGAGGACGTATGGTAGTCCATGCTTGGGATGCCGCGCCTGAATACCTGAAGGAAAAACATAACAAAGTTTTGGGGGGACCTGGGATTCGAACCCAGGTCCCAAGGGGTCCTGCACTAACACGCTCACCAACCAGCCAGCTTGTTCTCTTTGTTATGATAATAAGGAGAAAATATTGAATAAAGAAACAAAATACTAAGCCTTCAAAATAAAAAACGCGCCACTGATTCAAATTGGCCAATCACGCTATGACACCTCTTCATCTTCTTCACAAAACCTGGTTAGATTACCTGAGGATTTTGTTCCGCAGGAAGATTCGTAGCCTCTCTCAAAAATTCTCCCTAGGCCACAAAAATGGAATCCAAGAGTACCAATGTACTCATCTCACTCCTCTGAACTCATCCTGCACACAAAACGCCTAAAAAAACATACGCAAGAACCCTAGGTTCTGGATAGGGGGTTAGAGGCCACAAAAATTAAATCAAGTAATGCAGAATCAATGTAAATTACATGGTGAGTATGAATGTGCAAACCATTTGGCAAAAAGATGCAAGGAAAGTGGTTCATGATTTCATGTGCAGAGGCGATTTCAAGAACACTTACAGCGTGTTATAGACGATGGAAATGCTTTGTTTTGATCCCTACAGCTTCACAGGATATCAAGCAAGGGTGCTACGTTTTGCTTTTGGTCTGAATTCGCCTCTAAACCAAAACTCGATCACCACTTTTTCAAGGTTTTTTTGCAAAGTTGTATGGCCGTTTCTGCAGAGTTTTTGTGCATTTTTCCCCGTGTACAGAGTTTTGTGTGGCTTGCTTGTATATAATGGAATGAATTAGGGTTGAAAACCTGGCCTCAATCTTCCTCCATCAATGTCTTGATTCTTGATTTGATTCACTTTGAATATTATTCCAAAAATAGCCTAATTCAATCTTTTTGTCCACACCATGCCTTTACACGGATTTCATTTGATTTCTTCATAAAGACTTGCTATATTTGATTCAATCACGTGCCCATCTGCTTTTATGCGTTACTGCCATCCTGTCATGAGTTGTTTGGGCCTCCAATATGATGGAAATCAAAAGCTGACTTACAGGTCTACTTCCCTTCGATTGACACTCCCCCTACTTCGATTGCTTCAAAGTCCCAATTCGAACTACTCCAATTTCGATGTCACAGCCCCTTCGATTGAGACTCCTTCTGCTTCGACTGCTTGATTTGAAAAGAATCACTCTGGTCGAATCAGCTCTTGTGGAGTTAGGAACAGAAAAGGCAAGAATCTGGCCTTTAATTCAAATAAGTGAGTCTACAATCAGCATTTAATTATTTCTATATTTGCAAGGGACACATGCCATTGTGAACTTTGGGTGAACCTGGACAGGTTAGGATATGTGTTTTTACTTAGTCATGCCAGCCTACTTCATTCCTTCGAATCTGCCTTCTTTGCCAGCTTCAAAGTCCAATTCGAATCTATTTAGAACATTCCCTATTAGACAACTTCGACCAGCCCTTGGCCTTGTGATGAGTCTAAGTTCTGATTCGAAGTGTTCAAAACTTCCTTCATCAGAGCATCTTAGATTAAGAGAAACTCTGCACTGAAATGCCATTCGAAGGTCATTTTGTTCTGATGTTCTTATTAAGGGAAACTCTGAAGTTCCAGTCGAAGGACACTCTGAAGTTCTAGTCCAAGGACCTTTTGAAATGCCAATTGAAGGGTATTTGTCCATATACCAATCAAAGGGTACTTGTTAAAATTCCAATCGAAAGACACTGTTACAAGACCGATCGAAAGGTGCTTGTTAATATGCTAATCGAAAGGCCTTGTTAACAGGCCAATCGAAGGACCTTTGTCCAGATACCAATCGAAGGGTACTAATTGAAATATAAATCGAAGGATACCTTGGCATGCCAATTGAAAGGCTTGGCCCAGGGTGCCAAACGAAAAGGTCTTTCAGAATTCCAATCGAAGGCCTTGACACAATGCCAATCGAAGTGCTTGTCCATAATGCCAATCGAAGGGAATTATCCATGCCAATCGAAAGGCTCCTTCAAAATACCAATCGAAGGGTCTTTCAGAATTCCAATCAAAAGGTACTTAAAGCACCACTCAAAAATTTTCTTTTTCCTTAGGCAAGGGTTTCTGGTCAACCATGTAGGGGGAATACTTTGGAAAACATGAGAGGGCAAATTTTGGGGTACAACAGTTGCCCCTGTTCAATCTTCTTAAACCTGAGGATGTAGATTGGCTTACGTGCCTTTCGTGATCCGAAGGTGGAAGATGATTGAACACTAGAGTGCCCAGAAATTTGCACAAGTCAAGACATAGATGTGGGAATGGGCTTAAAGATGCCATTTGGAGACGGTAGAGTCTTGCTGGAGATGGGCTTAAAGATGCCATCCAAGAATGTTTGTTGACCCGCAATGCTGTAGGCCAAAATAATGAGTATCGAAATGGTATTCGTGTCTGGAATGCCATTGAACTGTATCGGGGACTGAGTTTGTATGAGCAAAAGAATGGCGTCCGTGTCTGGAGCGTATCTGAGCTGTAACTGAAATGTATTTGAATGAGTGACAGCATGACATCCGAATCTGGATCGTATCTGGACTGTAATTTGAATGAGTGACAGAATAACATCTGAATCTAGATCGTATCTGGACTGTATTTTGAATGAGTGACAGAATGACATCTGAATCTGGATCGTATTTGGACTGTATTTTGAATGAATCTGGAATAAGTATCAGAACTTCATCCATATCTGGATCGCATCTGAACTATCTCTAGAAGGAATCTGGAATAAGTATCAGAATGTCAGCCATATCTGAATCGCATCTGAACTGTCTCTAGAAGGAATCTGGAATAAGTATCAGAATGTCAGCCATATCTGGATCGCATCTGAACCGTCTCTAGAAGGAATCTGGAATAAGTATCAGAATGTCAGCCATATCTGGATCGCATCTGAATTGTCTCTAGAAGGGATCTGGAATAAGTATCAGAATGTCAGCCATATCTGGGTCGCATCTGAACTGTCTCTAGAAGGAATCTGGAATAAGTATCAGAATGTCAGCCATATCTGGATCGCATCTGAACTGTCTCTAGAAGGAATCTGGAATAAGTATCAGAATGTCAGCCATATCTGGATCGCATCTGAACTGTCTCTAGAAGGAATATGGAATAAGTATCAGAATGTCAGCCATATTTGGATCGCATCTGAACTGTCTCTAGAAGGAGTCTGGAATAAGTATCAGAATGTCAACCATATCTGGATCGCATCTGAACTGTCTCTAGGAGGAATTTGGAATAAGTATCAGAATGTCAGCCATATCTGGATCGCATCTGAACTGTCTCTAGAAGGAATCTGGAATAAGTATCAGAATGTCAGCCATATTTGGATCGCATCTGAACTGTCTCTAGAAGGAATCTGGAATAAGTATCAGAATGTCAGCCATATCTGGATCGCATCTGAACTGTCTCTAGAAGGAATCTGGAATAAGTATCAGAATGTCAACCATATATGGATCACATCTGAACTGTTTGTAGGAGGAATCTGGAATAAGTATCAGAATGTCAGCCATATCTGGATCGCATCTGAACTGTCTCTAGAAGGAATCTGGAATAAGTATCAGAATGTCAGCCATATCTGGATCGCATCTGAACTGTCTCTAGAAGGGATCTCAGAAGATGATGATCTTTGCCTGTTGATTGATCTTTCCTGAAAAGGTAAAGAGTTAGTTGTATGCAATGTCATGATGTATGCATTGTGTAATGATGTTCTCAAAATAAAATGAGATTTGTGTCATATGTATTTTATATGCATATGTTATGAATGTTGTTGAAGTGTAATTTTGTCTTGGACTTTGCTCAAAACGTTTCCACCAGGGATCCCTGCTTTGTTGTTTGAGGAGAACTCCGCTGGGGGATATTGAAAACTCTGTGGGGAGTATGTTTATTTCTGCTTGGGAAAAGAGTTTAGGAGTCTTAGTCGTCTGTTGCTCTACTGGGGAGTCTAAGTTGAATTGATATCTGGTCGGGTCCGGGTTTCGCAGTGACTTGCTGGGGATTGTAGAGTAGACTACTGGGGAAGAGGAGTTGTGGTCCTTTGATTTGTAGTAGTCGGAGAGGCAAACTCAAGTTGGGGAATCCTGATGTTGTTGGGGAAATAAACCCTGTCGTCGGTCCGCTAGAGAGGTGACATCTTCGTTGGGGGAAGTCCTCGAGGATTTTTTAGGTTGATTCAGCTGGGGAAAGGTTTTCAGAGATTAAACCCTTGCTGGGAGTCATCCTATGAGAAGGATTTTGGGGAGATTTGTCATTTCCCCTAGTAGCAAGTGTTTGTGACATTGCCAGAAAATGTTTAATTGTACGTAACCCTTCACTGAGATTGGTGTTCAATGCCCCAAGTGACGGAGATGGAGACTTGCCCCTGGTTACTCTGCACTTATTCAGAGATTTCTTGAAATCTTGACTGAACTGCCCCAGGTGTGCTGGATAGTGACGTGTCAAGTCCCCCTGTTGATAGGAGATTCGTCAATGGAAGTGTCATCCTTCTTGAATTGATTTTGTTCACTGAGAGAGCTTTTGTTCACTGGATATTCATTGTGTGAATTTCTCCGCTGTTAAACAAATAGCCATATGCAAGCAATGATATTCAAGTAATGCAAAGTTTATGTTTGTCTTGAAGTTTTTTTTTGAAAATGCGTTTTAGCGAGTAAAGAAATTTTGCTAAGAAAATTCAAACTCAGGATTTAGAGCAAAGCCTTACAGGAGTCAGGATACCTTTTGTAATAGTATGCTTTCGAACTAACCCATGCCTCAGCTAGAACTTTTAAGGGTTATAACGTGGCTTGGTTCACGGTTTAAGAAACAAAGGATAAAGGCTCAAAATTTATTTGTACCCACCCGCTCTTCGTGATGTTCTTCGATCCTAAACTCAACTAATCGTGCATTAGATCTTGTTTGAGTCTTTGCTCTGATATTCCAGTGGTGGTTCGGATACTGACAATTTATTTTGAACAGGCAGTCATTTTTGTTGAGAGTTTTTAGGACCTCTTTTTGATTTTATTATCCCTGTCTTTTTGCCTGAACTGTTTCTTTTTGTGACTACAGTCAGCGGGATGCCCCAGTTTTTTGTAAGTCTCCTTCATAGGTTTTGACTTAGTGGCCTTTTATTTCGAAAGGTAATGAATGTCTGTCCTTACGATTATACGGAACCAATACCGTCTTTTGTTTCGGAAGGACTTATTTGATGCCATTCATTGTGCACCTGGATCAACTGAGCAAACTACCCTGCCCCAGGTTGTGATTACGGGTTTTAATTTGTGAAAAGAAAAACTCCAACTTCTTTGGCTCAAAGGGGTTGACGAGGGATTATCTTCCTTATAACTCCACTGTTTAGGATTTGAAACAATGTATGTACCTCATCAGCGGGGTCTATTCAAAAGCATACTGTAGAGATTTTGGTATCATTTTCGTCATCCTCCCTCTAAAGGCTTGTAACTTTTAGCAAGAGTTAAATGTCATAAATTGAGTAAAAAGCATAGTTTAAATGTAATTAAAATGATTGGATCAAATCAAGACAAACATATGCAATGCATTAATGAAACAAAGTTTGGCATTAATAGATAATTGTTTGAATAACAAAGAGATTACAACTTGAAAATTCAAATGAACAAAAGCTTTCAATGATTCGTCATAGGAGCAGTGATTATGTTTGGAGTCTCCGGAGGGTCAAACTTGATCTCCTTGGCATCAATCATGTCTTGGACCTTGTTCTTCAGAGCCCAACAGTTGCTTGTGTCATGTCCCGGACTGTCAGAGTGGTATGCACACCTTTCATTGGGATGATAGGTAGGAGCAGAAGTATTTGGGTTCCGGAGAGGAGCCTTTAACGTAATCAGCTCTGCCTTCAACATGTGTTGTAGCGCTTGACCCAGTGACATGTTGATCTTAGTGAATTGTCTTTTAGGCCTGACCTCCTTACGCTGATGCCCCTGTCTTTGTTGAGCAGGCGTAGGATTAGAGATCAAGATTTCTCCTACGTATTGGTCATGACGACTCTTTTGACCATACACAACATTGGACTCTTTCTTCCCATTGTAGGGCTTTTTCTGAGCATCAGAAGGTGTAGCTTCTTGAATCTTCCCACTTTTGATGCCAGCTTCGACCCTTTCGCCGGTCAGTATTAGCTCGGTGAACCCGGCTGAAGAGCTTCCGATCAAGTGGTTAAAGAATGGACAAGACAGGGTCCCCAAAAACATATCAACAATTTCACGATCAGCTAAAGGTGGTTGCACCCTTCCGGCAAGGTATCTCCATTTTTGAGCATACTCTTTAAATCCTTCACCCGTCCCTATTGACATGCCCTGGAGTTGGGTACGCGTAGGAGCGAGGTCAGAGTTATACTGATACTACCTATAGAACGCAGTAGCCAAATCCTTCCAGCTACGGATACTGGCTCCGTCCAACTGATAGAACCACTCAAGCTGAGTCCCTGAAAGACTGTCTTGAAAGAAATGGATCCACAAGTTCTTATCAGCAGTGTAAGGCTGGATCTTTCTTACATATAACCGGAGGTGCAGCTTTGGACAGGAAGCTCCGTCATACTTGGCAAAGGCAGGTGCCTTGAATTTATGGGGAATCACCACCCCAGAGGATAGACCTAGATCTCCGAAGTCCAGACCAGGCACCTTCTGTATCTCCATAGCGCTCAAACGGTCTTCCAGTTGTTTGTACTTATCCTCAGCAGGAGGATATTGTTCTTCATCATAGTCCGTCTCGTTGTCGGAGACCATAGGGCTAGGGGCCCTCCTTTCTTGTGGACTATCTCTCCCTCCAGATGAGGTGGTCAGATCAACTTCATTCTGTAGCCCGTTTCCAAACCCGCGTCCAGTGTTGAACAAGATGGTCCTCTTTTTCTTCTTCTTTTCCTCCTTCAGAATCAAAGTCTTCAGGTCCTGCTGACCCTTAGCTAGATTCATAAACAGCTCTTGAAATTGGGCATTCTGGGCCTGGAGGGCCTTGATAGCTTGCTCGGTTGAAGGTTCAGTAGACATGATGATTGCTGAAATAAACAGCGAAGAAGATAAGAGACCTGTACTGGGAGACCTGTTATGCAATGATATGTATGATATACGTATGCAATGTTTTCAAGGATCTTGTGGGGTAAACAAGAAACTGTTAGAATCTGAATCTGGTAGCTTGATTGAAGGAACTTCATGTTGCTGAGAGTCCTTCTTCAAGAGTCAAGCTCACCATATCAAGTGGGTCATAGCCCCTAACTCAAGTTATCGTGCTTGGATTTCTAGACAACCTTGGCTAGAGGAAAATAAATCCCCTTTGCCCCTTGCTAGCCATTTGATTTACCATAACCTGCATCACAGACCCTTGAGATCCTTGAAATGGTTAAGGAAATGTTAAGGCATGATGTTATGATGTGTATGCTATGCGTTTAAGCAAAAGTGTGAGGTGCTGTAAGTAAACCCTGCAATGAATCCAAATTATTGGATAAGGACTGTAAACAAAACCTACAAGGAACTCATGTTGTCAGATAACAAGAATGTGCAAGTAGTTCACGTTTGAAGGCACACAAGTCACACAAATAGCCTTAAGTTTAGGCTGGCATGGAGTTTAGGCATTACCCTCTTTCAGTTCAGTTGGTTTAAACCTGTCCTAAAAATAGTAACCGGGTTCTAGAGGATCTCAATATCACTGACTACCCTCAATCGATCATAATTCCAGTTTAGCAACCTTTTCTTGCAGCCGGAATCATCGCGAGAGTTTAGTCTCAATGAGTGTAGCATACTGCTACTGTTCTATGGCCATGTTGGTAAATTTAAGGTTCTAAGGTCAGTTGGTGCTTAATGACTCCTCATAAGACCTATATTCTCCTCGTTCCAACACAAGGGATATCGGTACAGACCAAGGTGTCACACCAACGTAGCTACTGCTTCATCCGTGTCGGTCTATGCCGGACAGATCCCTCACAGTTTATTGCTACTTACCTAAAGGGTATCCCCAGATCCGAGTTAGGATCTATAGAACTCCGATACAAGCCCACAAAATTAAAGCATACAAAGCATACAATTGAAAACACAAGTGATCTAATCCTAAGGTACACCTCACTTATTTTTACTTCCCCAGCAGAGTCTCCAGTTCTGTGGTCGGTGGGAATAGAACTGACTGTTTTGGAATGCTGGTTCGCGTTTGCGTTTGTTTTTGCAAAATGTTGCGGTAAGCAAGAGTCGCCACTGTCTTTTATTTTATCCAACAAGGAAAGGACAAAAGCACAGAAAAATTCCTTTTGAGATGTTTCTCGGGTTCGGGAGGTAGATTTATAGAAAGGGAAGGTGTTAGCACCCTTTTTATCCGTGGTTATCCACGGGCTCTTAGGTACTTGCTCACTATGTTTTCAAAAATTTGCTTTTCTTTGTGTTTGTGGGTTTGAAAAGAGTTTTTGTTTTAAAAGGGGTATAAGTGCGAAAAGTTTTGTTTTTGTTTTCAAAAGTGCAAGTGCTTAAGAACATCTACCTACTCAAAAAGGAATTAAACTATGCAAATGTCCTTTAGACAGTGCTATCCCACTATTGAGGAGTAGGTAGCACCGTCGTTGGAGTTTTCGGGTCAATTCGGTTTAAGGGACGTGTGGTCACTAAAGTAACGTTAGGACGCCTTAGCGGTAACCCTAATGTCTTAGATCATTTTTTCGAGGCAACCGTTTCGAGGCAACTATGATCTTTAGACAAGAGGGCGACCTCTAAAACATCCTATACTCAATGACCACGTTCGAGGCAACCAAGTGAGGCGTACCCTAAGAGTGGCATGTGCGAGTGTATTATTTTTCAGTTATATTATCTTTGTACATGTTATGGTGAGCTACGGTTGATTTTAAATTAAAGGTTAATCTTGTCATGCATAGCCTATTATTCAAACATCTAGCAGTTAATGGTTGCAGAAAATAAATTGCGGAAAATAAAACTAAGCTATTACAAGGCGTCAGGTATTTACATCGCCAAAAACAAACCCTTGAAAATTAAATTGCGAAAAAGTAAATAAAAGCGATAAATAAAAGTCCTAAGTTAAAACTATTACATCCTCGGAGCAATTACACAAATATAGTCAAAAATAAAATGCGCGCGAGAAAATTGAATCGGAACGTCCTAGGGTTTTGACCCCTTTTTTCATTAAATAAAGCATATTTTTGGTCTTTTTTGAATTAAGAATTAAGTCTAAATTAAGATTAATTAATTAAAAAGAAAGTATTTTTTTAGTTTTATTTTAATTAAGGAAATAAAATCGGAAAAGGTAAAAATATCAAAACCCTAATTCTAAACCAATTTTAATTTAATGCAAAATATGTTAAGATTAAACCTAATTTAAAAAAAACTAAATTAATTGGTTAATGGTTTATTTACAAAAATAATAAAATAATGAAATTAAAAAATATTATTTTTTGGGGTTTTCTGATTTTATGAAAAAAGGGTTAATTTGTTAATTGGTTAAAAAATAAAAATAACGCAAAATTAAACAAAAGAAATATAGAAAAGAGAAAGAATAAACCAAAGGGGTTTGGGCCTAGAAGGGAGGTTGATTCAGCAATTCCAGACCCAGATTCAATCAGCCTTGTTTGACTTTCAGATTGCCTGGGTGTTTGTGGACCAAGGTTCATGGTGAACCTCCATCCTTAGCCATTGGATCTGCCTTGGTAACCACTTGGCACATTGAGATCTGAGGACGTATGGTAGTCCACGCTTGGGATGCCGCGCCTGAATACCTGAAGGAAAAACATAACAAAGTTTTGGGGGGACTTGGGATTCGAACCCAAGTCCCAAGGGGTCCTGCACTGACACGCTCACCAACCAGCCAGCTTGTTCTCTTTGTTATGATAATAAGGAGCAAATATTGAATAAAGAAACAAAATACTAAGCCTTCAAAATAAAAAACGTGCCACTGATTCAAATTGGCCAATCACACTATGACACCTCTTCATCTTCTTCACAAAACCTGGTTAGATTACCTGCGGATTTTGTTCTGCAGGAAGATTCGTAGCCTCTCTAAAAAATTCTCCCTAGGCCACAAAAATGGAATCCAAGAGTACCAATGTACTCGTCTCACTCCTCTGAACTCATCCATGGCCAGTATTGGCCTTAATTTAATCTGCACACAAAACGCCTAAAGAAACATACACAAGAACCCTAGGTTCTAGATAGGGGGTTAGAGGCCACAAAAATCAAATCAAGTAATGCAGAATCAATGTAAATTACATGGTGAGTATGAATGTGCAAACCATTTGGCAAAAAGATGCAAGGAAAGTGGTTCACGATTTCATGTGCAGAGAAGATTTCAAGAACACTTACAGCGTGTTATAGACGATGGAAATGCTTGGTTTTGATCCCTACAGCTTCACAGGATATCAGGCAAGGGTGCTACGTTTTGCTTTTGGTATGAATTTGCCTCTAAACCAAAACTCTATCACCAATTTTTCAAGGTTTTTTTGCAAAGTTGTATGGCCGTTTCTGCAGAGTTTTTGTGCGTTTTTTCCCCGTGTGCAGAGTTTTGTGTGGCTTGCTTGTATATAATGGAATGAATTATGGTTGAAAACCTGGCCTCAATCTTCCTCTATCAATGTCTTGATTCTTGATTTGATTCACTTTGAATATTATTCCAAAAATAGCGTAATTCAATCTTTTTTTCCACACCATGCCTTTACATGGATTTCATTTGATTTCTTCATAAAGACTTGCTATATTTGATTCAGTCACGTGCCCATCTGCTTTTATGCGTTACTGCCAGCCTGTCATGAGTTGTTTGGGCCTCCAATATGATGGAAATCAAAAGCTGACTTACAGGTCTACTTCCCTTCGATTGACACTCCCCCTGCTTCGATTGCTTCAAAGTCCCAATTCGAACTACTCCAGTTTCGATGTCATAGCCCCTTTGATTGAGACTCCTTCTGCTTTGACTGCTTGATTTGAAAAGAATCACTCTGGTCGAATCAGCTCTTGTGGAGTTAGGAACAGAAAAGGCAAGAATCTGGCCTTTAATTCAAATAATTGAGTCCACAATCAGCATTTAATTATTTCTATATTTGCAAGGGACACATGCCATTGTGAACTTTGGGTGAACCTGTACAGGTTAGGATATGTGTTTTTACTTAGTCATGCCAGCCTACTTCATTCCTTCGAATCTGCCTTCTTTGCCAGCTTCAAAGTCCAATTTGAATCTATTTAGAACATTCCCTATTAGACAACTTCGACCAACCCTTGGCCTTGTGATGAGTCTAAGTTCTGATTCGAAGTGTTCAGAACTTCCTTCATCAGAGCATCTTAGATTAAGAGAAACTTTTCACTGAAATGCCATTCGAAGGTCATTTCGTTCTGATGTTCTTATTAAGGGAAACTCTGAAGTTCCAGTCGAAGGACACTCTGAAGTTCCAGTCCAAGGACCTTTTGAAATGCCAATTGAAGGGTATTTGTCCATATACCAATCAAAGGGTACTTGTTAAAATTCCAATCGAAAGACACTGTTACAATACCGATCGAAAGGTGCTTGTTAATATGCTAATCGAAAGGCCTTGTTAACAGGACAATCTAAGGACCTTTGTCCAGATACCAATCGAAGGATACTAATTGAAATATAAATCGAAGGATCCCTTGGCATGCCAATTGAAAGGCTTGGCCCAGGGTGCCAAACGAAAAGGTCTTTCAGAATTCCAATCGAAGGCCTTGACACAATGCCAATCGAAGTGCTTGTCCATAATGCCAATCGAAGGGAATTATCCATGCTAATCGAAAGGCTCCTTCAGAATACCAATCGAAGGGTCTTTCAGAATGCCAATCGAAAGGTACTTAAAGCACCACTCAAAAATTTTCTTTTTCCTTAGGCAAGGGTTTCTGGTCAACCATGTAGGGGGAACACTTTGGAAAACATGAGAGGGCAAATTTTGGGGTACAACAGAGTGCATGCAATGTTATGATGTCATGATAGAAAACAACCACAAGTATCCACAAATAGAAAACATGGCAAAGGCACACAAGTCACACAGAGAGCCCTTAGATTTCAGGCTGGCAAGGAGTCTAGGTACTACCCTCTTTCAGTTCAGTTGGTTCAAACCTGTCCTAAAAATAGTAATCGGGTTCTAGAGGATCTCAATATCACTGACTACCCTCGATCGGTCATAATTCCAGTTTAGCAACCTTTTCTTGCGGCCGAAATCATCGCGAGAGTTTAGTCTCAATGAGTGTAGCATACTGCTACTGTTCTATGGCCAAGTTGGTCAATTTAAAGGTTCTAAGGTTAGTTGGTGCTTAATGACCCCTTAGCAGACGCATATTCTCCTCTTTGCTCCACAAGGGATATTGGTACATACTAAAGTGCCACACCAACGTAGCTACTGCTTCAACCGTATCGGTCTACGTCGTACAGTTCCCTCACAGTTTATTGCTACTTACCTAAAGGGTATCCCCCAGATCCAAGTTAGGATCTATAGTAACTCTTATTCAAGCCCACAAATATAAATCAAACAAATCAAGTAATTGAAAACAATATGATGAACTAATCCTAAGGTACACCCCACTTATTATTCTCTAGCAGAGTTGCCAGTTCTGTGATACGGTGGAAAGAACTGACTATTTTTTGGAATGCTGGTTTGTGTTTTGCGTTTGTCTTTGCAAAATGTCGCGGTAAGCAAGAGTCGCCACCGACTTTTATTTTATCCAACAAGGAAAGGAAAAAAGCACAGAAAAATTCCTTTTTCGAGATTATTTCTCGAGTTCGGGGGCTAGATTATAGAAAGGGAAGGTATTAGCACCCTTTCTATCCGTGGTTATCCACGGGCTCTTAGGTACTTGCTCATATTGTTTTCAAAATATTGCTTTCTTTGTGCTTGTGGGTTTGAAAAAAGTTTTTGTTTGAAAACTTTGATTTAACTCTTGCTTCTGTCCTCAAGAGCGTATGAAGTGTTTTTGAAAACTTTGTTCGAAAAGTGTAAGTGTGAAGAGTTTTTTTTTTGAAAGAGCAGTATCTAAGAACCATCTATCTACTCGAAAAAGGAATCATTCTATGCTAATGTCCTTTAGACAATGCTATCCTACTATTGATGAGTAAGTAGCATCGTCGTTGGAGTTTTAGGGTCAATTCGAATGAGGGACTTACGGTCACCAAAGCAATGTTAGGATGCCTTAGCGGTAACCCTAATATCTTAGATCATTTGTTTGAGGCAACAATATCCGAGGCAACTATTTTGAGGCGACTATGATCTTTTAGACAAAAGGGCAACCTCTAAAACAACCTATACTCAATGACCGTGTACAAAGGCAACCAAGTGGGGTGTACCCTAAGAGTGCGCATGTGCGAGTGTGTCGTTTTCAGTTTATTTTTATCTTTGTACATGTTAAAGGTGATCTAAGTTGATTTTAGGTTAAAACATTCAGTCTTGTCATGCCATCCTATGATCAAACATCTAACAGTTATATTTTGCGGAATTTAAATTACAAGGCGTCGGGTATTTACATCGCCAAAGACAAACCCTTTAAAAATAAATAAAGCGATAAAAAATAAATAAAGGTCCTATTAACTATTACAAACCGGAGCAAATACATTATTGGATAAAATAAATAAATCGCGTGCGGGAAATTAAATCGAGCCCAAGTTTAGGGTTTTGACCCTTTTTTGAAAGAAAATATCTTTTTTTTGTTGTTTTTATTTTATGAAAGAAATTAACCTAAATTAATTACTAACTTAAATTAATTAATAAAAATAAATTATTTTTGGGTTTTTGGTATTTTAAGAAAGAAATAAAAATTAATTGAATTAGTAAAAACCTAATTAAGTCTAATTTAATTTCAATTATTTACAAAAATATGTTAAAGTTATTCTAATTAAAACCTAAATTAATTTAATAGTATTTATTAATAAAAAATAAAAGTTAAAATTTAATTTGATAAAAAATATTTTTTTGATTTTATTTTATGAAAAGGTTGAATTTTAATTGGTTAGTAATTTAAATAGAAATAATAAAACAAATAATTAAAATAAAATAAATAAGATGAAAAGAAAGAGGATTGGGCCTGATTATGGGAGTTTGAGAAGCAATTCTGAGGCCCATTACACACTGGCCTTGTTGACTTTTGAGATCAGGTGTGCATGTGCTGACTTGGACCATGGTAGACCTTCAGATCTTGGCCACCAGATCTGGCCTTTGGCCATCTGGCCACTGGATGCTTGATGGACTATGGTGGGTTGCACGCTTGGACTACACACACAATTGCCTGAAATAAAAAATCAAATAGAAATTTGGGGGACCTGGGAATCGAACCCAGGTCCTGTAGGATATTGGATGTACACGCTCACCACTAGGTTGCTTGGCTTTGTTGGTTAATAATATACAAATAATATATAATAAAATAAAACAAGCCAAAGGCAAGAAAAATTATAAAAAAAAGCGCGTGCCATTTGAACGGGCCAATGGGCGACTGCCAGCTCTTCGTCCTTGTCCTTCCACTACTGTAATTTTACCTGCGGATTTGAATCCGCAGCTAAAAACGCAGCTCGATCCAAAAATCACTTCCAGGCAATAAGAATGACTTTCAAGGGCATGGTTGGGTTCGTCTCCTCCTCCTGAGTGCAATCATGCCCATTATATGGACCAATTTCACCTGAAATAAGAATCCTTAAAAAACAAAATGCAACCCTAGTGTGATACGGTGGGAAGAGAACTGACTGTTTTGGAATGCTAGTTCGCGTTTTGCGTTTGTTTTTGCAAAATGTCGCGGTAAGCAAGAGTCGCCAGCGTCTTTTATTTTATCCAACAAGGAAAGGAAAAAAGCACAGAAAAATTCCTTTTTCGAGATGTTTCTCGGGTCCGGGGGGTAGATTATAGAAAGGGAAGGTGTTATCACCCTTTCTATCCGTGGTTATCCACGGGCTCTTAGGTACTTGCTCAAAGTGTTTTCAAAATTTGCTTTTCTTTGTGTTTGTGGGTTTGAAAGAGTTTTTGTTTGAAAAAAGAGTGTAAGTGTGAAAAGTTTTGTTTTGAAAGAGCAAGTACTTAAGAACCATCTACCTACTCGAAAAAGGAATTAATCTGTGCTATCTTCCTTTAGACAATGCTATCCCACTATTGATGAGTAGGTAGCGTCATCGTTGGAGTTTTAAGGGTCAATTCGATTAAGGGACGTGTGGTCACTAAAGAAATGTTAGGACGCCTTAGTGGTAACCCTAATGTCTTAGATCATTTTTCCGAGGCAACCGTTTCGAGGCACCTATGATCTTTGGACAAGAGGGCGACCTCTAAAACTTCCTATACTCAATGACCACGTTTAAAGGCAACCACGTGAGGTGTACCCTAAGAGTGCGCATGTGCGAGTGTGTTGTTTTCAGTTATTTTGTCTTTGTACATGTCAATGGTTATCTATGTTGATTTTAGGTTTAAACATTTGATCTTGTCATGCATTCCCTATTACCAAACATCTAACAGTTTATAAGTTACGGAAATTAAATTGCGGAAATTAAAACTAACTATTACAAGGCGTCGGGTATTTACATCGCCAAAAACAACCCTTGAAATTAAAATGCGGAAAATAAATAAAGCAGTAAAATAATTTAAAGTCCTATTAAATAATTACATTCCGGGAACAAATACAATATTGAATAAAATGGATCGCGTGCGAGAAATTAAATCGAATGCGAGTTCTAGGGTTTTGACCCTCCTATCCTAATTAAGGAAAAAGCAAATGTTTTTGTTGTTTTTATTTATTTTTTAAGAAAAGAAATCAAATTCTAAAATTAACTGCTAAATTAATTATTAAATTAATTAATTAATGAAAAATATTAAATGACATATTTTTGAAGTTTTTTTGTTATTTTTAGGAAAGAAATAAAATAATTAAGTTAGACATAAAACCTATTTATTCTAATTGATTTTAAATATTTACAAAATAAATGAAAGTTACCTAAAATTATTATCCTAATTAAATTAATTAATATTTATTAATAAAAAATAAAATTCTAAAATTTAATTGGGTAAAAAATATTTTTGTGATTTTTGATAAAAAAGAAAATTAATTAATTGTTAGTAAAAATAATAAATAAATTACTCAAAGAAAAATATAGAAAAAGGAAATAAAGGGTGAGAAATTGGCCTGATTTTAGGGTGAAACAACTGTTGGCGTCATATGTAAATTGTTTTGTTTTGGTCATTTGTGTTCTGGCCTCAACGTTCCTTAACCTTCTCAGGATGTCTGCCTCGCCATGTATTGGTGTCATGTGTAAGTTGTTCTGTTTTGGCCATTTGTGTTTTGTCTTTTGGCCGTTTGTGTTTTGGCCTCAACGTTCCTTAATGAACCTGTATGGGATCCTGTCTAAATCTGCAGTGTTGAATCTCATGAACACATTAAATAAATTACTATATATCATAAAATACAAATAAAGCCAATATATGAAGAAATTTAATGTTTAAGCCAATATGGCATGTATGAATGATTATATCCTTTTGATCATAGAGATCAAATCAGTCTTACCCTTAATGGAGAAGTAGTGATATGAATGCTTTTATGCCCTTTTGATCATGGAGATCAAATCAGCCTTACCCTTACTGGAGAAGTAGTGAGATGTTGGTTTGTAACCGGGATGGCTTGTTTGTAGTGAGAGGGGGATTTGTAATAAGGATTTCAAGGTTTTAGGGTTCTTGAAAGAATTTGATATTCTGACAGCGTTGTGGCAATGTTTTTTTTTTCTGTTTGTGTGAAAAGAATGAGATTATATAATGGAAATTAGAGCAAAGAAAATGGGCTTTGAATGTGCAATTGGGCCTCCAATGTTCACTTGAGTTCGTCACGTTGCACGCTAAATCGCAGGGGCTTAAATGCAATTTTTGGAGTTGAAATGTGAAAACAAAATGTAGCCGACATCGAGAACTAACTCTTGTCCGAAAATAGGCTCAATCAGATAAACGGTGTATTAGTTATGAATTTTTGAAGTTTCAGCTCAGACAAACTTATTTTGGGCTCCAGTGTCGACTCTGACACGTTCTTCAATAAATAACTGGTATTGATCGGAGCATAATTAGGTCTCGACTTTTGAAGAAAGGTTGTAGATCTCTGAGTCAGTGACCTTGTGTAAAAATATGAGCCCAATCCGATAAAAATTGACCGAGTTATGAATTTTCGAAGTTTCGACCCAGATAAAATAATATTCAGCATTCAAATTTTCGGCGCGTCACGCGCACTCTGAGCAAAAAAAGAAGGCCTTTTGAATACCTTTCGAACTCGATACCTTCTGTGAAAACTTAGTCAACTCAATTTGTGAAATTTTGGCGCCGGAACCAGCTCGATACGATGAAAATCGACCAAGTTATAATTTTCTGAACATGACGCAAATAAATTTCTGACACAAATTTCCTGTACGAAAATACTTGATAAATCCATATTTTTGAAGACCTTATGATCGAAATTGGTTTCCAGCCGTGAGAGATGAAAATGTAGATAATGTCAAGACGGAATTTTGGCCACCGGAACAGGTTCAAAACGAGCCACGATGTTCAAGTTATGAATTTTTTAACGCGTAAAAACTGCATTTTCAGCACACTTTTTCACCATATTTCTTCGAGAAAACTCACACATTCGGATACATTCTTTAAAGAATTGACTCTTGAGCTGAACCTGAATTTGAGAATACGTTATCAGAGATATCTTGGAAAAAGAACACCTGAATATGACGCGCCGGGTTGGACTTGTGAATCTTTCTTGAAATGTTTTGAGAAATATGGGAGGGCAAATTTTGGGGTACAACAGCTGCCCCTGTTCAATCTTCTTAAACCTGAGGATGTAGATTTGCTTTCGGGCCTTTCATGATCCGAAGGTGGAAGATGATTGAACACTAGAGTGCCCAGAAATTTGCACTTGCATGAAGTGGTATCAGCCTGGTGATGTCGAGAATGGGCTTACGGATGCCATTTAGAGACTGTTGACAGGTGGTCTGAACTTTGACTGGAATATGAATCAGGGAGATCTTATCGGCGATCTCACTGAACCAGAGGAGGTCTTGGATTAAATTTGACTGGATCGGCATCAGAAAAATCTTTAGGAATCGATTTAACTAGACCAGATAAGAGTCTTGGAATAACTTCAACTGGAATACGAATTAGGGAGATCTTATCCGCGATCTGGTTGAACCAGAGAAGGTCTTGGGTTAACTTTGACTGGATCGGTATCACAAAAATCTTTAGGAATCAATTTAACTGAACCAGACAAGGCCTTGGATTAACTTTGACTGGATCGGCATCAGAAAAATCTTTAGGAATCGATTTAACTGGACCAGACAAAAAGTCTTGGAATATCTTTGACTGGATCGGCATCAGAAAAATCTTTAGGAATCGATTTAATTGGACCAGACAAAAAGTCTTGGATTAACTTTGAATGGATCGACATCAAAAAAATCTTTAGGAATCGATTTAACTGGACCAGACAAAAAGTCTTGGATTAACTTTGACTGAATCGGCATCAGAAAAATCTTTAGGAATCGATTTAACTAGACTAGACAAAAAGTATTGGATTAACTTTGACTGGATCGGCATCAGAAAAATCTTTAGGAATCGATCTAACTGGACCAGACAAAAAGTCTTGGAATATCTTTGACTGGATCGGCATCAAAAAAATCTTTAGGAATCGATTTAACTGGACCAGACAAAAAGTCTTGGATTAACTTTGACTGGATCGGCATCAGAAAAATCTTTAGGAATCGATTTAACTGGACCAGACAAAAGTCTTGGAATATCTTCAACTGGAATACGAATCAGGGAGATCTTATCAGCGATCTGACTGAACCAAAGAAGGTCTTTGACATAGCTGAGAACTTTAATTGTATCTTTCCTGGAAGGTAAAGGTCAGTCATATGCAATGCATGATATGGATCAAGCAATGATGTTCTCAACATAAATGAGATTGTGTGGTATGATGTGTATATGCATGTATCATGATATATGGAAATGTAATGTTTTAGCTGGGGAAAATAAATCCCGGACAGCTGCTGGAGAATAGAGTTGAATTCTTCGCTTCTGCTGGGGATGGTGAACGAAGGTGATTGCGAGAATAAACCTGCAGGAGAAGAGAACTCCGTTGGAGAATAAACTGATGAGGAGATTACTCTGTGGGGTAGAGATACTCTGCTGAGGACTCCATTGATAAACTCTACTGGAGATAGATTACCGTTTCTAGTGATACTGAGTCTGTTGAGGATTGAATTCCTGTTTGTGAAAGGAAAGAACTTCGCTGGGGATTATCTTTCAGTTGTGACTTGCTGGGGATAACCCTGTTAGGCTTTTGTGGGGATAATCCTCTGCGTTCTGCTGGGAGTGATCTTTTGAACTTGGTTGGGGAGATTTATTTTTGTACTCCGCTGGGGATAGACTTCTAGAGTCTACTGGGGATGATGCTTCAACTCCTATTGGAGAAGCTTTTTCAGATTGTGCTGGGAAAATTTTAACTCCACTGGGGATATCTTGTATTCTGCAGGGGAACATTCTTATACTCCGTTGGGAATATTAAGACTGTCGGGGATATTAAGCCTTTTCAGTGTTGATGGTAGATAAACTCCGCTTGGGGAGAATATTACCGATTCATTCACAGTTGCAAGTCTCAGCTGGGGAGAGCTATCATTACTGTCTTACTCTGCGGGGAGTGAATGTTACTGGGACGCGTGCTAAGGATATGAAAATAGCTTTGCATCGAGACTTTTCTGCCCCTGTATCTGCGGGAGAAGGTGCATGCTGAGGCCTGGTGGATCGAGTATTATCCCCCACCTATGAGGTGCTTGGTATCTTTCGGTCAAAATGACAAGTCTTCTTCTGGTAGGCAAGTGACGAGATGACAAGACATAGTCGTACACTTTGATCCCTAATTTTTGCTTGGACCGCCCTTTCGGGTTTTCAGTCCACTGGGATACCCTTTTTTGCCCAAGCCGCCTTTTCAGGTTTTCGACTTGCCGGGTGTATAATTTTTCATTCTCATCCCTAATTTTTGCCCGAACCCTTTTGGTTCGCCGGGAAGCCCTTATTTTTGCCTAGGCCAGTCAACCTAGCGGGTCTTTATTCATGCGCGGTATTTTCTGACTATGTCCACGCTCTCAGGATGTATGGAGGTTTCACTGTCGGTAGTGTTGTGTTTCCATACTACCAGAAGATCTTCGTTTGATCATGCAAGATTCGTTGCTGGAATTCATGTCCAATGTCCCAATTGATTCAGATGGAGATTTTCCCCTGGCTATTTGGCATTTTGAGAGATTCCTTGAATCTTGACTTAACTTCCCTAGATGATGGACAATGCTCATACTGTGCCCCTTGGTTGGAAGTGCTTTTTGTTTTTTTACTTGAGGTGACCCTTTTTATTGAAAAGGTTTTTGTTCACTAGATATTCGTCGTGCGAATTTCTCTGCTGTTTGAACAAATAGTCATATGCAAACAATGTTATTTTAAGAATGCAAAGCTAATGTTTGTCTTGAAGTTTTTGAAAATTCATTTTTTCAGTAAGATAGGAAAATTTTGTAAAATGTGACGTCAACTCAAGATTTACAGCAAGCCCTACAGGAGTCAGGATATCTTTTGTAACAGTATGCTTTCAGACTAACCCATGCTTCAGCTAGCACTTTTTAAGGGTTATAACGTGGCCTGGTTCATGGTTTAAGAAACAAAGGATAAAGGCTCAAATTTTATTTGTACCCACCCGTTCTTCGTGATGTTCTTTGATCCTAAACTCAGCTAATCGTGCATTAGATCTTGTTTGAGTCTTTGCTCTGATATACCAGTGATGGTTCGAATATTGATAATTTATTTTGAACAGGCAGTCATTTTATTGAGAGAGTTTGTAGGATCTCTTTCTTTTTGATTTTATTATCCCTGTCTTTTGCCTGAACTGTTTCTTTTGTAATTATAGTCAGCGGGATGCCCCAATTTTGTAAGTCTCCTTCATAGGTTTTGACTTGATGGGCTTTTATTTCGAGAGATAATGACTGCCTGTCCTTACGATTATACGGAACCATCACCGTCTTTTGTTTCGGAAGGACTTCTTTGATGCCATTCATTGTGCACCTGGATTAACTAAGAAAACTACTCTGCCCCAGGTTATAATTACGGGTTTTAATTTGTGAAACGAAAAACTCCAACTTCTTTGGCTCGAAGAGGTTGACTAGGGATTATCTTCCTTATAACTCCACTGTTTAGGATTTGAAACAATGCATGTACCTTGTCAGCGGGGTCTGTTCAAAAGCATACTGTAGAGATTTTGATATCATTTTTGTCATCCTCCCTCTAAAGGCTTAGAATTTTTTTCCTGAGAGTTGATCATCACAAAAAATGAAAGCAATTTGAATATAGTGAATACGAATGGATTGATTCAAAACAGACATATGCAATGCATTGATAAAGTAATAAATCAAAAGAAGATTACAACTTGAAAATTCTACTGAACAAAAGTCTTCTCGTCTGGACTCGTCACTTCAAATGGTGAACCTTGGAGGATTGGTAGAAGAACTCAGCCTGACCATCTTGTGTGAATTCCAAAGCTCCTTCGTCAATCAGGTCTTGAATTTTGTTTTTCAATGCCCAACAACCATCAGTATCATGCCCCGGGCTGTTGGAATGGTATGCACACCTTGCATCAGGATTGTAGTTTGGGAGGCTGTGTTGGGATTCTTAGGAGGGTCCCTTAACGTCACCAGATTCAATCTCAACAGGTGTTGTAAAGCCTGAGACAACGACATGTTGAGCTTGGTAAATTGCCTCTTGGGCATATTTGGCTTACTCTGATCAACCCATTGTTTATGGCAAGGTTGTTGTTGGACCCGTGAGGTAGTAGAAACTTGGAGACGTCTATTCTTCATCAAACCAAACCTTTGACTTCTCGCAAGTTGATTAATGACTTGGTCCCCGGCCTTGATTGTTTGCTTCATGTTGTTGTATCTGTCTTGATGAAGCTGGTTGATAATGGTTCTTAGCTCTTCTTGTTCCCGAGCTACGCCTTGGATAAGAGCCATCTGCCCCAGCATCTGGGTTTTCATGGCACCTAACTCAGCTTGCAGTTGTTCCAGCCGTTCGTCCTTATTGTCTTCAGGACTTTTCTTGACCAAGTTCCCGACGAGGAGTGTTTTCAACTCTTCCCGCCCCTTGGATAGGTTTAGGAATGCGTCCCTGAACTGAGCTTCTTGAGTTTGAAGATCTTGGTTGTCTTGTTGGAAGGCCATTGCTGAAATAAACAGCGAGAACATGAGAGACTTGTACTGGGAGACATGTTATGCAATGATATGTATGATATATGTATGCAATGTTTTCAAGGATCTCGCAGGGTAAACGAGAAATTGTTAGAATTTGTTTGCAGCTTTGATTGAAGAAACTTCATGTTATTAAGAGTCCTTCTTCAAGAGTCAAGCTCACCATATCGAGTGGGTCATAGCCCCTGACTCAAGTTATCGTGTTTTGATTTCTAGACAACCTTGGCTAGATGAAAATAAATCCCCTTTGCCCCTTGCTAGACATTTGATTTACCATAACCTGCATCACAAACCCTTGAGATCCTTGAAACGGTTAAGGAAATGTTAAGGCACGATGTTATGATATGTATGTTATGCGTTTAAGCAAAAGTGTGAAGTGATGTAAGTAAACCCTACAATAAATCCAAATTATTGGATAAGGACTGTAAACAAAACCTGCAAGGAACTCATGTTGTTAGATAACAAGAATGTGCAAGCAGTTCAAGTTTGAAGGCACACAAGTCATACAAACAGCCTTAAGTTTAGGTTGGCATGGAGTTTAGGTATTACCCTCTTTCAGTTCAGTTGGTTCAAACCTGTCCTAAAAATAGTAACCTGGTTCTACAGGATCTCAATATCACTGACTACCCTCGATCGGTCATAATTCTCGTTTAGCAACCTTTTCTTGCGGTCAGAATCATCGCGAGAGTTTAGTCTCAATGAGTGTAGCATACTGCTACTGTTCTATGGCCAAGTTGGTCAATTTAAAGGTTCTAAGGTCAGTTGGTTCTTAATGACCCCTTAACAGACCCATATTCTCCTCGTTGCGCCACAAGGGATATCGGTACATACTAAAGTGCCACACCAACATAGCTACTGCTTCAACCGTATCGGTCTACGCCGTACAGTTCCCTCACAGCTTATTGCTACTTACCTAAAGGGTATCCCCCAGATCTGGGTTAGGATCTATAGTAACTCCGATACAAACCCACAAATATAAAGCATACAAGTCAAACAATTGAAAACAATATGAATTATTCCTAAGGTACACCCCACTTATTAAGCGTCCCCAGCAGAGTCGTCAGTTCTGTGATACGGTGGGAAGAGAAAAGACTGTTTTGGAATGCTGGTTCGCATTTTGCATTTATTTTCGCAAAATGTCGCGGTAAGCAAGAGTCACCAATGTCTTTTATTTTATCCAACAAAGAAAGGAAAAAAGCACTGAAAAATTCCTTTTTCGAGATGTTTCTCGGGTCTGGGGGGTAGATTATAGAAAGGGAAGGTGTTAGCACCCTTTCTATCCGTGGTTATCCACGGGCTCTTAGGTACTTGCTCAAAGTGTTTTCAAAATTTGCTTTTCTTTGTGTTTGTGGGTTTGAAAGAGTTTTTGTTTGAAAAAGGAGTGTAAGTGTGAAAAGTTTTGTTTTGAAAGAGCAAGTACTTAAGAACCATCTACCTACTCGAAAAAGGAATCAATCTGTGCTAATGTCCTTTAGACAATGCTATCCCACTATTGATGAGTATGTAGCATCGTCGTTGGAGTTTTAAGGGTCAATTCGATTAAGGGACGTGCGATCACTAAAGCAATGTTAGGACGCCTTAGCGGTAACCCTAATGTCTTAGATCATTTTTCCGAGGCAACCGTTTCGAGGCAACTATGATCTTTGGACAAGAGGGCGACCTCTAAAACTTCCTATACTCAATGACCACGTTTGAAGGCAACCAAGTGAGGTGTACTCTAAGAGTGCGCATGTGCGAGTGTGTTGTTTTCAGTTATTTTGTCTTTGTACATGTCAATGGTTATCTATGTCGATTTTAGGTTTAAACATTTGATCTTGTCATGCATTCCCTATTACCAAACATCTAACAATTTATAAGTTACGAAAATTAAATTGCGAAAATTAAAACTAACTATTACAAGGCGTCGGGTATTTACATCGCCAAAAATAACCCTTGAAATTAAAATGCGTAAAATAAATAAAGCGGTAAAATAATTTAAAGTCCTATTAAACTATTACATTCCGGGAACAAATACAATATTGAATAAAATGGATTGCGTGCGGGAAATTAAATCGAATGCGAGTTCTAGGGTTTTGACCCTCCTATCCTAATTAAGGAAAAAGAAAATGTTTTTGTTGTTTTTATTTATTTTCTAAGAAAAGAAATCAAATTCTAAAATTAACTGCTAAATTAATTATTAAATAAATTAATTAATGAAAAATATTAAATGACATATTTTTGGAGTTTTTTGTTATTTTTAGGAAAGAAATAAAATAATTAAGTTAGACATAAAACCTATTTATTCTAATTGATTTTAAATATTTACAAAATAAATGAAAGTTACCTAAAATTATTATCCTAATTAAATTAATTAATATTTATTAATAAAAAATAAAATTATGAAATTTAATTGGGTAAAAAATATTTTTGTGATTTTTGATAAAAAAGAAAATTAATTAATTGTTAGTAAAAATAATAAATAAATTACTCAAAGAAAAATATAGAAAAAGGAAATAAATGGTGAGAAATTGGCCTGATTTTAGGGTGAAACAGCTGTTGGCGTCATGTGTAAATTGTTTTGTTTTGACCATTTGTGTTTTGGCTTTTGGCCATTTGTGTTTTAGCCTCAACGTTCCTTAACCTTCTCAGGATGTCTGCCTCGCCATGTATTGGTGTCATGTGTAAGTTGTTATGTTTTGGCCATTTGTGTTTTGACTTTTGACCATTTGTGTTTTGGCCTCAACGTTCCTTAATGAACATGCATGGGATCCTGTCTAAATCTGCAGTGTTGAATCTCATGAACACATTAAATAAATTACTATATATCATAAAATACAAATAAAGTCAATATATGAAGAAATTTAATGTTTAAGTCAATATGGCATGTATGAATGATTATACCATTTTGATCATGGAGATCAAATCAGCCTTACCCTTACTGGAGAAGTAGTGATATGAATGCTTTTATGCCTTTTTGATCATGGAGATCAAGTCAGCCTTACCCTTACTGGAGAAGTAGTGAGATGTTGGTTTATAATCGGGATGACCTGTTTGTAGTGAGAGGGGGATTTGTAATAAGGATTTCAAGGTTTTAGGATTCTTGAAAGAATTTGATATTCTGACAGCGTTGTGGCAAGGGTTTTTTTCTTCTGTTTGTGTGAAAAGAATGAGATTATATAATGGAAATTAGAGCAAAGAAAATGGGCTTTGAATGTGCAATTGGGCCTCTAATGTTCACTTGAGTTCGTCACGTTGCAGGTTAAATCGCATGGGCTTAAGTGCCATTTTTGGAGTTGAAATGTGAAAAAAAAATATAGCCGACATAGAGAACTAACTCCTGTCCAAAAATCGGCTCAATCGGATAAACGGTGAATTAGTTAAGAATTTTTGAAGTTTCAGCTCAGACAAACTTATTTTGGGCTCCAGTGTCGACTCTCACACGTTCTTCAATAAATAACTGGTATTTATTGGAGCATAATTCGGTCTCGACTTTTGAAGCAAAGTTGTAGATCTCTGAGTCAATGACCTTGTGTAAAAATATGAGTCCAATCCGATAAAAATTGACCGAGTTATGAATTTTTGAAGTTTTGACCCAGATAAAATAATATTCAGCATCCAAGATTTTCGGCGCGTCACGCGCACTCTGAGCAAAAAACGAAGGCCTTTTGAATACCATTTGAACTCGATACCTCCTGTGAAAACGTAGCCAACTCAATTTTTGAAATTTTGGCGCCGGAACCAGCTCGATACAATGAAAATCGACCAAGTTATCATTTTTTGAACATGACACAAATAAATTTCTTACACAAATTTCCTGTACGAAAATACTTGATAAATCCACATTTTTGAAGATCTTCTGATCGAAATTGGCTTCCATCCGTGAGAGATGAAAATGTAGATAATGTCAAGACGGAATTTTGGCCACCGGAACAGGTTCAAAACGAGCCTCGATGTTCAAGTTATGAATTTTTTAGCGCGTAAAAACTGCACTTTCAGCACACCTTTTCACCATATTTCTTCGAGAAAACTCACACATTCAGATATCTTCTTTAAAGAATTGACTCTTGAGCCGAACCTGAATTTGAGAATACGTTATCAGAGATATCTTGGCGAAAGAACACTTGAATATGACGCGCCGGATTAGACTTGTGAATCTTTCTTGAAATGTTTTGAGAAATATGGGAGGGCAAATTTTGGGATACAACACCTAGCTATGGTGTTTTGGAGTTACAGCGCCTATAAATGGAATTGGCTATTACAGAAGGTTAGCAAATGATATGGTGATCATGAATATTCAGTTAATTTTTGTTATAGATGCAAGAATAGATCAAACCAAATTCAAGAACCAAGGTGATTATCGTGACACTTACAGCGCTTGTGAAGGTCTGAGAATGCTTGCCTTTGATCCTGATCGCTTGTGTGGACACCCAGGAAACGATTGAGATATGTCTTGGCTTCTGAAAGTGCCTCTAACTATGGATTCAATTTCAAGATTTTTGGTGCTTTTTTCAATTTCTGTTCTGCCTCTTTCTGCAGCCTCCAACCCTTGTCTCGATTCCTCTGGCTTCTTTATATATGGTACAATGTGCTAGGGTAACAAACTTGGCTCCAATCTTCCCCCATCAATGCTTGCTAATTTGATTTGATTCACTCTTTAAACCTTTCCAATTTTTCCAAATCTCAATCTTTTTGCACATGGTTTTGCTTGATACAAATTTGATGATGTTAATGATGATAATTACAACCTGAAACAGCCAAAAAATCTCATGTAATCAAAGCTTTGGATTTTTTATGATTTAATTTGATTTAAAATGAATAAATTCAATAAAAAAATCAAATAAAATAATAAAAATAAGATATGGGCTCATGGCTGAAGCTAGGACACGTGGAAAATGATGCAAGCTCAAATCAAGTGGAAAAGAATGGGCCCATTTGACAAAATTTGAAGCTTTGAGGATAATTGACTTTTGGCAATTTTGCAAAAAAAGTCCAACTTCAACAATGCATAACTTCTTCAATTTTGAACTTTTGGAAGTATTTTTGGACTTTTTAGAAAGCTTGAGATGTCCTCTAACCAACCCTTTTGGTCTCATCTCATTTTGATATTCCATGCTCAAGTTATAAGCTTTGGAAAAAAGATGTTTTTGTTGACTTTTGAAAATGACCTATAATGACCAAATTTATAACTTCTTGTGAGTGCATTTTCTGATCTTGGGGTATGAAGATGGATTGTAGGAAATTTCATCCTATTCAAAATTAGCTTTGGATTGGTAATTTCTCATAAATTATGAGAAAGTTATGCTTGGTCAAAGTTGAGTTGACTTTTCCTGCAAAACCCTAATTTAGCAACTTTTGAATCTTGATGAATTTTGAGCAATCCATGATGAATCATGATCAACCCTTGATCAAATGATGAAAAATCCTTCAAAGTGAGAATGTTGATAAAAAATATTGAAGTTTGACTGTATTTGGGTCACAGTTGACTTTTGCCCTAGCATAGTCGATTTTTGGACCCTTTGAGCAATTGACTGAGCAAACTTCCTCTGCAAGGCTTGAAATTTGACATGGATGATCTTGAGAGCATATTAGGACATTGGGGATCACTTGAGGTCATTTGGACGCAAATATCTTGATGCAACACAAAACCCTAAATTGGGATTGACTGCCTTAGGAGATAGCTTGTTTGTCCAATTCTTGAGCAAACTTGAGCAACTTGGAGATTTTTCTTGCAAAGTTTTGAGAAATATGAGAGGGAAAATTTTGGGGTACAACAACTGCCCCTGTTCAATCTTCTCAAACCTGAGGATGTAGATTGGCTTTCGTGTCTTTCGTGATCCGAAGGTGGAAGATGATTGAACACTAGAGTGCCCGGAAATTTGCACTCGCATGAAGTAGTATCAGCCTTGTGATGTCGGGAATGGGCTTACAGATGCCATTTGGAGACTACTGGCGGGAGGATGGGATTACAGATGCCATCTGTAGGAGTGTCGATTGCATAAGAGATTCCTTAGCGAGAACTTGCATACCTGTTGTTGTAGAAGATTTCGCTTGGGGAAGTCTGATCTTTGTTGAGATTTAGGAACTTGCATGTACCTTAGCTAAGAGAACATCTCTGCTGAGTTTTAAGAACTTGTCCGTAATTTAACTGGGGGAAAACCTGTCGAGATTTAGAACCTTATCTGTAATTCAACCGAGGATAATTCAGTTGAGATTTAAGAACCGGTCAGTTCTTCGACTGAGGGAAACATCTTCATCAAGATCTAGGACTGTTTGTTACTTCAATAGAGGATAATTCAGTTGAGATTTAAGAACTCGTCCACACTACGACAGAGGAAAATTGTCGAGATTTAGAACCTTATCTGTAATTCAACCGAGAATAATTCAGTTGAGATTTAAGAGCCGGTCAGGTCTTCGACTGAGGGAAACATCTTCATCAAGATCTAGGACTGTCTGTTTACTTCAACGGAGAATAATTCTGTTGAGATTTAAGAACTCGTCCACACTTCGATGGAGGAAAATTGTCGAGATTTAGAACCTTATATGTAATTAAACCGAGGATAATTCAGTTGAGATTTAAGAACCGGTCAGTTCTTCGACTGAGGGAAACATCTTCATCAAGATCTAGGACTGTCTGTTTACTTCAACGGAGAATAATTCTGTTGAGATTTAAGAACTCGTCCACACTTCGACGGAGGAAAATTGTCGAGATTTAGAACCTTATCTGTAATTCAATCGAGAATAATTCAGTTGAGATTTAAGAACTGGTCAGGTCTTCGACTGAGGGAAATATCTTTATCAAGATCTAGGATTGTCTGTTACTTCAACGGAGAATAATTCTGTTGAGATTTAAGAACTCGTCCACACTACGACGGAGGAAAATTGTCGAGATTTAGAACCTTATCTGTAATTCAACCGAGAATAATTCAGTTGAGATTTAAGAGTCGGTCAGGTCTTAGACTAAGGGAAACATCTTCATCAAGATCTAGGACTGTCTGTTTACTTCAACGGAGAATAATACTGTTGAGATTTAAGAACTCGTCCACACTTCGACGGAGGAAAATTGTCGAGATTTAGAACCTTATCTGTAATTCAACCGAGAATAATTTAGTTGATATTTAAGAACTGGTCAGTTATTCGACTGAGGGAAACATCTTCATCAAGATCTAGGATTGTCTGTTACTTCAACGGAGAATAATTCTGTTGAGATTTAAGAAATCGTCCACACTTCGACGGAGGAAAATTGTCGAGATTTAGAACCTTATCTGTAATTCAACCGAGAATAATTCAGTTGAGATTTAAGAACCGGTCAGTTCTTCGACATAACTGAGAACTTAACTGCATCTTTCCTAAAAGGTAAAGGTCTGTCGTATGCAATGCATGACACATATCAAGCAATGATGTTCTCAAAATAAATGAGATTGTGTTGTATGATGCGTATATGCATGTATTATGATGTATGGAGATGTAATGTTTTTTAGCTGGGGAAAATAAATCACGGATAGCTGCTGGAGAAAAAGAGTTGAATTCTTCGTTTCCGCTGGGGATGGCGAACGAAGATGACTGTGAGAATAAACCTGCAGGAGAGGACAACTCCGTTGGGGAATAAACTGATGAGGAGATTACTCTGTGGGGCAGAGATGTTCTGCTGAGGATTCCACCGATAAATTCCGCTGGGGATGAATTACCGTTGCTGGTGATACTGAATCCTGTTGGGGATTGAATTCTTGTTTGTGAAAGGAAAGAACTCCGCTGGGGATGATCTTTCAGTTGCGACTTCACTGGGGATAACCTTTTAGACTCTGATGGGGATAACCTTTTGAGCTCTGTTGGGGACAATCTTCCGAAGTCTACTGGGGATGATTCTCCGAATTCCACTGGGGAAGCTTTTTCAGACTATGCTGGGAAAAATTTCAGACTCCACTGGGGATATCTTGTACTCTGCTGGGGAATATTCTTATACTCCGCTGGGGAATATTAAGATTGCCGGGGAAATTAAACCTTTTTAGTGTTGATGGTAGGTAAACTCTGCTTGGGGGAGAATATTACCGATTCATTCATAGTTGCAAGTCTCAGTTGGGGTGAGCTATCATTATTGTCTTCTCTTTACTCTGCGGGGAGTGAATGTACCTTGGTCATATTCTTCAATTGAATCTACCTTGTACCTGGTGGACAGCGCAACTGTACAGTTTGGACAATTCTCATTGCCCCTGTTTCTGATATTACTAGTAATCGTCTTTTGTTTCGCATGTAAATATTCACGAGTAGCAATTAATGTCAAATGCATATATAAAAATGAACATTGGACGTTCTTTGCAAAACAAAACAAAAGAAAGAAAAACAGTTTGAAGTTTGTCTGAAAATGAATTTGTATTGATTTTAAAGTTTGGCCTATAAATAGGCGTTTTTGTACAAGAGGCTGACGTCCTAGTAAGAGAACGCCTTCGAATAAATAGAATTTATTCAATTTGTGAAAAGAAAAGAAAACAACTATGTGAACAATCCCACTGGGATCCAACTCTGCTATTGCCTTTATGTCCTTGAGCATCTCATCACTTTGCTACTTGGTTGAAGGTAGATCAGATTGATTAATGTCGTCCGAGCTTGATAGTTGATACCGAAGTCTGGATGCAAGGTGATCCAATGAGACATAGTGTTACGCTTTGGTCCCTAATTTTTGCCTGGACCGCCCTTTCGGGTTTTCAGTCCACTGGGATACCCTTTTTTTCCCAAGCCGCCTTTTCAGGTTTTCGACTTGCCAGGTGTACAAATTTTTTCATTTTCATCCCTTATTTTTGCCCGAACCCTTTTGGTTCGCCGGGAAGCCCTTATTTTTGCCTAGGCCAGTCAACCTAGCGGGTCTTTGATTATTTGTAGTATCTTTTAACTATGTCTACATTGACGGGGTGAGGAAGGTCGTCACCATCCATGGTGGTTAGAATCATAGCTCCTCCTGAGAAAATGTTCTTAACCACAAATGGCCCTTCGTAGGTAGGGGTCCATTTGCCCCTGGGATCACCTTGAGGTAGTATGATGAGCTTGATAACCAGGTCCCCAACTTGATACTCTGGTCGTCTGACTTTCTTGTTAAACTCCTTGATCATCCGTTTTTGATATGTTTGACCATGACAAATAGCAGTAAGTCTTTTTTCGTCTATTAAGTTCAGCTGATCAAGCCAGGTCTGGATCCAGTCATCTTCGCTCAAACCTGCATCCTTCATAATCCGAAGAGAGGGTATCTGAACTTCAATGGGCAAGACTTCCTCCATGCCATATACCAAGGAATAGGGTGTTGCCCATGTCGACGTCCACGCTGAGGCACGTTACCCATGAAGAGCAAACGGTAACATCTCGTGCCAGTCTTTGTACGTCACTGTCATCTTCTGCACAATCTTCTTAATGTTCTTATTAGCCGCTTCAACAGCCCCATTCATCTTCGGCCGGATCCACTTGAATACCTTTGTCGCTTACGACGAAACCCAGCAGCTTACCAAATCTCACCCCGAAGGTGCACTTGTTCGGGTTTAACCTCAGCTTGTACAACTTCAATCTGTCAAATAACTTTTGAAGGTGGTCCAGATGTTCTTCTTCAGTCTGAGATCTTGCAATCATATCATCGACGTATACCTCAATCTCATGATGGATCATGTCATGGAACAAAGCGACCATGGCGCGCTGATACGTTGCCCCAGCATTTTTCAATCCAAAAGGCATGACCTTGTAGAAAAAGGTACCCCATTGAGTAACAAAGGTTGTCTTCTCCATGTCTTCGGGAGCCATTTTAATCTGATTATAACCGGAGAAACCATCCATAAAGGAGAAGACCTTATGCTGTGCGGTGTTGTCGACCAGAACGTCGATATGAAGCAGAGGGAAATCATCCTTGGGGCTTGCCTTGTTCAGATCCCTATAGTCAACACACATTAGAACCTTACCATCCTTCTTCGGCACTGGAATCACGTTGGTAACCCATTGTGGGTAAAAAGTAACTGCTAGAAAACCGGCGTCAAATTGTTTCATAACTTCAGCCTTGATTTTCTCAGACATATCCGGGCGCATTTGGCGGACTTTTTGTTTCACTGGAGGACAGTCTTCCTTGGTAGGCAATCAGTGAACCACAATATCGGTATCCAACCCAGGCATATCTTCATAAGACCAAGCAAAGATCTCAACATAGTCACGCAGCATCTGAATCAGTCGTTGCTTAATACTAGCTTCCAGATTTGCATCAATCTTGACCTCTTTCTTGTCTATCTCTGTACCCAGATTCACTGATTCCACCGGCTCTTCGTGCGGCTGAATAGCCCTCTCTTCCTAGAGTAGCAGTCTAGCAAGTTCACCAGGCACTTCACAATCATCTTCACCTTCGTCTTCGGCTAAGTTGATCGTACTTTCGAAGTAATAACTGGCAGTAGCAGAGTCGCTACCAGTGAGATCCAGAGTGTATGTAGACCTGTATATGTGAGTGTGTGTAAAATAACTGTTTTGCAATATATAATAAAAGAAAAACAAGGAGCGCAAAATTTTAAATGCAAGAAACATCCAATGCTTTTATTAATGATATATGTAGATGACACACATAAAGCCCTCACAAATGAAGCCACGGTGCCCCGGGTAAGACACCGGGCCATAAAGTTTAAAACATTGTCTGTTACAAATTCAAAACAAAAGTCTCATTACTGGGTAACAAAAGAAATTGGGATGAAGTTCTTTGCTGTACAGTTGCTTAGTCCACCATCAATAGTAGGATAGATCCAACTATCGAACTCAGAATCTTCAACATCATCTTCAATGGCATTCACTCCAGAATTGATGATGAACAGGGGAGGTCTTCCGATCCGTGCATTCTGAACCGCCTTTTGAGCTTCTGCAGTGAAACCCAAACCAAACTTGTTAGTCTTAAGTGCGAAATTAGGGAGCTGGCCCCAATTTGCACACCCACCTTTCTCGACAACAACCCACGCATCCTTGAAGGAAGCCATCTTCATAGGAGGATCTTCAACAACAGTCTCAATCGATGCCAGCGTCTGGGGAACCTCTTCAAAGTGTTGGAACAGGGTCTCAATGAACTCCCCATCCATCTCTACATATCGGAAAGAGTTAAGGTGGCTCACCATGTACTCCTCCTCTCCTTGTACTGTCACGATTTTCCCTTTCACTGGGTATTTTAGCTTCTGGTGGAGCGTAGACGTTATTGCGCCAGCTTTGTGGATCCATTGACGACCCAACAAACATGAATAAGATGGCCGAATATCCATCACATAAAATGTAGATGTGAAAACCTGAGAACCAACCTTAATTGGAATATCCACTTCTCCGTGTACCATCCTCTTGGACCTGTCAAAGGCCCTGACTACAATGTTGCTAGGTTTCAACTCCAACCCTTCACAGTCTAACTGATCTAGAGCTTTCTTGGGTAACACATTCAATGAAGATCCAGTATCTACCAATACGTGAGCAAGAGTAGTGCCCCTGCATTCAATGGAGACATGCAGGGCGTCATTGTGATTCTTCCCCTTAGCAGTCAAGTCGGCATCAGAGAAACCCAACCCATTATCAGCAGTCAGACTAGCCACGCAATCTTTAAACTGATCAGCTGATGTTTCTTGCAGTACGTGTGCAGTCTTCAGGAAAGAAATCAGAGCCTTGGCATGGGCTTTTGAGCATAGCAACAGAGACAACATAAAGATTTTGGATGGGGTTTGCCCCAGCTGCTCGACTATATTGTAGTCGCTCTTTTTGATGATCTTAAAAATTTCTTCCATCTCTTGCCTAGAGGCTTCAACAATGATCTTCTTCGGTGCCTCCGTCTGGGCAGGCTCACCGGTGGTCCCTTTGCCCCGAGCATCAGATGACTCGGCAACAGGGGTAAGAATGGGAACTTGAACAAGAATAGTAGCAGGTACACTGACAGGTGTAATAACAACAGGCTTTCGAATAGCTGGTGGAGAGATATCAGGGGAGAAAAGTATTCCGCTGCGGGTGACTTTGGCAGGTCCAACAATATTGCTGACGTCAGTATCAGCATCCAAATCTTGCTTAACTCCGTGATAATATACGTCAGCCCCATAATTCCACGAGACAACTTTATTGGATGTATAGGGGATATGCCTAGGAACAGTGATGATCAATGGTGCGATTCTTGGAACAGATGTAATTCTAACAGGCTTTCTCGAGGAAGCCTTAGAAGAATTATCGAAAATGGTGATTATAGCAACTTCTTCAGTAGGAACCAAAGGAACAACAGTCTTCTCAAACAGAATTTCTTTATTATCCATCAGGCGTTGGACACCTGACTTCAAAAGATGGCAACCGGCAGGTAAGACAGAACACATACGGCAACCTTCGTCACATCCTGGAAGTAAACCAACTAACAAAAGGTTCTTCTTCATAGTGATCAATGGAGTAACAATATCTTTCACATAAACCACAAACGAGTCTTCATCTATAGCATTCACTCCATGCTTGGGAATAGGAGCTGTCACAACATTAGGTCTTTCAGGTGCTTCGAACTCGATCTCCTTAGCATCAATCAAGTCATGTACTTTGTTCTTCAAGACCCAGCAGTCATCTGTATCATGCCCCGGGCTATCAAAGTGAAAAGCACAACGGGCATTAGGGTTGTACTTCGGTGATGTTGTATTTGGATTCTTCGGGGCTTCCCTTGGAATCACTAAATTGGTTTTCAATAAGTGTGGCAGAATCTGAGATAAAGTCATGTTGAGCTGAGTGGATTGCCTTCACGGTCTCTCGGCCCTTGACTGATTGTTGCGCTGAGGAGAACCAGCAGGTCTTGATATAACCACCGCATTAACAGCTTGGCGGAGTTCATGTCTATTCTGACTTTTTGAACTGTAAACAACACTGGACTCCTTCTTAAAAGGCTTCTTCTCGGTGCCGGATGAAGCACCCTTCTGTATCTTACCGGATTTGATACAAGCCTCAATCCTCTCCCGGTCATAATCAGCTCTGTAAACCCGGATAACGAACTTCCAATCAGATGGTTGAAATACGGAGCAGACAAGGTCCCCAGAAACATATCTACTAGCTCCCTATCAACCAAGGGTGGTTGCACTCTTCCAGCGAGGTCCCTCCACTTCTGAGCATAATCTTTGAAACCTTCGCCCGCACCCATTGACATACCCTGGAGTTGGGTATGCGTGGGAGTGAGGTCGGCATTGTATTGGTACTGCTTATAGAAAGCAGCAGCCAAGTCCTCCCAATTACGACTACTAGATCCTTCTAACTGGTAAAACCATTCAAGCTGAGTCCCTGAGAGACTGTCTTGAAAGAAGTGGATCCATTGGTTCTTGTCAGTGGTGTATGGCTGAGTCTTCCTAACATACGAACGGAGGTGCAGTTTCGGGCAAGAAACTCTGTCGTACTTAGCAAAGGCTGGTGCTTTGAACTTGTGGGGAATTACCACCCCAGATGACAGACCTAGATCACCGAAGTCCAACCCAGGGACCTTCTGAATCTCCATCGCACTTAACCGGTCTTCAAGCTGTTTATATCTATCCTCAGCAGGAGGATACTGGTCTTCGTCGAAGTCGGTCTCGTTGTCTGAAACCACAGGGCTAGGAGCCCTCCTTTCTTCCTGATTATCTCCCCCTCCAGATGAGTGGGTCAAATCAACCTCTTCTCGTAAATCGTTTTTGAATCTGCGACCCATATTAAACAGGACCGTCTTCTTCTTCTTCTTCATCTTCTTCTTCTTCTCTTTCAGGATAAGGGTCTTCAAATCTTGCTGTCCCTTAGCCAAACTCATGAACAACTCTTGGAACTGAGCATTTTGAGCCTGTAGAGCCTTGATTGCTTGTTCAGTTGAAGTTTCAGAAGACATGATGCTGAAATAAACAGCGAAGAAGATGAGAAAACCTGTAAGGGTACCTGTTATGAGGTGCATGGGAATGATATGCGTATGATATGATTTCAAAGACGTCGAGAGATTCAAATTCGTAAACAAGAAATGAAACACACTTTTATTAGATAAACTTGAAATCAATTGTTCAACAGATGCCTTTAAGGCGTTACAGGAAAGAAAAACTGAAAAGTAAATCAAAGCTAGAAATAATCAAAAGACAATCAGTGCTCCCATGGTCGTTTCTTGTCGGTGCGGACATAGTCATTGAGAATCTGCTTGTTCTCCAGCTGCCTGGTCAACTTTTGAATCTTCTGCTCTTGCTCGTGATACTTTTCTCGGTAAGTATCCCGCTCTTCTCTCAGCTGCATCCATGATCTCTTTAATGCCCCAATGTCAATAGGCATGTATGGATGAAGGATGGTAGGAGGAACCCCTTCTTCATCAGCAACCTCAACAATGATAGGCAAGATGGCTTCATACAGCATTCCCAGCTTTTCGGCACGGATTCGAACCCATCGGAGATATGGCTCCATTGGAAGAGAAGTCTTCACACCCAGCTCGTGCAGATCAGACCTGTGTACTCTATCCCAAGCTCTTATGAATCTGCGGCATTGCTCGTCACTATCCCCTTGGAAGTCAAAGACAATACTAGGCATTAGCAACTCGTGAGGTCCTTCCCTTCTAGCTCGCCCAAACTGACGTAAGGCTAAGCACGGATTATAAATGATCCCTCCATTGGTTCCTATCAACGGAACATTGGGGTATTCCCCACAGTGATCAATAATAGCCACCTCGTACATACCCTTAATAGTCCAAATGATGTCATTGTGAGAGAGAGACATAATCCTATAGGCCCAGCCCATGCCTTCTTTGTTCTTCAAAACTGATTTGGGGAGGTGAGAAATAAACCACCTCGCCAACAACGGCGTACAACACATAAGGGTTCCCCGTTTCCGAGCAGTACGGGCATACAGAGAATGAAGAATGTCACCCAAGAGAGTGGGCACAGGATTACCGGATATGAAGATCTTCACCGCATTTACGTCGACGAAGGAATCCGAGTTAGGAAACATCACCAAACCATATATAAGAAGAGCCAGAATGTCTTCAAATGCCTGGAAGTCTAGACTGTCCCAAAAATGATTAGCTTTACCAACCAAGAACTTAGCCAAAAAGCCCTTTGCTCCACTACGAGTTTCCCAATTAGACATTACCTTAGCCTTTTTCAAATGGAGGGTTGAAGCAATCTCTTCCGGCCTAAGGATCTTCTCCCAACCTGTGAATGGGGTCTGCTCTAGAATAGAGATACCAAGCAGATCAGTGAACTCTTCCAAGGTGGGGACCAACTGGTAGTCTGGAAAAGTAAAGAAATGGTACAATGGATCAAAGAACTGGACTAACACACTCATCATCTGCTCGTCCAATTTGGAAGTGACCAAACCAAGGAGGTGCCCATGTATTATGATGAAGGAGGTAGTATCTGAAATCTTTGCAACCAATTCCTTAAGTTGAGTGGGAATATGGACAAAGTTGATCCGGATGGTGTTTCTACACATGGGTGCCATGACCTATAAAACAGAACAAAGATGAATCCCTCCGGTATTTGAAATATGTTAGCCCAATGCAGAGTGCATGCAATGTTGATGTCATGATGTCATGATAGAAAACAACCACAAGTATCCACAAATAGCAAACATGGAAAAGGCACACAAGTCACACAGAGAGCCCTTTGATTTCAGGCTGGCAAGGAGTATAGGTACTACCCTCTTTAAGTTCAGTTGGTTCAAACCTGTCCTAAAAATAGTAATCGGGTTCTAGAGGATCTCAATATCACTGACTACCCTAGATCGGTCATAATTCCAGTTTAGCAACCTTTTCTTGCGGCCGGAATCATCGCGAGAGTTTAGTCTCAATTAGTGTAGCATACTGCTACTGTTCTATGGCCAAGTTGGTCAATTTAAAGGTTCTAAGGTCAGTTGGTGCTTAATGACCCCTTAGCACACCCATATTCTCCTCGTTGCGCCACAAGGGATATCGGTACATACTAAAGTGCCACACCAATGTAGCTACTGCTTCAACCGTATCGGTCTACGCCGTACATTTCCCTCACAGTTTATTGCTACTTACCTAAAGGGTATCCCCCAGATCCGGGTTAGGATCTATAGTAACTCTGATTCAAGCCCACAAATATAAAGCAAACAAATCAAGCAATTGAAAACAATATGATGAACTAATCCTAAGGTACACCCCACTTATTATTCCCCAGCAGAGTCGCCAGTTCTGTGATACGATGGGAAGAACTGACTATTTTTTGGAATGCTGGTTTGTGTTTTGTGTTTGTTTTCGCAAAATGTCGCGGTAAGCAAGAGTCTCCACCGACTTTTATTTTATCCAACAAGGAAAGGAAAAAAGCATAGAAAAATTCCTTTTTCGAGATTATTTCTCGGGTTCGGGGGGTAGATTATAGAAAGGGAAGGTATTAGCACCCTTTCTATCTGTGGTTATCCACGGGCTCTTAGGTACTTGCTCATATTGTTTTCAAAATATTGCTTTCTTTGTGCTTGTGGGTTTGAAAAAAGTTTTTGTTTGAAAACTTTGATTTAACTCTTGCTTCTATCCTCAAGAGCATCTGAAGTGTTTTTGAAAACTTTGTTCGAAAAGTGTAAGTGTGAAGAGTTTTTGTTTTTTTTTTAAAGAGCAAGTATCTAAGAACCATCTACCTACTCGAAAAAGGAATTGTTCTATGCTAATGTCCTTTAGACAATGCTATCCTACTATTGATGAGTAGGTAGCATCGTCGTTGGAGTTTTAGGGTCAATTCGAATGAGGGACTTACGGTCACCAAAGCAATGTTAGGATGCCTTAGCGGTAACCCTAATGTCTTAGATAATTTGTTTGAGGCAACAATATTCGAGGCAACCATTTTGAGGCGACTATAATCTTTTAGACAAGAGGGCGGCCTCTAAAACAACCTATACTCAATGACCGTGTACGAAGGCAACCAAGTGGGGTGTACCCTAAGAGTGCGCATGTGCGAGTGTGTCGTTTTCGGTTTATTTTTATCTTTGTACATGTTAAAGGTGATCTAAGTTGATTTTAGGTTAAAACATTCAGTCTTGTCATGCCATCCTATTATCAAACATCTAACAGTTATATTTTGGGGAAAATAAATTGCGGAATTTAAATTACAAGGCGCCGGGTATTTACATCGCCAAAGACAAACCCTTTAAAAATAAATAAAGCGATAAAAAATAAATAAAGGTCCTATTAACTATTACAAACCGGAGCAAATACATTATTGGATAAAATAAATAAATCGCGTGCGGGAAATTAAATCGAGCGCAAGTTTAGGGTTTTGACCCTTTTTTGAAAGAAAATATCTTTTTTTTTTGTTATTTTTATTTTATGAAAGAAATTAACCTAAATTAATTACTAACTTAAATTAAATAAATTAATTAATAAAAATAAATTATTTTTGGGTTTTTGGTATTTTAAGAAAGAAATAAAAATTAATTGAATTAGTAAAAACCTAATTAAGTCTAATTTAATTTCAATTATTTACAAAAATATGTTAAAGTTATTCTAATTAAAACCTAAGTTAATTTAATAGTATTTATTAATAAAAAATAAAAGTTAAAATTTAATTTGATAAAAAATATTTTTGTGATTTTATTTTATGAAAAGGCTGAATTTTAATTGGTTAGTAATTTAAATAGAAATAATAAAACAAATAATTAAAATAAAATAAGTAAGATGAAAAGAAAGGGGTTTGGGCCTGATTATGAGAGTTTGAGAAGCAATTTTGAGGCCCATTACACACTGGCCTTGTTGACTTTTGAGATCAGGTGTGCATGTGCTGACTTGGACCATGGTAGACCTTCAGATCTTGGCCACCAGATCTGGCCTTTGGCCATCTGGCCACTGGATGCTTGATGGACTATGGTGGGTTGCGCGCTTGGACTACACACACAATTGCCTGAAAGAAAAAATCAAATAGAAATTTGGGGGACCTGAGATTCGAACCCAGGTCCTGTAGAATATTGGATGTACACGCTCACCACTAGGCTGCTTGGCTTTGTTGGTTAATTATATACAAATAATATATAATAAAAGAAAACAAGCCAAAGGCCAGAAAAATTATATAAAAAAAGCGCGCGCCATTTGAACGGGCCAATGGGCGACTGCCAGCTCTTCGTCCATGTCCTTCCACTAATGTAATTTTACCTATGGATTTGAATCCGCAGCTAAAAACGCAGCTCGATCGAAAAATCACTTCCAGGCAATAAGAATGACTTTCAAGGGCATGGTTTGGTTCGTCTCCTCCTCCTGAGTGCAATCATGCCCATTATATGGACCAATTTCACCTGAAATAAGAATCCCTAAAAAATAAAACGCAACCCTAGCTATGGTGTTTTGGAGTTACAACGCCTATAAATGGAATTGGCTATTACAGAAGGTTAGCAAATGACATGGTGATCATGAATATGCAGTTAATTTTTGTTATAGATGCAAGAATAGATCAAACTGAATTCAAGAACTAAGGTGATTATCGTGATACTTACAACGCTTGTGAAGGTCTGAGAATGCTTGCCTTTGATCTTGATCGCTTGTGTGGACACCCAGGAAACGATTGAGATATGTCTTGGCTTCTGAAAGTGCCTCTAACTGTGGATTCGATTTCAAGATTTTTGGTGCTTTTTTCAATTTTTGTTCTGCCTCTTTCTGCAGCCTCCAACCCTTGTCTCGATTCCTCTTGCTTCTTTATGTATGGTACAATGTGCTAGGGTAACAAACTTGGCTCCAATCTTCCCCCATCAATGCTTGCTAATTTAATTTGATTCACTCTTTAAACCTTTCCAATTTTGCCAAATCTCAATCTTTTTGCACATGGTTTTTCTTGATACGAATTTGATGATGTTAATGATGATAATTACAACCTGAAACAGCCAAAAAATCTCATGTAATCAAAGCTTTGGATTTTTTATGATTTAATTTGATTTAAAATGAATAAATTCAATAAAAAATCAAATAAAATAATGAAAACAAGATTTGGGCTCATGGTTGAAGCTAGGACACGTGGACAATGATGCAAGCTCAAATCAAGTGGAAAAGAATGGGCCCATTTGACAAAATTTGAAGCTTTGAGGATAGTTGACTTTTGGCAATTTTGCAAAAAAGTCCAACTTCAACAATGCATAACTTCTTCAATTTTTAACCTTTGGAGGTGTTTTTGGACCTTTTAGAAAGCTTGAGATGTCCTATAACCAACCCTTTTGGTCTCATCTCATTTTGATATTCCATGCTCAAGTTATAAGCTTTGGCAAAAAAGATGTTTTTGTTGACTTTCAAAAATGACCTATAATGTCCAAATTTATAACTTCTTGTGAATGCATTTTATGATCTTGGGGTATGAAGATGGATTGTATTAAATTTCATCCTCTTCAAAATGAGCTTTGGATGGGTCATTTCTCATAAAGTATAAGAAAGTTATGCTTGGTCAAAGTTGAGTTGACTTTTCCTACAAAACCCTAATTTAGCAACTTTTAAGTCTTGATGAATTTTGAGCAATCCTTGATTAATCTTGATCAACCCTTGACCAAATGATGAAAAATCCTTCAAAATGATAATTTTGACAAAAAATCTTGAAGTTTGACTGTATTTGGGTCACAGTTGACTTTTGCCCTAGCATAGTCGATTTTTGGACCCTTTGAGTAATTGACTGAGCAAACTTCCTCTGCAAGGCTTGAAATTTGACATGGATGATCTTGAGAGCATAATATTACATTGGGGAGAACTTGAGGTCATTTGGACTCAAATATCTTGATGCAACACAAAACCCTAAATTGGGATTGACTGCCTTAGGAGATAGCTTGTTTGTCCAATTCTTGAGCAAACTTGAGCAACTTGGAGATTTTTCTTGCAAAGTTTTGAGAAATATGAGAGGGTAAATTTTGGGGTACAACACAGTCTGACAGCTGACAATGGCCTGGGTTTCTCCGATGCCGACTTGACCTCCAAAGGAAGAAAACGCAACGATGCACTACATGTCTCAGTGGAGTGTAGGGGAACCACCCTAGCTCATGTTTTGGTTGATACTGGATCATCTCTAAACGTCTTGCCAAAGAAAGCCCTGGATAGACTGGATTGTGAGGGAGTGACTTTAAAACCCATCAACATCATTGTGAGAGCATTTGATGGCTCTAAAAGGATGGTCCATGGTGAGGTGGACATCCCGATCAAGGTGGGTACCCAGATGTTTAATTCAACATTCTACGTGATGGACATCCGTCCTTCTTACTCATGCCTATTGGGACGTCCCTTGATTCACAACGCCGGTACGGTCACCTCCACTTTGCATCCGATGCTGAAGTACCCCGTCCAAGGGAAAATCATAATTATCCATGGTGAAGAGGAATACATGATTAATCATCTGAATTCTTTTCGATATGTAGAATTGGATGGCGAATTCATTGAGACCCCTTTCCAACATTTTGAAGAATTTTCTCAGGAAATAGCAGCGAATAAGGCGGTGTCCTCAACTCCTGTTGTGATACGGTGGGAGAGAACTGACTGTTTTTTTGGAATGCTGGTTCGCGTTTTGCGTTTGTTTTCGCAAAATGTCGCGGTAAGCAAGAGTCGCCACCGTCTTTTATTTTATCCAACAAGGAAAGGAAAAAAGCACAGAAAAATTCCTTTTTCGAGATGTTTCTCGGGTTCGGGGGGTAGATTATCGAAAGGGAAGGTGTTAGCACCCTTTCTATCCGTGGTTATCCACGGGCTCTTAGGTACTTGCTCATAGTGTTTTCAAAATTTGCTTTTCTTTGTGTTTGTGAGTTTGAAAGGAGTTTTTGTTTGAAATGTGTAAGTGCGAAAAGTTTTGTTTTGTTTTGAGAGAGCAAGTACTTAAGAACCATCTACCTACTCGAAAAAGGAATTAATCTGTGCTATCTTCCTTTAGACAACGTTATCCCACTATTGATGAGTAGGTAGCATCGTCGTTGGAGTTTTAAGGGTCAATTCGATTAAGGGACGTGTGGTCACTAAAGCAATGTTAGGACGCCTTAGTGGTAACCCTAATGTCTTAGATCATTTTTCCGAGGCAACGGTTTCGAGGCAACTATGATCTTTGGACAAGAAGGCGACCTCTAAAACTTCCTATACTCAATGACCACGTCCGAAGGCATCCAAGTGAGGTGTACCCTAAGGGTGCGCATGTGCGAGTGTGTTGTTTCTGTTAATTTTATCTTTGTACATGTCAATGGTTATCTATGTTGATTTTAGGTTAAACATTCATTCTTGTCATGCATCCCTATTATCAGACATCTAACAGTTATATTTTGCAGAAAATAAATTGCGGAAATTAAACTAACTATTACAAGGCGTTGGGTATTTACATCGCCAAAAGCAACCCTTTGAAATTTAAATGCGGAAAATAAATAAAGCGGTAAAGATAGTCCTAATCATCTATTACATTCCGGGAACAAGTACAATATGATATAAAATGGACCGCGTGCGGGAAATTAAATTGAGCGCAAGTAGGGTTTTGACCCTTTTTTGAAAGAAAGTGATTTTTTGTTATTTTTGGATTAAAAGGAATTAAATTAAGTTAACAATTAAATTAATAAACTAATTAATTAATTAAAATATTTTTGGATTTTTTTTATATTTAAAGAAATAAAATAAATATGATCAAAGTTAGTAAAACCTAATTATCTAAATTAATTTTAATTATTGCAAAAAAACATTAAAGTTATTTCCTAATTAAACTAAATTAATTAAATTAATATTTATTTACAAAAATAAAGTGCTGAATTTAATTTTAATAAATAAAATATATTTTTTGGTTTTTGATTTTATCAAGAAAAAATATTAATTGGTTAGTGATTAAATAATAAAAATAATAATACAAGATAATTAAATAAAAGAAATAGGAAATAGAAATAGAAATACTCATGGGGTTCTGGGCCTAAAAGGAGGTGAGAATTGCAATTTTCAAGGCCCAATAGTGCAAGCCTCGTTGACTTCTGGACTCCCATGCGTGCACATTGACTTTGGAATATTGTGCACGTTCAATCCTGGCCACCAGATCTGGCCTGGGGCCATCTGGCGTTTGGAGATTTGAGGGAGTATGATGCATTGCAAGGCATGAGACACGCTGTAACACCTGAAAGAAAATAATAACAAAGATATTGGGGACAGTGCGTTTGAGGGGGTGAGAGAGCTTGCTTTTGATTGCTACTGACTCAGTGGATGTCCAGCAATTGATTCACGTTGAGTTTTGGTTCTGAATTGGCCTCTAAGAGTGATTTCAGTTTCAAGCTTTTTCCAAGTTTTTTCAAGTTTTGTTCTTGTGATTTTGCAGCCTCTAACCTCTAATTCGTGCCTCTTTGCATTGTATATGTAACATGGAATGAATTAGGTTAACTTCTTTGGGCTAAATCCTTGTGCATTGATATTTGGAGATATGATTTGATTCACCATTAAAAAACTTCCAATTTTGTCCAAAATCCAATCTTTTGTTCATGATATGGCTTGATACGGATTTGATCATGTCCATGATGATAATTAAAACCTATAACAACCAAAAAGATCCTAAGTCATCAATATTTGGATTTTATTTGATTTAAATTGATTTAAAATGAATTAATTCAATAAAAAATCAAATAAAATAGAAAAATTAATAAATGGACACAAGGCTGAAGCTAGGACACGTGTTTAGTGTGACAAGACCAAATCAAGTGGAAAAGAATGGGCCCATTTGACAAAATTTGAAGTTTTGGGGATAGTTGACTTTTAGCAATTTTGCAAAAATGCCCAACTTCAACAATGCATAACTTCTTCAATTTTAAACTTTTGGAAGTTTTCTTTGACTTTTTATAAAGCTTGAGGTGTCCTCTAACCAAACCTTTTTGTATCATCTCATTTTGATATTCCATGTTCATGTTATAAGCTTTGGCAAAAAATGTGTTTTTATTGACTTTCAAAAATGACCTATAATGTCCAAATTTGTAACTTTTTGTGAGTGCATTTCTTGATCTTGGGGTATGAAGATTGATTGTAGGAAATTGCATCCTCGTAAAAATGAGCTTTGTATGTGTCATTTCTCATAAAGTATGAGAAAGTTATGCTTGGTAAAAGTTGAGTTGACTTTTCCTACAAAACCCTAATTTAGCAACTTTTGAATCTTGATGAATTTTGAGCAATCCTTGATGAATCATGATAAACCCTTGATCAAATGATGAAATATAATTCAAAATGAGAATGTTGACAAAAAATCTTGAGGTTTGTCTATATTTAGGACATAGTTGACTTTTGCCCTAGCACAGTCGATTTTTGGACCTCTTGAGCAATTGACTGACCAAACTTCCTCTGCAAGGCTTGAAATTTGACATGGATGAACTTGAGAACATATTAGGACATTTGGAAGAACTTGAGGTAATTTGGATGTAAGGACCTTGATGCAACACAAAACCCTAATTTGAGGTTGACTGCCTTAGGAGATAGCTTGATTGTCCAACTCTTGAGCAATCTTGAGCAACTTGGAGACTATTCTTGCAATGTCTTGAGAAATATGAGAGGGAAAATTTTGGGGTACAACAGCTGCCCCTGTTCAATTTTCTTAAACCTGAGGATATAGATTGGCTTTCGGGCCTTTCGTGATCCGAAGGTGGAAGATGATTGAACACTAGAGTGCCCATAAATTTGCACTCGCATGAAGTGGTATCAGCCTGGTGATGTCGGGAATGGGCTTACAGATGCCATTTGGAGATGGTTGATAGGTGATCTGAACTTCAACTGGAATATGAATCAGGGAGATCTTATCGGCGATCTGACTGAACCAGAGGAGGTCTTGGATTAACTTTGACGGGATCGGCATCAGAAAAATCTTTAGGAATCGATTTAACTGGACCAGACAAGGTCTTGGAATAACTTCAAATGGATCGGCATCAGAAAAATCTTTAGGAATTGATTTAACTGGACCAGAGAAGGTCTTGGAATAACTTTGGCTGGATCGACATCAGAAAAATCTTTAAGAATCGATTTAACTGGACCATACAAGGTCTTTGACATAACTTCAACTGGATCGGCATCAGAAAAATCTTTAGGAATCGATTTAACTGGACCAAAGAAGGTCTTGGATTAACTTTGACTGGATCGACATCAGAAAAAATCTTTAGGAATCGATTTAATTGGACCAGACAAGGTCTTGGAATAACTTCAACTGGATCGGCATCAGAAATATCTTTAGGAATCGATTTAACTGGACCAGAGAAGGTCTTGGATTAACTTTGACTGGATCGACATCAGAAAAATCTTTAGGAATCGATTTAACTGGACCAGACAAGGTCTTTGACATAACTTCAACTGGATCAGCATCAAAAAAATCTTTAGGAATCGATTTAACTGGACCAGAGAAGGTCTTGGAATAACTTTGGCTGGATCGGCATCAGAAAAATCTTTTGGAATCGATTTAACTAGACCAGACAAGGTCTTGGATTAACTTCAACTGGATCGGCATCAGAAAAATCTTTAGGAATCGATTTAACTGGACCAGACAAGGTCTTGGGATAACTTCAACTGGATCGGCATCAGAAAAATCTTTAGGAATCGATTTGACTGGACCAGAGGAGGTCTTGGATTAACTTCAACTGGATCGGCATCAGAAAAATCTTTAGGAATCGATTTAACTAGACCAGAGGAGGTCTTTGCGCCTTTGAATGGATCGGCATCAGAAAAATCTTTAGGAATCGATTTAACTGGACCAGAGGAGGTCTTGGCGCCTTTGACTGGATCGGCATCAGAAAAATCTTTAGGAATCGATTTAACTGGACCAGACAAGGTCTTGGCGCCTTTGACTGGATCGGCATCAGAGAAATCTTTAGGAATCGATTTAACTGGACCAAACAAGGTCTTGGAATAACTTCAACTGGATCGGCATCAGAAAAATCTTTAGGAATCGATTTGACTGGACCAGAGGAGGTCTTGGATTAACTTCATCTGGATCGGCATCAGGAAAATCTTTAGGAATCGATTTAACTGGACCAGAGAAGGTCTTGGACTAACATTGACTGTATCGGCATCAGAAAAATCTTCAGGAATCGATTTAATTGGACCAGACAAGATCTTTGACATAGCTGAGAACTTAACTGCGTCTTTCCTGAAATGTAAAGGTCAGCCATATGCAATGCATGATATGTATCAAGCAATGATGTTCTCAAAATAAACGAGATTGTATTGTATGATGTGTATATGCATGTATCATGATGTATGGAAATGTGATGTTTTAGCTGGGGAAAATGAATCCTGGATAGCTGCTGGAGACAAAGTTGAATTCTTCGTTTCCGCTGGGGATGGTGAACGAAGGTGATTGTGAGAATAAACCTGCAGGAGAGGATGACTCTGTTGGGGGGAATAAACTGATGAGGAGATTACTCTGTGAGGGAAGAGATGCTCTGCTGAGGACTCCACTAATAAACTCCGCTGGGGGTGGATTACCGTTGTTGGTGATACTGAATCTGTTAAGGATTGAATTCCTGTTTCTGAAAGGAAAGACCTTTGTTGGGGATGATCTTTCAGTTGCAACTTGTTGGGGATAACCCTGTTAGGATTTTGTAGGGATAACCCTCTGAATTCTGCTGGGAATGATTCTTTGAACTTGGCTAGGGAGATTTATTTTGTACTCCGCTGGGGAAACTTTCAGAGTCTACTGGGGATGACACTTCAACTCCGTTGGGGAAGCTTTTTTCAGACCGTGCTGGGGACATTATTGACTCCACTGGGGGTGTCCTGTATTCTGCCGGGGAACATTCTTATACTCCGCTAGGGAATATTAAGACTGTCGGGGATATCAAGCCCTTTCTAGTGCTGATGGTAGATAAACTCTGCTTGGGGAGAGCATCACTGATTTGTTCATAGCTGCAAGTCTCAATCGGGGAGAGCTACCATTACTGTCTTACTCTGCGGGGAGTGAAGGTATCTTAGCCGTATTCTTCAGCTGAATCTACCTTTGTACCTGGTGGACAGAGCAACTATACAGTTTGGACAATTCTATTGCCCCTGTTTCTGATATTACCAGTAATTCGTCTTTTGTTTCGCATGTAAATATTCATGAGCAGCAATTAATGTCAAATGCATATATCAAAAATGAACATTGGACGTTCTTTGCAAAACAAAATAGATAAAGGAAAAACAGTTTGAAATTTGTCTGAAAATGAATTTGTATTGACTTTGAAGTTTGGCCTGTAAATAGGCGTTTTTGTACAAGAGGCTGACGTCCTAGTAAGAGAACGCCGCCGAATAATATAATTTACACAATTTGTGAAAAACTAAACAAAACAGCTATGTGAATAATCCCACTGGGTTCCAATTCTGCTATTGCCTTTATGTCCTCGAGCATCTCATCGCTTTGCTATTGGTTGAAGATGAATCAGATTGATTAGTGTCGTCCGAGCTTGAATAGTCGATACCGAAGTCTGGATGCAAGGTGATCCAATGAGACATAGTGTTACGCTTTGATCCCTAATTTTTTCCTAGACCGCCCTTTCGGGTTTTCAGTCCACCGGGATACCCTTTTTTGCCCAAGCCACCTTTTCAGGTTTTAGACTTGCCGGGTGTACAGATTTTTTCATTTTCATCCCTTATTGTTTCCCGAACCCTTTTGGTTCGCCGGGAAGCCCTTATTTTTTCCTAGGCCAGTCAACCTAGCGGTTCATTGATTATGCGTAGTATCTTTTCACTATGTCTGCATTGACGGGGTGAGGAAGGTCGTCACCATCCATGGTGGTTAGAATCATAGCTCCTCTTGAGAAAATGTTCTTAACCACAAATGGCCCTTCGTAAGTAGGGGTCCATTTGCCCCTGGGATCACCTTGAGGTAGGATAATGCGCTTGATTACCAGGTCCCCAACTTGATACTCTTGTCGTCTAACTTTCTTGTTAAATGTCTTGATCATCCGTTTTTGGTACGTCTGACCATGACAAATAGCAGTAAGTCTCTTTTCGTTGATTAAGTTTAGCTGATCAAGCCGAGTCTGAATCCAGTCATCTTCACTCAAACCTGCATCCTTCATGATTCGGAGAGAGGGTATCTGAACTTCAATGGGCAAGACTTCCTCCATGCCATATACCAAGGAATAGGGTGTTGCCCCTGTTGACGTCCGTGCTGAGGTACGGTATCCATGAAGAGAAAATGGTAACATCTCGTGCCAGTCTTTGTATGTCATTGTCATCTTCTGCACAATCTTCTTAATGTTATTATTAGTCGCTTCAACAACCCCATTCATCTTCGGACGGTAGGGAGAAGAGTTGTGATGTTGTATCTTGAATTGCTCACAGAGCTCAGTGATCATCTTGTTGTTGAGATTGGTACCTGTTGTACCCCAAAATTTGCCCTCCCATATTCTTCAAGAAATTGCCAAGTCAAGCTTCAAAATTCCCCAAGGGTTGCACAGTACAAGGCCTCCTAAGCAGTCAAAATTAGGGTTTGTGATCTGATCAAGAAATTGAAGTTTTCAAGAACCCAATCAAGTCTCACATGCCTATAAACATGGTCAAGCATCCTCATATCAAGTTTCAAGGCTTTCAGCTCAAAATTGCACAGTCAAAACCCTAAATTGCACTACAGTCAACTGTAGGGGCAAAATGGTCATTTGACAGTCAAAAGTTCAAATTTTTGGTCAACATATCATTTTGAAGCCACAAACATCATTTGATCAATACTTGATCATGATTCTCAAAGCTTGGCTCAAAAATCATCAAGATGCAAAAGTTTCCTTATTTGGACAGCTGAAAAAGTCAACTGCAAATTGACCAGGGCATAACTTTCACATGGATTATCAGAAAAATTCCATCCAAAGCTCATTTTGAAGAGAAAGACATTTCCTACAACTCATATTCATACTTCAAGTCCAATAAATGCTCTCACAAAAAGTTATCAATTTCAACATTATAGGTCATTTTCAAAAGTCAACAAAAAGGGACTTTAAGTCAAAGGCCATAACTTGAGATTGGTAAATCAAAATGACATGGGACAAAAGGCATTGGTTAGAGGACTCAAATACCTTTCCAAAATGTCAGAGAACATGAGCAAAGCTTAAATATTGAGCAAGTTATGCCTTGTGGAAGTTGGGAAATTTTTGGATATTTTGAAAAGTCAACATTGATTCAAATGACCTAAAATTGCTAATGGGCCCATTTTTCTTCCACAATTCATCATTCCAAGCATGTGCACGACCACTTGGCCCAAAGGGAAGTATTTCTTCATTTTTTATTTATTTATTTGAATTTTTATTTATAATAATTCACTTAAATCAATTAAATATATGAAAAATATTTAACTTAACCTAACAAATCTTTTTGCACATGTAATCTACTCAATAATTCGTGCACATTCAAATATGGGAAGATTTGGATTGATTGGATCATAATTGGTACAAAATTGCATGAAAAAGATTGGAAAAAATATGATTGAAAATCAAATCTCAAAACCATGAATGCAATTGATTTGTTTGGTTTTTCTTGACCTAATTGATTCATTACATAAGCATGAACGAAAACCTAATGCCAAGGACCAGAAAAGCTGCACAGAAACCATTCACCAACTTGAAATTTTTCTCAAAAAAACTCAATTCTGAAAACTCACTTGCAGGGTGATACAAGCTTCAAAACCTATTCCATTGGCTTCCTGAAGGTTCACTGAACGTTTTCCAATCACAAACACTCATCAAAACGCCCGGAATTGGTACCATGGATTCAAACTATTTCATGAAAAATGCATAATCGTGTTTCATATTTTAGGCATTTTCATTGTGTTTTCTTGATGCATTCACACTAATTAACTTGTTCTGAAACTAACCATATGCCTGGATTGGATTATTACGCGCTATGTGCAAAAATACCATGTTCGTTTTTTAGGGTTGCAGGAGTTACAATTTGGGGCTTTTCACCCAAGGAAAAATTGGCCTTCCAGACCTACACCATTAGAATCAGCGCGTCTGGACAATCTTAAACCCACCCTCGCGCTCAATTTATGAGCGTCACAGGGCCATTCGCTATTTTCTTGTATCTTACCTATGGCAACGTTTACAAAACCGTTGCTAGTTTGTTCTTGTTTCAGAAAAAAATAAAACACAACGAAGAAGAAGGGTATGTGGCCAGCCATGACTGGATGCTTTGAATCTTGGCGCGCGATTTTCTGATTTAGGCCACTAGCGTTCGTTTTGTCTTATAATGATTCTCATGCATATAATATACAAAGTAAACAAATTGGTTCAGTGGCAAGGCACATACGCTGGCAACATCCATGACCTGGGTTTGAGCCCCAGGTTTTCACTTTCTCAATATTATTTTCCAATTAACAATCACATGCAGGTTCAACGTTATTGTTCCATGATACACCTTCAGAATCCAACGCCCACGCGTCCAATAGAACCAAATCAAAGGCTCAGATCTAAGGAATATGATGGACCCTGGTCAACGCCTCTGCACGTGAATAAAAAAGTCAAACGGACCATGCTAAATGGGCCAGAATGCTTGGGCTTCACCTCCATGTTGGGGACTACAACCCCCCTAGGTTTGCCATATTATTATTTTTTTTTATTATTTTCTATTTCCTTTTAAATTATTGTTTTAGTTAATTTATTACATTCATAAAATATAAAAAACACATAAAAATCAAGAAAATCAGAAAAGAGGAAAAATATAATAAATATTTTGTTTTGTAATTAAATTGTTCATAAGTTAATTAGTTAAATTAGGTTTAATTTTAATTCTTTTAATAAAAATCTAAAAAACATAGAATTAGGGTTTAATTAATTTTTATCCTTTTTATTGTTATTTCATAATAATTAAATAATTAAATATTTATTTTTATAATTAAATTTGCATGTAAATAAATTAGGGTTAATATTAGATTTTAATTTTCTTTTCTTAATAAATTAAAAATAAAATAGAATTAGGGTTAGCATTTAATTTCAATTAATTCCTTTTTTTTTAAATCCTAAAATACTAAAAATACCAAAAACAAGTTCTTTCTTTCTTTTTAATTTTAATCAATTCCATATAATTTAATTTTGTAAAAGGGTCCAACGCCCTCGTTCTTAATTTCTTATTAATTCGCATATTTATTTTATTTCGTTCAAATATTTATGTATCTCTCCCGAAGCCTTGTAATTAACTTCTCGCATTTTTAATTCCTTATTTTCTTTTACTTTCTTTATTTTTCTGTCAAATCGGGTCCTGGTTAATGTTGGCGATGTGGACCCACGCCATTTGTAATAGCTTAGAATTTACTTTTCTCGCAACTTTTTAACTGTTAATCAAAGGCATGAAAGAATGTATGGACAAAAATAAAAACAAGCGTAGAACACCAATAACATGACAAGATAAATGCAAATGAAAACGACACACGACTCGCACACACCCCCCCTAGGGTACGCCTCACTGTTGCCTTGCCTCGAAAGGTGATCGTCGAGTAGAGGATGTCTTAGTAAGTCCTCATGATCCGGGAACCTGACATGAGGGTAGCTTCTAAGGTGTCTTCCCATTGCTCTGGTGATCGCCATGTCCCGAACCTCGAATTGACCCGAACACCTCCAACGGTGGTGCTACCTACCTCTCAATGGTGGGATGGCACTACTTCAAAGGACATTTACACAGACGAATTCCTTAGGGTAGGTAGACGACTCGTAGATACTTGCTCTAATTTCAAAATAAAAATACTTTTCACACCGACACATTTTCAAAAGCTTTCGAAAGCAATTTTTCAAACACTCTTGAGGACCGATACAAGAGTCGAACTGGAATTTTCAAAGAAACTTTTTAAAACCCACAGTTGAAAAGCAAACAAACATTTTGAAAACACAAATGAGCAAGTATCTAAGAGCCCATGGATAACCATGGATAGAAAGGGTGTTAATACCTTCCCTTTCTATAACCTACCTCCCGAACCGAGAGCAATCTCTATAAGGAATTTTTCTGTGCTTTTGTCCTTTCCATTTGGAGAAAATAAAAGACGGTGGCGACTCTTGCTTCCGCGACATTTCGCGAACCAGCGTTAAACAGTCAGTTCCAGATCCACCGATCACAGAACTGGCGACTCTGCTGGGGATTCTTTATAAAGTGAGGTGTACCTTAGGGTTAGTTCATAACTGTGTTTTCAATTGTTTTCCTTGTGTGCTTTAAATTGTGGGACTGTCTTGGGAGTTCTATAGATCCTAACCCGGATCTGGGGATACCTTCTTAGAAAGTAGCAACAAGGCTGTGAGGGAACTGTGCGGGGTATACCGACATGGTTGAAACAGTCTGCTACGTTGATGTGGCACTTTGGTGTGTACCGGTAACCCTTGAGTTCAGTCAAGGAGAGTATGGGGCCTCCGCGTGGTGTCGTGAAGCATCAACAGACCTTAGGAACCTTAATTGAACAATCTTGGCCTCTTTAAGGTAGTGAGATAACTGACTTTGGTGCATTCCGAGGTTGGTTGATACTCGATACTACACTCAATTGAGGGTTGCTTTCCTGGAATATTTCGGTCGCCAGTTCAGTGGCTAAATCGAAACGATGAATAATGAAAGCAATCCCGTGATATTGGGACCCTTAGAACCCGGTTACTTCTGATAGGACAGGTTGAGCCCACCAACTTCAAGAGGGTAGTACCCCAAACTTCATGCTGGCCTAAACTCTAAGGGCTCTTTTGTGTGACTTGTGTGCCTTCGTACTTGACTATCTGCATGCTTGTTACCTGACACTTGTTTCTTGCAGGTTTTAGTTTGTAGTCCTTAATTGGGACTCATAACAAGGTATTAAGTTTCTTGCAGGTTATGTTTTAAGTCCTTAACTGGGACTCATGACAGGTTTACTTGAGTTTCTTGCAGGTTTTGGTTTGCAGTCCTTAATCGGGACTCATAACAGGGTTACTCACATTACCCCATGCATACCATAACATCATACCATTGCATACATCCAAAACCATTTCAAGGATCTCAAGGGCTTGTGATGCAGGTCATGATGAACCAACTGTCCATCAAAGGGCAAAGGGGATTTATTTTCCTCTAGACGAGGTCGTCAGGGGCCATGACCCACTGGATATGGTGAGCCTTTGATCCTTGAAGAAGGACTCTCAACAACATGAAGTACCTTCAATCAAGTTGCCAGTTTCCAACTCTAACAATTTGTTTACCCCTCGAGGTCCTTGAAATCATTGCATGCATATCATACATATCATTGCATAACAGGTACCCTTTCTCTGCAGGTTGCTTACCTTCTTCGCTGTTTATTTCAGCAGTCTCGTCATGAATCCTGAATCCTCAACCGAGCACACTATCAAGGCCCTCCAGGCTCAGAACGCCCAGTTCCAAGGGCTGATCATGAATTTGACCCAGGGGCAACAAGATCTGAAGGCTATGCTCTTGAAGAAGGAAAAGAAGAAGAAGAGGACTGTCTTGTTCAGCCCTAGACGCAGATCTAGGAACACACTGCAGGATGAAGCTGAGAGGACAACTCCGTCTGTGGGGAAAGGCAGTCATCAAGAAGAAAGGGTTCCCAGTCCAGTGGTCTCCGACAATGAGACAGATTTCAACGACGAACAGTATCCTCCGGCTGAGGATAGGTACAAACAGTTGGAAGACCGGCTAAGTGCTATGGAGATACAAAAAGTGCCTGGCCTGGACTTCGAGGATCTAGGTCTGTCTTCTGGGGTGGTGATCCCGCACAAATTCAAGGCACCTGCCTTTGCAAAGTATGACGGGGCATCCTGTCCAAAGCTGCATCTCAGGTCATACATGAGGAGGATCCAGCCCTACACGGCCGACAGGAACTTATGGATCCACTTTTTCCAGGAGAGTCTTTCAGGGACTCAGCTTGACTGGTTCTATCAACTGAATGGAGCCAACATCCGTACCTGGGAAGACTTAGCCACTGCATTCTACAAGCAGTACCAGTACAATGCCGACCTCGCTCCCACGCGCACTCAGCTTCAGGGGATGTCTATGGGTACGGGTGAAGGTTTCAAAGAATATGCCCAAAAATGGAGGGACCTTGCTGGAAGGGTACAACCACCTCTGACTGACCGTGAGCTCGTCGACATGTTCTTGGGGACCCTATCTGGGCCATTTTTCAACCACCTGATTGGGAATTCTGCTGCTGGGTTTACAGATCTGATCTTGACCGGGGAAAGAATAGAAGCTGGCATCAAGTCAGGGAAAATACAGAATGGTGACTCCTCGAACACTGAGAAGAAACAATCCAAAAGAGAATCTAGTGTTGTCAACGCAGTAACTATTGCAAAGTCGGCCGGTACTCCTCAGCGTCACCACCAACAAAGGGAAGAAAGACCTAAGAGGCAATTTACTCCCCTCGGCATGACCTTGTCACAGATATTGCCACAGCTGCTGGAAACCAAGTTGGTAACTCTCATGGATCCCCCGAAGAATCCTAACAGGACACCTTCAAGGTACAATCCCAATGCTCGCTGCGCCTATCATTCCGACAGCCCGGGGCATGCTACAGATGACTGTTGGACTTTGAGGAATAGGGTTCAAGATCTGATTGATGCAAAGGAAGTCCAGCTTGACTCTCCAGAGACTCCCAATGTGACAACTGCTCCCTTGCCAAGACATGGCTAGGATTGGATTTTTTGTTCATTCGAATGTTCAATTTGTAATCTTCTTTCAATGGTTCAAACATTTTGATTCATGTCAAACATTGTTATTTCATTAATGCACTACACATGTCTGTTTTGAAGTAACTATTTCGTATTCACTATGTGCAAATTATTTTCATATTTTTTCTGATGTCAACGCTCGATTAATAATTCTAAGCCTCTTGAGGGAGGATGACGAAAACGATACCACGATCTTTATAGTATGCTTTTGAACAGACCCCGCTGATGAGGTACAGGCATTGTTTCAATCCCTAAACACTGGAGTTATAAGGATGATAATCCCTCGTCAACCCCTCTGAGCCAAAGAAGTAGGAGTTTTTCTTTTCGAAATTTAAAACCCTTAATCACAACCTGGGGCAGGGTAGTCTCTCAGTTGATCCAAGTGCATAACGAATGGCACCAAAGAGGTCCTTACAAAACAAAGAAAGACAGTGATGGTTCCGAATAACCAATGAAGAAAGGCAGTCATTATCTCAAAAGATAAAAAACCCATTAAGTCAAAACCCATGAAGGAGACTTAAAAAACTGGGGCATCCCGCTGACTGTAATTCCAAAAAAAGGAAACAGTTCAGGCAAAAAAAGAAAGGGATAACGAAAATCAAAAAAGAAAGAGGTCCTACAAACCCTCAGCAAAAAAGGAGATGACTGCCTATTCAAATAAACGTTCAATATCTGAATCATCATTAGTATATCAAAGCAAAGACTCAAACAAGGTCTAACGTATGATCAACTGAGTTTAGGTTTGAAGAACATCACAAAGAGTGGGTGGGTACAAATAAATTTTGAGCTTTTATCCTTTGTTTCTTAAACCGTGAACCAGGCCACGTTATAACCCTTAAAAGTCCTAGCTGAAGCATGGGTTAGTTCGAAAGCATACTGTTACGAAAGGTATCCTGACTCCTTAAGGCCTACGGCAAATACGGAGTTGACATCACATTTTACAAACAGTCATTTGTTTTATGAAAAAAGAATGCATTTTCAAAATCTTCAAGACAGACATAGGCTTTGCATTTTTAACATAACTTTGTTTGCGTATGAATTTTTGTTTGAACAGTAGGGAAATTCGCACAATGAAAGTCTAATGAGCAAAAGCATTCCCACTCAAGGGGCATGGCAGAATTATGGTCCATCATCTGGGGCAGTCCAATCAAGATTCAGGGAATCTCTCAAGGCCAAATAGCCTGGGGCAAATCTCCGCCTGAGTCACTTGGGGCATTCCAACAATGAATCTTGCCTGATTAAACATCTTCTGGTAGCATGACAAAACACTTCTGACAGGGGCAATTCCCTACATCCTAAGGACACGGACATAGTCGAAAAAATACTGCGCATAATCAAAGACCCGCTAGGTTGACATACCTAGGCAAAAGTAAGGGCTTCCCGGCGAACCAAAAGGGTTCGGGCAAAATGAAGGGATGAAATGAAAAAAATCTGTACACCCGGCAAGTCGAAAACCTGAAAAGGCGGCTTGGGCAAAAAAGGGTATCCCGGTGGACTGAAAACCCGAAAGGGCGGTCCAGGCAAAAGTTAGGGATCAAAGCGTATGACTATGTCCCGGCATCTCGTCACCTGCCTACCGGAAGAAGATTTGTTAATCGGCAGTCATCAAACACCTTCACAGGTCTTCCTCTCCAATATCAGAAACTGGGGCAATAATGAGTTGTCTAAATGATCCGGTTGCTCTGTCCACCGAAGGGCCAAGGTAAGTTCAGCTGAAGAATGCAACCAAGAGCGAACGCGTCTCCCGGCTTTATTCAAAGGGTTATTTCCTTAACAGGATATAACTGGGTTATCCTCAGCCAAAAGCCACGGAAAGATCATCGTCGACACAGTCTTCTTATCCCCAGCGAAGTCTATCAACACTTCCAACACAGCAAAGATATCCCCAGCAAACTATTATCAACAACTCAGCAAAGCATCTCTATCCCCACAGAGTATCGCTCCCCAGCATGGTCGCTAGAGTACTTTTCTCCCCGCAGAGTTATTCCATTCGCCAAGTCTATTCCCCCACGGAGTTATCTTCTCCTATCGGTATTCTTGCAACTATCATCCCCAGCAGAAGCAAAATCTATCCTTCAACATCAGCCCAGGAGTGACTTCCCGGCATCCGTCAAGGATCTATTTTCCTAGACGCAGATACATTCATAAACATCACATTTTCATACATCATGATACCTGCATATACGCATCATGTCATGCAATCTCATTTATGTCGTTGCTTGATCCATATCGTGTACTGCATATGACTGACCTTTACCTTTCAGGAAGGATACAGTTAAATGATCAATCCAGTCAAAGAAGACAAATACAGTCAAAAGAGACCAATCCAGTCAAAGAAGACAAATCCAGTCAAAGAAGACAAATCCAGTCAAAGAAGACAAGCCCAGTTAAATCCCAAAGGTTTTTCTGATGCTCATCAAGTCAAAAGAAGACAAGCCCAGTTAAATCCCAAAGGTTTTTCTGATGCTCATCCAGTCAAAAGAAGACAAGTCCAGTTAAAATTACTTCCACTCGTCGTTATAGACACTCGTCGTTATAGACACTCGTCATGATAGACACTCGTCGTGATAGACACTCGTCGTTATAGACACTCGTCGTGATAGACACTCGTCTTTATAGACACTCGTCGTGATAGACACTCGTCGTGATAGACACTCGTTGTTATAGACACTCGTCGTTATAGACACTCGTCGTTATAGACACTCGTCGTGATAGACACTCGTCGTGATAGACACTCGTCGTGATAGACACTCGTCGTTATAGACACTCGTCGTGATAGACACTCGTCGTGATAGACACTCGTCGTTATAGACACTCGTCGTGATAGACACTCGTCGTGATAGACACTCGTCGTGATAGACACTCGTCGTGATAGACACTCGTCGTGATAGACACTCGTCGTGATAGACACTCGTCATGATAGACACTCGTCGTGATAGACACTCGTTGTTATAGACACTCGTCGTGATAGACACTTGTCGTGATAGACACTCGTCGTGATAGACACTCGTCGTGATAGACACTCGTCGTGATAGACACTCGTCGTTATAGACACTCGTCGTTATAGACGCTCGTCGTGATAGACACTCGTCGTTATAGACACTCGTCGTTATAGACACTCGTCGTGATAAGACACTCGTCGTTATAGACACTCGTCGTTATAGACCACCCGTCCGTGGAAATAACCTGTCAGTAGAGACAACTCACCAACCTTACTAATTCCCTTTTAGGTTATAATTTCCTATGGTCCTCTCCCCGATGGTGCGTGAGATGTAATTCCCTTTCAGATTATAATTTCCTATGGTCCTCTCCCCGACGGTGCGTGAGATGTAATTCCCTTTCAGATTATAATTTCCTTTGGTTCTCTTCCTGATACTGCGAAGATGATAATTCCCACCAAGATTTTCTCAACGAGCATTGTTGAGGTTAAAGTCACCCAAGGTTCTCTTACCGTTCATGCTAAGGTAGTAACCATCCCTGGTTCATTCATCATCTTGTGAAGCTCCAGACTCAGCTCCTGTAATCAGTCAGGACACATCTATACCAAGCATCCGAAAATCAACTCCTGCAACGTGTCAGGTACTCATTTTTTCTTTTGCAGGTATGCAGGTTCTCGCTAAGGAATCTCGTACGCGATCAACATCCAGATGGCATCTATAATCCCATCATCCTATCCACCAATCTCTAAATGGCATCTATAAGCCCATTTCCACCATCACACTGCTACTATGTGAGCGCAAATTTCTGGGCACTTTAGTGTTCAATCATCTTCTACCCTCGGATTACGAAAGGCACGTCAGCCAATCTGCATCCTCAGGTCTAAGAAGATTGAACAGGGGCAACTGTTGTACCCCAAAATTTGCCCTCCCATATTCTTCAAGAAATTGCCAAGTCAAGCTTCAAAATTCCCCAAGGGTTGCACAGTACAAGGCCTCCTAAGCAGTCAAAATTAGGGTTTGTGATCTGATCAAGAAATTGAAGTTTTCAAGAACCCAATCAAGTCTCACATGCCTATAAACATGGTCAAGCATCCTCATATCAAGTTTCAAGGCTTTCAGCTCAAAATTGCACAGTCAAAACCCTAAATTGCACTACAGTCAACTGTAGGGGCAAAATGGTCATTTGACAGTCAAAAGTTCAAATTTTTGGTCAACATATCATTTTGAAGCCACAAACATCATTTTATCAATACTTGATCATGATTCTCAAAGCTTGGCTCAAAAATCATCAAGATGCAAAAGTTTCCTTATTTGGACAGCTGAAAAAGTCAACTGCAAATTGACCAGGGCATAACTTTCACATGGATTATCAGAAAAATTCCATCCAAAGCTCATTTTGAATAGAAAGACATTTCCTACAACTCATCTTCATACTTCAAGTCCAAGAAATGCTCTCACAAAAAGTTATCAATTTCAACATTATAGGTCATTTTCAAAAGTCAACAAAAAGGGACTTTAATTCAAAGGCCATAACTTGAGATTGGTAAATCAAAATGACATGGGATCAAAGGCATTGGTTAGAGGACTCAAAGACCTTTCCAAAATGTCCAAGAACAGGAGCAAAGCTTAAAGATTGAGCAAGTTATGCCTTGTGGAAGTTGGGAAATTTTTGGATATTTTGAAAAGTCAACATTGATTCAAATGACCTAAAATTGCTAATGGGCCCATTTTTCTTCCACAATTCATCATTCCAAGCATGTGCACGACCACTTGGCCCAAAGGGAAGTATTTCTTCATTTTTTATTTATTTATTTGAATTTTTATTTATAATAATTCACTTAAATCAATTAAATATATGAAAAATATTTAACTTAACCTAACAAATCTTTTTGCACATGTAATCTACTCAATAATTCGTGCACATTCAAATATGGGAAGATTTGGATTGATTGGATCATAATTGGTACAAAATTGCATGAAAAAGATTGGAAAAAATATGATTGAAAATCAAATCTCAAAACCATGAATGTAATTGATTTGTTTGGTTTTTCTTGACCTAATTGATTCATTACATAAGCATGAACGAAAACCTAATGCAAAGGACCAGAAAAGCTGCGCAGAAACCATTCACCAACTTGAAAATTTTCTCAAAAAAACTCAATTCTGAAAACTCACTTGCAGGGTGATACAAGCTTCAAAACCTATTCCATTGGCTTCCTGAAGGTTCACTGAACGTTTTCCAATCACAAGCACTCATCAAAACGCCCAGAATTGGTACCATGGATTCAAACTATTTCATGAAAAATGCATAATCGTGTTTCATATTTTAGGCATTTTCATTGTGTTTTCTTGATGCATTCACACTAATTAACTTGTTCTGAAACTAACCATATGCCTGGATTGGATTATTACGCGCTATGTGCAAAAATACCATGTTCGTTTTTTAGGGTTGCAGGAGTTACAATTTGGGGCTTTTCACCCAAGGAAAAATTGGCCTTCCAGACCTACACCATTAGAATCAGCGCGTCTGGACAATCTTAAACCCACCCTCGCGCTCAACTTAAGAGCGTCACAGGGCCATTCGCTATTTTCTTGTATCTTACCTATGACAACGTTTACAAAACCGTTGCTAGTTTGTTCTTGTTTCAGAAAAAAAATAAAACACAACGAAGAAGAAGGGTACGTGGCCAGCCATGACTGGATGCTTTGAATCTTGGCGCGCGATTTTCTGATTTAGGCCACTAGCGTTCGTTTTGTCTTATAATGATTCTCATGCATATAATATACAAAGTAAACAAATTGGTTCAGTGGCAAGGCACATACGCTGGCAACATCCATGACCTGGGTTCGAGCCCCAGGTTTTCACTTTCTCAATATTATTTTCCAATTAACAATCACATGCAGGTTCAACGTTATTGTTCCATGATACACCTTCAGAATCCAACGCCCACGCGTCCAATAGAACCAAATCAAAGGCTCAGATCTAAGGAATATGATGGACCCTGGTCAACGCCTCTGCACGTGAATAAAAAAGTCAAACAGACCATGCTAAATGGGCCAGAATGCTTGGGCTTCACCTCCATGTTGGGGACTACAACCCCCCTAGGTTTGCCATATTATTTTTTTTTTTTATTATTTTCTATTTCCTTTTAAATTATTGTTTTAGTTAATTTATTACATTCATAAAATATAAAAAACACATAAAAATCAAGAAAATCAGAAAAGAGGAAAAATATAATAAATATTTTGTTTTGTAATTAAATTGTTCATAAGTTAATTAGTTAAATTAGGTTTAATTTTAATTCTTTTAATAAAAATCTAAAAAACATAGAATTAGGGTTTAATTAATTTTTATCCTTTTTATTGTTATTTCATAATAATTAAATAATTAAATATTTATTTTTATAATTAAATTTGCATGTAAATAAATTAGGGTTAATATTAGATTTTAATTTTCTTTTCTTAATAAATTAAAAATAAAATAGAATTAGGGTTAGCATTTAATTTCAATTAATTCCTTTTTTTGAAATCCTAAAATACTAAAAATACCAAAAACAAGTTCTTTCTTTCTTTTTAATTTTAATCAATTCCATATAATTTAATTTTGCAAAAGGGTCCAACGCCCTCATTCTTAATTTCTTATTAATTCGCATATTTATTTTATTTCGTTCAAATATTTATGTATCTCTCCCGAAGCCTTGTAATTAACTTCTCGCATTTTTAATTCCTTATTTTCTTTTACTTTCTTTATTTTTCTGTCAAATCGGGTCCTGGTTAATGTTGGCGATGTGGACCCGCGCCATTTGTAATAGCTTAGAATTTACTTTTCTCGCAACTTTTTAACTGTTAATCAAAGGCATGAAAGAATGTATGGACAAAAATAAAAACAAGCGTAGAACACCAATAACATGACAAGATAAATGCAAATGAAAACGACACACGACTCGCACACACCACCCCTAGGGTACGCCTCACTGTTGCCTTGCCTCGAAAGGTGATCGTCGAGTAGAGGATGTCTTAGTAAGTCCTCATGATCCGGGAACCTGGCATGAGGGTAGCTTCTAAGGTGTCTTCCCATTGCTCTGGTGATCGCCATGTCCCGAACCTCGAATTGACCCGAACACCTCCAACGGTGGTGCTACCTACCTCTCAATGGTGGGATGGCACTACTTCAAAGGACATTTACACAGACGAATTCCTTAGGGTAGGTAGACGACTCGTAGATACTTGCTCTAATTTCAAAATAAAAATACTTTTCACACCGACACATTTTCAAAAGCTTTCGAAAGCAATTTTTCAAACACTCTTGAGGACCGATACAAGAGTCGAACTGGAATTTTCAAAGAAACTTTTTAAAACCCACAGTTGAAAAGCAAACAAACATTTTGAAAACACAAATGAGCAAGTATCTAAGAGCCCATGGATAACCATGGATAGAAAGGGTGCTAATACCTTCCCTTTCTATAACCTACCTCCCGAACCGAGAGCAATCTCTATAAGGAATTTTTCTGTGCTTTTGTCCTTTCCATTTGGAGAAAATAAAAGACGGTGGCGACTTTTGCTTCTGCGACATTTCGCGAACCAGCGTTAAACAGTCAGTTCCAGATCCACCGATCACAGTACCATTGTCCATAATGATCCTCTCTGGTACACCATATCGATAGATCAGATTGTGCCGAGTGAACCGTGCCACGACATTCTTGGTTACGGTAGCAAAGGAAGCTGCTTCAAACCACTTCATAAAGTAATCAATAGCTACCAGGATAAAGCGATGCCCGTTGGATGCCGTAGGTCTGATCTCGCCGATCATATAAATGCCCCACATTGCAAAAGGCCAAGGTGCTGTCAAGACGTTTAGAGGAACTGGAGGTATGTGCACCTTGTCAGCATAGACTTGACACTTGTGACATGTCCGAGAATGCTGATAACAGTCAGCTTCCATCGTGGACCAATAATATCCTACCCGAAGGATTTTATTTGCCATGGTGTGTCCACTGGAATAAGTTCCGAAAGTACCTTCGTGTAAATCTGCCATGATCCTTTCTGCTTCATTCTTATCCACACATCGCAGTAGGGTCGAATCATGGTTACGCTTGTAAAGGATGCCATTGCTGATGAAGAACTTTGCTGCGAACCTCCTCAAAAACTTCTTGTCATTAACAGATGCACCCTCGGGGTATTCCTGAGCTTCAAGATACCTCTTCACCTCATGATACCAGGGCTTTTATGTTACCTCTTCAGTCTCAAGATCACATCAATGTGCAGGTTCTTCCAATATTTCAATGATAATCCGGGGAACTTCATTGTCCCAATTGACTTTGAACATAGAAGACATTGTAGCCAGCGCGTCCGCCAACTGATTCTCCTCTCTAGGGAAGTGTTCAAAGGTTATCTCCTCGAAATGGGGAAGCAATGTCAATACATACTCCTTTTAAGGAATAAGATTTTGGTGTTTCGTATCCCACTCGCCTTTGATCTGACTGATCACGAGAGCGGAATCTCCGAAGACACTTAGAAACTTAATCCTTAGGTCAATTGCTGCTCGAAGACCTATGATGCACGCTTCATACTCTGCCATGTTGTTAGTGCAATTGAAACATAGTCGGGCGGTAAACGAAGTATGAGAGCCTTTAGGAGATATGATCACGGCGCCAATGCCATTACCCAAAGAGTTTGAAGCTCCATCAAAGTACATAGACCATCGGGATCCTTCCTCAGGTCCTTCATACGGTCCAGGTGTTTCACAATCAGTCACCAACATGATATTCTCGTCCGAGAATTCAAAGTTCATAGACTGGTAATCATCCACAGCCTGATGTGCCAAATGGTCTTCCAACACACTTCCCTTGATTGCCTTTTGGGTCGTGTACTGGATGTCATACTCAGTCAGAATCATCTTCCATCTTGCTATTCTTTCGGACAAGGCAGACTTTTCGAAGATATACTTGATTGGATCCATCTTTGATATCAATAGAGTAGTATGAGTCAGCATATACTGTCTCAGCCGGCGAGCAGCCCATGCCAAAGCGCAACAAGTTTTCTCGAGCAGTGAGTATTGGGTCTCACAGTCGGTAAACTTTTTGCTAAGGTAGTAAATAGCATGCTCTTTTCGGCCAGACTCGTCATGCTGACCCAGCACACACCCCATTGAGTTGTCGAGTACTGTCAAGTATAAGATCAGAGGTCTCCCTTCAACTGGTGGCATCAGAATAGGTGGCTCTTAGAGATACTCTTTGATCCTTTTGAAAGCGGCCTGACATTCATCGTTCCAACGTACTACTTGATCTTTCTTCAGCAGCTTGAAGATTGGCTCACAAGTAGCAGTCAGGTGCGAGATGAATCGGGCACTGTAGTTCAGACGTCCCAGAAAGCCTCTGACTTCTTTCTCTGTTCTGGGAGCTGGCATTTCCTGTATAGCCTTCACTTTGGCAGGATCCACTTGAATACCTTTGTCGCTCACGACGAAACCCAGCAGCTTACCAGATCTCACCCCGAAGGTGCACTTGTTCGGGTTTAACCTCAACTTGTATAACTTCAACCTGTCAAATAGCTTCTGCAGATGGTCAAGATGTTCTTCCTCATTCTGGGATCTTGCAATCATGTCGTCGACGTATACCTCAATCTCATGATGGATCATGTCATGAAACAGAGCAACCATGGCACACTGGTACGTTGCCCCAACATTTTTCAATCCAAAAGGCATGACCTTGTAGAAAAACGTACCCCATTGAGTAACAAAAGTTATCTTCTCCATGTCTTCGGGAGCCATCTTTATCTGATTATAACCGGAGAAACCATCCATAAAGGAGAATACCTTATGCTGAGCGGTGTTGTCAACCAGAACGTCGATATGAGGTAGAGGGAAGTCATCCTTGGGGCTTGCCCTGTTCAGATCCCTATAGTCAACACACATTCGAACCTTACCATCCTTCTTCAGCACAGGAACCACATTGGCCACCCACTGAGGGTAAGAAGTAACTGCTAGAAAACCGGCGTCAAACTGTTTCATCACTTCAGCCTTGATCTTCTCAGACATCTCTGGGCGCATTTGGCGGACCTTCTGTTTCACTGGAGAGAAGTCTTCCTTGGTAGGCAGGCGATGAACCACAATATCGGTATCCAACCCAGGCATATCTTTGTAAGACCAGGAAAAGATCTCAACGTAGTCATGCAACATCTGAATCAACCATTGTTTCACACTAAGCTCCAGATTTGCACCAATCTTAACCTCTTTCTTATCTGTCTCTGTACCCAGATTCACTGATTCCACCGGCTCTTCATGCGGCTGAATAACCCTCTCTTCTTGGAGTAACAGTCTTGCATATTCACCAGGAACTTCTCAATCATCTTCACCTTCGTCTTTGGCTAAGTTGATCGGATTTTCGAAGTCATAACTGGAAGTAGCAGAGTCGTTACCAGTGAGATCCAGAGTGGATGTAGACCTGTATATGTGAGTGTGTGTAAAATAGCTGTTTTGCAATATAATAAAAGAAAAACAAGGAGCGCAAGATTTGAAATGCAAGAAACGTCCAATGCTTTTATTAATGATATATGAAAATGACACACATAAAGCCCTCACAAATGAAGCCACGGTGCCCTGGGTAAGACACCGGGCCGTAAAGTTTAAAACATTGTCTGTTACAAATTCAAAACAAAAGTTTCATTACTGGGTAACAAAAGTAATAGGGATGAAGTCCTTTGCTGTCCAGTTGCTTGGTCCACTGTCGGTAGTAGGATAGATCCAGTTGTCGAACTCAGACTCTTCCACATCGTCTTCAATGGAATTCACTCTCGAGTTGCTGATGAACATGGGAGGTCTTCCGATTTGTGCATTCTGAACAGCCCTTTGAGCTTTTACAGTGAAACCCAAACCAAACTTGTTAGTCTTCTGTGTAAAATCAGGGAGTCGTCCCCAATTTGCACACCCACCTTTCTCAATAACAGCCCGGGCATCCTTGAAGGAAGCCATCTTCATAGGAGAATCTTCAACAACAGTCTCAGGTGATGCCAGTGTCTGGGGAATCTCTTCAAAATTATGAAACGGGGTCTCAATGAACTCCCCATCCATCTCTATATATCGGAAAGAGTTGAGGTGGCTCACCATGTACTCTTCCTCTCCTTGCACTGTCACAATCTTCCCTTTGACCGGGTACTTCATTTTCTGGTGGAGCGTTGAGGTTACGGCCCCAGCTTTATGGATCTATGGGAGACCCAGCAAACAAGAATAAGATGGTCGAATGTCCATCACATATAATGTAGACATGAAAACCTGAGAACCAACCTTAATCAGATTATCAACTTCTCCATGCACCATCCTCTTAGACCCATCAAAGGCCCTGACGATAATGTTGCTTGGCTTCAGCTCCAACCCTTCACAATCCAACCGGTCTAGAGCTTTCTTAGGAAAAACGTTCAATGAGGAACCAGTATCCACCAATACACGAGCAAGAGTAGTGCCCTTGCATTCAATGGAGACATGCAGGGCATCGTTGTGATTGTTCCCCTTAGCCGTCAAGTCGGTGTTAGAGAAACCCAACCCATTATCAGCAGTCAGGTTGGCTACGCAATCTGTAAACTGATCAGCTGATGTCTCTTGTGGCACGTGGGCAGTATTCAAGAAGGTAATCAGAGCCTTGGCATGGGCTTCTGAGCATAGCAATAGTGACAACATAGAAATCTTGGACGGGGTTTGCCCCAGCTGCTCAACTACATTGTAGTCACTCTTTTTTATGATTTTCAGAATCTCTTCCATCTCTTGTTTAGAAGCTTCAACAGTAATCGTCTTTGGCGCCTCCATCTGGGCAGGCTCACTGGTGGTCCCTTTGCCCCGAGTGTCAGATGACTCGGCGACAGGGGTAAGAATAGGAACTTGAACAGGAATAGTAGCAGGTACACTGGAAGGTTTAATAACAACAGGTTTCCGGGCAGTTGGCAGAGAGATATCAGGTGAGAACAGTCTCCCGTTGCGGGTGACTTTAACAGGTCCAACAATATTGCTGACGTCAGTATCAACATCCAACTCTTGTTTAACTCCATGAAAATAAACATCAGCCCCGTAGTGCCAAGGGACAGATTTATCAGAGGTATATGGGATGGGCCCCGGAACAGTGATGATCACAGGTGCGATTCTTGGAACAGATGTAATTCTAACAGGCTTCCTCGAGGGAGCCTTGGAAGAATTGTCGAAAATGGTGATAATGGCAACTTCTTCAGTATGAACTACAGGAGCAACAGTCTTTTCAAACAGAATCTCTTTACTATCCATCAGGCATTGGACACCTGATTTCAAAAGTGGGCAACCAGTTGGTAGAACAGAACACATACGACAATCTTCGTCACAGCCCGGAAATAAACCGGCTAGCAAAAGGTTCTTCTTCACGATCATCAAAGGGGTAACAATGTCATTCACAGAAACCACAAACAAGTCTTCATCTACAGCGTTCACTCCATGCTTGGGCATAGGAGCAGTCACAACATTAGGTCTCTCGGACGCCTCGAACTCAATCTCCTTAGCATCAATTAAGTCATGTACCTTGTTCTTCAAAACCCAACAATCATCTGTATCATGCCCCGGGCTATCAGAGTGAAAATCACAACGGGCATTAGGGTTGTACTTCGGTGATGTTGTATTTGGATTCTTTGGGGCTTCCCTTGGAATCACTAGATTGGTTTTCAACAACTGCGGCAGAATCTGGGACAAAGTCATGCTGAGACGGGTGAATTGCCTTCAAGGTCTCTCGTCCTTTTGTTGATTGTTGTGCTGAGCAGCACCAGCAGGTCTTGAAATAACAACCGCATTAACAGCTTGGCGGTGTTCAGGTCTATTATGGTTTTTCAAACTGTAGACATCACTGGACTCTTTCTTAAAGGGCTTCTTCTCGGTGCTTGATGAAGCACCATTTTGTATCTTACCAGCCTTAATACCAGCCTCAATCCTCTCACCGGTCATAATTAGCTCTGTAAACCCAGACGAAGAGCTTCCAATCAGATGGTTGAAAAATGGACCAGACAGGGTCCCCAGAAACATATCCACAAGCTCCCGATCAACCAAGGGTGGTTGTACTCTTCCGGCGAGGTCCCTCCACTTCTGAGCATAACCTTTGAAACCTTCGCCCATTCCCATTGACATACCCTGGAGTTGGGTCCACGTGGGAGCGAGGTCGGAATTGTACTGGTATTGCCTGTAGAAAGCAGTAGCCAAATCTTCCCAACTACGGATACTGGCTCCGTCCAACTGATAGAACCATTCAAGCTGAGTCCCTGAGAGACTGTCTTGAAAGAAATGGATCCATAAGTTCTTATCAGCGGTGTACGACTGAATCTTCCTTACATATGACCAGAGGTGCAGCTTTGGACAAGAAACTCTGTCATACTTAGCAAAGGCTGGTGCCTTGAACTTGTGGGGAATCACCACCCTAGATGATAGACGCAGATCACCAAAGTCCAGACCAGGAACTTTCTGAACTTCCATATCACTCAACCGGTCTTCCAGTTGCTTGTATCTATCCTCGGCCGGAGGATACTGGTCTTCGTCGAAATCCGTCTCGTTGTCGGAGACCACAGGGCTAGGAGCCCTCCTTTCTTCCTGACTATCTTTCCCTCCAGATGAGGTGGTCAAATCAACTTCATCCCGAAGCCTGTTTCCAAACCTGGGACCAGCGTTGAACATGATTGTCCTCTTCTTCTTCTTCTTCTATTTCAGAATTAGGGTCTTCAGATCCTGCTGACCTTTAGCTAGATTCATGGACAACTCTTGAAATTGGGAATTTTGGGCCTGTAGGGCCTTGATGGCTTGCTCAGTAGATGGTTCAGCAGACATGATGAGTGCTGAAATAATCAGCGAAGAAGATAAGAGACCTGTAATGGGTACCTGTTATGGAGTGCATGGGATGAAATGTGTATGATATGATTTCAAAGACAATCGGGAGATTCAAATTTGTAAACCAGAAAGGAAACACACTTTATTAGATAAACTTTGAAATTCAAATTGTTCAACTGATGCCCTTAAGGCGTTACATGAAAGGAAATACTGAAAAGTAAACAAAAAATGGAAAGGAAATCATCAAAGGACAATCAGTGCTCCCATGGTCTCTTCTTGTCGGTGCGGACGTAGTCATTGAGAATCTGCTCGTTCTCCAGCTGCCTAGTCAACTTCTGGATCTTCTGCTCTTGCTCGTTGAACCTTTCTCGGTAAGAATCCCGTTCTTCTCTCAGTTGCATCCAAGACCTCTTCAGTGCCCCAATGTCAGTGGGCATATGAGGATGGAGTATGGTTGGAAGAACCCCTTCTTCATTAGCAACTTCAACAATGATAGGCAGGACGGCTTCATACAGCATACCCAGCTTTTGGGCACGGATACTGACCCATCTGAGATATGGCTCCATTGGGAGAGACGTCTTTGGACCCAGCTCATGTGGATCAGATCTGTGAACTCTATCCCAAGCCCTTATGAACCTGCGGCATAACTCGTTGCTATCCCCTTGAAAATCAAAGATGATATGAGGCATTAGCAGCTCATGAGGTCCTTCTCTTCTGGAACGCCCAAACTGACGTAAGGCCAAGCACGGATTGTAAGAAATCCCTCTATAGGTTCCTATCAGTGGAACATTGGGGTACTCCCCACAGCGATCAATGATAGCCACCTCATCCATACCCTTGATAGTCCAGATGATGTCATTATGAGAGAGACATAACTCTATAGGCCCAGCCCATGCCTTCTTTGTTCTTCAGCGCTGATTTGGGAAGATGCGAAATAAACCACCTTGCCAATAATGGAGCACAACACATCAAGGTTCCCCGCTTTCGGGCAGTACGGGCATAAAGCTGATGAAGAATGTCACCCAAGAGAGTGGGCACAAGATTCCGAGAGATGAAGATTTTCACTGCATTCACATCAACAAAGGAGTCAGGGTTCGGAAACAAAACCAAGCCATATATCAAAAGAGCCAGAATATCCTCGAATGCCTTGAAGTCTAGACTATCCCAGAAATAATTAGCCTTACCAACCAAGAACTTAGTCAGAAAGACCTTTGCTCCACTTCTAGTCTCCCAATTAGCCATAACCTCATCCTTGGTCAAATGAAGGTCTGCAGCAATCTCTTCCGGTCTCAGAATCTTCTCCCAGCAAGTAAACGGGGTCTGCTCCAGAATAGAGATACCGAGCAGCTTAGAGAACTCTTCTAGGGTAGGAACCAACTGGTAGTCCTGGAAGGTAAAGCAATGATACAGCGGATCATAGAACTGGACTAGGACACTCATCATCTGCTCGTCCAACTTGGAGGTGACCAAACTGAGAAGATAACCATGTCTCCTGAGGAAGGAAGTAGTATCAGGCATCTTTGCAATCAGATCTTTAAGCAAGGTGGGAACCTGGACAAAGTTGATCCGGATGGTATTCCTACGCATGGGCATCATGATGACCTACAAAACAGAACAAAGATGAATCCCTCCTGTCTTTGAAATAGGTTAGTCCAATGCAATATGTATGCAATGTTATGATGTCATGATAGTAAGCACACCACAAGTATCCACAAATAGCAAACATGGTAAAGGCACACAAGTCACACAGAGAGCCCTTAGATTTCAGGCTGGCAAGGAGCTTAGGTACTACTCTCTTTCAGTTCAGTTGGTTTAAACCTGTCCTAAAAATAGTAACCGGGTTCTAGAGGATCTCAATATCACTGACTACCCTCAATCGGTCATAATTCCAATTTAGCAACCTTTTCTTGCGGCCGGAATCATCACGAGAGTTTAGTCTCAATGAGTGTAGCATACTGCTACTGTTCTATGGCCAAGTTGGTCAATTTAAAGGTTCTAAGGTCAGTTGGTGCTTAATGACCCCTTAGATGACCCATATTCTCCTCGTTCCAACACAAGGGATATCGGTACAATCTAAAGTGCCACACCAACGTAGCTACTACTTCAACCATATCGGTCTACGCCGTACAGTTCCCTCATAGTTTATTGCTACTTACCTAAAGGGTATCCCCAGATCCGGGTTAGGATCTATAGAAACTCCGATACAAGCCCACAAATATAAAGCATACAAAGAAAACAATTGAAAACACAATGATCTAATCCTAAGGTACACCCCACTTATTAAGATCCCCAGCAGAGTCGCCAGTTCTATGATACGGTGGGAGAGAACTGACTGTTTTTTGGAATGCTGGTCCGCGTTTTGCGTTTGTTTTCGCAAAATGTCGCGGTAAGAAAGAGTCTCCACCGTCTTTTATTTTATCCAACAAGGAAAGGAAAAAAGCATAGGAAAATTCCTTTTTCGAGATGTTTCTCGGGTTCGGGGGGTAGATTATAGAAAGGGAAGGTGTTAGCACCCTTTCTATCTGTGGTTATCCACGGGCTCTTAGGTACTTGCTCATAGTGTTTTCAAAATTTTCTTTTCTTTGTGTTTGTGAGTTTGGAAGGAGTTTTTGTTTGAAAGGTGTAAGTGCGAAAAGTTTTGTTTTGTTTTGAGAGAGCAAGTACTTAAGAACCATCTACCTACTCGAAAAAGGAATTAATCTGTGCTATCTTCCTTTAGACAATGCTATCCCACTATTGATGAGTAGGTAGCATCATCGTTGGAATTTTAAGGGTCAATTCGATTAAGGGACGTGTGGTCACTAAAGCAATGTTAGGACGCCTTAATGGTAACCCTAATGTCTTAGATCATTTTTCCGAGGCAACTATGATCTTTGGACAAGAGGGCGACCTCTAAAACTTCTTATACTCAATGACCACGTTCGAAGGCAACCAAGTGAGGTGTACCCTAAGAGTGCGCATGTGCGAGTGTGTTGTTTCGGTTAATTTTATCTTTGTACATGTCAATGGTTATCTATGTTGATTTTAGGTTAAACATTCATTCTTGTTATGCATCCCTATTATTAGACATCTAACAGTTATATTTTGCGGAAAATAAATTGCGGAATATAAACTAACTATTACAAGGCGTCGGGTATTTACATCGCCAAAAGCAACCCTAATTATCTATTACATTCCGGGAACAAATACAATATGATATAAAATGGATCGCGTGTGGGAAATTAAATTGAGCGCAAGTAGGGTTTTGACCCTTTTTTGAAAGAAAGTGATTTTTTGTTATTTTTGGATTAAAAGGAATTAAATTAAGTTAACAATTAAATTAATAAACTAATTAATTAATTAAAATATTTTTGGATTTTTTTTATATTTAAAGAAATAAAATAAATGTGATCAAAGTTAGTAAAACCTAATTATCTAAATTAATTTTAATTATTGCAAAAAAACATTAAAGTTATTTTCTAATTAAACTAAATTAATTAAATTAATATTTATTTACAAAAATAAAGTGTCGACTTTCCTTTCAAATCAGACAAGTTTGGCCTGGGATTCACCTCAACTGCTCAGAAGGCCGTGCGCCGCACCCGTGCCGAAGGGCCACCTGTGAAGATCAGCCACCAATGGGTTAATGCACTAGAGGACAGTGAAGAAGATGGCAGCCTGGAAGACTGGATATTCCCTACTGTCGGTGGAGGACTGTGCAACTGGGAAGCAAAAGACTTTGTTCCGATTACTTTCATACCGCAGTAATTTATCTTTTCCATTTCTGTTGGATCTGTAATACTTTACAAACAATTCGTACTTTTTCAACCTTGTGTCTTACCCGAGGCACATAGGTCCATTTGTAAGGGTTCTTATTTCATTTTCATATGTCATTTTAATGAATCATGGACGTTTTTCATATATAAACCTTTTGTGCTCATTGTCTTTCTTTTACATTTTGTTGTTTTAAGATGGCTATGCCCTTACACACACCCACACTCACAAATGCAGGTACCCTTCCACTCCGGAACCCATGGGTAATGATACTGCTATAGCCTTAAGTGACTCTGAAGATCTGATCTACCAAGCCGAATACGAAGGTGAGGAAGATTGTGAGGTGCCAGGGGAATTAGCCAGACTTCTACAACAAGAGGAAAGAGCAATTTTTCCTCATGAGGAGCTGTTGGATACAATCAACTTAGGAACTGATGAAGACAAAAAGGAAATCGGAGTGGGTGCCAATCTAGAGCCGAGTGTCAAGGAAGGCTTAATTCAGCTGTTGCATGAATATGTTGAGATCTTTGCCTGGTCATACGAAGACATGTCGGGACTTGATACAGACATTGTGGTACACCGTCTACCCACAAGAGAAGACTGTCCACAGTTAAGCAAAAATTCCGCCGCATGAGACCCGACATGTCAGAGAAGATCAAAGCAGAAGTTATGAAGCAGTTCAATGCTGGATTCTTGGCTGTTAATTCCTATCCATAATGGGTTGCTAACATTGTCCCCGTGCTTAAGAAGGATGGCAAAGTCAGAATGTGTGTGGATTATAGAGACTTAAACAGGGTCAGCCCTGAAGATGACTTTCCACTTTCGCACATCGACATCCTGGTTGAAAATACAGCTCAACACAAAATTTTTTCTTTCATGGACGGATTCTCAGGCTATAACCAGATCAAAATGGCACCTGAGGATATGGAGAAAACTACTTTTGTTACACAATGGGGTATGTTCTGCTACAAAGTGATACCATTCAGACTGAAGAATGTCGGGGAAACCTATCAATGCGCCATGGTAGCTTTGTTTCATGATATGATACATCATAAGATAGAGGTCTACGTAGATGACATGATAGCCCGATCACAAACTGAAGAAGAACACCTTGATCACTTGCAAAAGTTGTTTGTCAGGTTGAAGGAGTACAAGCTCAGACTAAATCCAAACAAGTGTACATTCGGAGTCTGGTCCGGTAAGCTCTTAGGTTTCATTGTCAGCAACAAAGGCATCGAGGTTGATCCTGCCAAAGTCAAAGCCATACAAGAAATGCATGCTCCTTGCACTGAGAAGGAGGTCAGAGGTTTCTTGGGACGCATAAACTACATTGCTAGGTTCATTTCTCACCTAACATCTACTTGTGAACCAATCTTCAAGCTGTTGAAGAAAGATCAGGTAGTTAGATGGAATGATGACTGTCAAATTGCTTTCGATAAAATCAAGGAGTATTTGCTAGAGCCTCCTATCTTGATGCCACCCGTCAAAGGAAGACCGCTAATCATGTATCTGGCCGTCTTAGAGAATTCAATGGGGTGCGTACTGGGGAAGCATGACGAGTCTGGCCGAAAAGAGCATGCCATTTATTACCTTAGAAAAAAGTTTACCGACTGTGAAACTAGATATTCATTGCTCAAGAAAACTTGCTGCGCTTTGGTATGGGCTGCTCGCCGGCTAAGGGAGTATATGTTGACTCATACCACTTTGTTGATATCTAAGATGGATCCGATAAAATACATCTTCGAGAAGCCTGCTTTGTCCAGAAGGATAGCCAGATGGCAGATGATCCTGACAAAATACGATATATAGTACACGACCCAAAAAGCTATAAAGGGGAGTGTGCTAGCTGATCATATGGACCATCAAGCTGTAGAAGATTATCAATCCATGAAGTTTGACTTCCCTGACGAAGACATCATGAAATTGGACAACATTGAAGACTTCAGACCATATGACGGACCTGAACAAGGATCCCGATGGACCCTGTACTTTGATGGGGCCTCCAATGCACTTGGAAACGGTATCGGCGTTGTGCTTATATCTCCAGAAGGATGCCATACTCCTTTCACAGCCAGACTTTGCTTCAACTGTACGAACAACATGGCAGAGTATGAAGCATGCATCTTTGGACTCAAGGCTGCCATAGACTTGGGAATCAAATCTTTAATTGTGTTTGGGGATTCAGCCTTGGTCATCAGTCAGATCAAAGGAGAGTGGGATACTAAGCATTCAAACCTCATCCCTTACAAAGAACATGTCTTGACATTGTTACCACATTTCGAGCAGATTGCCTTCGAGCACTTCCCGCGAGAAGAAAATCAGCTAGCAGATGCTCTAGCTACAATGTCATCCATGTTTAAACTTAATTGGGAAAATGAGGCTCCCCAAATCACCATTGAACGGATGGACAAACCTGCACATTGTCACGAGATTAATACCGAAGAAGTAGTGGACCATCCTTGGTTTCATGAAGTCAAAAGGTATCTCGAGGCTCAAGAATACCCTGAAGGAGCTACAGTCAATGACAAAAAGTTCTTAAGGAGATTCTCAGCTAAGTCCTTCCTAAGTAATGGCATCCTGTACAAACGCAATCATGATTCTATTATGCTCCGTTGTGTGGACAAGATTGAAGCTGAAAGGATTATGGCTGAATTGCATGAAGGTACATTTGAAACTCACTCTAGCGGGAATATGATGGCAAAGAAGATTCTACGGGCAGGCTATTATTGGTCTACCATGGAAGTTGACTGCTATCAACACACCCATACATGCCATAAGTGTCAAATCTATGTGGACAAGGTACGCGTGCCTCCAGTTCCTCTAAATGTCTTAACAGCTCCTTGGCCATTCGCTATGTGGGGAATTGACATGATTGGAGAGATCAAGCCTACAGCCTCCAATTGACACCGCTTCATTCTGGTGACCATTGACTATTTCACCAAGTGGGTCGAAGCAGCTTCCTTCGCATCCGTTACTAAGAATGTTGTCGCCCGCTTCATCAAGCAGAATCTCATTTGCCGGTACGGTATCCCCAAAAGGATCATCACTGATAATGGTACAAACCTTAACAATACTATGATTACCGCCCTGTATGAGCAGTTTAAGATTCAACACCACAATTCATCCCCCTATCGGCCAAAGATGAATGGTGCAGTTGAAGCTGCGAACAAAAACATCAAGAAGATCATACAAAAAATGATAGTCACCTACAAGGACTGGCATGAAATGCTACCGTTTTCTCTCCACGGGTACCGTACCACGGCGCGCACATAAACTGGGGCAACACCCTATTCCTTGGTATATGGCATGGAGGCTGTTTTACCCATCGAGGTTCAGATTCCCTCCTTGAGAATCATGAAAGATGCTGGTTTGAGTGAAGACGATTGGATCCAGACTCGACTTGATCAGTTGAACTTAATTGACGAGAAGAGACTTACCGTTGTTTTCCATGGTCATACGTATCAAAAACGGATGATCAAGGCTTTCAACAAGAAAGTCAGACGCCAGATATAGTCAAAAGATACTACGCATAAAAGACCCGCTAGGTTGACATACCTAGGCAAAAAAGGGGATCCCGGTGAATCAAAAACCCGAAAGGGAAGTTCAGGAAAAAATTAGGGATAAATAAAAAAATCTATACACCCGGCAAGTTGAAAACCCGAAAGGGCGACTTGGGCAAAAAAGGGTTTCCCGGTGGACTGAAAACCCGAAAGGAAGGTCCAGGCAAAAGTTAGGGAATTAAAGCGTATGACTATGTCTCGTCGGATCACTTTAAGGACAATCTCTTCACTGACAAACTCTGAGCTTCTGATCAATTCAATCATCTTCGGATGAAGCAACGAATGGACAAGATATTCGGAGATACGAAGGCTATAGCAGAATGGGAACCCCATGGGATTTCTTTTACACATAGCTATCTTTCTTTGTATAAATTTTTCTCATTTTTATGACACCGTCCTCTTACTAGGATGTCTGTCTCCTTTGTACAAAATACTTATTCAAAGTAAATACAAAGATACCTTTTTAAAGTGCAGAAAAACATTTGTCCTTTTTCTTTTTACACTTGTGTTTTATTTGCAAAAACGTCCAATGATTCATTGATGAACATATGCATTTGAACATAATTACTGTTTACAAATAAAAAAGATGAAAAAGAACAATTACTGACAGGTTGAAAGGATAGGAGAACGTCTTTCGGCTATTCCATGAGCAACCCCTACAGTACATCATCTAGATCCCCAGCGGAGCTAAATTTCGAACCCTTAATACCCGTCAGAGTTAAAACTTAAAACTCTCAGTCCCCAGTGGAGCCAAAACTTTGAACCACAGATTCCCAGCGGAGCTGAAACCTTCATTCCCCAGCGGAGTCAAATTTCAAACTACCAATTCCCAGCGGAAACCATCCAGTTTATTCAAATTCCCCAGTAAGTTATCTTGAAATCTGAAAAGCAACCCGATAACAGTTAACTTTTTGTCCCTCCCCAACCTAGGTTGATTCCCCAGTAGAGTGGCATACAACCCAAACTCCTGGACCTACTCCCTAGCAGTAAGCCTTCTTCCCCGTAGAGCTTTATTGTTCCCCAGTGAGGTCACCAAAATGAAGATTCTCATTCTTAATTCCCCACAGAAGTCATCAGAGTTTTCTCTATTCCCCATCGGAACAAGGTTTCCTATTGTGTAATCCCCAGTAGACGCCAACAAAGTTCTCTGGATTTCCCCAAGCAAATTTCTCAGGCAGTACATGGCATTACTCTCACCGCAGAATTTTTATCAATACTCCAACTCTAAGACTTGAAGGATCCCTGTATCCCCAGGAAAGTCATCAAGGATTTTTAAATATCCAACAATCGCCAAGGACTTCTTGTCTTCAGCAGTCAAGGATTTATTTCCCTGACAGAAGTTAAAGATTTTTATTATCCCCAGCTGGCAAGGATTTACTTTCCTTAGCAATACAGAAAATCAGCTTACATGCGCATACATTACATTCATATATCATAAACATTGATAAAGCACATTTATTGCATCATACATGCAACATAACTCTGTGTTTCAGCTAACATTTTACCCTTTTTAGGATAAGATTAAACAACTATCATTAACAATGTTCAAAGATTTCAAATACAGTCCAGATACGCTCCTGACAAGGATGCCATTCTAATACTCATTCAGATCTCAACTTCAGATACAGTAAAGATACACTCCAGACACGAAAGTCATTCTATTACTCATTTAGAATTCAAAATCAAGAAACAGTTCAGATACGCTCCAGACACGGATTCCATTATGTCACTCATTCAGACTTCAACAATCATGATTCAAGTACGGATACACTCCAGACACGGAAGTCATTTTGTCACTTATTCAGATTCTAGTACGGATACACTCCAGACACGGAAGTCATTCTGCTACTTATTCGGATTTCAGTCCAGATACGCTCCAGACACGGTTGCTATTTTATCACTTATTCTGATTTCCCCCAGCTTAGATACGCTCTAGACATGGATGCCATTCTGTCGCTTATTCAGATTTCAGATTTCAGATTCAGATATAATACAGATACACTCCAGACACGAAAGTCATTCTTTTATTCATTCAGATTCAAGCTCAGATACGCTCCAGACACGGACGCCATTCCATTGCTCGTATAAATCCAGTCTCCAGATACGGTTCAGATACATTCCAGATACGGACACCATTCTGATACTTATTCTTCTGATTTACAACTTACAACTCAACAAACATTCTTGGATGGCATCTACAAGCCCATCTCCAACAATATTCTATTACCTCTCCAAATGGCATCTTTAAGCCCATTCCCTCAACTACGCTTTGACGAGTGCAAATTTACGGGCACTCTACTGTCCAATCATCTTTTACCTTCGAGTCACGAACGGAAAAACTCGCCAATCTAACTCTTCAGGTTCAAGAAGATTGAACAGGGGCAGCTGTTGTACCCCAAAATTTTCCCTCTCATTTATCAAGATTTTCCTCACAAGACTCTTTGGACTCAAGACAAGATTAGGGTTTGGTCAGCTCAAGACATCCCCATGCACTGATAACCTGGAATTAGGGTTTGAGTTTGCACAAGGATTTTTGGATCATCAATGCTTCATGTGACTTTCATACACCATCTTGGACCCCTAAGATTTCTCATACCAAGTTTCAAGCCTTGACTCACATTTTTGCCCAGTCAACTGGACAGTTTACCTAAAAATCAGCTGTATTGGGGAAAAAGTAAATTATGGCCAATTTATAGTCAAACTTCATAATTTTTTATCCACAACCACATTTTAGACTCATATGTACCATTTGATCAAGTTTGGATCACAATTCCTCAAGAAATTTGATCAGATCATCAAAAGGGCAAAATGGTTAAAATTAGGGTTTTTGATTGAGAAAGGGCAATTTCTGATTCTTAACCTAACCAATGACCAATTGAGTTCAAGCATGATTTCAAGGACTCAATAGCATCATCTTGACCTAATCACATGGTTCAAAATATCTCAAGTACATAGGATTGATAGATGAATTTTGCAGTCAACTGATCAAAAGTCAATTGTACACTGAAAAGTCAAACTTTGACTTTTTGGTCAAAATCAAGTGCCAAGGGTCATAATTCATCAAGATATGTCAAAATATGAAACTTGTTGATCAAGAAAACTAAATTTGCAAATTAGGGTTTTAATTTGAAATTTTTTCATAACTTAGAATTTTTCTAAGTATGGAAATTTTCTTATTTTTCCCCAACTTTCCACAACTTTTTCACCATGATGCAATTGGATTCAAAGAAAATTTCCAACATGAAAGTTGTAGTCCTCCATGAAATCTAAAACTTTTATTCACAAAGTTTTCCCAATAACTCCTTGAGATCATTTGTGAGCAAAGAGAATCGAAGGTCAGAAGTTTGGGTTTGAAGTTGTTTTACAAGGCAAATTTTGTGATGAACAAAATTCAAATCTCAAACCCATGTTGCATAATCTTTGCTTTGCAGGCCTCAAACTTTTTACGCACTCCATAATTAAATTCTTGCACAGCTGTTAGAGGCCTCAACTCAAGCATTCAATGCAATGCCATGCTTTATATCCATTTTAGGAAGAAAGTGCACTATGCCATTTTGAAAAAGTAGCTTTATGCACAAAACTTATTCTTGAGCCTTGCAATTGTTTTCTTCTGATCATACACGTCCTATAACTCAAGAGAAGTTTGTCTAAAGCCTTACAATCACTCAGCCCATGCTTGTACTTCATCTTGGAACCATACTTTCACTTTTCTTCAAAATCAAGCAACCTAGCCATAACTATATAACTCAGAAATCCTTTGTGCAAAACCTCTCCAACCTTTTGCTTATAGATACACAAGTCATTTGCAAGAAAAGACACATGTGCTAAAGCCCTGAAACTCTCTAAAACACAGAATCACCAAAAACACCTCAAAACTTGCCATTTCTGAGTTTTGAATACAATCTCTGAATTTTCTCGTGCATTTCTTGGCCTTTTACTTTCAAAAGCTTCTAAATAACATACACAAACATTTTCAACATCTGCAACACAACTGTAACACCTCCATCATCATCCACCATTTTCAAAAACAGCACCTTGCATCTTGACTTCTCCATAACTCCTCAGGCACTTTCAGCACAAGCTAAGCATCACATTAGCTTCCTGGGAACTTGAGGAAGCTAATCCAATCATTGGAACTCATTGAAAGCTTATCAAAATCAAAACACGATACCCTCATGCAAGGTGAGTTTTTTGAATTTTGAACTCTTCATAGAAGCATCATTAATGGTTTATTTGTGAATGAAAAATGTAGATATCATTTCCCTGAAGCTAACCATGTCCATAGTTTTCATTTATGTTGCTTGAGCTTAGAGAATTTTAAGATTGAAATTTATAGAAAAGTTAGGGTTCAGATTAGGACAATTAAAATTCATGTTTGTATTTGATCTATAGTTTTAATGCTTTACATTTCTGAAATCGTGACGAAATTTGCCACAAGATTCATATTTACACTTTTGCAAATGGATGAGAAATGAGTAAGATGCAGGTGGTCTGGCCAGGCGCGAGGTTGAAGATGAAGTTTTCCTTCAGGAAGCATTTTCTAATATATATATATTTATGGTTTGACATAAGTTAACTGATGTATCACCACCCCAATGGTTAAAGCGCATGCCTGTCACCCTTAGGTCCTGAGTTCAAGCTCCAGCGTGACCTTTTTGCATTTTTCACTTTTTTTGACATTTTATTTGTTTTTGCAGCGCTGAGCCTCACCCCCTTTTGGGCTTTATTTTTTTACTTCTGACCCCCCTGCCTTGTTATTCACACCCCTGACCCATTATTTTATTTCCCTTTTATTTATTTTCCCTTCATTTTATTTTTATCTCATATTTTCTTTATTATTTTTATTATTACTATTATTATCATTATTATTATTTTTTATTAATAAAAAATCCAAAAATATTTTATTTATTTATTTGCATATTTAAAAAATACTCATTTAGTTTATTCTTCTTTATAAAAACAAAAGAACAAAAACATTTCTTTAATTAATTTCTTTTTTTTAATACTTAGATAATTTTATTTTATTTATTATTATATTATTTTATAAATTAAAATCAATTTAGAATTTAGGTTTTTTTTAATTTAATTATTTTTATTAAATTCAACAAAACCCTAAAAAACTTGTTTTCTTTAAATTAATTTATTTTACTAACTTGATATTAATTTTCTTTTTTAGTTAATTATTTTATTTTAATTAATTAGGTCAAAAAACCATTTTCATGAAAAAACCAAACAAAAAAATCACATTTCTCCTTACATTTCATATTTTTGCATTTTATCCTTATTTTGTACATTTATTCAAATTCAACATGGTTGTAATAATTATTTAGATTTAATTTCTTGCAATATTCCCCATTTGTAATTTGTATCCCCCATCCCCAATTGATGTAATAGCATAGTAATTTTAATTTCCACAATTTATCGCTTTATATACAAATGCTAGTAATTAGGGTTTTGTATGGAAAGACTAAAACCAACAAATAGCAAACCCTAATCAAGACAAAACAATGCATGTAAATCAATACACTTGCACACAAACACCCTTAGGGTAAATCCACTTTGTTGCCTTACAAAAATGACCATATTATGCATGTGAGGTATCTTAGCAAAAACAAACCAAATACAAGATCATAGTCCCTCAATGACGCTATCCATGTTGCCTTTCAAAATGATCTTAGTCCCTAAAGAAAATTCTAAGATACCTTGCAACATTGCTAATCATGGTTATACGATGACCCACGCCCGTCCCTTTTACATCCAAAGATAGAGTTATTTACCAAATCAATGGTAAGATAACAATGTCAAAGGAAAAAAGGAAATGAACATGAAAGACTTTTGAGTAGGTAGAATGTTCCTAGTTACTTGCTCCATTTCAAAACAAAAACATCCTTGCTATTTTCAAAACACCAACACTTTCAAAACACCTTTCAAACTTGAAAACATTTTCAAAAGATCAAATACTTTGTATACATTCTTACGAACGAGAATTATTACAAAGTTTGCCTAAATAATGGCATCTTTACAAAATACTTTCAAAAACCACACAAAAGCACATTTTCAAACAAAAGCAAGTGATCTAGCAAGTAACTAAGAGCCCATGGAAAACTATGGATAAAAAAGGTGCTAATACCTTCCCTTTTCATAATCTACCCCCCGAACTCAAGAAATAATCTCAAAGGTCTTTCCTGTGCTTTTTCACCTTTCCTTTTGGATAAAAGAAAAGTCGATGGCGACTCTTGCTAACCGCAACATTTGCGATCAAACGCAAAACAACCAAGTCAGTTCTCCCACCGTGTTACACTTGGGTTTATTTCTTGTATAGATCCTATACCCAGATCTGGGGGCATTTTAGGTAAGTAGAAATAGATCGTGAAAATTATACGGCGTAGACCGATATGGTTGAAACAATGGCTACGTTAGTGCGACACGTTTGTTGGTGCCGATGTCCCTTGAGTAAGTCAAGGAGAATGTTGGGCTACCGTGTGGTGTCATAAGCACTAACTGACCTTAGAACCTTATTTGACACAACTTAGCCATTAGAAAGTAGTGACATGGCTGGCTTTTGTGCAGACTGAAGTTGGTTGATACTCGATGCTACACTCATTGAGATTGGACTCTCAGGATATTTCGGTTGAAAATTAGATGCTTGTACTAAAACAATGCCTGAGAGAAAAATCAGTGATATGAGATTCCTAGAACCTGGTTACTTCTTTTAGTGCAGGTTGAGCCAACTAAAACCTCAAGAGGGTACTTACCTACAAACTCCATGAAAGCTTAAACCTAAGGCCTTGTGTATTTTGTTTGTGTATGATTAATTGTTCGAACATGACATCATAACATCATGACATCATAACATATCATTTTCACTAACCATTTCAAGGACCTAAAGATTTATCTTTGTTCTGTTTTGTAAGTTATAGCCGCCGCTCGCAGAAACACTATTTGGATCATCTTTGTGAGGATACCTTCTCAACTTAAAGAGTTAGTGTCAAAAGTTCCTGAAATCTCCCAATTTACCAAGAGGCGTAGTCATCTACTCAGTTTGGTTACCTTGGATTTTGAAGAAGACATGATGAGTGTTTTATTTCAGTTCTTTGATCCCGCACATCACTACTTCACATTTCCGGATTATCAGCTGGTACCCACAATGGAAGAGTTCTCTAAGCTACTGGGAGTACCTGTTCTTGATCAGACACCTTTCACTGGTTTAGAGAAAGATCCACAACCTGAAGAAATTACAGCAGCCTTACATCTAAAACAGTCTGACATTGTATCTAATTGGGAAACAAGAAGTGGAGTCAGGGGTTTTATAGCTAAATTTTTGTTAGAGAAGGCTCGGCTGTTTCTGGGTGCTATGAGTTTTCAATATTTCGAGGAAATCTTGGCTTTGTTTATCTATGGTTTGGTGTTATTCCCTAATCCAGGCCAACTCATAGATGTAAACGCCATCAAAATATTTCTTTCTCATAATCCTGTGCCTACTTTGCTTGGAGACATTTTGAATTCTCTTCACACTCGTACTAAGAGGAAGCGGGGGACTCTTATGTGTTGCACACCTTTGCTATCTAGGTGGTTTATTTCGCACCTTCCCCGATCAGTAATGAATAATGAACAAGGTTTGAGGTGGTCTCAAAGGATGATGTCGCTTTCTCATTCAAATATCTATTGGCGTTCCCGATCTTTGGAAGATCTTACTATCATTGACTGTTATGGGGAATTCCCTAATGTTTCACTCCTTGGCATTAGGGGAGGTATTACTTACAACCCTTCTCTGGCTCTACGACAATTTGGTTATGCTCGAAGAGATGGTCCTCAAGGTTATCGTCAAAGGTTTATACGTGCTTGGGGCATGGTAAACAAGGTTGATAGCAAAACTTTAGGACAAAATAATTCTATCCCTTTGGAGCCCTATCTCAAATGGGTACGAGCTTGCACTCAAAACCTTATGATTCCATATTCAGCTGTTCTACCAGTGATCTTAGAGCCTGTTGTCAAAGGAGACGTTTCTCGCATCATCCCCCATCCAGACATGCCTACTGACCTCGAAGAATTGCAGAAGTCATGGATTCAACTCAAGGAAGAGCGGAGCACCTTTGAAACTCAATTCTATGCAAGTGAAAATAAAGTGTTGGAGCTCACAATGTAACTTCACGAGGAGCAAAGCCTTAATGCATACATCGACACGAAGAGGAAGCGCCAATGGGAGACTTAGGTTTTAGAAGTTCATATTGTTGTCTCTTTGAGACCCTTTTGTTTTCATTATAAGCCTAAGAGGCAATTGTAATCTTGAACTCACTAATAAAAATATTTGTTTTTGTTTCCTCTCGGTTAGCAAATTTAAATCTCCCAAAGTCCTTGAAAACATTGCATCCACATATCATGCATCATTTCATAAATAGGTTTTCTAATACAGGTTTCATCATCTATTTACTGTTTATTTCAGTATAAGATGTCCCTCGAACAAACTGTCAAGGATCTCGAAACTCAACATGCACAATTTCAAGAGACTCTTCCAAATCTGGCCAAAGGGTAACAAGAGATAATGACGCTCCTCACCATAAAAAAGAAGACTAAGATGCGGGCTGTTATCCCTAACATGGGTAGAAGATTCAAAGGTCCTGCTCAACCAGTTCGAGTGACTGGTGTTTCCTACGAGGAAGACGACAACCAAGAGGAGGATGGTAGAAGTGTCAGGGGTGAAGATAGAAATAATCAGGTTTCTAAGGATGAAGACTACTCCAATGAACAATATCCTCCTGTAGATGACAAATACAAGCAGTTGGAAGACCGACTCAAAGCTGTGGAAATCCAAAAAGTGTCTGGATTGGACTTTGGAGAGCTAGGTCTGATCTCGGGGGTGGTCATCCATCACAAATTCAAGGGCCTTATATTTTCTAAATATGATGGGGTCTCTTGTCCCAAACTTCATATGAGGTCGTATGTTCGAAAAATCCAACCTCATATTATCGATAGGAAATTATGTGTCCATTTCTTTCAAGAAAGTTTGTCCGATACTCAACTTGAATGGTTCTATAAGCTGGAAGGGACCAACATTCACACATGGGAAGACTTGGTTGCTGCTTTCTACAAGAAGTATCAATATAATGCTGACCTGGCGCCGACTCGTGTACAATTGCAAAACATGTCCATGGGCTCGAATGAAGGGTTCAAGGAATATGCCCAAAAATGGAGAGATTTAGCTGGAAAGGTCCAACCTCCTTTGACTGATCGAGAATTGGTGGATATGTTCATGGGCACTCTGACGGGTCCATTCTTTAATTTTCTAATTGGGAGTTCTTCATCCGGTTTTACAGAGTTGATTCTGACTGGAGAAAAAGTAGAAAGTGGCATTAAGAGTGGGAAGATTCCAATGGTTGCAACTTCTAATGTTGTGAATAAGCCATTCAGTGGAAAGAAAGAAACCAACATTGTCTATGGCCAGAAGGGTTGTAGTAAAAATGACCACCATTAGTCTGTGGGAGCGGTGTTGATCTTTAATCTGGCGCCTGTTCAACAATCACAACAAGGTAACCAGCGTAGATCAGACGCTCCGAGGAGGCAGTTTACCAGAATTAATATGCCATTGGCTCAAGCATTGCAACATTTGTTAAAGGTTGACCTCATTTCACTGCGGGATCCTCCTCCTAATCCCAACACATCCTCTCCAAAGTACAATCCAAATACAAGGTGTGCTTATCATTCGAACAGTCCTGGGCATGACACTAACAACTGCTGGGCCCTGAAAAATAAAATTCAAGACATGATTGATAATAAGGACATTGATTTCGACCCTCTAGAGACTTTGAACGTTCTTACGGCTCCTATGCCGAAGCATGACAAAGGCATAAGTGCTATTGAAGATGTTTTGTATGTTACCTCCATAAGTGATGTGGTTACTCCTCTCTCAACAATCAAGGAGAATTTGCTACAAGCCGGTTTATTTCCTGGTTGTGTTAAAGAATGTTATTGTTGTGTAGTTCAACCCAATGGTTGCATGTTACTGAAGGAAGGCATTCAATGCCTGATGGGTAAACATGTAATTTTGATTGAGAAATTTTCGTACGTTGAGAATTCATGCCGAGATTTGTCTGTCATATTTGTTACTCCTTTCAGGATCACTTCAAAGGGTCATGTAAGGATTACTTCCAATCCAAAAGCTGCTCCTTTAATCATTACAACACCTGGGCCCACCCCATATTCCTCGGAGAAGGCTATTCCATGGAATTATGGGTTTGACGTCTATTACCACGACATTAAACAAGAGTTGTCTGATGAAGATGATGAAAAGGTTGATCCCAATATTGACAATATTGCGGGGACGAGCAAAATTACTAGAAGCGAAAGGATTTTCTCCCTGGAAATCTCTCCACCTGTTCAAGTCACAGTTACCAAGACAACTTCCAAAGCTCGAGGTAAAGAGTCAATGATAGAGCCTGCCCAGATGGAGGCGCCAAAAGAAGCTACAGTAAAGGACACCTTTGGACAAGAGTTGAAAGAGGTTTTGAAAATCATCCACATAAGCGATTACAAAATTGTTAAACAGATGAGGCAGCCCCCGTCCAAAATCTCCATGCTATCTTTACTACTGTGTTCTAAAGCCCATGCGCGAGCTTTAATAAAATTTTTGAAGACTGCTCATGTACCACAAGATATTTCTGCTGATCAATTTGGAAGTTATGTTGCTATCTTAACGACTGACAATGGATTAGGTTTCTCAAATACTGACCTGACTCCGGAGGGGAGAAATCATAATAGGGCCCTATATGTCTCTATTGAATGCAGGGGCACTACATTGGCTCATGTGTTGGTTGATACTGGTTATTCTCTGAACATTCTTCCAAAGGGTGCTCTTGACAGACTAGATTGTGAAGGGGTTATGCTGAAGCCCAGTGACATTATAGTTTGAGCCTTTGACAGGTCCAAAAGAATGGTACATGGAGAAGTTGACCTCCCAATCAAAGTGTGTTCACAGACATTTGAGTCCACTTTCTATGTGATGGACATCCTATCAACTTATTCTTGTCTATTAGGACACCACTGGATCCATGGGGAAGGCGCTGTTACCTCCACCTTACACAAAAAATTAAATATCCTATGAAAGGGAAGATTATTACTGTCTGCGGAGAAGAGGAGTACATGGTTAGCCATCTGAATTCATTTCGATACATGGAGATGGACGGGGAATTCATCGAGACTCCTTATCAAACTTTTGAAGTGATTTCCCCTGGTGTTATTAAATATGTTTCTGCCATTCTGAAGACTACCAGGGTTCCACACAAGATGGCTTCCTTAAAAGATTCCAAAGCAACTATAGAAGAAGGTGGTTGTATAATTTGGGGTCAGCTTCCTAATATCCCTTACAAATCTGACAATTTTGGTTTGGGATTTACTGCAGAAGGTCAGAGGACTGTTCATCACGCTCATGCCAGAAGACCTCTATTCTGTGTCAGTAACAATGGAGTCAATGCAATAGAAGATGCTGACAGTGACTGTGATCTCAATAGCTAGATCTTCCCTACCATTGGCAACTGGCTCAATAATTGAAAGGCGGAAGACATCATCTCTATCTCCTTTAGTCAGGAGTAATAGTTATTTCTGTTTTATTGCTTTAAGAAGTTTGGTTATGTAATTTCTTTTAAAATAATGACTTTAAACCTTGTGTCTTGCCCAGGGCATAATGGTTCATTTGTTAAGGGTTGTCATTTCATATGTCATATTTTCATTTAATGAAAACATTGGAAGTTTTGCATTCAAATTTTGTGCTATCTGTCTTTCTTTTACTTTATTGCACTTTTGAATAGCTACGTTTTCTTACACACACTCACATACTACATTGTAGATCCCCTCCTACTCTGGATCTTGTTGATAATGGTTCTGCTATTGCCACTTATGACTTTAAAAATCCAATCTACCAAGCCGAGGACGAAGGTGAAGAAGATTTCGAAATGCTTGGAGGACTTGCCAGACTCTTAATACAAGAAGAAAAGGCTATCCAACTGCATGAAGAGCCGATCGAAGTGGTAAACTTGGGTTCTGAGACAGATAGAAAAGAGATCAAGATAGGCGCCAATTTATAGGGCAGTGTCAAGAACAGATTGATTCAGATGTTGCACGACTATGTTGAGATATTTGCTTGGTCATACAAGGACATGCCTGGGCTCGCTACTGATATTGTGGTTCACCGTCTGCCGATGAAAGAGGGTTGTTCTCCGATTAAATAAAAGGTTCGTCGCATGCATCCTGAGATGTCATAGAAAATCAAGGTTGAGGTTATGAAACAATTCAACGCAGGTTTTTTAGCAGTGGCATCCTATCCTCAATGGGTTGCTAATGTTGTTCTGGTACAAAAGAAAGACGGAAAAGTGTGTATATGTGTAGACTACAGGGATCTAAATAGGGTGTTATGCCCCAAGATTTTCCCTCTCATTTTATTTTACATGGGTGGTTGCAAACATCTGCTTGAGGAAAGTAAATTTTGAAGATGAATGAAATGTCCTTCGATTGGAACATCAAAGGTCCTTCGATTAGAGAATCAGAGCTTCCTTCGATTAGAGCATCAGAGCTTCCTTCGATTAGAGCATCCGAGCTTCCTTTGATTGGAGCATTAGAGCTTACTTTGATTAGGACATCATAGCTTCCTTCGATTGGAACATCAGAGGGTCCTTCGATTGGGATATCAGAGCTTCCTTTGATTGGAGCATCAGAGCGTCCTTCGATTAGAGCATCAGAGCTTCCTTTGATTGGGACATTAGAACTTCCTTCGACTGAAGCATCAGAGTTTCCTTCGATCGGAACATTAGAGGGTCCTTTAATTGGGACATCAGAGCTTCCTTCAATTGAAGCATCAGAGCTTCCTTCGATTGGAGCATCAAAGCTTCCTCCGATTGAAATATCAGAGCTTCTTTTGATTAGAACATTAGAGCTTCCTTCGATTGGAACATTAGAGGGTCCTTCAATTGGAACAACATATTTCCTTCGATTACGACATCAGAACGAAGTATCCTTCGATTGGAATATCAGTGCAGAGGTGTCTTAATCTAAAATGTTCTGATAAGGGAAATTCTGAAAAATTCGAATTAGGACTTAGAATCATCATAAGAACAAGGGCTGATCGGAGAAGTTTTGATAAGGGAAATTCTAAACAATTCGAATCAGGACTTAGAATCATCACAAGAACAAGGGATGATCGAAGAAGTTCTGATAAGGGAAGTTCTGAACAATTCGAATAAGGACTTAGAATCCTCACAAGAACAAGGGTTGATCGAAGAAGTTCCGATAAGGGAAGTTCTGAACAATTCGAATCAGGACTTAGAATCCTCACAAGAACAAGGGTTGATCGAAGGGTCTCTTTAGAGGGAAACTTTGAATATTTTAAATTCGAACAAAGCGGTAAGTTGACATGTCCAAGTTCATTCAGAATCCCAGAATGGCATGAAATATCTCAAAATGGAAATATTTTAATGTGGTTGATTCTGTTTTCAAAGCCCTGTTAATAGTTGGTCTTTAATGCTATGTTTCTTTGTCTCCTCCATCATCTATAAATACAAGACGTTAAACACAAACCAAAGGGGGGTACACACGAGAAAACTATACAGGAGGCACACAAAATGAATACACACATATTGCACCAAGGACACCTTGTCTATCGAAGGACCTCTACATAGCTTGCCTCCAAGAAAGCCCAGAAAGTTGCACCAGCCATTCCATGTTTAGGATTCCAAATCGAAGTATCTTCAGTGGGTAAAATCTTTTAATCTTATTCCATCTATAATATAAACTCATGTGGACTGCATTTTCATATTATTCTTATTATTTGTAAGTGGTTTAGAAAATTGAAACTCATGGCATATACAATTTGCAAATCGAAACAGCCCAGAGTTTCACTTTTCGTTTGGCCCTGAAACTAACAAAACTTACAGGATTCAAATGTTAGTTTTTCTTTATCTAGATTGAACAGTTAGAAGGCATGCGCTGGATGGAGGACCTGGGATTCGAATCCCAGGTCAGGCATTTTCATTTTCTTTCTAACACGTTCTATGCAGATCTGATATATACAATGGCCAGGCGATCATCATACACCATCAGATTATCACCTTCAGGTCATAGTTGATACAGATCTAAGCGCTTCAATATGAAAATCCATGGTGCATCCTCTGGAGGCCAGTAGCGCTGAATCCCATGCCGACTCTAGGCTTGCCATCTTCTGGGCCAAACATTTTCCAGATCATCAACACCCCCTAATTGCTGATCAACACCAGGCCCTTTTTTTTCATTTAATTTTATTATTTCATTTTGTTTTAATTATTTTATTAAATTCATTTCTTTTATTAGTTTAATCATAAAATCAGTAAAAATATTAGGATTTAGTTTTTTTTATTATTAAATAATTATTTTCTAAAATTAATTAATTAATTAACTTTAATCTTTTTCTTTCAAAATTAAAAGTAAATTATAATTTAGGACTTACTTTAATTTTAATATTTCTTTTCATAAATATAAATAAAAAAACCACAAAAAGTTTAGTTTATTTTCTAAATAGACTTTAGGAAAACTAATTTAATCTTTCTCTTAAATAAAAAATAAGCAAAAAAAGATTTCTTATTGCCTTAGGTTCTTAGAAGTACTTTCTAACTTTTTGCGCGTTATTATTTTCTCGCATTTTATATAAATAATGTAACTGATTATGGGATGTAATAGTCTAGGTTTAAAATTACGCACTTTATTTCTTGCACTCTTTTTTTTGTAATTGTCCCAAAGCATTGTAATAGCGTAGGTTTTTTAATTCCTGCACTTTACATTTTCTGTACAATATTATTGTTAGTAACTAGGATTGCATAGAAAGATTGAAAATAAACGTTAGTTAACCTAACAAAAAGACAAAAAATAACTGAATCAATACACTTCCACACGCGCACCTCTAGGGTATATCCCACTTCGGTTGCCTTTGAAAACGGTCATAATTCTCGAAACGTGATAATCTTTAGTGGCTATCCTTTAGTTCAAGAGATCACAAGTCCATCGATGACCCTTTCGATGTTGCCTCGGTTAAAAAGTGATCTTAGAACTTTAGGACAATTATTAAAAATTCTTGCCCAGTTGCCTTAGTGACCGTAAACGTCCCTTCGATAGTCCCTCAATATCCAACGATAGGGCTAGCTACTCACTAATAATGGGATAGAACTATCTAAAGGAAAGGAGGAAAAGAACATATTTTTTCGAGTAGGTAGATAATTGTTAGGTACTTGCTCAAAAACAATTTTTTCACACTACACTTTCAAAACCATTTTCAAAATAAAAAAACGCTTTATCAACACTCTTGAGGACTGATACAAGAGTTAGCATAAAGCAAATAATTTTTTCAAAACACACAAACACGGAAGCAATTTTCAAAAATGAGCAAGTACCTAAGAGCCCGTGGAAAGCCACGGATGGGAAGGGTGCTGACACCTTCCCTTTCCATAATCTACCCCCTTACTCAAAAACTCTCGAAAAAGGTCTTTTCTATTCTTTTCTCCCTTTCCTTTGTTGGATAAAAGAAAAGTCGGCGGCGACTCATGCTTACCGCACATTTGTGAATACAAAATGCAAACTAGTATAACAGTCGGTTCTGCCACCGTATCACAGAACTGGCGACTCTGCTGGGGAATAATATTAAAAAGTGGGGTTTACCTTAGGGTCTAGTTCATTTTAAATTTTCTTTCTTTGTTTGCTTTGATTACTTTATCTTTGAGGATTTGTTGGGGGTATTCTTATAAAGATCCTACACCCGGATCTGGGGCACCTTTTAGGTAAGTAGCAATAAATCATGGAGGTTGTACGACGTACACCGATATGAACGAAGTGGTGGCTTTGTTAGCACGATACTCTGGATTATACTAATGTTCCTTGAGTAAGTCAAGGATAACATTAGGCTTCCTCATAGTGTCACTAAGCGCTAAGTGACCTTTAGAACCTTTAATTGACTCATCCTAGCCATTAGGAAGTAATGAGATAACCGGCTTTGGTTCTGACCGAAGATTGGTTGATACTCGATGCTACACTCATTGAGATTGGACTTTCGGGATTTTTTGACCGCAATACTTTGGTGCGTGAGATGAAATAATTCCTGATGGGAAGGTCAATGATATTGAGACTCCTTAGAACCCGATTACTATTAATAGGACAGGTTGAACCATCTGAACATTCAAGAGGGTACTTACCTTAAACCTCATGCAAGCCTTTGAACATAAGGTCTATTGTGTGATTTGCTTATGTTTATCTGTGATTTAAGCATAATCATGACATCATAAACATCGTGACATTCATATATACTAACCATTTCAAGGGTCTGTTGGATTTACCTCTTTGCTATTTTATAGGATATGAATTCAGGTCGCAGAAAAACCATCCAGATTAACTTCACGGAAATCCCTCCCAAGCTCAAGGAATTGGTCTTGAAAGTTCCCGAGGACTCATCATTCAACAAAAGACATGGTCATTTTCTCAACTTGGTTACCACCGGATTTGACGAAGTTTTGATGAGTGTTCTATTCCAATTCTTTGATCTCGAGCGCCATTGCTTCACATTTCCCGATTATCAATTGGTACCTATACTAGAAGAATTCTCTAAGTTACTTCATTTACCTATATTGGAGCGAGTACCTTTCACCGGGTTAGAACAAGATCCAGCTGCTGAAGATGTTTCCATAGCTTTGCACTTGAATCCATCTGATATTGAATCCCATTGGGAAAGAAGAAGCGGAGTTAACGACCTTCTTACAAAATTTCTAATGGAGAAAGCTCAGATTTTCCTAGATGCTATGAGTTACCATGCCTTCGAATATGTTTTAGCTCTCTTGATCCATGGGTTGGTCCTATTTCCTAATTCAGATCAATTTATAGATGTGAATGCCATCAACATTTTCCTCACTCACATTCTGGTTCCTACATTGCTCATGGATATCCTACATTCTCTCCATACTCGTACTCTAAAGAAGCGAGGAACTCTCATGTGTTGCACCCCTCTGCTATATAAGTGGTTTATTTCGCACCTTCCTCGGTCAATAATGTAGAATGATTTAGGCTTAAGGTGGAGTCAAAGATTAATCTCTCTCTCTCTCTCACTCCGACATCCATTGGTGTCCTCGCTCTCAAGAAGATATCTCTTTTATTGATCGCTGCAGAGAATTTCCTAATGTGTCACTCCTGGGAATTAGGGGAGGCATCACCTACAATCCTTCTTTAGCACTACATCTGTTATGCTACACACGAAGAGATGGTCCACCGGATATTCTCATCCAGGGTATTGTGCTCAACTACTCAAATGATTTGCAAAATTATCGTTAGAGGTTCATCCGCGCTTGGGGAATTATTAAGAAGACCGATAGTAAGACTTTAGGGTGAAAGAACTCCATCCCTTTGGAACCTTACCTCAAATGGGTACGAGCTCGAGCCCAAAGTCTTATGATGCCATACGGTGCCATCTTACTGGTGACCTTGGAACCTGTTGTTCAAGGGGGAGAGTCCCGTATTATTCTCCATCTTGGTATGCCAACCAACTTCGAATAATTGCAAAAGTCTTGGATCCAGCTCAAGGAAGAACGAGATATTTTTGAGACTCAATTCTATGCAAGTGAGAAGAAAGTGCTGGAATTAACAAAGCAACTTCACGAAGAGAAGAATCTCAATACCTACCTCAACACCAAGAGGAAGCGCCCATGGGAGACTTAGGAGTTTAGAATTTCCTTTCAATGTTTATCCCAGTATAATATTTTGTTTCTTTAAAAACTTACTAATAAAGGGTTTTATTCCTTGTTTTGTTTAAAAGAGCTTAAATCTAATAAGGTCCTTGAAAGCATTGCATAAGCATATCATATATCTCACTGCATAAGCAGGTTTCAAAGCAGGGTTCTTATATTCTTTGCTATTTATTTCAACAAGTAAAGAAATGGATATTGAACAAAACATCAAGGATCTCCAAGTACAAAACACCCAGTTCCAGCAAATGATTGTGGCTCTAGCTAAAGGGCAAGAAGATCTGAAAGCTCTCATACTGAAGGACAAAAAGAAGAAGCCAAAGAAACTAGCTGGTGTAGTGAATTTGGGAAGAAGGATCAGAGGACCAGTGCGGCGAGCTTCAGAACTAGTAAATTCATCAAAAGAAGGAGACAATCAGGAAGGGGAGACGAGAGAAGAAGACCTCAGCCCGAAGGAATCTGATAGTGAATATGACTAAAATGAGGAGCAGTATCCTTCTGCTGATGATAAATACAAACAACTGGAGGATCGTCTGAATGCAATGGAAATCCAGAAGGTACCTGGGCTGGATTTTGAAGAGTTGGGTTTGGTTTCTAAGGTTGTTATCCCGTAAAAGTTTAAGGTTCCGGTATTTGATAAGTACGATGGGGTCTCGTGTCCCAAGATGCATCCCCGGTCTTATGTGAGGAAGATTCAGCCTCACACCACTGACAGGGATTTATGGGTCCACTTCTTCCAAGACAATCTATCCGGGACTCAGCTTGAATGGTTCTATCAGCTGGAGGGAACCAATATCCATAACTTGGAAGACCTGGCTGCTGCTTTCTATAACCATTACCAATATAATGCAGGCCTTGCTCCAACTCGCACATAACTCCAAAGTATGTCCATGGGTTCAAGCGAGGGCTTTAAAGACTACGCCCAGAAGTGGAGAGACCTAGCAGGAAGAGTCCAACCCCCTCTGTCTGATAGGGAGTTAGTAGACATGTTTTTGGGTACTCTATTTGTTCCATTTTTCAACCATATGATTGGAAGCTCCTCAACTGGTTTTACTGAGCTGATCCTAACCGGAGAAAGAGTGGAAGCTGGTATTAGAAGTGGCAAGATTCAAATGGATGCCTCTTCAAGTGTAGGAAAGAGAACTTTTGTGGGAAAGAAAGAGGTCAATGCTGCTTACAATCAAAGAAATCAGGGCATAATCATACGTCATCCAACGGTAGGGGCTGTAATGATATCCAAGCCTACAGCTACTCAACAACGGAACAATCAGCCTAGAGTAGAAAGGCCTACGAGACAATTTACCCAGATTAATATGACTTTGTCTCAAGTTTTGCCACACTTATTGAAGTCCAATCTGGTAACTTTGAGGGAAGCTCCGAAGAATCCTAATAACGCTTCTCCTCACTATAATCCAAAGGCTCGGTGCACCTACCATTCTGAAAGTCCAGGCCATGATACAAATGACTGCTGGGCTTTAAAGAACAAGGTGCAGGATCTGATCGAGGCAAAGGAGATTGAATTCGATGCTCCAAAAAATCCTAATGTTATAACTGCTCCCATGCCCAAGCACGACCATGGTGTTAATGTTGTTGACGATGATAGGTTTGTTTCTTCCATTAAGGAACTTGTTACTCCTCTCATGACTGTTAAAAGGAATCTGTTGCAAGCTGGTTTATTTCTGGGCTATGGTGAATGTTGCCACTTATGTTTATCTCTACCAACTAGTTGCTATTTGTTGAAAGCAGATGTTCAGCGCCTATTGGATGATAAAGAGATTCTATTTGAGAAGACTCTCTTCACAACTGTTTCATGTAAATATGTTTCTATTATAACCATTTCCGCCAATCCTCCCAGGGTCTCCACCAAAAGACCCGTCAGGATTACATCTTCTCCAAAGTTGGCTCCCATGATCATCACTATGCCAGGGCCAATACCATATTCCTCGGACAAAGTTGTTCCCTGGAATTATGGGGCTGGCGTCTATTACCATGGCATCAAGCAAGACTTGTTGGTTGCTGAAGACAAAGTTACTGGAAGTACTGATCCCGACGTCGACAATATCGTTAGGACCAGTAAAATAACAAGAAGCGGAAGAGTGTTCTCTTTTGAGATCTCTCCTCCTAAAGCCGTTACTACTCCTGTGATCATTCATGTTGCTGCTCCTGCTAATACTACCACTACAACTCCTGTGATTAGCCCTGCTGCCACCCCTGTCACTGAGTCGGCCGAGACTCGGAGCAAAGAGATTTTGGTTGAGCCTGTCCAGACGAAGGCGAATTCAGAATCCATTCCAGAGGTTTCTAAGAAGGAAATGGAAGAAATATTGAAAAAAAATTAAAAAAGCGACTACAATGTGGTCGAACAGTTGGGACAGACCCCTTCCAAGATTTCAATGTTGGACCTAATGTTATGCTCCAAAGCTCATGCAAAGGCTTTGGTAAAATTCCTCAAGATTGCTCATGTGCCGCAGGAAATCTCCACTGATCAATTCGAAGGATGTATGGCTAGTTTGACCGCTGATAATGGACTGGGTTTTTCTGATACTGATTTGACACCCAGAGGAAGAAAACATAATGATGTGCTGCATGTCTCCATAGAATGCAGGGGCACCACTTTGGCCCATGTTTTAGTGGATACTGGTTCATCGCTGAATGTCCTGCTCAAGAAGGCTCTTGACAGATTAGACTGCGAAGGTTTGACTCTGAAGCCCAGCAACATTGTGGTGAGGGCTTTCGATGGTTCAAAAAGAATGGTGCACGGGGAGGTGGACATCCCTATCAAAGTTGTTTCTCAGACCTTTGACTCCACCTTCTACGTGATGGACATCCTACCATCTTACTCCTATTTGTTGGGACGCCCTTGGATCCATGGGGCTAGAGCTGTTACTTCCACTTTGCATCAGATGTTGAAGTACCCAGTGAGGGGAAAGATTGTCACAGTACGTGGTGAGGAGGAGTACATGGTAAGCCACCTGAACTCTTTCAGGTATGTCGAAATGGACGGCGAGTTCATCGAGACTCCTTGTCAAAATTTTGAAGAGGTACCGCAGACCATGGCTGCAACCGAGACTGTTACCAGTGTGCCAAAGATCACCAGACCTCCCTTGAAAATGGCTTCTCTCAAGGACGCTAAAGCAGTAATTGAAGAAGGTGGGTGTACCATTTGGGACCAGCTCCCTGACATTCCATACAAATCTGATAAGTTTGGTTTGGGTTTCACTTCAGGGGCTCAAAGGGCTGTTCATCATGCTCACACCAGAGGACCTCCCCTATGCATCAGCCATCATAGGGTCAACGCTTTAGAAGACAGTGATGGTGACTATGACATGGAGAGCTGGATCTTCCCTACTTTCAACAGGGACCCAGTAACTGGTCATCTAAAGACTTTATGCCAATTACTTTTATTCAGGAGTAATTATCTTTTTGTTTTTTCTGGATATGTAATAGATGAACAATATAAACTCTATGGCCTTGTGTCTTACCCGAGGCACAATGGTTTATCTGTGAGGGTTATCATTTTTCAATGTCATCTGTCATTAATAAAGCATTGGACGTTTTTGCATACAAATTTTAAGCTCTTTGTCTTTCTTTTCTGCTTTTTACTTTATCAATACAGCTATGCTCTTACACACACTCACGCATCAAACTGCAGATCCATATCCACTCTGGATCCCATTGGTAACGGTTCTGCTATTACCGGTTATGAATTTGAAAATCCGATCAACCAAGCCGAGGACGAAGGTGAGGAAGATTGCGAGGTACCAGGAGAACTTGCCAGACTGTTACAACAGGAAGAAAGGGCTTTACAGCCTCATGAAGATCCAATTGAGATAGTGAATCTGGGTACAGAAGAGGACAGAAAAGAAGTCAAGATAGGTGCAAATTTGGAGCATAGTGTCAAAAAGTGTTTGATACAAATGTTTCATGATTGTGTTGAAATCTTTGCTTGGTCATATGAAGACATGCCAGGACTAGACACTAATATCGTGGTTTATCGCCTGCTGACAAAAGAGGACTTTCCTCCAGTAAAACAGAAGGTTCGTCGTATGCGCCCCGAAATGTAAAAAATTATCAAGGCAGAAGTTGTGAAACAATTCAACATTGGGTTCTTACCTGTCACCTCCTATCCATAATGGGTTGCTAACGTAGTTCCAGTGCCTAAGAAGGATGAAAAGGTACGTATGTGTGTGGATTACAGAGACTTGAACAGGGCAAGCCCCAGGGATGACTTCCCGCTTCCCCACATTAATGTTCTAGTTGACAACACTGCACGACATAAGATCTTTTCCTTCATGGACGGTTTCTCTGGTTATAATTAGATCAAGATGGCACCCGAAGACATAGATAAGACAACCTTCGTCACACAGTGGGGCACTTTCTGTTACAAAGTGATGCCATTTGGATTGAAGAATGTTGGGGCAACCTATCAGCGAGCCATGGTAGCTTTGTTCCATGACATGATTCACCATGAGATAGAGTTCTATGTTGACGACATGATAGCCAGATCTCAAATGGAAGAAGAGCACCTTGATCACTTGTAAAAGTTGACTGAACACGTACAAGTTAAGATTAAATCCGAATAAGTGCCCCTTTGGGGTAAGGTCTGGTAAACTCCTAAGTTTCATTCTCAGTGACAAAGGTAAAAGCTATACAAGATATTATGTCTCCTTGCACTGAGAAGGAATTTAGAGGTTTCTTAGGACGCCTAAATTACATTTCCAGGTTCATTTCCCATCTAACTGCTACTTATGAGCCAATCTTCAAACTCCTGAAGAAAGATCAAGTGGTAAAGTGGAATGATGAATTCCATACTACCTTTGATAGAATCAAGGAATACCTTCAAGAGCCTCCAATTCTAATGCCTCCGATCGAAGGAAGACCTTTTATAATGTACTTAACAGTATTAGATAATTCAACGGGGTGTGTGTTGGGGAAGCATGACGAGTCTGGTCGAAAAGAGCATGCAATATACTACCTTAGCAAAAAGTTTACCGACTGTGAAACAAGATACTCACTGCTCGAGAAAACTTGTTGCGTTTTGGCATGGGATGCTCACCGACTAAGATAGTATATGTTGACTCATACTACCTTATTGATATCTAAGATGAATCCTATCAAGTACATCTTCGAGAAGCCTGCTCTCTCCGGAAGGATAACAAGATGGAAAATGGTCCTGACTGAATACGATATTCAATACACAACCCAGAAAGCAATCAAGGGAAGTGTATTAGCTGATCATTCGGTTCATCAGGCCAAGGATGACTACCAATCCATGAACTTTGAATTCCAGGATGAGAATATTATGTTAGTAGCTGATTGTGAAGAACCTAGACCGGATGAAGGACCTGAGAAAGGATCCTGATGGACTATGGTTTTTAACGGAGCTTCCAACGCACTTGGAAATGGCATCGGTGCTATAATCATATCTCCCGAGGGCTGTCATACTCCTTTCACCG